>OX031008.1:37457891-38676906 GCA_943735925.1 Pollenia amentaria | reverse complement strand
ATTATTATTATTTATTATTATTATTATTATTATTATTATTATTATTATTATTATTATTATTATTATTATTATTATTATTATTATTATTATTATTATTATTATTATTATTATTATTATTATTATTATTATTATTATTATTATTATTATTATTATTATTATTATTATAATTATTATTATTATTATTATTATTATTATTATTATTATAATTATTATTATTATTATTATTATTATTATTATTATTATATTATAATTATTATTATTATTATTATTATTATTATTATTATTATTATAATTATTATTATTATTATTATTGTTATTATTATTATTATTATTATTATTATTATTATTATTATTATTATTATTATTATTATTATTATTATTATTATTATTATTATTATTATTATTATTATTATTATTATTATTATTATTATTATTATTATTATTATTATTATTATTATTATTATTATTATTATTATTATTATTCAACATTTTTCATTTTTCGAATTTATTCTATGAGTTAAATTTCAGTTATGTATTTTATAAAGCTTTTTGTAATAGCTCTATCCCTTAAAATTTTTTTTAGAAATGACTTTATACACTACCAGACTATTATATTGTATTTTCTTGTTACATTTTACCTTAGGTCTCCGTTGGATAGCAATGAAGTATAATTATGTACAGAAAAATTTACAATTATTAGACACCAGCAGAATGTAATGCATTTTTATTTAAACCAATATTTCGGCACTCCTGCATTTCTCAATCATAATAAAAAATAAGATCTCAAGCTCGAAAATTTAATCACACATTGTTTGGGTATGCTAATATTTATTTTATTAATGCTTGCTTACATGCTTATTGTACTCTCTTAGAAATTTTAGAAGAAAAGTCAGCGGAATCTTCTTTTCTTGAAGAAAGTCCAAAGGATAAATGGAACGAATATATTCCTAAAATGCTAAGAGCCTTTAAGCATTCAGCACCTACTGCAGAAAAGAGAAAGAGCACTGGGGATGTATGGGCTGATGAACCAAAGTCCCGATTTCTTTGCATGATTTTTGTCGTTGCGATTCTTACCTTGTTGGCGAGAGGGGAGAAAGGAATTTAAAGGTGTACACAAGCGAGTGTACTCTCCGATTTGATTTGGTTATTCATGCTTAGTGTCAAAATATGTACATATATGTATATGTACAAGGAGTTGTAACAACAATAATCGTACAATGTAAACATAACACCGACTTCAAAGAAGAAACGACAATAATTGCAACGAAAAAAATCGTATAATATAAATGGGCACAAAGATGAAATTATAAAAAATACGAGTTGGAAATAAAAGTAATCGAAGAAGAGACAGAGTCAAGAAAAATAAAGTTAAAGTTAGAAATAGAAGAATTAAAACATAAGGTAATAACCTAATTTAAATTACCTTATAACCCGATACCAATGAATTTTTACGGGATCTCTTAAATTTATTTTGAAAAATGTATTTTTAATACTTTTTGACCAT
This sequence comes from Pollenia amentaria, assembly GCA_943735925.1. Lineage (NCBI taxonomy): Eukaryota > Metazoa > Arthropoda > Insecta > Diptera > Polleniidae > Pollenia > Pollenia amentaria. Next base: position 38,675,402 of record OX031008.1, on the reverse strand, counting down.
GCGAACATGTGATACATTTTTTATTACCTGTTTTTTGTTAAGTTTTGAATTGTTGATTCAGTTTTTTAATGTATACATAATTAAAAAAACAAATATGTATGTATGTGTTTTACTTTCGTTGTATTGGTATTTGTTTTTTAGAATATTTTTTTGGAAATAATCTTTTATTAAGGCATGTCACACATTGTTGCTATTTGCCTGACTTCTTTGCCTATTATTACACGCAGAGAAAAAACATGTTTAAATATGGTCACCTTCAAAAAAACTATTTTTAAATAAAATTTTAAACATATTTTTTTTAAATTTAACAATAATATTGTCACCGATAACCCTATTATGGTTGGCTCTAAACATAGTAGGTTTAAATATTAAAATAATTGGTTAAAAATTAACAATAGTATTTCCTCTTTTCCAAAAGCAACATGCTATTATAAGTGTTAAACTTATTTTTTATTAACCATAACATTCGAAGGCATCCATAATATGGTTGTGGTTTCTTGATGGAGGTCTAATTTAACCATAATATGTTTTCCGGTGACAATAATATGGCTAAATTCACCATAATATGCTTAAAAATTTTCTTTAAAAATAGTTTTGTTGGAGGTGACCATATTGAAACATGTTTTTTCTCTGGGTGTAGGGACAGATGCAACAATATCAACAGCTTCTTGCAAATGGTCTGGTAAACTAGGAGATTCAGTTTCTTTATTTATGAAGCAAATATTGTGAAGCACTGCTGTTGCTACAATATTACCCTGTACTTTTCTAATATTTAAACGAATTCCTAAAAGAATTCCAAGCTACTTTGCGTCACAAGTAGTTTGGACGTTTAGACCCATAAATCCTTTTCTATTCCGATAAATTGCAGCACTGTTTCCTCCTGGAAAAATTATTTTTACGTGGGTACGTCTATAGCAGCGATATCTTTAGGAACCTTAGCAATTTTAAAAAATTCTTTCTTTGCGTTAAGAATTTCCTCATCTGATTGTGGGAATTTTATGAAGTGGTCTTTTAGGACCGCTATATTATGAGTAACACGCGCAACGCCTTTTGACACCGTAGATTTTGTAATTCCATTGGTGTCTCCTATTGTATTTAACATACCTCCAGTTGCATATAAATACGGAGATTAAAGTAAATATAACCGCTTATCTCTAACCCAAAAAGTAGCTCTAAAACTAGAAAAGAGTTAAAAAAAATACAACACAAAATGTAAATACGTAGATTAAAGTTAATTTAATCGCTAATCTCCAACCCGAAAAGTGGCTCTAAATCATTTTCAACAAAAAATTTCAATTTACCAAGTAAAAATATCATTTGGTTTAAAGATTGATGTTTGACTATTGACTGCCAGCCATCGTCAATGGCGGTGAGTGTTAAAGGGCATAGATTTCCGAAGAGATAGTTTGGTTACTATCGAAAAATATCAAGTTGCACTGTCCGTTAACGTGGGTTCGGTCCCCCGGTCAGTCAAGAATGAAAAATTATCAATAGTTTTTAATAAATTTCTTGTTGTAAAATTCCTTTCTTCAAAACAATAATTTAATGAAAATTAATTTGATGAACTTTAGCCTGATTAAAATATTAAAAATTTGGATTAAAAAACATTAGGTTAAGGTAAGGTTAAGAAGGGTTATGCTCCCAAGGGCGCATCTCCACTCGGAGACCAATGAGGTTCATTGTGTAAAAAACATTAATAGTTCAATAAAATAACCACAATACTACTTATTGTTATGCACAAGCTCTATGTTTACTATTTGTCCTTTAAGTTGTGCTAAAAGGGTCAATAAAAAAAAAAAAACCAAAACAAAAGAAAAAAAAACAAAAAAAAAACAGAAAAATGTACTTTGAACTTCAAGAGGAATTCGTGACCACAAATTTTGAAAAACAGAAGTAACGAAACACATGTAAGTCAATTAAAATAGCTTATCATTCACAACAACAACTTTTCGATCCACCAAGTCCAAATACCATTTGGTTTAAAGATTGATGTTTGACTATTGACTGCCAGCCGTCGGAAATGGTGGTAAGTGTTAAATGGCAAAGATTTCTGAAGAGATAGTGTAGCTAGTATCGAAACATGTCAAATCAAGCTGTCCGTGAACGTGGGTCCGGTCCCCCCGGTCAGTCAAGAATGAAAAATTATCAACAAATTTTAATTCATTTCATTTTGTAAAATTCCTTTCTTCATAAAAATAATTTAATGAAAATAATGAAAAATAAATTAATGAACTAACTAAAAATGTTTTATATATATTAACGAAAAGGTGCCATAACCGCATAGGAGTCGTCCCTTGGGGGATAAAATGTATAACCGACCTTCATTAGTCTTTTGTCAACAAAATTTTCTCAAAACATACTTAGACCTTATCAATATTCATTAGCGGGCTTCCATAAAAATATCGCGGCTTAATGAAATTCTTAAATTTTGCCACTGCAGCGCCTAGGTTGCCCCTAGAAGGATCAAATGTATGGCCAGCCCCACTTTATTTTTTATCCCAAACATTTGTTTCAAACATACCTACTCCCAATCTCCTTTTCTTAAGGGGGCTCCGATACACAAAAAGTTCCATAACTGCCTAGAAGTCGACCAAGGGAGATAAAATGTATGACCGGCCTTCATTATTTTTTTGTCCCTAAAATTTTTTCAAAACATACTTGCCCCTTATCACCACCGATTAGGGGGATCTCATACAAATATGGTGGTTTAATGTAATTCTTAAGTTATATTAACATTTTTCATCTTTTGTGAATGAAATAAAAATTTTGTAGACAGATTTTTTAATAATTAAATTATAATTTGTGGCTTGTTTTGTTTGGAACTTTGTTTTTCTATACGTGTAGAAGTCTAGCTGAATTTTCAAATTTTTTTTATGAATTTTTAAAAATAAAAATTTCGAAATTTTGTTAAAAAATTATATTAAAAAAAATATTAGAAAAAGGTTTAACCTGACTTAAAGGTGTAGGGGGCGTTCGTGAATGCATCACTGCGCTGCATCACAAAAGCAAACTTTTTTATTGCAGATCAAAAAGTAATAATTTTTTTTTTTTTTTTTTTTTCATTATTTATTTATTGAATCTTCATATATTAAATATGAACTAACAATAATTAATCAAATCTTATCCTAATATTTGCTTTATGTCCTGCCAGTGCCAAACACAAAAGATTTAGTCATCACGGTTTCTGCTTACATATATAGGTGTTTATCGCTCATCTGATTGGGTGAGTGCTGCAGAGTCTCTTCTTCTTAAGCGAGTGTGGCCGCCATAATTTAAAATATTTCTAGCTAATGGATTTGGGTGCAGTTCCAGCCTTTTTAAATATTTTACTGCATATTTCGTTATCATAGTTTTTACTAATGGCACATTGAGATCCTTGTGGATATTTGAGTTTTTGACGTACCAGGGGGCGGCTGTGATTATTCGAAGAAGTTTATTTTGGCGCCTTTGAATTTTTTCGATGTTAGAAGCCGAGGCAGTGCCCCATAACTGAATACCGTAGCACCAAATTGGCTTTAAGATAGAGTTGTAGAGTAGAAGTTTGCAATCGAGACTAAGAACAGAATTTCTTCCAATAAGCCAATTAATTTGGATTGCTTTTAGTTTCATTTGAGTTAATTTCGCTTCTATATGCCATTTCCACGTTAAACGCCGATCCAGATGTATACCGAGGTAATTTACATGCGAGAGTTGGGATATTATTTGATTATTTATTTTAATAGGGGGGCATGTTTCTCGACGCAATGTGAATGTTATATGTGCGCATTTTTGCTCATTGATCTTTATCCTCCATTTTTTTAACCACCTTTCTAGTTCAAATATATGATCCTGTAGATAACGAGATGCTTCTTGACAGTTTGCGTGTACGCTTAGAAAAGCTGTGTCGTCCGCAAATGTTGAGGTATGGGTGTAGCTGTTTGTTGGCAAGTCCGAAGTATAAATTAAGTATAATAGGGGGCCCAGGATGCTGCCTTGTGGGACTCCAGCGTTAATTGGCTGTGGAGAACTTAAAAATTCGCCTTCTTTAATAATAAATTGACGACCGACTAAGTAGCTTTCTAACAGCTTGTGTATATTTGCTGGTAAGTTTTGCTGCAATTTCAGTAGTAAACCTTCATGCCAGACTTTATCAAAAGCTTGAGACACATCGATGAAGAGTGCTGAGCAATATTTTTTTTCTTCAAAGGCTTTTCTTATGACATTTACTATTCGATGTGTTTGTTCAATTGTGCTGTGTTTTCTTCTAAAACCGAATTGATGATTGGGAATACATCTGTTACCATTTAAAATCGGCGTTAATTTAGACACTAGAAGTTTCTCAAAAAGCTTTGATATATTAGACAATAAGCTTATAGGTCTATATGACTCAACTTTTGTGGGATCCTTTCCTGGTTTAGGTATCATGGTAACTAAGGATACCTTCCACTCTTGTGGGTAGTATTCAAGGCGTAATATAGCATTAAAAATTAGTAGAATAATTTTCTTTGCTATGCTGGGTAGCTCCAAAAGCATTTTGTTACTGATCTTATAAAAACCAGGGGCTTTCTTGGGGTTTAAATCATGAATAGCCTTCTCGATTTCTCTTACTTCAAACCTTAATGGAACAGCTGACCTAACAGCAACAGGTGGTAACTCGACCGCAGTATCGAAAGATGTATGAGGGGTAAATACGGTTTTCAAATGATTAACGAAAATATTTCCTTTTTCTATGTCATTTCGTGCCCAACGTCCATTTAAGTTTCTTAATGGTGGTTTAGTGATAACTGGTCTTTTAAGATTTCTAGCTGCACGCCATAATGAGTAATCAGATTGAGGAGTTGCATCAAGTTCCTTAAGATATTTTTCCAGAGAAGCCGTTTTTTGAGACTGCAGTAAGTTTCTTAGCCTTTTTGTGCACTCTTTTAGTAAATTTTTAAGTTGAGGGGATCTGTGCAATTGCCACTCTCTTCGAACTCTCCTTTTTTCAGTCAAGAGACGCTCGACATCAGTAGAATATATTTTACTATTTTTGATATTTTTGCGGGCTATGCTAGAATGTTGAACAGCTAGTTTGAGATAATTGTCAAAATTTACAATAGAAAGATTCACATTCTCCGGTGTTCTAAGCGGAATATTTTCAGTGCAGTGGGTACTGAGATATTTTTTATATTTTAACCAATTTATTTGTGTGGCTGACGTCACTAAGTAACCAGACGGAGATACAATTCTATAAGGGTTTGCTATGGTAAGAATTGTAGGTGTGTGATCAGAAGATAATTCTAAAGAAGCTTCAACGTGAATCGTTTCTGCGGGGATGTTTTTAACCACGCCAAAATCGATGACATCTGGAATTTTTTGCTGATCAGTAGGCCAATAAGTTGGTTGTCCACTCGCGACCACATTTAAATCCATTTTAGACATTGTATTATACAAAACACGACCCTTTGGTGTAATGAGCCGTGAACCCCAGAAGGTATGTTTAGCGTTGTAATCGCCAGCGGCTAGGAAACAGGGTCCTAATGATTTAAAATATTTATAATATTGGCTTTCTGATATTGAAAATCTAGGTGGAGAGTATAAAGATGAAAGTACAAAGTTTCGATTTAGCTCTTCAACGCAAATATTCGTTGCTTGCAGATAATCTTCACGATGATCACACATTAAGTAGTGTTTGATTCGGGTTTTTATCAAAATAGCAGAACCTCCACAAGCTCTATCTCGAGGGTCCTTGGTATCATATAATATATAACCATTAATTTTAAACGTATTTCTAGAGGTCAAATGAGTTTCAGAAACCATCATTACATCAATTTGTTTACTTTTAAGAAAATATTCTAGTTCATTTTTATGTTGGCGAATGCCGTTTGCGTTCCAAAAAAAAAAAGTAATAATAATTTTTTTTTATTGTGTGACTATTATTTTTGTGGAGTATTTGACAATTTTTTGGTCTACATCTACTTCATTGAAATATATATAAACATTTGAAATCACTGATGCAGCGCAGTGATGCATTTACGAACGTACCCGAAATTTATTGCGGAATGACAAGTTTTTTAGTTTATTCAATATACTAAACCGTTTTGGAGTTACAAAAAGTGGAAAATTCTAGCCTAGTGTAATTAATCAAATCTTAATCTAATTTTTAAGTTTGCGTCGTGCCAACGCTAGACGACGGTTCTACTAAAAAACAGTTCTCGTTCCATTCGGTGTTTAGTGCTCTTCTGATCGGGTAAGTGCTGCAGCAGTGATGCAAAATGTGGCTCAATTGGGCCATTTGAGAAATGCACTTTTGAGAATATGATAGCCCTGTGGTAATTTCTAATCTATTTTGGCCCTTTTAGATCAAATTTCAACTAACTACTATTACCCGTTCAGTACATTTTTCAATGTAATTTTCTCACTGTTTCAAACACGAATTTTATTTACAACATTGTTTTATTTCTTAAAAAAAAAAATTCAAAATTATATTGGCAATAGGGAGATCGATTATTCGACTTTTTTCAATAACCGGTTTTCGAATATTACGAATAGTTTCTATTTTAAAAAAACCGGGTTTCGGTTAAACAATTTTTAAATAACCGGTTAACCGGTTTTAATTCGAATACTTAAAAACACAAAAATCAAATAAGTTTTTAAAATAAAAGGGTAATTTGAATAAAAACAAAACAATTTGCAAAGGTAAAGAACCAACAAAATACATAGATATGACTTAGATCAGACCTAACAAATATTTTACGATAATATCCAAGAAAAGTGGGACCAGCTTAGCTAAATTTTCAACAATGTTTTATTGATTTACTAAACTTCATTTGTAAGAAGATATTTGTATAATGTAATTTAGAAACTGTTGAATGATATTTGATTTAGATAAACGTTTTGAAAAAGCAAATAAATAATAGGAATTTTATAAAGTTATTCTTTGAAATATTCTCTCAAATTTATTTTGAATGAGTTTTAATTTGTTGGTGGTTAAGCATGTCTATATAAATCAACCATATTTTTCAAAAGTTGCAAACAAAAGCTCTTTGCCAGGATTATCTATTTCAAATTATTTTGTTTCAGCATTATAGAAACTAATAGTGAACTTAACATTCTTTTTGTGTAAAATATTTGTCAATTCGTCGACTACAATTTAAAACATTCCATGACATTGTTTGGTTTCTTCAATTTTCTAGTTTTCTAGTTCTTGGTGTTTTAATAAATGAAACTGGTAGAAATGTTTCCCATATCGTTGATTCCGCCATAATGCTGTATTTTTCAGCATGAGAAGATGCTAGAACTACTTAAAAGTTTTTAGGGCCTTAACGGACATTTCGTCCTCGGCAACACAACGGGCTAATATTTCACCAAATGATTCATTTTTGGCAGCGTATTTTAGTAAAGTATTCTTTGTCGTCTCTTTAGAACTACTTCGAACGGAGTTAAGTTTCATTTGGAACACATTAATGTTTACTAATTAAAGGTGATTAATAAGTCGTGACATAAAAGAACCTTTGTAACTTATCATTTTAGGGCACTTCAAGCACCTACTTTGTATTTTTAATCGCATTCGAAAAAAAACTAGAGATAACCTTCATATAAAAATATATTTAATATAAGGAATACTCTTGTACAGTTACTATTTACTTTTAAACTGCACAAGTGTTTGTAGTATTTGAATAGTTTTTGGTTTTTTTTCTACAAGACCACACGCTTTTATAAGCTATTTGTATTTACAGTGTTCATAATGTTTTTTGAATTTTGTTAAATTTTGTTTTGACATTCTTCATAAAAAGTTCAAGTTTGGCCAATATTCAATTAGAAAATACTTAAATTACGGGTACATCTACAACAAGAGTAAGGAAAATGTATATAAATTACACAGTACTACAATAACCGGTTTATTATACCAAAATAACCGGTTTATTCGATATTCGAAAAATGGGCATTTTAAAATAACCGACTTGGGCAAAGCTAAAATAACCGGTAAAAACCGGTCGAATAATAACCGTCCGATCTCCCTAATTGGCAAACTTATCTTGTCTTAAATAAAAATTCATTTTTGTAAGTATGTATATTAGGTTAATACCAAAAATCACTGTAGTAGACTGTTAAAAAACTTATCTTCTGTTATTCTTTTCTCCTTTCCGACCATAGGACCTCAACCGTGCACCTGTATTTCATTATTTTATTCGCTTAACTGTGATTTGTGGGACGCAGCTTCTCATCAATAGCTCTCTTCAAGGTTTTTTTCAATGACGCGATGGATCGTCCTCTACCTATAGGGTTCCAAGTAAGCACAAAATTGAGCAACATTTTTGCTGGTTCTTCTAATATATGGACAATCCATCGCCATTTTCGTCGTCTTATTTTATTGCACTAGTTTTGATTTGTTTTTTAACACAATCCAGCATCACTGATTCTATTTGGCCACAATATACGAAGGATATTTCTGGGGAAAAATTTTGGCCCTATCAAAGGTGTTTTGGCCCTTTTAAATGGTCATTTTGGCCCGAAAATTTAAAACTCAATACGCATCACTATGCTTCAGTATCCCTTCTCCTTAAAAATATTTCGAGCTGGTGGGTTTGTGTACGATTCAAGCCTTTCTATTAGTTTATTGAATAATTGAATACTTTGTGATCATAGATTTTACTTGTGGTACATCGAGGTCTTTGTTAATGTTCGAGTTTTATTATATGATTATATTTATTAATAAAACTGTTTTTTTACCAACATTAATTAAATTAAATTTTTTGGATAAATAATCAAGGAGTCATTATTGATTTATGTTTGCAATTAAAAATCGTTGTTTCATGCTTTTTTACATATTCAGTGTAGGTATATTATTTACAAACGAACTTTCCTTCATAATTTTTTCTAACTGTGTAAGCAGTAATTTTTCCGCGTAAAATTAAATCCAAAGTTTTAAACGTGAAATTCAGGCAAAGCAGAATACCAGCCTTAAAGTGGAAGCATATTTCGCAGAAATCAATAATATGTAGATACATACAACATATTATTTTCAAAAATATATTCAGGCTATTTACATATAATTTGACTAAGGTACAAGGGTTTTATTACCCTCAATTTGTTTAGCAGGTAAAAATATGCAACATTTATTAAGTTTTAATTTCAGCATTGCTCAAAAATTGAGTTATTTTGAATTAGTAGTTTTCTTATCACTCATTTGTTTTTCTCATTATTATAAAACTTGGTTTTAGTCTACAGCTTAGACGAATCTTACCTGTTAGTTGTTAAGCCATCGTCTTAGAAGTAAATACATTTTTAATCATCGAGCGTTTGCGATCAATATTTAATACACATATTGTAAAAATAAAACTCATAGATACAAAAAACTGGTTCTATTCGAAAAAAAAGAAACAAAATTAAGGTTTTGTTGGGATTTTGTATTGAAAAATGAGCTGTGAATAAATAAATTTTGTGAAAATAAATAAAATAAAGCAAAGAGAAAAATAAATTTATAATTAAATTTAAATATATAATCAAAATGCCCTGCTCTGCTGTAACGCTTTCTATAGCTACAATATCCGCCATTATTGCAACTGCTTTATTGGCAATTGCATTTTCCACAGATAACTGGTTGCATTATGAAGTGAAAAGAAACAACATACAGGTGTGTACCTCCTTCATTTAAAAAAAACCCACATTATATCGCTAATGAAAACCTATGTATATACATACATATTTATATCACAAATACATAAATATATTTTTTTATTATTAAATACTTATGTAAATATATATATATTTATAAATATACATACATATGTATGTATGTCGATACTTTTTAATGTGTTCATAACATGTAACATAAACAAATACATATATACATATATATATTTATATGTATATATAATATACAATGTCTTTTTTATTTACTTTTTAAGTTTTATTTTCATTTACTTAAAAATTTTAAATACGTAAAAACTTTTGGCTCTAAATTTTTCCCAACATCCAAACTTTCTACAAATTTTTAGTGCCACCATTTGATAACTTTTTCTCAAAACTAACTTTTTGTTAATGGTTGTAGACATGTATGTATGTATATATTTAATATAAGTTTGTATCTATGTAGGTAAGTACGTGTGTATGCAGTAGTTGGGTAGGTCCGCTGAGTACGTGTTTGTTTCGTTGGAATGCGAGTTTAAAGAAGAAAACAAAAGCACTAACAACAAATATGCGTTTAAACATAAAGCAACAATTTTTTGATAGAGAAACTAAGTGTTAAAATATTTCAATACTAGATTTATTTGTCAGAACTCGAAACTTTTTGCAACTGATAATTGCGCATACATACAATATTTACATACGTATGTACGTACTTTACAAATTAATGTATTACTGAAAGGAATTTGAATAAAATAGTATTCAAAATATACCTTCATGCAAAATATTAAGGAATCACTTCAAAACAGTTTCGAGTATATGTATATGAACAAATATTTTTTGAACGTGAAGTTGATACATAAGTATGTTTCATTGTAAAACTCGTTTTGAGTTTATTTTTTAAAATATACTCGTCAAAATATTAACAACGACTTTGTTAACTATTCGTCGTTTTTTCTCTTGGCCATTTTTTGTAAACAGATATGTACATACGTATGTTTGTATGTTTACTACCAGTTTCTGTTAAACCATAGTTTTCAGAAGTGAAAATTTTACATGTGTTTTGTTGTTATTGTACCAAAACATGTATTTCTGTTTACGCTGCACTTTTGAGTATTTCGATAAGGCCTATGGTGAAAATAAAAAATAACTAAACAAATTAAAAATTAAAAAAAAAAACTTTTTCTTTAATCAAATAAAGATTTGTAAAGACAAAGCTATTAAAATTTTACTTATTTTGCATACTGAACAAAAACCGCTTTTAAATAGAAAAATTGGAGTTTGTCGCAAAATAATTTAAGAAGGGTATTATTTTTAGCAGGCAGGGATTTTTCAACAAACTCCAATATACTTAACACTTTTGCAATATTTTCAGAAAGAATATTCGCCACTATTAAAAAAGTCGATGTCAACACAAGTCAAAGGCAATGGAAAAATAATTGTATATTATAAGTCGTTATTGACAAAAATCGATAACTGTTAACAGTCACTTAGTTTCTACGGCGCTTTGAAGTCGACGTCGTGTAGATTTGACTCTGTTTAAGTCGACAGATAATTTTGCGACGACACAAATGAATTATATGTATAAAATACGTTTAAAATAAAAAATGCAAATTTAAATATATTAGGGGTGATAACTAAACTATTTCATAATATGTTTTATCCTTTTTGTATTTGAACAAAGCTCTAATTAAATAGCAGTGTTTAAGGGATTGTTTTTTTTTGTAAATTTTATTATTATTTCTTTTTGTTTTGTTTTGTAAAAAAAACACCAAACGGCCTGATTCACAATTCCGAACGTTAACGTTCGCATAAAATTTGAAAAATATTTTAATAACAGTATTTTTCATAAGTAGAAGTTTTCAATGCGAACGTTAATGTTCGAGACAGTGAAACGGGCAGTAAATCTTTTTGTATATTATGTAGTAGTATACTGTACACTAACCCCCATATTAATAAAAAATATTTTTGATTGATTACGGTTTATTAAACAAATTCGTTTCAAAAACCTGCTATAAACCTAAAATATTTTTTTGAATATTGGTAAAGGTGCATGTACACGAAATGTTTTTTACATCTAACTTGTCAACTTTTCAAGTCACATGTAATTGTGCATGTCTGTCAAAATTGCTGTTTTACATAAGGTTTATAATATTTGGTCACAAACGTACATGTACATAATTTGCTTCTGACATTGTCTCTATTGTTTCGCATAGTTATTGCAGAAACCAAAGTAGTTCTCGGTTTCAGAATAGCGTGCTGCCGCCACAAAAATGTTTATTTGCGCCGTAAAAGAGTTCAGCCATCTTAACAAATTTAGGATATTATAATGAAACGTTTTATACATATATGTATATATATATATATATATATAGATATATATATATTTATATATATGTATATGTGTATATATATATATATATATATACCTATATATGATCATACATATATCGGTATTGTAAAATATTAACTTCAGCTGGCTAATGATTCCGTCAATAGTGCACCGCCGCTGCCCGTTTCTTCCTGGCATAGATTTCTGATACAGCTGATGTCAGATGGCTTGTCAGAAGAAAATAGAGGACGCTGATGATTGAAGTTGATGACTTTTCGTCTGACTTTTACAGATCAAATGATTTAAATGTAACACACGACATGTATATATTTTGCAGTGGGAAATTTGAAGTCAGATGTAAAAAACATGTCGTGTACGGGCACCTTAAGACCCCAATGGGGTTTGCGTGTTTTATTTTTGATCAATTTGATTTTAATCGTTATCCCTTTGATTCCACACCTGTCACTGATTTAAAATTATCTTATCTCAAATACTGGTATACATTTTATTTACACAGGTGAGAAGGGTTATATCTTCGACCCCATAAAGCATGTAAAATACATTATCTGGATAATTTTGGGTAGAGTTGATTTAACAATGCCCTTATGTTTGTTTCTTCATAAATCCCAGATATGATAGGACCTATGTATGTCGTAATATATTTGTTTCACATGTAGTCTGGAATAGATTGACATTTAAATTCAGCCAGATCTGTACATAAATGGCTCAGACATGAGAAAAAAATCAGCGATTGCCTCAGAATTTGTAAAACTTTATCTTTTAAAGGTCATATGTAGGACGATAGGATATGATGTATATAAAAAGATTTATTGTTGCACTTTAACATTAAATAACTTTAGCAGAATATTGGTAGTAAGAACTAGATATGGAAAATAACACATTTTTTTTTTAAACAAAGGATTTAGAATCTGCACCATGTAAGCCAGAAGGATGAAATTTGTCATGGATATTTTTTTTTGTATAAGTTTTTTAACGGTATAAAGTGGTATATTATTTCACGGGTCTCCCATTCAAATATCCTCCGGAAATAAGAATTTTGGTATGACAGCGGCCGCACGGAACGAAAAAGCATGATGAAAAAAGACTCTAATATTTCCATGTAGAGAGACCGCAACTCGATATTTTTTGAAATTGAGTTTTTAGTGATTCTAATACATTTCACACAAGTACATCTATATAGTCACAAAAATTTAATGCAATAGTGTCAAAAATAACGGATTTACAAGTAATTGTACAATTAAGTTTACATTATTACGTTGCAATTGTGTGAGTTAGGATATTTCTACATGAGACCAACGATATATGCTTTCTAAATATCACCATAGGCTTATATTGTACATAGCCGCCATATAAATGTACTCACAAAATACCAATTTTGTGAGTTTAGGAGTTTCTATATAATCGATTTTGTATTCGGTTGAATAGATTGAAGAAAATTAAAAAAAAAATGGGCATAATAAACCACACAAATTGCTTGGCAAACATGCACTTTGTTTTTGCTTCTGTTTGCCAATAAACAACACAATCATATTTCGTACAAACATTAATTTTTAATTTTTGTTTTGTTTTTTAATGAATGCAGACGGCGACTGTGCTGCGGAAATTTTGCTCGCTTTTTGTTTAAAAAAAAAATAATTTGGAGTAAATAGTGCTGTTAAGGTGTCAAATTATTTCCATTATGTTGATGTGGTTTTGGTTTTCAATTTTACGAAGTCAATTTAACATTTACTTATGTTGTAAACAAACATGAAAGCAAAACAAAATTTGGGTTGAAAAACAATAAATTTTTTTGGGCACTGCCAAAAGCATGCATACATACATATATGTACAATGAAACAAAGAAAACAAGAAGGCGCATTGCGCAGGCCCGTTAACTTTTTACTCTCATTTTGCGTCATTTTAACGTAACTGTTGTAAAGAGATTTAAATGTAAACAAACATTTAGCATACCACATACACGTGTTTGTGTGATCATGTTTGTTCTCATTTACAACTATGACGTACATGCGCAGAAAAACGAGTTTGGTAGGTTGTATAGACGGATAGAAAATTGTTGAACGGCACCCCTGTTTGTAGCAGACTGGATCAGAGTGGATAAGATGAGAACGAGAGTACCACATCTGTTTGCCTATGTTTCGCTTAAGCAGATTCTAGTATATAATACTTATGTTCCACAAGATCTCGGGCAAGTTCGGACTTATGAGAGTAAAATGAAAATTACTATCTAAATTTGCCAAAGTTATCCAAAATTGTTGGAATGCAAAATTTTTTAAATCTATTTAAGTGATTTAAGACGCTTAAAAGTCTTCATGGTCATTTTTTACATTTTTCCATCAAATATTATTTTCGGGAATACAAAAGTTATTATTATTAATATTTAACGTGCTCAATTCCCAATTTTTTTTTTTTGATAAAAACACTTAAATTTATTTTTGAGGGAAAGTAACAAAAGCAAAGCTTCAACAAAGCCACAACAATAAGCCGTGAGCTTATCTTTTCTTACATTCCCTTACAATTCGCTGGTTTTCCCCCACTAGAATTGTAGTTGTAATAGGATAAAAAGAAAAAAAAATTTAAAAACAAATTGCTTAATAAAGCAACTTGCCATTCAAGTTTTTTTTTGCCGGGCACATGCAAATTTATAACCAAAAGATATTTTGCTTTTTAATATATTTTTTAATAAGAACTAACCTTTTTTACTTGAAAATTTTCTAATAAATTTACCAGTTTCATATGGAAACAAAAAATATCTAATTGTTAAATTCTTTTCCGAACTAAACCAAAGAAAAAGTTTGTGCAAGGTTGTACAGGAAATAAAAAAAAAATTCCTCTCGCAATTGCTCTCTTAATTACACAAAAATTGTTGTCTAGAACGCTTTTGGGTAATATTGTGCAAGTTTGGACTGTTTTGTTATGCATGTGGAACAGAGCTAATTATGGAATACAATCAATGTTTTCGCTTGGTTAATTTTAACCAAAATCGGTTACTTTTTCCCATGGTGTACATTTTTTCCATTTTTCTTACTTTTTTCAACATAAAAATAAGCAATTTTTTGTTTTGGAACAAGAACTACCCCCTCCGCTTGACCCTTAAACATTGTGCGTGGTATTTGTATATCCAAAACCAATACTTTTTCATATACTTTAAAATTATTTTTTACAAGCTTTAACTTCAATAGACTATCAACTTAACCACATAATATATATACTTTGAACTGTAGGTGGCCATTATCTGCTACTTTTAATGCTTCGTAAGTCTAACTGAAAAACTTTTTTAGATAAACGATAAGGTTAAAGGCCCTTCCGATCCCACCCCGTTTAATATGATTCTATTTCCAACGGACAAAAGGCAGCTATATACAAAATATCTACCGCATAATTTAGCTCAATTTTGCACTTTGATACAATAAGGTAGCAAGACTTAAAATGTATTACTTGTAAGAGCTCTTTATATAAAAAGTTTGCCAACTCTAGCTCATAAAGTTTTTAAAATTGACGGAAATAAGTGTTAACATTGTATCGGAAAAATGACAGACGGGCCTGTTCTGAAAGCCACGTGATTTCAAATCACGTGCTTTTAAAATCACATGCGTGATTTTGTGGTATTCTGAAAATCATTTCGTTTTTGTGTTTCTCGGTATGCTTTCGCAATTGAAAACACACAAATATCACACGTGAGACTTTAAAAGGCACATATGGTTTGAAATCACGTGATTTGAATTGAAGTGATTTTCAGAACAGGCCTGATAACCTATTGTTCTTTCCAGACCATCGGTACTATACTGTCAAAACTTTATAAAAATCGGTCCAGCGGTTTATGAGCCTACAAGATACAAACAAACACAATTTCCTCTTTAGATATATTTTTCAACTGAAGTGCGAATAAAATAGTACTTTTTATACAAAATAATTTTGGTTAAATTTTTACGCTTTTGGTTACTTTATTTTAACTTTTTGGTTACCAATTTTCGTTGGTCGTGGGAACGTTGAATACAATAATGCCCAATTTTCAGGATAGTATTTAAATCTATATTATGTTAATTTTCATAAAAACTTAAATCGTATTTAATTACAGATTGATTTTTTGAGTTTTATATGAAAAGTCTTATTTAATTAAGATAAAAGTATGGTAGCACTACTAAATACAAAAAAAATATCATAAAAAAGTGTAGTTATTTACAAGGTGGTCTCAGAAAACAGCTGGTTCTTATTAGTTCGTCTGTTGTTTTTGTATTGTTTTGATATTGAGGCCACCTTGCTAAGTTAATCCAATGGAAACTTAAGTTGAATTTAAATGTACCACATCGGTGACTTAAGTTTCATTTAAGTGTTTAGTGTAGAAGAGAATTTTGTATTTAAAACGATTTTAAACATAAATGTGTTTTAATGTCAATCCTGAAAATTGGCCATAAGTAACTTATTGTACGATTTACCACCCCTTTGGCTGGTAAAGATAACTAAATTTCTTTTAATTTTTTTTTTTCAATAATTCAAGAATAAAATAAGGGCAAAAAAAATGTTTACAATAACATAACAAATGTATATATATTACACACAAAGGCTATTCGTGCTGTTGTCGTGCAAATTGCAGCCACAGTACTAGTGAGAAGCTCTGTTATTTACATAAACTCACCAAAAAAAAGGTTATGAAATACTTAATGCGAAACCACAAACAACTGTTTTTGTTTTTAGGAGTATAGTGAGTGGGCAAAAGCAAAACCGTACAATATCTCCACTCATTCTCTCTTTTTTATCCATAATGATATATTTGTATATGTTATACCAGTTTGGACAATACTTTATGACACTCTTGAACGTCTTCAATTAACACCTCAAAGCAATATTTTACAATGGATATTCTGAATCATAGTCTATTAGAAAAAAATTGATTTTTGAAAGGGAATATAATGGTGTTTTGTTTTCTGACAATAATGTTCCATGTATGCTACCATCCGCGCGGGATTTTGGTCTATTCTAAAAATATATGCAAAAATAGCATAATTTGCCGTTCCTTTACTGCAAAAATAAATGCTATATTTGTTCCATATCTTACCCCCAGTTATAATTGAGAGTGAAATAATACCATTTTTTGCATATGCCTTAAGTACTTTTTTATGCAATCATGTATTTTTCTTATTTACTTTTTTCTTGTGTTTGCGTACATATGGTGTTGTATTGTAATCTTTGGGGAGGTTTATAGCACTGCGCACTAGCAAAATCTCATTTTTTCTGCGCTTATAAATTTATTAATATTTATTTAAACTAACTACGAAAAGTCTCAAATAGAGCAATATTTTTTATTTTTAATACGGGATAGTTATTATTCATTGCCAATATGGATAAAGTATTGCCTGGTTCGACCCATTATTTAACAGCGTAAAATGTTCACCAGATAAGGACAACCCGACGATTAACAATGTTATTGGTGAATTGATGTTAAAAAGTGGAACTCGTACGTAGCTAGAGAATAACAACATGGAGGTTGCCCTTAGTGATAGTGACAATGATGAGTATTTCGAAGAAATCAAATCAAAGCGTCATTAAATAAATGTAAACGCAGAAAATATCATTCCTTTGCAGGGTAGGAAAGGCGAATGTGGACGTTTCCAGTTTTGTATCTACTGAAATTTCACAAAATCGTTTTGATTTATTGGGGAAGCTGAATATAGAAGTTAAGCAAGGTCCATCTACAAGCAAACAAGCGGCTAAGAATGCAAATAAAATCAAAAATGGCGAAGAGAACTCTGGTAGGCCGGTTAAAAAGAATGTTGTCCACCAATCATTTTACATAATGTTAATGTTAAAAACTTGTTGACCAATTAAATGGTAGAACGCCCAAAGTCGTTTATAAAATTATTAATTCGTCTAGAAATAAAAGTACAATTTATTTTGAAGAGTTGTCCGCACATTTGAAAATTATGGAACTATTAAGGGCCCAAAGTATAAAGTCATTTATGCCGCCGGAATTGAGACTGACCGAAGTGTCTGAAAATAAAACTGCTCTTAAAGCTGATTTACCAGATACATTTTAAAAGGTTAGTAAACTAGTTACGCAGTATTCTAACAAAAGAGCATAAAAGAGAAAAGTAAAAACGCGGCGCCCTGATTTTGCCGATCGCAGATTTAAATCATGAATCTGGTCAATGCAGATTTATAAAGAGAGAATCTTCTTCAACCTGGCATGCCGCTTATTACAAGGGCTGCCCGTCTTACAAGGTCTATTTGAAAAATAAGAAGGAGATATTGGACTGGGTTAAGAATAGAAGAGAGTAATGTTAAATCTGCAATAAGTAGTAGTCAATATGTTAATGAAAGAACGTCTTTCGCTAGTTCTTTTCATTCTGTTAATAATAATCATGTTGTTAGTAATCCAAATCTACCTCCAATCGTAAAGGAATTCGTAAAGCTATTTTAGGGAGTCTAAACCCCAATCGTTAGAATCAAAAATGTTGAATTTTCTTAGTTCTTATAAATTAGTACCTATAAGCTTGGCCAGTCAAGAGTATAGTAATTTATTGAATGAGATTACTTTCCAGTACGACCTTACAATGAATGTAAGGTCATTAGTTGAATTTAGTAGACGAATCGAATTAGTTAAAATTCTTAACTTTCATAAAGTTGGTGTTCATTTTTTTCAGGAAACCCGCTTTCAAGGGAACTCAAAAGTTACTTTTGATAATTATAACGTGATTGGAGATTACTCTAGTATAGGTACAGCAATACTCATCAACAAAAGTATTAGGTTTTCTTCTATAAGTATTACAAATCTAAAATTCCTAAACAGTTTCATTGAACTGGTTGATTCTTTTGGTTGTCAGGTTAAAAAATTTTTGTTGGGCAGTATTTACATTCCAACTAATTTCCTTGTAATGATTAAGTTCAAGTCTTGATTCTATTCAAACATTTTCAATGCCCTTTGATGGAGTCTTTATTAGAGAAGATTTTAACTCAAGAAATACATTTTGAGGTGATTTTATGGACAATTTAAATGAACAAACCTTTTTCGATTGGTAAAGCTTTTCGAATACTAGTTTCACGAAACTGTGTGATGTTAATCCAAATTTTCCTGGGGGCATATTGTTTGGATGATTTCCTGATTAGTGCAGGTCTTATAGACTCGGTAAATCCTAACTTTCATAAAAATAGATAATCATTCAAACTTCGATCTACCAATTTGGTTTCAAGATTGATGTTTGGCTATTGACTGGCAGCTGCCTTCAATGGTGGTGATTGTTAAGACGGCAAACCCCTTTGAGAAGATTGTGTGGTTACAATTGAAACATATCAGGGCAACCTGTCTGTAAAAACCTGGGTGCAATTCCCAGCTCAGTCAAGAATGAAAAATTATCAATAAATTTTAATTCATTTCATGTTGTAAAAATTCCTTTCTTCATATAAATAATTTAATGAAAATAAAATTTAACTCAAATATTAAAAATTTGGATAAAAACCTTAAACATTTCAATAAAATAACCTCAAAACTAATTTTTTCATATAAATAGTTTACCAACTTTCTCCGATCATTACCCATTGAAATTGATGTTTAAATTTCCGGACTTCAATTTAATTACATATGTCTCCTCCAAAATTTCTTAAGTCCTTCGAAAATACAAACTGGGAAGATTTTCGTAATTATATTCACCACGATATTTTTAGTAATTCTCTGCCAGCTGAAAGAAACTTGAGTAATGAGGAAATTGATATAAATATTTCGCACTTTAATGATTTAATTAGCGGTGAAGTGGCAGATACTCAAGGAAAATAGATTAAAAAACAAATGATTTATAATCCCGGAAAACATAAAGAAGCTTTTCAAAGTCAAGTACGCATGGCAAAGGGCCTGAAAAAGATTTTTCACAGGAACGAAAATAGAAGTTCCGACGAGTAGCGTGTATTGAGTGGCCAAATCCATCTTCTTAAAACAATAATTAAGGAACGGGTGGGAATATATCAGGCAGGGGAGCTTAATAAGAGGATCGAGACAATTAAACCAGACCCAAGGGCATTTAGGGACGTTTTTAGTATTATTGGTAATAGGAAAACGAAAGATTTTGATAAACTTATTGTTAGTGATAACACTTACAATGATAATGTTAATAAAGTAGAGCACTTCAAACGTCATTTTGCAGATATTTATAAATTTAATGCTTCGGACAGTGCTAATGTCGTAGAAGTTCCGAACACAGTCAACTCCTACATATATGGTTGTTCTGAAATTGTTTGCCAATTGACTAGCATTTATGGTCTATTAAACTCAAGGGTGGTTACATTTTAAGGGCCGATGTTGATTTTGAATAAAACCCAAATTATTTAGGAAATAATTGTCATTTCTTTTTATTATGATAATATTGGTATGGTTCAATTATGTATGAAACAAAATATCGGCCTAATGACCGCCGCGACCTCGGCGGCACACCTCCATCCGATGGTCCAAACTTTCGATGACGCTGAGGCATAATTGAGCTTCTATGCCGAATTCTATGCGCCGAATTATCTCATCCTTTAGCTCTTGAATTGTGGCTGGCTTATCGACGTACACCTTTTCTTTCAAATAACCCCAAAGAAAGAAGTCCAACGGTGTCAAATCGCATGATCTTGGCGGTCATTTGACATCGCCACAATGTGAGATAACACGGCCATTGAATTTGTCGCGCAAAAGATCCTTTGTTTCCTTAGCTTTGTGGCAAGTGGCACCGTCCTGTTGAAACCACATATCGTCCCCATCCATATCTTCCAATTTGGGCCATAACAAATTCGTTATAATCTCACGATAGCGAACATCATTCACAGTAATTTGCTGACTGGGCGAATGACAATCACTCTTGGATTATCATTCGCCCAAATGCGGCAATTCTGCTTTTTAACGAATCCACTGAGGTCGATTATACTGACTAAAAAAATCACGAAGGTACACCAAATGCATTTTGATTTGAACGCCCATATTCATAATAAGCCAGAACAACTTTAACGGCTGTGGGAAAAATCGCCCAAAGAAAAATGGCCCAAAAAAAGAGATGAAAAATCGCCCAAAAAAATTCCATGTAAAATTGGGCCTAAATTCATATGAAAAGTGACCTAAAATTTTTGGGCTATTTTTCGTTATTGTTGGGTGATTTTTCGTTTTTTAAATGTTGTATGAAAAATGGCCCATTTTTTTGATTTTCTCCTCTATGGTATAACAAACACCGGCTTCGCTTACTAAAGCATCTCTGCACAGCCGGCCTTCGGCCGGGCGCAAGGATTTTCTCCTCTATGGTATAACAAATACCGGCTTTGCTAACTAAAGCTTCTCTGCACAGCCGGCCTTTGGCCGGGCGCAAGGATTTTCTCCTCTATGGTATAACAAACACCGGCTTCGCTAAGTAAAGCTTCTAAAATCTGCCTTGTTTCCAAATGAAAGCCGACTATGGAGAGAAGCTTTAGTTAGCGAAGCCGGTGTTTGTTA
Source organism: Pollenia amentaria (assembly GCA_943735925.1). NCBI lineage: Eukaryota > Metazoa > Arthropoda > Insecta > Diptera > Polleniidae > Pollenia > Pollenia amentaria. The sequence goes on along the minus strand of OX031008.1, from coordinate 38,654,016 downwards.
TACCATAGAGGAGAAAATCCTTGCGCCCGGCCGAAGGCCGTCTGTGCAGAGAAGCTTTAGTTAGCGCAGTGTCCATGGACACTATGACACTTTTTGGAGTGTCATAACGTCCATGGACACTATGACACTGGACGTTATAACATGCCACCGGGAAAAAATTCGTTTTTGCTTTTTGGGTCATTTTTCATTTTTTTTTTTTGGGCCCTTTTTCGTTTCTTTTGGGCAAAATTTCATATATAACTTTTTGGGTCGTTTTTCATGTTCTGTTGGGCGATTCTTCATTTGGGCGATTTTTCATTTTTTTTTGGGCCATTTTTCTTTGGGCGATTTTTCCCACAGCCAACTTTAACGCGTTGTTCGATTATGTATCTTTCCATGGTTCAAATTGAGTTAGTCTGAAATTGAGAAATGTCAAATGAAATGCAGAAAAAAACTTGACGTTTAGGTGTGGTTCACATAAAATTTAACTACCCGTTACTATGACGTACATGTGCAGAGAACTTATGTTTTTTAAAATTTAAAAACACTATCTTGTCTTCTTTGTGTCATGTATATGTACGTACCAGGGTTGTGAGATTCTTTTAACCTTCATCTCCAAATAGTGTACCGAAAATCGCCAAAAATTTATTTTATTAGATTTTTAGTAAAAAAAATTCGACAAATATAAGTACAAGTGTATTTAACCTTTATTAAAATGTTCAATATTTAGCCTTATTCTATTTGTGTGTTTATATTTTAGAATTTTTACTGTTTTAAATAAATCGGGAAATTTCTCGGGAAAACGCTCAACATTCACGATTCTGACTTGAAATCGCACAATTGGTGTTTTATAAAACGCAATCGCAAGATGTTTGGCGACTGCAAATTGCGACAGTTTGCTGAAGGGAACTAAAATATTTTTAAGAAACTATGGCAGGTTGCAAGCAAAATGCACGAGTTTCAGAACACCGTAAAATAAATTTGGCGTTTTGCGATTTTAATTCGTGCGATTGTTATAACAAGGCTGAATATCTTAGAACATAAAACTTGTGAGATCAGTTAATTGAATTTTACAGAAATACTAATTTTTAATCAAGTATGCAAAATGAGTAGAATTTGATGCAAAAAAATCAGTTTTTATAAGCGTGATTTTGTATGTGAAAATAAGTCAGAAAATGGTAAAATTTTGTATTCGATTTTCATTGAAACATAATGTTACTTTGATAAGAAATGAAGCAAAGGATAAATGTCTTAAAAGTTGTATTCAAATTTGATATTTGGAATTGAATTGGAATATTTAAAGTCAACTAGGTCTTAACAATTTCATTATATGAATTATTTTTGAACATAAGCTTCTATTAATTAATTCATTTATTAATGATGTGCTAATAATCCCAATTTTTTAATGAAAACACTGAAATTTATTGTAGTGGGAAAGCTAGTTTCTATGCGCATTTCGCTGGTTGCTTAGGCCAGCTCGTCAGGAAACTTTTTCCAAATACTTTAGAAAAGCTAAAAATATTATACAAGTAAGACCCTAATTTTTTGTCGATTCTATATAAAATCAAGGATTTAAAAAATTTTAAGAGAATTTTTTTTATTAACTTTTATAAAAATTTTTTGATTTATTTCGTAAATAATCGAGTCAAAATATATAAAAAAAAAACTGTGACTTTCTCGCTCTATACGGTACTATTTCACCACAACATCAATATTTTTTTATGGCTTATTTAGCTGAATTCCGAGAGTGGTCTTTATATGGAGCCTAAGGAAGATTATGGACTTATCTTCACGAAATTTGGTGACATTGAAATTAAATAGCAATTGGTGCATTCCGCAACCAATTTATCTTAGTTCTTGACAACTTTTTAGGGAGGTTGTTCCACATTTGATTGCATAACTCTACTACTAAACCGATTCTGGTAGATTTCAATCCCAACCTGCTCAGGAGAACTAATAACAATTTACCACCCAAATTTGCCTTATCTGCTGAGTCATTCGAAAGTAAGCGTTCTTTTAACAGAGGGAAACGATTCGAAATATTGAAAAAACCAGAAAATACATATGTATATATATAAGGGAGATCGACTTTTTTCAAGAACCGGTTTTCGAATATTCCGAATAAATGCTATTTTCAAAAACCCGGTTTTCGGTTAAGAATTTTTAAATAACCGGTTAACCGGTTTTAGTTCGAATACATAAAAACACAAAAATCAAATAAGTCTTTGTGAAAAAACTTTAATTTAAATAAAAACAAAACAATTCATACACAGAAAAAATTAAAAATTTTCTCTAATCACCAAATTTATACCAAATTCATAATATCAAGCAAACAAGTTTTTGATTTTGCACCTATATTTCTTTCAACTAAAAAAATAATTGATTCAATTATTACATTAATTAAATTTAAATACTTTTTAAACCATATTTTTAAACCACTTTTTAAATTGATATAACACTTTTTTCTGTGTAAAGATAAGGAACCAACAAAATACATAGATATGAGTTTTGTTCAGACCTAACAAATATTTGCCGATAAAATCCGAGAAAAGTGTGACCAGTAAATTGATCAAACTTAAGCTTTATTTTTTACAATTTACTACTAAACTATATTTGTAAGTGGATAATTGTATAATGCAACTTAGAAACTGTTAACTGATATTTAATTTAGACAAACGTTTTGCAAAAGAAAATAAAAAATTATAGTAATTTAATATATTAAATATTTGAGATATTCTCCCAAATTTATTTTTAATGAGTTTTAATCAGTAGACTTCAACCATTTTTTGAAAATTTGCAAACAAAACCTCTTAGCCAGGATTATATATTTCGAATTATTTTGCTTCAGCATTATAGAAACGAATTGTATTATGAACATGTTTTTGTATGAAATATATGTCCATTCGTCGGCCACAATTTAAAGTCTTCCATTACATTGTTAGATTTCTTTAATTTAGTTTTTTAGTTCTGGGTGTTTTAATAAATAAAACTCATGAATTTTTTCCATATTGTTGATATGGAAATGTTTTAGTTTTAAGCATGAAAATATGCTAGAACTACTTAAGAGGCCTGGCGCACAGTGGCTGAAAATCGTTTTTCATTGGCCAGTTCGGTTACTTTTGAACCGAAGGAGATATTTTAGTGAATTTTTTTTAAACGACAGATAGCTTCTTAAACTTTTCTCCACTTTCAATTCCATTAAAATCGGTTGAGTAGTTATTGGGGAATTTAAGTGCAAAGTGGAATTTTTGATTTTTTTAACTTTAGCGTTTTAATTATTTAAAAATGTCATATTTGGATTTAAATAATAATCATTAACATTTTATGTGATAACGGGACACTCAAAAAAATTAAATGTTTACACTAAAAAAAAAATTAACATTAAAAAAAATAGTAAAATCAACTAGAAAGTTTTCTATTATTACTGAAAAATTAACAATTTTTGCTGTCAAATTTATTTACACTTAAAAAAACTTTAGAAATATTATCTAAAATCTTGCTATTACAACAGAAGAATCTATTATTTTTTGCTGTAAAATTTGTTAATATAAGCAAAATAAATCCACTGAATTCTGATTTTTTTTTTAAATTTTGATACGAAAATATAGGTTTTTATTTTTTGAATATTTCTTATTTTGAATATTTCTTATTTATTAAAACATTTTATACATACATATGTGGATAAAAAAACCTTTTACAAATAAAAGCAGCAATAGATTTTAATAGCTTTTGTAACAATGTGAGGTTCTGTTACTTATTATTTTTTACTAATACAATGTCCTTGTTGGTTTCGTTGTTTCTTATTGATCCTGAAAATTCGAAATCCAAATCATAACTGATTTTAAGTAGCTGTTCCATAAGTCGTATTCTTGCATGTAGTGGTGATAATCCAAATTCATAAGCATCTGTATTATCTAATGATTTTGTCGGGACTTGGTTTAACTGGATGGATGTGATGCAGCTGGACGCAGCCTTCGTGTTAGTCAAATCACGGCCTTCTTTTCCATCTATCATTGTTAGCACTAATTGGTAGCTAACTTCAATTTAAATCTAATTGTTATGGCTGCAGTGTTGCAATTTGGGCCTTGATATCACAAACTTCTTTGTTAATTGCATCATTAGTTTCTTTTTTGAATTCAAATTTGATAGGCCTGCAGTATTTCGTAGAAGATGGTGTCTCATTTTTCCAAATATCCTTTGTTTGCGTTGTACTAGTCGAAGGCTCTGAATCTTCCAAAATCTTTTTTAATCGCAATGGTACAAATGATACCATGAACATATCTGAGTCCGAAAAATATATATATACTACTTGTTTGTATTGTTTTTGTCCGGAAGAACCATCACATCCCCATTTACAAAAAAGAATTAACTTTGTGTTTCCATATTTCTTTAACACATTTCCTTTTATTGATTGTAGCAAGCGTTCGGCTGTGCGATAAAGTAGAGATTATAGTTGTACCTCTGCCGAAATTGGAGTGATTGTGATAGTGTCCCTTAATGGCAAACAGTCCATTTTAGTATACTTTTAAGAATCCGTTTTGTTCTTAAGGAACAAGCTTTAACAACTTTTTCAATGATATCCCCTTTTGTCAATTGTTTCTGTGATCGTTATTGATGTAGAGAAGTATCTTTCAGTAGCCGATTACTTCATTGATATCCTTAACCTGCTTCGCTCTCTGAATCATGCGAATGAATCATGGTGTTTACACGACTTGTCTACTTGCTTCGATTTGACAGTTGTCTTTAATAAAAAAATCAGCGTTGGTAACTGTGAATTTTTGAAACGCGCCAAAATGGAGAAAAAGCACTTAATTTAAAAAAAGCAGCAAGTTTAGACTTTCTTTTTTTATTTTAAAAGCTTATTGAATTAATTTTGCATAATAGTTGAATATTAAAAATACAGTATAATCGCGAAAAAGTTAATCTCACCAAATTTTAGCGCACCTGTGCCGCTCTAAAAAGACCGAAATATAATGTGCTTAAGTTGGCTTAAGCAACTGTTCGAATACATGTATATCACATGGGTAAAACCATATTGAACCATATTTTTGTTAAGTTTTTTGAAACTGACAGTTGCTTAAGCGCGAAACCGATCGCACATTCCATAAGGAATCAAATGTTATTTTTTTTTTGTTTTTGTTTTTTTTTTTAAATACATTTTAGAGACTTTTTGTTAATTTTTGACAGAAGGTTAAGCAAGATTATGTTTATTATGGTTGGCCCTAAACTGTAACTGCTTGTTTTAGAACACGAGCGCACAACTCATTCGTTTGACTTACATTTAAAACAAAAAAAAAAAAACCAAAATCTGAAATTTTGTTTTAGTTCCAAACACTTTTCTGAGCGTATTAATAAAAAATGTCAACAAATCAGGGCAAAACATCACAAATCAGATTAGATTTTAAGCAGAAAGTGGTACTTTTGAAGTAGCCATCTCAAAAATAAAAATGAAATGCCAAAAAATTCTCGACGCTATGGAAAACACATAGGAAAAAGCACACAGGAAAACATTACATGTACCGAAATTTTTTGATATTAAAGTAATTTAAATAAATTTTGTATGTTATTTTGGAAAAATCTTTATTTATTATTGCATTTTTTTAGAATAAAATACCGCTTAGAAAAGTTAATAATTCGAAAAACTATACAACCCCTGAAACATTTCGCGATTCTACTGTATAAGAATAAAACAGCCTTTTGCAGTTCAGGTTTTTTTAGAAAAAAGAAAAAAAAACATAAACAAAATAAACAAATTTGCTTGTATTCATTTGTATTAGATAACAAATTATTTTTAATTGCATAAATTCTATACAAAACTTTTTTAAAAGGGATCTACGATTAATAGTACGGATTCAAAATTAACAATAGTTATCTATTTATCCTTTTATTAAAATATTTAAAAAATAATGTTTGTTTTCAGAAGTTTAATACTTTCATATTAAAAATATAGCAATAAAACAGCCTTTGATAATCAGAGGTGTTCTGGAAATCGAAACCGCAAAACGCAAGAATTTAAAAATCGTTTTTTTAAAAAGATTTTTGTAGTAGAAGAAATTCCAATACAATATAATACAAATATTTCTCTTATTATACAGAATTCTATAAGAAAATTATAAAAAATGGGATTAAGAGGGTATTAAAAAGAACTTCAAAATACTTGCGTTTTTTCGATTTCCAGACCACCCCTGAATATATTTAGAAAAAATACCAAAAAAACTTAATAAAAAAGGTGATACATTTTCGTACATTCATTTAATAAATTCTGTTTAGATCTTTTTAAAAAGAGATCACAAATTTATAATAATTATTCCAAATTAATAAAGCTAATATTTTCATCATTATAAAAAGTATAAAAAAGCACCAACAATGGTACAAAACGCACCGAGTTGACAACGCTAACACAAACGATTTATTCAGCTAGTTCAGATAAACTTGCGATAAATATTAGAGAAGAGAGGAATTTTTCCTTCTTCGCAAGTAGATTCAAAATGAATCTACCTGATTCGCTCTCAAAATTTTGTATGGCGAAGCAGGTTGCTTCGTTCATGATTAGGGTGTGAAGCATGAATAGAGAGCGAAGCACGTACCGTGGAAACATGGCATAAGCTTCCGCCTCTTAGATATATCGCTATAGTTGTCTAGCGATTTTTGTGGTCTCCCATGAGTGTTTTGATTTGTAGTTTCTGAAGCGATCTGAACAGAAAGTTCGTTCTCTAACCAGTTTGCAAAGCTCAAATCAAAGATAAAATCTATCTTTGCTGTAATCAACTTTCCTGTATCGCTGTTTTAAATTTTTGATGAAAACAGATCATTTATTTTTTAAGTCCAATTGTGTTTCAGTGCTATAGGAATACACAGAAAAAAGTGTTTTATCAATTAAAAAAAATGGTTTAAAAAGCATTTAAATTTAAGTAATGTGATAATTAAATCAATTATTTTTTTAGTTGAAAGAAAATTAAAAATTTAATTTTGATTTAATAACCATTTTAGTTGATTTGAAATAAATTTTCAATTAAAATTTTAATTAAATAACAAAAATCTTAATTGACTTTTTTCGTTAAAAATAAATTAATTTAAACATGTAGAGTTGTTGTTGGGAATTGTCAATATTTATTTAAATAAATTAACACATTGTTTGAAATGGCAAAGTTTTTTAATCACTTTTTAATTAAAATTAAAAATATCATTTACTGAAAATATTTTTTTAAATTTTAAAATTTTTAGTAATTAATATTATCATTTTGGTAATAGGTGCAAAATCAACAACTTGTTTGCTTGATATTATGAAATTGGAATAAATTTGGTGATTGGAGAAATTTAATAATTTTTTCTGTGTATAAGTTTTCTTTTTTCGAATGTAATTTTTTACATCTTTTTTTTTGTTTCTAAAATACTCTCCGGCCAATTCTTTATATCTGAAGCTCTCCATTTTTATGAAAAACGTTGTTATTGCTCTTTTCATACTTTTTTTTCATACCAAATGCAGGTATAATAAAAAGGATTAAAAACTTAAGATCCTTTTATTTATATGCTATAAAATACCTGACACAAATTTAACAACGCATTGCATAAAAACATATAAAATGAAAAGACCAAAAAAAAATTTTAAAATCCCTTCTAAGGTGGAATTCACAATATACCTGTTTAGCGTAAACCCGTGTTTAAGGTCTTTATTCTACGGATAAGGATGAATCAGGGCAGCTATATGTTTTTCTGATTGTGTAACAATAATAAAAATTTTTATATGTACAACCTGTATTTTGTTCGATCACGATCAACATTCCCTATATCATAAAAATAGCACATGATTTCTATTACTTCTGCAAACATTTTTGGGGAATAAAAAAAAATTTCAACCAAAAAAAAATTTTTTGGAGTAATTTATTTAAAATTAAAATAGTGTTAAACAGACGGGTCCAAACGGGTACAAGAGTATATACAGGGTTAAAGAAAACACTTTCACCTTTCCCCCCAGTGGTTTTACCTTCTTAATTCCTTTTGATCCGCAAAAGTTATATTCTATAGTTGTCTAGCGAATTTTGTGGTCTGCCATGAGTGTTTTGATTTGTAGTTTCTGCAGCGATCTGAACAGAAAGTTCGTTCTCTTACCAGTTTGCAAAGCTCTTATAAAATCTATCTTTGCTGTAATCAACTTTCCTGTATCGCTGTTTTAAATTTTTGATAAAAACAGATCATTTATTTTCTAACTCCAATTGTATTTCAGTGCTATAGGAATACACAGAAAAAAGTGTTTTATTAATTAAAAAAATGGTTTAAAAGGCATTTAAATTTAATTAATGTGATGATTAAATCAATTATTTTTTTAGTTGAAAGAAAATTAAAAATTTAATTTTGATTTAATAACCATTTTAGTTGATTTGAAATAAATTTTCAATTAAAATTTTAATTAAATAACAAAAATCTTAATTGACCTTTTTCGTTAAAAATAAATTAATTTAAACATGTAGAGTTGTTGTTGGGAATTGTCAATATTTATTTAAATAAATTAACACATTGTTTGAAATGGCAAAGTTTTTTGATCACTTTTTTAATTAAAATTAAAAATATCATTTATTGAAAATATTTTTTTAAATTTTAAAATTTCTAGTAATTAATATTATCATTTTGGTAATAGGTGCAAAATCAACAACTTGTTTGCTTGATATTATGAAATTGGAATAAATGTGGTGATTGGAGAAATTTAATAATTTTTTCTGTGTATAAGTTTTCTTTTTTCGAATGTAATTTTTTACACCTTTTTTTTGTTTCTAAAATACTCTCCGGCCAATTCTTTATATCTGAAACTCTCCATGTTTTATGAAAAAACGTTGTTATTGCTCTTTTCATACTTTTTTTCATACCAAATGCAGGTATAATAAAAAGGATTAAAAAACTTAAAATCCTTTTATTTGCATGCTATAAAATACCTGACACAAATTTAACAACGCATTGCATAGTTGTAGGGTCATAGAATATTATTAGAGTCATAAAAACATATAAAATGAAAAGACCAAAAAAAATTTTAAAATCCCTTCTAAGACGGAATTCACAATATACCTGTTTAGCGTAAACCCGTGTTTAAGGTCTTTATTCTACGGATAAGGATGAATCAGGGCAGCTATATGTTTTTCTGATTGTGTAACAATAATAAAAATTTTTATGTGTACTACCTGTATTTTGTTCGATCACGATCAACATTCCCTATATCATAAACATTTTTTGAAGGCAATAGCACATGATTTCTATTACTTCTGCAAACATTTTTGGGGAATAAAAAAAAATTTCAACCAAAAAAAAATTTTTTGGAGTAATTTATTTAAAATTAAAATAGTGTTAAACAGACGGGTCCAAACGGGTACAAGAGTATATACAGGGTTAAAGAAAACACTTTCACCTTTCCCCCCAGTGGTTTTACCTTCTTAATTCCTTTTGATCCACAAAAGTTATATTCTACTAAAGTTGAAATTTGACAAAAATATAGTAGTTTAGAAAATATGCCTTAACATTTCAAATATAAATAACACAATGGTCGCATATATTACTTTTTAAAGACAACAAGACTACCAACCTAGCAATAAAGCTAGCTGGTCCTTATCGATGATAGTTTTTGAGCAATGATAATTTCTTTCGGATTAAATATAAAAAAAATCACTTTTTTCTGAATTTAAAAAAAAAATTTTTTTAACAACATGGCACGACCACAATTACCAATATTTTGACCTAAGTTTTTGGCTACCTTAGTTTTAATATATTAACTATCAAATAAAATTAAAATTTTGGAAATCGGTGACAAACAAAAATTGGACTTTTGGCCAATTAAATAAAATCTTTAACCACTGTGCGACGTATGTCTTAATTTACACGATTCATCTTTTGATGATCAACTTATTTTCAATTCATTTTGAAGATGCCAATATGATCCCAAGCTTCAAAACAACGACAATTTGATTCAAAGACAACCAAGAAGAAGAAGAAAAAAATTACATGCAGCTATTGTTGTGCATATACCTACGAATTAAAACACAAAGCGTACTGACCGAGTATAGAAAGAAATTCTTTCTTCCCTCTCCTAAAAACATAAGAGTAAAGCATAAACATTTTCATAAATTTTGGTACATGCGCAGACCGAACCAGTGCTGTCAGGTAGTTATATTTCTTCACCCCAAAAAAATTTCAAAACCCCCCAAATTTAACGTATTTTGAAAAAATCCCCCTAAATGCAAAATTTTATATAATAATTTTATTTCAATTAGTTTAACTTGACTCAGTTTTAATTTATTATCTAATATCAATACCTAAATAAAGCAAAAAATCGCAAAATGTTTAACCCATTTTGTACCAAGCTACATAAATGGTTGAAAATTCTAATGAAATTTTCATGGCTAGTTAGAAATCGGTCAAAAATAACTTCTGTAACTTTTTTTTGTCGGGGACTCCCTGTGAAAAATGCTGGTCGAGATCTCGACCACTGGGATAATTAGAGCAAAAAAATTTCTGTGTGATACCATATATTGTGATACAAAATAAAATGAAATTATGTCGTAATGAAGGGGTATTACCTAAAATAAGCAAATATAAAAGCTACACTAATAGATAGCCAAAACAGAAATTCAAAATTTATGTACGAATGGGTCAGTTTTTTTATGAGTGTAAGCCTAAAGATAAATGAAAAGATTAAACAATTTATTAAATATTTTAATTTATTGAATAAACAAGTTATTTTAAATTTTTGTGGTAAGTCTCGAAACAATTTCCGACATGGAAATTGGCATTGCATTTAGGGCAAGTATAGGCAGTATGCTTCTTGCATGTTTTGCATCGGCAGCGCATGACACATGCAGACATGGGCATACCATTTACTTTGGGCAGTGATACTAGGCGGCTTATGAACTCTTCTTCACTTTCGTTTTCTGCATCGGACGAAGATATTTCGTTGTTTGTTGATTCGAAGGATAGCAACAGCGTTTTTGGTATTAAGTTTTTAAAATCAATTTGACTCATGGGCTTTTTTTGGGGTTTTCAGTAAAAATGCAATGCAATTTCCATGCATTAATACAGGCGCTGTCCAAGCAAGTAACCCAAAGTGGCCCCCACCACTTCTTGCCTCTTATTTTAATCCGATAGTTACCTATAGCATTATTATGTAAGTCTACGCACAGGGGCACAGGGACCCGTTTTAGTAGCCAAAGTGACATCTGCATTATATCTTCGTCCAACCAATGCAATTTTATGTTCTTGGTCAAATGCATAGTCCATATCATGCCGAGCTAATTTTGTTTTCAGGCTTGCGCCTACCAATCTGTTTGCGCGGATTGTGCCAGTTGCACAAAAATCTTTTTTCTTTTAGAAGGCAAAACAAATGGTATCTGGTAAAAAAATTGTCGAAATGAACGCTATGTTGCCTTGGATTCTCACTAATAGCAGCAAGGCCCAGTTGTTTATCATAGGTCCCCGAAGCTCCAGCATATGGTTGACATTGGAAAAGATATACTTTGGTTTCCCCTAATAAGCATCTTGCAGCTATGGCGACCAAAATATGATACTATTTGCTCATCAATAGACAGTTTTGGTTCAAAAACACCAAACCGCATAAACCGAGTATTCAAAAGATCGAACAGTGGTCTTGCTTTGGCGAATTTGTCATTTTTGTTGATTGCGTCGTTATTGGCAACATGGAAGTTTGATTTAAATTTTTGAAAATTATTACGTATCATTGCTTGTTTTATGATAGCGATTGGTTCATTGCTCCAATAGTCCTGCACTTTAGGAACGGAATGATAACCGGTAAAAAGCAATACCCCAGAGAAATGACGCATTGTGCTCATATCAATCAAAAGTCCATTATTGTTATGTTAAGCAGCATACCTGCTTGTCTCATCCACTAAATGTTGAGTAACCTCATTATCAAAAAATATACAGAATAGCTGTTTGATGTTTAATATTCCCATTACAAAAAAAGTACTACAGTTGATATTACCACATTTTTTTTCAACAAGTAATCAAAAAATAAAAAAATAATAGATAAGAATAAAAAAATTTAGTGCTCTAATTATCCCAGTGGTCGACATCTCGACCAGCTATGTTCAAGGCTGTCTGGCGGCCAGCAGGAATAGCAAGTCAATTTAAATTTGTACATTAAAATTTATTTTAATTGTTCGCTATTTAAATCAATAATTTTTTTTTATTTTTCTTTTGTATATAAGTCGTTATAATTGGTTTAACAATGGCCTATTTTTAGTCTATTTTTGTGCTCCCCAGAGGGGTTCTCAAAAGGGGGAGGGGTTTGGTAAAAAAAGTCCTGAACAGAAAGCCAACAAGCCAAACTAAATTATTAATAATAAAAATTAATATAATTACACTTCCTAATATTTTAGATTATTTAATGAAAAATGGCAAAAATGTGTGGTCGACATCTCGACCGCTGGTACAAAATGGGTTAACATTTTACTGAAATTCCCCCAAAAATCTTTTTTAAGTTTCTATAATATTTTTTTTAGTAAAATATCTAAAAAAGCAGTTTATAAGCAGACAAAAAAAGACTGCAACGTACGTATATACATAAATTAATCAAAATAGAGTTAGTAGAAATCTGCTTTTTTAAATATTGGAATAAAGTTTCTTCAAAAATATCGAGTGTTGGCAAATCGTTTTCGTTAATTTTGTACATATTATCGAAATTAAAAAGTTTGATCATTTCAGGTGCTAGATTAAAGTTGTGACACCTTTATTTCCATGAATACTTATCCCTCAAAACACTTTCTTTTTTATCTTTTCAAAAACGATTTTTGCTCAACCAAAAACAAGCTGTAAAATATATCAAGTATTACATAGTTATTGTTTTGTACAGACATGCAAATAGTGAAACCCCCTTAAAACCCCCTAAATATAAATTTATATCCCCAAATTTCCCCCCTAGAATTTGTACCCCGTAAATTTGCCCCTAAATGAAATAAATCCCCTTAAATCTGGGGGGAAACTCCTAACCTGGACACTCTGGACCGAACTAATATTTTTTAAAAAGCACATGACTTATTAAAAAAGATGAGAATTGCCTGTCTCCTTTGCATTTTTGTACTCTATTACTTTATACCTTTAGAAAAAATTAACTTGGAGTTTTAGCTTAAGCGTCAATTTTGGATTTTAAACTATTTTACAACTTTCATTATACATATGTAGTTTTACCTTTATTAGTATATACTTATTGCACTAGTTCCTCTAAACGGGGTCAACTCAAAATCTACAAATACATATTTACTTATACAGTGGTCATATTTTGCCACTGTAAAAATGTTAGAGCATTTTTCTCTTTTGCTATTTCCCGACATTTTGTTTGTTAACCGACTTAGCAATTTCAAATAAAAATTAGAGTTTGTTTCCGATTTTTAATTTTTTGCGAACTTTTGCCATGTACGCGATAAAAGGTATTTTTACTGTAAGTTTTCTGATTCTTTATAGCTTTAACGATTATTAATAAATATAAGACTTTGTTATCATGCCGCTGTTAGTAAATTTTTGCGAATATTGCAATTTTTACCGAATTTTTGCTATTCCTTATGGTTTAGGGACTTTTTATTCCTTTTATGGCTTATTTGATATATAAAATTTTTTTGCGAATTATCGCTATTTTTGCCCTTCCCGCATTTGGACTTCTGTAAAGAAACCCGAAATGCAAATAGTGTGCATCGATTTTGAATTTAACCCAAAGACAGTTAAATTCTGCAACAAACATGCCCATTGATTGCTGGCATTGATACACAACTTCATTGCGTATGTACATAGCAAGACCCCGATGAAGATTAAAGAGGGATAGGAGGTTATACCCAGGAATCTGGAAATCAAGTGGATCAGAATTTTCAGATACCTGAGTTTCACATAAGGCGAAAACATCCGGCCGATGAAGACAAACATGGGCATATACAAAGAAAAAATTCGTCCTCAGCCCACGTATATTGCAGAAGTCGATTCGAAACCGACCTCTCATCACAACACAAAAAAATTCAGATCACACGTTGGTCACAGTACACATATCCGTTATGTTGAAAGCTGTTTAAAAAAAAACTGTTTAGTGATTAGTGTTATACCTTCATCACTAAACAGTTCAACAACGATCAACATGAGGATATCCGTACTAACTAAAATAAAAAGGATGCTTACTGGATGAACACAATCGGCGGGTTACTATTTTTTCCGTTTTTTTTTTTTTTGTTTATTTATTGTTTTTCTTTTCTTAAATATTAACAATCACAGAATCACAAAAAAACACGATTCGGACGGATCAAACATAAAGACGTGTGAACACAACGAAGGACAAAACACTACTTTTGAATTGTTTTTGGTTTTTTTTTACCAGAACACGCTCTTTTATAAGCGATTTGTATTTACATTGTTCATAATGTTATTTCGCTTTTGTTAAATTTTGCCAAATATTCAATTATAAAAATACTAAAATTACGGGTACATTTACAACAAGAGTATGGAAAACGTACATAAATAACACACTATTAAAATAACCGGTTTATTATACAAAAATAACCGGTTTATTCGATATTCGAAAAAAGGACATTTAAAAATAACCGGCTTGAAAAACTAAAATAACCGGTTAAAACCGGTCGAATAATAACCATTCGATCTCCCTAATATATATACTCTATGGGGTCTTAAATGAATATTAAAACGGATTCACATGGAATGGCAAACTTAGAATTCCTTCGTTTCCACTGCTGATTAGGGGAATAAAACTGTATACATGTAAATATATTATTAAAGATGGTAAATTTAATATTTTTTTCATGCTGAATTTGTAAAACGTGAAAATTATTTCAGAATTCATATATCTAATGTTGTGTTTCCAGTTCCTTTTCGCCATTCCAGAAATTACAATCTCCTAAGATTTCAATACATTCGGTCTAATTATATAAATTTTGATTCCATCCACAGACTGAGCTATGAAATAAACTGTTAGATTTAATTACTGGCTAGTACGATATTAGTTTCATTCGCGAATTAAGTAAATAAAAAAAAATTTTTGGGTGGGAATCCCTGAATCCCAGAGATACGGGAATTTTTCTATTATTACTGAAAAATTAACAATTTTTGCTGTCAAATTTATTTACACTTAAAAAAACTTTAGAAATATTATCTAAAATCTTGCTATAACAACAGAAGAATCTATTATTTTTTGCTGTAAAATTTGTTAATATAAGCAAAATAAATCCACTGAATTCTGATTTTTTTTTTTAAATTTGGATACGAAAATATAGGTTTTTATTTTTTGAATATTTCTTATTTATTAAAACATTTTATACTTACATATGTGGATAAAAAAACTTTTTACAAATAAAAGCAGCAATAGATTTTAATAGCTTATGTAACAATGTGAGGTTCTGTGACTTATTATTTTTTACTAATACAATGTCCTTGTTGGTTTCGTTGTTTCTTATTGATCCTGAAAATTCGAAATCCAAATCATAACTGATTTTAAGTAGCTGTTCCATAAGTCGTATTCTTGCATGTAGTGGTGATAATCCAAATTCATAAGCATCAGTATTATCTAATGATTTTGTCGGGACTTGGCTTACCTAGCGTTTACACGTGAAAGTAATTTCATGAAAGTAGCAATACACTCACACTTTTTCACTAATACACTACCATTTTTTTACTTTCCACTCAGCTTTCAACGATTTTTTCAAGAAAGTAATTTTTTGACACTTTCTGAAAGTAAAATTACAGAGCGGTAAACAAAGTTGCCCACTAAACAGACTTATACAAATTTACAGGATTGTGGTAAAATAATAATTGTAAATTTAATTTATTTTGTACACACAAAAAAATAATCTAGGTAATTTTACCAATGCGAAAATACATAATTGATAATAATGGTCGCATCTTAAATATTTTATACTTTCTCCGTTTAAAAAAAAATGTGTCGGTTTTTTCCAAGTGGATCAAGCAAATCAAAAATTTTAAACACGTTTATTTCGAAATGTATTTTTTGAATAATTACGACGTTGCAGCAAATGAGCGATATATAGATTTAGAAAGACAATCAAGTAAAATGTTTCAGTAGATAATTTAGTTAATTGTTATACATTATGAATTAATAAATAGCATATTACAATGAAATGAATAAGGAAGTTAATTTTATTTAAAGTGTGTAACTGAAAGAAGTATATAGTTTTTTGCTTTTACTTAAAACTATTACACTTTTATTATTAATGTACGTCATAAGCTATTTGAGCGGTTTATGCAAGCTATTGCGGTTTTGTAACCAATATTCCCATTACTAATGGCTTGGAAAAGTTAGTGCTGGTTCAAACAGTTAAAGTTTCAGCCGCCAGGTCTTGAGCTTTTAGGATATAAGGGCAAAGAGAATTCCATTTCTTTTCCTTTCTCTCCTAAAAACTCTAGACTTGACGGCTAAGACTTGAACAGTGTGAACCAGCACTTAAAACGATAATAATATACATACAATTTTTTATTTTAATGTGTCAACATTTTGACATATTGTTTTTAAGCAATATTTTCACAAAATTCTAAGCAGTTTGTGTTATGACAAACAAAATAAAACCTTGGTTGTGCGAACAAAGTAGAAGTGCCAAAGTTATAAAACAGGGCAGTTTAAACACCTAGTAAAATTGTGGGTTAAATGTGCAACATGTTTCGCATGTTTTTCATCAACATATCCACAAAAGAACTCAAAAATGTTTCCCACAGTTTTATTTTTTCTACAAACGAACACAAAAATGTAGAACATGTAACATTTATGCAACATATTCCTTAGAAAATAAATCGTCATTCGATAATTTGCCAAAAATAAAAAATAAAATAACTTTTCAAATATTGCTTAATTTTTCAAGCTTTTAATCAATTTTAACATAATAAAAGATACTTTTTCGAACATAGAAATTACCGAATATAATATGTAGTTATATTACCTAAGAAACTTAGATAATTCCATGCTTTCCTTGCGCTTATTTAATTTTATACCATACTAGAGGGCCCGTTGCCTGCTTCGCACGGCAAAACAAAATAAGAAAAGAAACACACTTGTTTTTAATAAAGTTGGTTTTGTTCCCTATTATTCAACTTTTAATTCTAGTTTCTTACAATCTTAGACTATGTATCACTTAAACTATCTTAGAGCTCTTTCGTAGACAACATTTTTGGTTTTGCCATGAGTTGTTGTGTAGATAAAGAGAACTGAAGGCTTGCCAACACGTGAGCACGAAACATATAACTGGCCGTGTGAAAAGCAAGGATATTCTAAATCAATTCCGCACAATTCCAACGATTGCCCTTGCGCTTTATTTATTGTAATAGCAAATGCAAGACGTATTGGAAACTGTAGTCTTTTGAATTCAAAAGGTAAATCTGATAGAATCATTGGAATTCGTGGAATCAATACATCTTCACCTTTAAACTTCCCCTTTAAAATTGTTGCTTCGATCAAATTGATCATGACCTTTTAAGCCAGCAATAGTCAATGATTGGCCTTGTGCTTTGTTGATGGTAATAGCAAAGGCAAGACGCAAAGGGAATTGGAGCCGCTTGAATTCAAATGGTAAATCGTTGGAATCGGTCATGCCGTTCTCCAGTTATGCGCTTAATATAAAAAGTGGGCGTAAAAGTAGGCGTGATAAATTTTTCTTTCGATGAAAACTTAAAGTTGATTAATACGAACATTTGAAAGAAAAATTTGTCAACTCGATGGAGCCGTCTTCTGATTTTAGGTAAATCGAAAAAAGTCGGCGTAAAAGTGGGCGGGGCAAAATTTCTTTCCGCAAAAACCTAAGTTGGACCATCGCGATCATTTTAAAGAAAAAATCGTTCAAATCGGTCAAGCCGTTCTCAAGTTATGGATTTTGCCACGCCCCTCCGCCCCCAGACCGAAAATTTCAACCAAACTTCATATAAACCATATATGGGCCACTGCCTACGTAGTGTATAAGTTTGGTTGAAATCGTACGACGCGTTTATGATTAGTTCGGCAAAGTACATATACGGAGTCCGTATTACGGACTTATTTTTATATATATAGATTTTTAGATAATATCAACTATGTATTTTCTAGTGTGTGTATGTATGAATGTATTTACAATATTTTTCTTCAAGTATGCATAAAAAATGACAATTTATATGTCTTATAACAATAATGTTATTAAAAAGTTAACATAATTATTATTTCCAACTATTGCCCTATAAATTTGTGTATGTGATAACTTTGGCAACTCTTATTAGGCAGTAATCAAAACAACACGCATGAAGAAAAAATTAAAACATCAAAGTATAATTAAATTAATAAATTTATAATGTGCATACCCAATTTTATGGGATATGAATAATAAATCATACATATACCTTCAATTTCTAGTTTTTTTAATTCTAGAAGTTAAATAATTTTTGCAACTTTTCGCTTTGATGGCATTTTAAAAATGAACTTTCACTTTCCTGTGTAATCGCACAAGAAATTTTCAAGAAAGTCGTCCATTTAATTGAAATTTTTATTTGTAATACGTATACAGAAATTTCATGAAAGTACTTTCACGTGTAAATGCAGCGTTAACTAGATTGATGTTGTATGGCATATGATGCAGCTGGATGCAGCCTTCGTGTTAGTCAAAGCACATCCTACTTTTCCATCTATCATTGTTAGCACTAATTGGTAGCTCACTTCAATTTGCTGCCCATCTAATTGTAATGGCTGCAGTGTTGCAATTTGGGCCTTGATATCACTAACTTCTTTGTTAATTGCATCATGAGTTTCTTTTTTGAATACAAATTTGATAGGCCTGCAGTATTTCGTAGAAGCTGGTGTCTCATTTTTCCAAATATCTAGTCGAAGGCTCAAAATCTTCCAAAATCTTTTTTAATCGCAATGGTACAAATGATACCATGAACATATCTGAGTCCGAAATATATTTACATACTACTTGTTTGTATTGTTTTTGTCCGGAAGAACCATCACATCCCCATTTACAAAAAAGAATTAACTTTGTGTTTCCATATTTCTTTAGCTCATTTCCTTTTATTGATTGTAGCAAGCGTTCGGATGTGCGATCAAGTAGAGATTATAGTTGTACCTCTGCCGAAATTGGAGTGATTGTGATAGTGTCCCTTAATGGCAAACAGTCCATTTTAGTATACTTTTAAGAATCCGTTTTGTTCTCAAGGAACTAGCTTTAACAACTTTTTCAATGATATCCCCTTTTGTCAATTGTTTCTGTGATCGTAATTGATGTAGAGAAGTATCTTTCAGTAGCCGATTACTTCATTGATATCCTTAAGCTTCCGCCTCTTAGATATATCGCTATAGTTGTCTAGCGATTTTTGTGATTTGCCATGAGTGTTTTGATTTGTAGTTTCTGAAGCGATCTGAACAGAAAGTTCGTTCTCTAACCAGTTTGCAAAGCTCTTATAAAATCTATAGCGGAGTTCAGTGTTTGGTGCAAATGGTCTTGCGAAAGAGCAAATGCAAAATATAATAGCGTTTTTGTTAAATCCAACAACAAAATACACAGAGTTTCCGTTAGATTTCATAAAAAAGCTACGCAATTTTGCATTTGCTCTTTCGCAAGACCATTTGCACCAAACACTGAACTCCGCTTATCTTTGCTGTAATCAACTTTCCTGTATCGCTGTTTTAAATTTTTGATAACAACAGATCATTTATTTTCTAAGTCCAATTGTATTTCAGTGCTATAGGAATACACAGAAAAAAGTGTTTTATCAATTAATCAATTTTTTTTTAGTTGCAAGAAAATTAAAAATTTAATTTTGATTTAATAACCATTTTAGTTGATTTGAAAAAAATTTTCAATTAAAATTTTAATTAAATAACAAAAATCTTAATTGACTTTTTTCGTAAAAAATAAATTAATTTAAACATGTAGAGTTGTTGTTGGGAATTGTCAATATTTATTTAAATAAATTAACACATTGTTTGAAATGGCAAAGTTTTTTGATCACTTTTTTAATTAAAATTAAAAATATCATTTATTGAAAATATTTTTTTAAATTTATTATCAAAGTTGTTTGTGGGAATACTATTATTTATTAAAAGATTTTGTTTGTTGTGCTTAATTCCCTTCTTAAACAATTGACAAAAAACACTGAAATCCATTGTTGGAGGATAAGCTGTTCCTATGCGCATTTCACTGGTTGCTTAGGCCAGATCATCAGGAAACGTTCTCCTAAATAATTTCAGAAAAGCCAAAGCTATCAGCAAACAAAACTACAGAGGGAATGAGAACCACCTACAAACACTCAAAAAGTCTTGTTTGCAACGATATCAAAGCTTAAACAAAATACCAAACAATAAATCAGTGTTGAGCCTTTATCTTTTTTACATTTCCCGCCACAATTAGATAGAATTCTCCCAACATTAATTGTAGTTGTAAGTGGGTAAAGAAAAAACATATTAAAAACAAAAACAAAGTGCTTTTATTGTTTTCGCAAGAAATCAAAATAAAAACAATTTGCCAGTTCAGTTTTTTATGCACGTGCACTTGCTAAAATTTATTATCAAAGTTGTTTGTGGGAATACTATTATTTATTAAAAGATTTTGTTTGTTGTGCTTAATTCCCTTCTTAAACAATTGACAAAAAACACTGAAATACATTGTTGGAGGATAAGCTGTTCCTATGCGCATTTCACTGCTTGCTTAGGCCAGATCATCAGGAAACGTTCTCCTAAATAATTTCAGAAAAGCCAAAGCTATCAGCAAACAAAACTACAGAGGGAATGAGAACCACCTACAAACACTCAAAAAGTCTTGTTTGCAACGATATCAAAGCTTAAACAAAATACCAAACAATAAATCAGTGTTGAGCCTTTATCTTTTTTACATTTCCCGCCACAATTAGATAGAATTCTCCCAACATTAATTGTAGTTGTAAGTGGGTAAAGAAAAAACATATTAAAAACAAAAACAAAGTGCTTTTATTGTTTTCGCAAGAAATCAAAATAAAAACAATTTGCCAGTTCAGTTTTTTATGCACGTGCACTTGCTAAAATTTATTATCAAAGTTGTTTGTGGGAATACTATTATTTATTAAAAGATTTTGTTTGTTGTGCTTAATTCCCTTCTTAAACAATTGACAAAAAACACTGAAATACATTGTTGGAGGATAAGCTGTTCCTATGCGCATTTCACTGGTTGCTTAGGCCAGATCATCAGGAAACGTTCTCCTAAATAATTTCAGAAAAGCCAAAGCTATCAGCAAACAAAACTACAGAGGGAATGAGAACCACCTACAAACACTCAAAAAGTCTTGTTTGCAACGATATCAAAGCTTAAACAAAATACCAAACAATAAATCAGTGTTGAGCCTTTATCTTTTTTAACATTTCCCGCTACAATTATTTGGAATTCTCCCAACATTAATTGTAGCTGTAAGTGGGTAAAGAAAAAACATATTAAAAACAAAAACAAAGTACTTTTATTGTTTTCGTAAGAAAACAAAATAAAAACAATTTGTCCGTTCAGTTTTTTATGCACGTGCACTTGCAAAAATTTATTATCAAAGTTGTTTTTGGGAATACAAATATTTATTAAAAGATTTTGTTTGTTGTGCTTAATTCCCTTTTTTAATAATTGATAAAAATACTGAAATTTATTGTTGGAGGATAAGCTGTTCCTATGCGCATTTCACTGGTTGCTTAGCCCAGATCATCAGGAAACGTTCTCCTAAATAATTTTAGAAAAGCCAAAGCTATCAGCAAACAAGACTACAAAGAGAATGAGAATTACCTACAAACACTCAAAAAGTCTTTTTTGCAACGATATCAAAGCTTAAAAAAATACCTAACAATAAATCAGTGATGAGTTTATATTTTCTTACATTTCCCGCTACAATTATTTGGATTTCTCCCAACATTAATTGTAGTTGTAAGTGGCTAAAGAAAAAACATATTAAAAACAAAAACAAAGTGCTTTTATTGTTTTCGCAAGAAATCAAAATAAAAACAATTTGTCAGTTCAGTTTTTTATGCACGTGCACTTGCTAAAATTTATTATCAAAGTTGTTTTTGGGAATACTATTATTTTTTAAAAGATTTTGTTTGTTGTGCTTAATTCCCTTTTTTTAAAAATTGATAAAAAATACTGAAATCTAATTTTTGGAGGATAAGCTGTTCCTATGCGCATTTCACTGGTTGCTTAGGCCAGTTCATCAGGAAACGTTCTCCTAAATAATTTTAGAAAAGCCAAAGCTATCAGCAAACAAGACTACAGAGGGAATTAGAATTACTTACAAACACTCAAAAAGTCTTTTTGGCAATGATATCAAAGCTTAAACAAAATACTAAACAATAAATCAGTGATGAGTTTATCTTTTCTTACATTTCCCGCTACAATTATTTGGAATTCTGCCAACATTAATTGTAGTTGTAAGTGGGTAAAGAAAAAACATATTAAAAACAAAAACAAAGTGCTTTTATTGTTTTCGCAAGAACTCAAAATAAAAACAATTTGCCAGATCCGTTTTTTATGCACGTGCACTTGCTAAAATTTATTATCAAAGTTGTTTTTGGGAATACCATTGTTTATAAAAAGATTTTGTTTGTTGTGCTTAATTCCCTTTTTTTAATAATTGATAAAAAATACTGAAATTTATTGTTGGAGGATAAGCTGTTCCTATGCGCATTTCACTGGTTGCTTAGGCCAGTTCATTAGAAAACGTTCTCCTAAATAATTTTAGAAAAGCCAAGGCTATCAGCAAACAAGACTACAGAGGGAATGAAAAAGCTTAAACAAAATACCAAACAATAAATCAGTGATAAGTTTATCATTTCTTACATTTCCCGCTACAATTATTTGGAATTCTCCCAACATTAATTTTAGTTGAAAGTGGGTAGAGAAAAAACATATTAAAAACAAAAACAAATTGCTTTTATTGTTTTCGCAGGAAATCAAAATAAAAACAATTTGCCAGTTCAGTTTTTTATGCACGTGCACTTGCTAAAATTTATTATCAAAGTTGTTTTTGGGAATACTATTATTTATTAAAAGATTTTGTTTGTTGTGCTTATTTCCCTTTTTTTAATAATTGATAAAAAATACTGAAATTTATTGCTGGAGGATTAGCTGTTCCTATGCGCATTTCACTGGTTGCTTAGGCCAGATCATCAGGAAACGTTCGCCTAAATAATGTTAGAAAAGCCAAAGCTATCAGCAAACAAGACTACAGAGGGAATGAGAAGTACCTCCAAACACTCAAAAAGTCTTTTTTGCAATAATATCAAAGCTTAAACAAAATACCAAACAATAAATCAGTGTTGAGCCTTTATCTTTTTTACATTTCCCGCCACAATTAGTTAGAATTCTCCCAACATTAATTGTAGTTGTAAGTGGGTAAAGAAAAAACATATTAAAAACAAAAACAAAGTGCTTTTATTGTTTTCGCAAGAAATCAAAATAAAAACAATTTGCCAGTTCAGTTTTTTATGCACGTGCACTTGCTAAAATTTATTATCAAAGTTGTTTGTGGGAATACTATTATTTATTAAAAGATTTTGTTTGTTGTGTTTAATTCCCTTCTTAAACAATTGACAAAAAATACTGAAATTTAATTTTTGGAGGATAAGCTGTTCCTATGCGCATTTCACTGGTTGCTTAGGCCAGTTCATCAGGAAACGTTCTCCTAAATAATTTTAGAAAAGCCAAGGCTATCAGCAAACAAGACTACAGAGGGAATGAGAACCACCTACAAACACTCAAAAAGTCTTGTTTGCAACGATATCAAAGCTTAAACAAAATACCACTTACAACTACAATTAATGTTGGGAGAATTCTAACTAATTGTGGCGGGAAATGTAAAAAAGATAAAGGCTCAACACTGATTTATTGTTTGGTATTTTGTTTAAGCTTTGATATCGTTGCAAACAAGACATTTTGAGTGTTTGTAGGTGGTTCTCATTCCCTCTGTAGTTTTGTTTGCTGATAGCTTTGGCTTTTCTGAAATTATTTAGGAGAACGTTTCCTGATGATCTGGCCTAAGCAACCAGTGAAATGCGCATAGGAACAGCTTATCCTCCAACAATGGATTTCAGTGTTTTTTGTCAATTGTTTAAGAAGGGAATTAAGCACAACAAACAAAATCTTTTTATTTTTTTAAATTTTAAAATTTTTAGTAATTAATATTATCATTTTGGTAATAGGTGCAAAATCAACAACTTGTTTGCTTGATATTATGAAATTGGAATAAATTTGGTGATTGGAGAAATTTAATAATTTTTTCTGTGTATAAGTTTTCTTTTTTCGAATGTAATTTTTTACATCTTTTTTTTGTTTCTAAAATACTCTCTGGCCAATTCTTTATATCTGAAGCTCTCCATGTTTTATGAAAAAACGTTGTTATTGCTCTTTTCATACTTTTTTTCATACCAAATGCAGGTTTAATAAAAAGGATTAAAAAACTTAAAATCCTTTTATTTGCATGCTATAAAATACCTGACACAAATTTAACAACGCATTGCATAGTTGTAGGGTCATAGAATATTATTAGAGTCATAAAAACATATAAAATGAAAAGACCAAAAAAATTTTTAAAATCCCTTCTAAGGTGGAAGAAAACACTTTCACCTTTCCCCCCAGTGGTTTTACCTTCTTAATTTCTTTTGATCCGCAAAAGTTATATTCTACTAAAGATGAAATTTGACAAAAATATAGTAGTATAGAACATATAAATATAAATAACACAATGGTCGCACATATTACTTTTTAAAGACTACCAACCTAGCAATAAAGCTAGCTGGTCCTTATCGATGATAGTTTTTGAGCAATGATAATTTCTTTCGGATTAAATATAAAAAAAATCACTTTTTTCTGAATTTAAAAAAAAAATTTTTTTAACAACATGGCACGACCACAATTACCAATATTTTGACCTAAGTTTTTGGCTACCTTAGTTTTAATATATTAACTATCAAATAAAATTAAAATTTTGGAAATCGGTGACAAACAAAAATTGGACTTTTGGCCAATTAAATAAAATCTTTAACCACTGTGCAACGTATGTCTTAATTTACACGATTCATCTTTTGATGATCAACTTATTTTCAATTCATTTTGAAGATGCCAATATGATCCCAAGCTTCAAAACAACGACAATTTGATTCAAAGACAACCAAGAAGAAGAAGAAAAAAATTACATGCAGCTATTGTTGTGCATATACCTACGAATTAAAACACAAAGCGTACTGACCGAGTATAGAAAGAAACTCTTTCTTCCCTCTCCTAAAAACATAAGAGTAAAGCATAAACATTTTCATAAATTTTGGTACATGCGCAGACCGAACCAGTGCTGTCAGGTAGTTATATTTCTTCACCCCAAAAAAATTTCAAAACCCCCCAAATTTAACGTATTTTGAAAAAATCCCCCTAAATGCAAAATTTTATATAATAATTTTATTTCAATTAGTTTAACTTGACTCAGTTTTAATTTATTATCTAATATCAATACCTAAATAAAGCAAAAAATCGCAAAATGTTTAACCCATTTTGTACCAAGCTACATAAATGGTTGAAAATTCTAATGAAATTTTCATGGCTAGTTAGAAATCGGCCAAAAATAACTTCTGTAACTTTTTTTTTGTCGGGGACTCCCTGTGAAAAATGCTGGTCGAGATCTCGACCAGTGGGATAATTAGAGCAAAAAAATTTCTGTGTGATACCATATATTGTGATACAAAATAAAATGAAATTATGTCGTAATGAAGGGGTATTACCTAAAATAAGCAAATATAAAAGCTACACTAATAGATAGCCAAAACAGATATTCAAAATTTATGTACGAATGGGTCAGTTTTTTTATGAGTGTAAGCCTAAAGATAAATGAAAAGATTAAACAATTTATTAAATATTTTAATTTATTGAATAAACAAGTTATTTTAAATTTTTGTGGTAAGTCTAGAAACAATTTCCGACATGGAAATTGGCATTGCATTTAGGGCAAGTATAGGCAGTATGCTTCTTGCATGTTTTGCATCGGCAGCGCATGACACATGCAGACATGGGCATACCATTTACTTTGGGCAGTGATACTAGGCGGCTTATGAACTCTTCTTCACTTTCGTTTTCTGCATCGGACGAAGATATTTCGTTGTTTGTTGATTCGAAGGATAGCAACAGCGTTTTTGGTATTAAGTTTTTAAAATCAATTTGACTCATGGGCTTTTTTTGGGGTTTTCAGTAAAAATGCAATGCAATTTCCATGCATTAATACAGGCGCTGTCCAAGCAAGTAACCCAAAGTGGCCCCCGCCACTTCTTGCCTCTTATTTTAATCCGATAGTTACATATAGCATTATTATGTAAGTCTACGCACAGGGGCCCCTGTTTTAGTAGCCAAAGTGACATCTGCATTATATCTTCGTCCAACCAATGCAATTTTATTTTCTTGGTTAAATGCATAGTCCATATCATGCCGAGCTAATTTTGTTTTCAGGCTTGCGCCTACCAATCTGTTTGCGCGGATTGGGCCAGTTGCACAAAAATCTTTTTTCTTTTAGAAGGCAAAACAAATGGTATCTGGTAAAAAAAATTGTCGAAATGAACGCTATGTCGCCTTGGATTCTCACAAATAGCAGCAAGGCCCAGTTGTTCATCATAGGTCCCCGAAGCTCCAGCATATGGTTGACATTGGAAAAGATATCCTTTGGTTTCCCCTGATAAACATCTTGCAATTTCAAATAAAGATTAGAGTTTGTTTCCGATTTTGAATTTTTCGCGAATTTTTGCCATGTACGCGATAAAAGCTATTTTTACTCTAAGTTTTCTGATTCTTTATAGCTTTAACGATTACACTGCGGAACAAAATTTAACTTTTTTTGTGCGGCCGGGAACTTTGTGTAATTTTTTTTTACTAATTTGAGGTCGCTGATTCCAAATCTAACCTTCATTTTTCTCTATCAGCTCCAGTTTTAGAGATATACCGTTATGTCCAAAATTAAGGTACTTTCAGCACATATATTGAAATAACATGAAAATGGTGCATCATATTCCCTCTAGAAAAAAAACCGAAATTCGCTAACAAGCATTTAGTTCAACATATTTCGAATGAAATGAGCTTTATTTCATTGCAATCGGTGCACAACTTTTGATTGTGTTCACAATTTACCGAATTGATAAAATTTGCGATTTCCATAAAAAAAAACGTATTTTAATGTGTATGTGTGAACAAAAAAAAAAAAAAAAAAAAAAAAATATATACATTAAAATATGTTTTTTTATGGATAAATTGTGATTGCAATCAAAAGTTGTGCACCGATTGCAATGAAATAAAGCTCATTTCATTCGAAATATGTTGAACTAAATGTTTTTAGACCCAAACTGTGATTTTTGTTGCACATTTATTTTTTATGAATTTTTAAATTTTTTTTTCTTAAATTTTTATTTGTTTTTTAAAAACAATATCTCTGAAATTACTGGCCAAATTTAAAACAATGTTAGTACGTCTTAAAGATAATATTGTTAGCGAATTTCGTTTTTTTTTTCTTAAGGGAATATTATGCACCATTTTCATGTTATTTCAATATATGTGCTGAAAGTGCCTTAATTTTGGACATAACGGTATATCTCTAAAACTGGAGCTGATAGAGAAAAATGAAGGTTAGATTTGGAATCAGCGACCTCAAATTAGTAAAAAAAATTACACAAAGTTCCAGGCCGCAAAATGGCTGTTCCGCAGTGTTATTAATAAATATAAGACTTCGTTATCATGCCGCTGTTAGTAAATTTTTGCGAATTTTGCAATTTTTACCGAATTTTTGCTATTCCTTATGGTTTAGGGACTTTTTATTCATTTTATGGCTTATTTAAAATATAAAAATTTTTTTGCGAATTATCGCTATTTTTGCCAAATTTTCGCGATTTCGCGTAGTTTTGTTGCTCTTTGAGGCAATCATCTTAAATTAAAAATGTTCGCGAATTTTCGCTATTTTAGCAAACTTTTCCGAATTTTCGCGTTTAATTTACTTATAAAGTTTGTGCCCAAAACTTTTTAAATATGCATATTTTATTTTAACATATTTAATTAATATGTCGACCTAAAAATACCTTAGAAAATATCAAGTGACTGACAATATTAATCGATTATTGTCAATAACGACTCAGAAAATACAATTACTGTTCCAGTGCCGTCGACTATTATAATAGGGGTAAATAACTTAAATATGTAGAGAAGAAAATAGGACCTAAATCGTCTTACGTTATTGGGGCATTAATAATATTGTTATAAAATTTAGCATTTTACAGTTTGCTTAGACTAAAAAGAAAATTTCTTAAAAATAGGTCTATAATATACCATAGGCCATATATAAAGTCCATTATCATATATTAAGTCATCCTCAGCACCAAAGCCACAAACCGCAACAAATATTGAAATTGTGGCGAAATTTTGTTGGATAAAACAGCTAAAGAGACGAGTCGCACATACTTAGATCTACTTAAATCTAAAAAAGTTTTTGTTCAAAATTTAATACAATTGAATTTCACGGGAATTCCCGGGGCAGGACTCTTGTCATAATTCAAATACATATATTATTTTTCAGCAGAGCCGTATAAAGTTTTTGATAAAAAAAAATACATTGTTTATTCTAAAAACTCCACGATCTTACCCTTGTTATTAAATAAAAAAAACTGGTAATATAAAATAGAACATTCACAAAGACCTTAATAGATGCATATGTATGTATATATTTTCTTTATTTATAATTTTTTTAAAAACATTGCAATAGTAAATCCTAATTGGAAGATATTATTAAAAAAAATAAACACAGAGAGACTTACAGCAAAGAACTTAATATGCCATCAGTTAAATCTATGGTCACAAAAAATTTAATAAAATATCTAATATCCGACCAGAAGAACGCTAAACACCTTAACCGTGTTAAGGAAAATGTTCGTCTGGAATTGGCAAAACATAAGCTTAATGGCTCATTTAAGCGAACGTTGCTGTACCGTATCTGTACTGTATCAATCAGCTGTTCGCTTTTAGCTATATGAAAAGCAATGCAAAAGATTACCGAAATGTAATGTATCGTAGTTGTAACGTTTCATTCTGTATAAAACAGAATTTCATACCGTTGTTACGTGGCATTTGTAAAACAGTGATGGGTTGCTGCTATGTTAAATTGAATGGGGGTATTTTCGCTCTTTGTTTTGGTACTTTTTTTCAGAATATCTATGGACTTTCAACCAAACTACTAACAATACATATATATAAATATACATATGCTTAGATGTACAAAATAAACAAATGCATATGCACATACAATAGAAATGAGATATATATAAAAGGCTTTAAACATTGGTTTGTCCATGCACATTTATAAAATACATATTTGTTTATTGTAAATGTATAATTTAAATGTCAGATATTAAATTATTGATGTTTTTTACATACACTAAATACTGTTTTAATACCATTTTAATCGCCTGGTACTTTTTCTGCACAGCGGTCACCATTTAAACCTTTTGATTTCCCATCACTGTGTGTGTTGTTTTATGTATGCTATTGCTTTTTTGTGTATGTATGTGAAAAACATATGACACGTTTTTAGATGTTCTATAAGTGCACCAACGTGCTAGCAGTCCGTTACAGTAAGTTACGGGTACAGCAACGTTCGCCTAACTGAGCCTTAACTGCTGCTGTTGCTGCTGTACCCGTAACTTACTGTGACGGACTGCTAGCACGTTAGTGCACTTATAGAACATCTAAAAACCTGTCATATGTTTTTCACATACATAACGCAGGGTCTCCACCTGAGATAATATCTGAAATAATATCTGAGAGAACGTCAACAAAATGAGAGAACACATTTCTTTGTGTTAATCTTAATATTAAGCAAGGGGAACACCTATCTTATAAGATTTCATAATCGACTGATTCTCGTACAGTAAACTTGTATCGTTTTTATCCTTTATTTTAGTTTTTTGATTTTTTAATTTAAAATATTGTTTTTTTTTAAACACTTTTCACAAAGATTGGCACTATTTGCATTAATAAATTACACATTTAAATAATGGTGGCTTATTATTGTTTTATATGTGTGTATGCATGTGTATTTTTGACAGCTCATCTTATAAGATAGTGTTTATAAGATTTCTTATAACAACTGTTTCATAACATTTATTATAATATTAATACTAACACTATTTGAGAGTCCACACGTAAGATAATACTCTCTGCCATTGAATTTGACGTTTGCTAATATAAAAATCTTATATCTTATCTCACACAGGCTCTCCACCTAAGATAAGATATAGAAAACAACAACAGATATTTAACTAACAAATTGAAATCATAAAAAACAAGAGCAGTCATAATTTTTTTTAAACTTGAGTAATGCAAAGCACTACAACAATTTTCGATGCTTCATAAACCACTTACAAATGTGCACAAACAATTATACAAATTTACACCTACGCATACTCTTGACACTTTACAACTGATCTTTACTTACAATGTTCTTTTCTCTGCTGCATACCTGCGTTGACCTGTTGTAATATATCGCAATTGGTTTTTCTATTTTGAATACATCCATTCGCATCAACAATTTAATATACCAAAATCACAACAAAATACGTTATAGAACTCTGATCAACACACCCACGCATAAAAATGTCTACCCTTATATTTACTTTGATTGTTTTAAATAAATTTCTCAAAACACAAACGCACTTGTTTTTTTTTAATTTATTTTTAAACGACTGTTATAAACACCTATTTAGATTTATTTTTTGATATAAATACTATATTTTATTAAAACATTTGTATACTTTTGCATGTTTCCTATATTTTTGCACTCCTGTTATAAAACTCAACTTCAAATTATATTTTGGGTTTTTTTTTTCAATAAATAAACAAACCATTAAAAAATTATATTTCTTATTTTCTTTCCCATACATACAGAAAATTTATTATTTTAAATATTTCCTTTAAAAAAAATAAGTACAATAAATGATGCGCAGACACTAAAAATACATTTAGGAAATTTGTTATTAATTTCCTTAAGTAAAAACGGCGGTGGTGTACTTAGTTATTTTACTCAATTTTATTAACTAAATTACAATTTGTGATTTATGTTTTATTAAATATCTGAAGGGTGTTGAAAGCGCGAAAAAACCAAAAAGAATGCAAGAAAAATGTTTTTTAATATTAGTGTTGAAGAATCTAAAAACTAATTGGTACGAGTATTTGGTTATAGTATTTGGTACGTGTATTCGGTACGTGCAAAACAATAGGGTTCACATTATTCCCCGCGCCAGAGGAGGTTCACCTGAACCTTAAAGGAACCGTGACCCGCCTGCCACTTATAGTAGCTTTGGGCTGTAGCACTTCAGGTGAAAATCTGACAGCTGGGCTGGAATGTGTTGACGTATGATTAGAGTTGAAATTACTTTCGTTAAGAACTTGTAAATTTGTAGAAAGATCAGGTGAGCTGCTCTGCAAAGCAGCTGAAGGTAGCTCGGGTACAGTTGAACTGTCGTTGAGATCATCATGTGAGACAAAAGCAGGTTTAAGCAGGTTTAATTGAAATTCTGAAAAACTTTTCCAAAGGCTTCATCACCAAATATGGACCATCATATGGATGAGTGAGTGAAGGTCGAATGGAATCGTTGCGGACGAAGACGTGTGTTGAGTCTTGAAGTTTTTTTGAAATGAAAATTTTTGGCGTTGATTGATGTTTTTGCATCGCTGTTCGATAATCTGAGACGTAATCGCTGGCCATGTCGTCAATTTTCGCTTGCTCAAAAAATTCGCTGGGGATTGTTAATGTGGAGCCGTATACTAGTTCTGCTGGCGAAGCTTTTAAATCGGGCTTGAAAGCAACTCGTAGGCCAAGCAAAATTGTAGGTAAATGATGTTTCCATCTTGCCGGATTATGACACAAAATCGCTGCTTTAAACGTTCGGTGCCACCTCTCGATTATACCATTCGATTGTGGGTGGTATGGTGTAGTACGAAGATGTGTTGCGCCGATTGCCGTTATTAATTCGTCAAAGACGGACGATTCGAATTGACGACCACGATCAGATGTTATTCGAGCTGGAACACCAAATCTTGAAATACACTGAGACACTAGAGCTTTTGCGACAGTGATGGCTGACATGTCTGGGATTGGAACAGCTTCCGGCCAGCGTGTAAAACGATCCACTACCGTAAGGCAGTACCGTTGCCCTTCACATAATGGAAACGGACCAACGATGTCTATGTTGATATGAGTGAAACGTTGTTTTGGAGGTTCATACTTCACAGGTGATGATCGAGTATGCCGCTGAATCTTTGATCGTTGGAACTGTAAACAGCTTCGCACAAAAACAGCAGAATCTTTTCGAATCCCAGGCCAACAACACCTGCATGTTGCCAATTTGGTGGTAGTCCTGTTGATAATATCTGTTGACGAAATTCCTTTGGGATGTATGGGCGAACACGGGACGTCGATGTGTCACAGGTTGGCTGGTCGTTGCAACCTGGGATTGAAAAAAATTTTAATTTCAGTGAATTAATTTGCGTACCTGAACTTTGAAGCATTTGTTGAAGTTCTTCATCATCTTTCTGAGCCAACGCAATGCGAGAATAGTCGACAATTTGATTAATTAACCTAATGCGAGAAAGTGCGTCAGCTGTAGCATTTTCTAAGCCAGGCGTGTGGCGAATATCGGTGGTGAACTGGCTGATGAAATCGAGTTGACGTATTCTACGGGGCGAAGCTTTCTCGAGTTTTTGTTGAAATACAAAAATTAGCGGACGATGGTCGGTGACAATGTAACAACTCCTTCCTTCTATCATATAACGGAAATGGGACACAGATTGGTACATTGCTGCAAGCTTGCGATCATATGTTGAATACTTTTGCTGGGTTGGTGTAAATTTTTTGGAATAAAACGCCAGAGGTTGTAAACCACCATAAATTTTTTGATGCAAAGCTGCCCCAACTGCTGTATCGGAAGCCTACACGAAGATAGCTAACTCGGCTTCGGCAGCGGGGTGTACTAAAAGTGCTGCGTTGGCTAATTCGTCTTTATATCGAACAAAAGCAGCTTCCGCATCTGGAGTCCACTTTATTGCTGTACGATCGTTTTTTTATTACCGACGATTAGCGTCTGCAGCTGCGTCTGATAAGAAATTGCATGCGGCAAGAACTTTCTATAAAAGTTCAGCATGGCGATGAACCTTTTAAGCTCTTGAGCCACTTTTGGTTTTGGAAAATCGCGTATAGCAGCTACTTTTTTCGGCAAAGGTCGGATTCCGTCAGCGTTAACCCGATGACCCAAAAATTTTATCGTTCTTACCAAATTCACATTTTTTCAGGTTGATGGCGAGATAATTGTCTTGAAGGCGTCGAAAAACTTCAGCAAGATCACGACGATGTTGTTCAGCAGAAGGCGTAGCGACACAAATGTCATCGATGTATGGAAAAACGAAATCCAGACCACGTAGTACCTCATTTATTAACCGCTGGAACGTTTGGGCGTCATAAAGTTACACTCGTACAGGCCGAACGGGGTACTAATGGCGGTCTTCGGTACGTCGTCGTGATGGATCGGCACCTGGTGGAAAGCTTTTTGCAGGTCAATTTTAGAAAAAAAATTCTTACCTCTCAAATTTGCTGTGAAATCTGTTAAATACGGCAAAGGGTAACGATCTGGCAACGTCTGCGCATTCAGGGCTCGATAGTCGCCGCATGGTCTCCAAGTTCCGTCACTTTTTTTGACTAAGTGCAGCGGACTAGACCAGTTGCTTTTTGATGGTCGGCAAATGCCAGCTTTCATTAAAAAATAAAACTCTTTTTTAGCAGCTGAGAGCTTTTCCGGAGATAAACGTCGCGGTCGACAAAAAACAGGCTGACCTGTCGTTTCGATTCTATGAAAAATCGAAGATCTTGTCGTATACCCATATGGCGAGAATTTTGTAACGTCGGGAAAATTTTTAAAATATCAGCAAACGGATCGGTTGCGTCGAAAGTTTTGATGACGGCTGCTTCGCAAAACGTTGATGATGTCAGACTTGATGAAAGACCAGTGGTGTTATCGATAAGGCGGTTACGTCGAAGATCGATAAGTAGGTCGAAGTGTTTTTTAAAATCGGACCCGCTGATAGGTGAGGTCACGTCGGCGACCACAAATGACCAAGGAAACTCACGGTGAAGACCAAGGTCAAGTTTCATACGTTTTTCTCCAATTACCTTAATGGGAGAACCGTTAGCGGCGTATAACGTGATGGCAGTTGAACGGACATCAAAAGACTTCGAAGTTAGAGGCAGGACGGAAACATCGGCGCCACTATCGACAAGAAAATTTGTGTTGGTGTAACAATCTTTGACTTGAAGGCGAAATATTTGGCACTTGGTGGGGGAATTTTCGCCGGAACCCTCCACCGGCCGATTGAGTCACTGCGATGTACCTGTAGACAGTACATTCACTTTACGTTGTTTATGTCTACCACGGCTGCGACACTTTTGAGCATTTCAGCTATATTTTTTATGGTACCAGCACTCGTCACCAGTCGTAGCGCTGGAATACGGAGCACGATTTTGGGATCGGTTGCGCGCCACTGTTGGTTTACTTGAACGTGAGCGCGAGCGTGATCGTGACCGAGTCGAGAAATTTTCAAATTTTTTTGTGAGTTGAACGACAGTTGCCCGAATTTCGGTTAATTCGCTTGATGGCTCAGATGCCATGGCGTCACAAATTAAATCGACTGGAGTGCCTGAAGAAGCAGCCACCACAGGTTGAGCGAATGCCGGCAGCCGTTGTGTCCATAGACCCTTTAGAGCAGCATCACCCAGAGTGCTTCCGGCGACCCGCTTCATTTCGAAATACAATTCGGATGGTTTTTTGTCGCCCAGGGGTAATTCAGACAACAGCCGGTTGAGTCGACTCTGCTCGCTGTCCGCAAAATGCTCGATTATATTCGTTTTGATATACTCATACCTTTCGGTGGCCGGAAGTGCAGCAATAACGTCAGTCAACTGTGATATTACATTTGGACTAAGCGCTGCCAACACAGTTGCCATCTTTTGTCGGTCAGCGGTTATCCCCGATGCCGTGAACCAGAACTCCATTGTGGTGAACCATGCCTCAATATTCGTGTTAGTCATCTGAGGAACAGGCAATCTGGCATAGACGACAGAAACATTATGAGCCGGTTGACTATGTTGTGGGGATTCTTCGACATTGTGTCCACCAACATTGGATGCTACTGTGGAAGTCCCACTGTCGTTAGGATTGACCATCGTAAGTTTTCATAAAATTGTTATGTAACAATCGGCTTGATATTTTGTAAAAAAATATGGCGGCTCGAACCACGCCACTTGCTGTTGCGATAAAAATCAAAATGGCCGGTACCCAACAAAAAAAAATTCACTCCAAAAAAGAAAAAAAATCACACAATTACGATCACCACCGATCGCGTCGGGGTCACCAGTTTAGGAAATTTGTTATTAATTTCCTTAAGTTAAAACGGCGGTGGTGTACTTAGTTATTTAATTCAATATTATAAACTAAATTACAATTTGTGATTTATGTTTTATTAAATATCTGAAGGGTGTTGAAAGCGCGAAAAAACCAAAAAGAATGCAAGAAAAATGTTTTTTAATATTAGTGTTGAAGAATCTAAAAACTAATTGGTACGAGTATTTGGTTACAGTATTTGGTACGTGTATTCGGTACGTGCCAAAACAATAGGGTGCCGCATACATATCGTGTTAGCTAAAAGTATAAGTACCTCAAAAGAACACGGACTATAAATAATTTCGTAAGTGTTTGTGTACAAATTCACAAACAAAAAAATAAAAAGATATTGGGAATTATTTCTTTTTCATAAGCAACTTTATTATATTCAACATTTTTCATTTTTCGAATTTATTCTATGAGTTAAATTTCAGCTATGTATTTTATAAAGCTTTTTGTAATAGCTCTATTCCTTAAATTTTATTTTAGAAATTACTTTATACACTACCAGACTATTATATTGTATTTTCTTGTTACATTTTACCTTAGCTTTCCGTTGGATAGCAATGAAGTATATTTATGTACAGAAAAATTTACAATTATTAGACACCAGCAGAATGTAATGCATTTTCTGGCCCGCTACGGCCTTCGTCAGCATTCTTTGTGTCACACTGGATAGTGATACTTTATAAATTGAATGTATTTAACTCAACTATTTTAACAAATAGATATTGGGAATTATTTCTTTTTCATAAGCAACTTTATTATATTCAACATTTTTCATTTTTCGAATTTATTCTATGAGTTAAATTTCAGTTATGTATTTTATAAAGCTTTTTGTAATAGCTCTATTCCTTAAATTTTATTTTAGAAATTACTTTAAATAAAATTTAAGGAATAGAGCTATTACAAAAAGCTTTATAAAATACATAACTGAAATTTAACTCATAGAATAAATTCGAAAAATGAAAAATGTTGAATACAAAAAAATAAAATTTAGACTTTGTGTGGTAAGATAAGTACACTACGTTAGTGTACAGTTTTTCGAACTCTGGTATTTAGTGTATGTAAAAAAACATTAATAATTTAATATCTGATATTTATATTATAGATTTACAATAAACAAATATGTATTTTAGCATATAAATACACATTTATTACACTGGTTTACAGCCAAAAAATACCAAGAACGCCACATGCCTAGATCAGTTAATTGGGACCTCCTGAACACGAAAAACGCTGTAATTTTTTTTCTAAGTACGGTTTTTTAGATAACGGTACTTTTGAGTTTTTCGGTGTATGGTCCCACTCAAACCCTTGTGGAGCCCAGCCGAGAAGTCCGATCGAGAGATGGCATTTCGTTGCAAAGGTAATTGAATACCTTTTTTGTCGATATACCGCAAATTTCTATCTGATAAGAACTGGCTGAGTGATGGTACCTCAAAATTCAAAATTTGCCTATTTTTTACGTTTTTTTTTCAAAATTTTTCATTTTTATTTCGTTTTTTTTTCTATGTTATAGTAAAGATCTAGAATGTTTTATTTTTTTACCTAATAGTTTATTGAATTACCAACATTTTAAGTGTAATTTGAAAAAAATCGGATGAAAAATTAAGTTTTTATTAAGGATTTTGTGGAACGACAATATTTTCATCTTCATTGCTCACACACTATATTCGGCGTCCATCAGTTTTGGACTTTTGGGAATTTACATTGAAACGACAATAAAAAAATAAAATTCGTTTTTGTTTTCAATACAAGTTCCCGGATTTACCTTTTAATTTTAAAAAATAGGCAGCAGTATTATTGTGCATCGGATTTTTAAGCAATTAAGGTTTTTCCAAAATTTTATGGTCCTTTACTGTCTAATAAGCGTGCGTTTTTCTTACAGGTTACAAAACGCGCGAAACACCATCATAAAGATGTGTTTTTTTTTTAAACAATTTTCCATGCAAATAAATTTTTTAATGAATTCTTACAGGCATATAAAAGAAACACATTTTGTAAAAACGTGTCAGTTTGTTATGTTTGTGGTGTTCTTGTGAAAAAGAAATCACAACATTTGATGCGAAAAATGAATAGAAACATTTATCTGAAGCGTATAAGAAGTATTTCGGCTATCGACCTCCGTCTCTCGACAAACCGTGGACACCGAATAGTGCATGTAACAACTGCCGAACAATATTAAATAAAATTGGTAAGGGTCAAGAGTGTTTCTTCACATTTGGAAAGCCAATGCAATGGAGAAACCAGATCAATCATACAACAGATTGTTATTTCTGTTTAACGGAAAAGGCTATCGGACGTAGAATTAAAGCTCGGTGACGCTACCAGTGCCGCACTCAGTATCGTGCCCCAAACCGCAGCTGATTGTAGCGGGCCCCACAGAAATACGAAAAAGAACAATAAAAAATGATTCATCAGATGAGTGCAGTGAAGCAGAAATGCTATCAAATAAGAAACCCCATTTACTTACTCAGGCCGAGCTCAATTATTTGTGCCGAGATTTGTATTTGCCGAAATCGAAATCTGAATTACTTGCATCACGATTACAAGAGTGGGGATATTGTGCTCCTGAGACACGTGTTACATATTACCGTGATCGCAGCAAACAACTTGCACTTTTCTTCGCAAAAACGGCAAACTTTTGTTTTTGTGCCAACATATGTGGTCTTTCCAATGCTCTCCAACAAAATTATGACCCAGAGGAATGGCGTCTTTTTATGGATGGAGGCAAGGATAGTTTGAAGGCAGTCTTGCTTCATAAAGGGAATACGAAACCATCAATTCCAATCGGATATGGAAAATACATAAAGGAAACATATGAAGCAATGAAAGAACTTCTCGATCTCATACATTATGACCAACAACAATGGAAAGTTTGCTCTGATTTACAATTAGTTGCCATACTATCTGGATTGCAAGGGGGCAATACGAAGTTTCCCTGTTTTCTATGTCTATGGGACAGCCGTGACCGTCAGAATCACTACACCCGAAAAGTTTGGCCCGAGCGAAGTGGAAGTACGCAAAATGACCCACTCATTCCTCTGGAGAAGATAATACTTCCTCCATTACATATTAAGCTTGGGTTATTTACAAATATTGTGAAAAAGTCAGTCTTGCCATGATTTCCGAGAGCCACAGCGAGCAAAATTGAAGCTGGTATATTTGATGGACCTCAAATTCGGGCTCTGTACGGTGACCAATCATTTAATGAGTGTTTAGGTCCAGCTCATTTGGAGGCATGGGAAGCATTCCAGGACATCGTTCACAACTTTTTGGGAAACTACGGAAGTCCTGATTACGCAGAGAAGATCGATACATTACTGCAAAAATTCAATGCCATTGGTAAGCGTTGAGTGAAAACATGTATATCAAAAAGGCCGTTATCATTTTAAAATTTATTCTTTTTAACCTTTAGGTTCAAATATGACACCTAAATTACACTTCTTATTCAGTCATTTGGATATTTTCCTCACGAATTTGGGCTCCGAAAGTGATGAACAAGGTGAAAGATTTCACCAAGAAATGGATGAAATCGAGAGACGTTACAAAGGCTGGTGGGACGAAGAACTGATGGCGGACTATTGTTGGTTCCTCATTCGCGAAGATCCACCCGAAAAAAAACGCAACAGCTCAAGTCGCTCGTAATTTTAATTTAAATTTTTTGAACTTACGACGAATATAGTGTGTGAGCAATTAAGATGAAAATATTGTCGTTCCACAAAATCCTTAATAAAAACTTTATTTTTCATCCGATTTTTTTCAAATTACACTTAAAATGTTGGTAATTAAATAAACTATTAGGTAAAAAAATAAAACATTCCAGATCTTTACTATAACGTAGAAAAAAAAAACGAAATAAAAATGAAAAAAAACGTAAAAAATAGGCAAATTTTGAATTTTGTGGTACCATAACTCAGCCAGTTCTTATCAGATAGAAATTTGCGGTATATCGACAAAAAAGGTATTCAATTACCTTTGCAACGATGTGCCACTTATCTCGATCGGACTTCTCGGCTGGGCTCCTCAAGGGTTTGAGTGGGACCATACACCGAAAAACACAAAAGTACCGTTATCTAAAAAACGGTACTTAGAAAAAAAAAAATACAGCGTTTTTCGTGTCCAGGAGGTCCCAATTAACTTATCTAGGCATGTGGCGTTCTTGGTATTTTTCCAAATTAAAAATTTGTAAAGCAGTGTAATTTAGCATATACATACACATGTATTATTTTGTAAATGTGCATAGACAAAACAATGTTTTGTAACCATTTAAAGCCTTTTATATATTTCTCATTTCTATTGTATGTGCATATGCATTTGCTTAGTTTGTACATATAAGCATTTGTACATTTACATATATGGAAATATGTTGTATTTTGTACATTTACATATATGGAAATATGTTGTATTGTAAGTAGTTTTGTCAAAAGTTCTTAGATGTACTGAAGAAAGTACCCAAAAAAAGAGCGAAAATACCCACATTCAATTTTACATAGAAGCAACCCATCACTGTTTTACAAATGTCACGTTACAACCGTATGAAATTCTATTTTATACAGAATGAAACGTTACAACTATGGTACATTACATTTCGGTAAGATTTTGCATTGCTTTTCATAAAAAACGAACAGCTGATTGATACAGTACATATACGGTACAGCAACGTTCGCCTAACTGAGCCTTACTGCCTGTTCAACGATTTTGAACGTTAATGTTCGCATAGAAAATACAAACATTTAAAATAAAAACAAATATAAAAATTTTGTGTCTGTTTTAAGTGTAATTTTCTATGCGAAAGTAAACATTCGAAATCGTTGAACAGGCAGTTAAGAATTAGAACAAGATTTGATTAATAGTTAGTTAGGTAGTTGAAAAAACTGACAAGTGGGGTACCTGGGGTTTTAAGCTAATTTTTTTAGGTATGCCCTTGTTTTCGAGACATACCGTTATTATTTTTTTTTTGCTAGTACAAAAGTTTTTTTTAGCAAAATTTCGAAATGTTAGTTTTTTAAAAATTCATAAAAAATGCATCTATGCTAATAATTTACACGTTCTGCATATATAGAAAACAAATTTCCAAACAAAACAAGCCATAAATGATAAAAATATGTCTAAAACTTTTGATTTTATTCACAAAAGATTAACATGTTTAATTAAAGTTAAGAATTTCATAAGACGCAATATTTGTATGGGAGCCCCCTAAGGGATGGAGATATTAGGCAAGTATAGGTCGATCATACATTTTATGCCCCTTGGGGCAACTCCTAGGCAGTTATGGGACTTTTTCTTAAATATATTTCTAGCCCGTATTGAGGGTAGGCATGTTAGGGATGAAAAATTAATTGGGGTTGATCCTACATTTGACGCGTGTGGGTCAAACCGCCATATTTGTATTGAAGCTCCTCTAATGGATGGTAATAAGGGGCTAGTATGTCTTGAGAAAATGTTAATGACAAAAACTAATGGAGGTCGTTCTAATATTTTATCCCCCAAGAGGCGTCTCCCACGCAGTTATAATACTTTTTCTTCAGGATGCCCCTAGACCAGTCAAATATACACATTAAACTGCCAAAGCCGACGTCTAATCGGTTCACGTAATCGAAAAATAAATGCATATAAGCGGATAGAAAAGCTGCTATAGGCTTCTCTGATGCCTATTGAGTGATCTATCTCTACCGGTATCATAGAAGGATCGCAGTAAGGACCCAAGTGAGCCGTCTTAGCGTCTAATGCCCATTGAATCTAATATTACCCTTTATTCAGCACCTAAGGTTCTTTGCAAAATAATTATAATAGGTCTGTTCATTTTGAGAGTACCCAGCTGTTAGGAAATATGTTTTATCTCTCTTAATTTAATTTTTATATAATCACGCTTAAGGTAATTTTTTTTTATAAATTATTATTATATTCAACAAGTACGTTTATGTACAATGTATTTAATTTACGAAATATTTTCAGACATTTGCCGCTAAACACTCTGATGCCGAAACACTACTCAGTAATTTGAACAACAAATATTACTATTATACGAGAACAAGAGGTCTTTTTAGGATATGTTATCCGAAAGAAAGACCCCCAATTAGTGCAGGTAATTGTGTAGAGATTATTTGCCTGTTCAACGGTTTCAAATGTAAAAAAAGAATTTTTGATAAAAATTATTTTTAAAAAAAATGCTTTAATAGGAATGCACGTTACCGTTCGAAATTGTTGTACAGGCAGCGTGTAATAAATGTTCTGTTCACTAATTAACAAATTATTATACATTTTTCAGTACCAACATATCTGTCGCCAATTGAGACACACTGTTCGAACATTGACTATTTCCCTCAAATGGAGGATGATAAAAGTTATAATGAAGATTCCACATCTAGATTACATTTAGCCCGTTCGTGTGTGGCAATGTTTATATTAAGGTAAACATTTAATTTTAAAGACAATTATTTTTCATTGTTTTGCAGAACGGCGACAAAATTTTTGGTTTTGTCGTCACATTCACATTTACATACATATTGTTACGTTTTTACTTAATAAAACGCGTCAAGGTTTATTCCCTTTATAATAAACCGTTGTGTTCTTTTAATTGCAAATCAAAAAAAAAATACACACACGAATTCAACTTAACAAACTTTATTTAAATTAATTATAATGTTCACACAATTTAACCGCTATTGTAAGTAGCGATCTGAACCGTTTAATGTCTCCAATCAAACTAAACTAAACTTTTATGAGTTAGCCTGTATTTATAGTTCAAAACTATTCCTAGTTGATTCAAGAACCGTCTAGTAGTTTCTAGAAAATTGTGTTCGAATTATTCTAAAATAATAAAGTCTACTATTACAATTGCTAGAAAATTTAGTTACAGTGGCGTTCATAAAAATAGTAACTACTATGACATAAAACTATAATTTACAAGATAACTTCGTTCTAAATGTACAACCTTCATTTTTGATCTTGGACTCTTATATTTTTGAATTCGATACACCACGTCATTTAGTTTCTTTATCACCTTATATGGTCCATCCCAATGAGTCTGCAGCCTTTCTTGCGTTGTGGATTAAAAATTAAAACCAACTGGCCTTCTGTAAAGCCTTCCGAATTTGCCGCTCGATCGTTTCTGGCTTTCATCTTGTCACTAGACAGCTTAATCCAGCTTCGTACGAACTCATGAAGCTCATTTAGGTTATCTTGTTCTTTGAAGGTAGAGACTTCATTATTTTTATCTGTTGGCCATCTGTATGCCAACAGAAACTTTGGAATCTGTTCATCCCAGTCCTTTTGATGTGTGCTTACTACTTTACGTAAGTGTTCTTCTAATGTGCGGTTAAATCTTTTAACCATGCCATCGGATTGTGGATGCAAAGGAGTTGTTCTAGTTTTCCTTTTAACAGCTGCTCCATTAAACGCTCGAATGTCGCCGGAGCATTGCAGAGTCCAAATGGCATCACATTAAACTGCCATAAACCATCACTTGCGCTAAACGCAGTTTTTTTCCTTATCAATTTATAAATTTCCACTTGCCTATTACCGCTCTGTAAATCTAATGTAGAAAACCATTCCGTTCCGGCTAACGTGTCCAGGGTATCATCAATTCTAGGCAATGGATAACTATCTTTTTTCGTTAAGTTTTCTGTAGTTTACTCAGAATCTGGTACTTCCATCTTTCTTTTTCTACCTTGTTTTTGACCTTTCAAAGCAAATACAGAGGTATATTAACATAGTAGTTGTTTGGCCTTATTTTTACTAGGCGGCGCTAGTTTTTGGGCCCATTTTCGCACATGTTCCTCTAGTGATTCGTGGTCCTTAAAACTCTTTCTTGCTGCGACTTGATGCTGCTCGCAATTAATTATTGCCTCTGTTGAAGTACATTGTCCAATCTTGCAGTTCTGCCCAAGGATTTTTTCACTACTGGATACATTTAATATTCTCACGGGAACTAAACTCTTGATAGGTTTTACGAGGGCATTTGCTGTTACGACATTGCCTTTAATTTCTGCTGGCTCCATCACCCACAAACTGTTGTCCTCACATTCTCCATCAATTCGCACCCATACTAAGGTTTCTGATTGGGGTGGCAATTTTTCACATTCAAGGGCGATTAATTGTCTTACATGGGCCTTGATTTCGTATCCAACTTCAAGGGGTATTTCAACATCACACCAATTCATAATTTGCTGACCCATATCCAAACGAATACTCTGTCCAATCATAAAATCTGCGCCAATGATTACCTCGTCTACAATATCAGCCACTATAAATACGTGATGGACGATTGTATTAGCCATATTTAATTGTACTTTCACTTTTCCATAGACTGTGGCAGACTCTCCCGTAGCTGTTCGCAGTCTTACCCCGCTCAGTGGTTCAATAGATTTTTGTATTGAATCGGGCCTTATAATAGAATGTGATGCCTTAGTGTCCACAGTAAAAATGCGTTTTCGTCCGTTAATATAACCGCAATCAGTAAGATTACTGTTACTCTGTTGCACAACTGATATAGAAATTGTGGGGCCGTCAGATGTGGAAGCTAGCCCATGCATTTCTAGTTTAAAAGTGACTCTTGTGATGAATGTCGATAAGCACTTTGGTTGTCTCTTAGTGGCGAAGCAGATCGGGATCGTTTTCTTGGTGACTTGCAGTTTCTTTGAATATGACCAGTCTTACCACAG
Organism: Pollenia amentaria; assembly: GCA_943735925.1. NCBI lineage: Eukaryota > Metazoa > Arthropoda > Insecta > Diptera > Polleniidae > Pollenia > Pollenia amentaria. The sequence goes on along the minus strand of OX031008.1, from coordinate 38,609,913 downwards.
TTATAGCATTTTATTTTGCGAAACTGCCTCCTTCATGCTTCTCACTTCCTTTAAAATATCTCCTTCGTCCTCAGCAGATAAATCAAGCTTTCGTACCTTATACGCTTGCGGCCTTGAAATTATCCTGTCGGTTTCTTGGGCTAGGGCAAATGATATTGTTTCTGCAAACGATGATTTCTGTGATGCACATACCGCGAGTTTTACATCAGCATCTCGTATACCATTTACAAATGCTTCGGTCTTAAAGTGATCTAACAATGGATGACTTTCACCTGGATAAGTAAGCTGCACCAAACGCTCGATCTCTCGTGCGAATTCCTGTAGCGCCTCGTTTGCCTTTTGTACTCTGCCCCGTAATTCCATTCTAAATATTTCTTTTCTGTGTTCACCACCATACTTACGTTGCAGTGCTAACATAATGTCATCATAATTGTTTCTGCAACTTACTGGTACACTTTCTAGAATTTCAGCTGCAGTTCCTTTTAAAGCCAGAATCAACTCTATGGCTTTTTCTTCATTGTTCCATGCATTTTTGTTGGCAACTGTGTCAAACTGGAACTTGAACACATTCAATGATGAGCTGCCGTCAAAACTTGGAGCTCTTATTCTATTCGAGACTTCTGGAAAAACTCGCACCGCTCCCTCTTGGTATTGAAGACTATCTACTTTGTCTTCCAGATGATGTAGTTTTCCATCAAAAACCGTGACTTGTGTTTTAACATCCGTGACTTGTTTTTTCATCAAACATCTTCTGGTTGAATTCTATGTCCATATCGTCTACTCTTTCATTTATAGCAGTAGAAATTTCTTGAAGCTTCTCAAGTTTTTCATTAGTAGCCTGGAGTTTCTCGTTCGTCACCCTCGAATTTTCTTGAATTTCGGCAAGAATGATGCTCGAATTTTCCTTAGCCATTTTCTCCATGCTTTCCTCCATTTTTCTAAAATTTTCTTCCATTTTTCTAGAATTTTCTTCCAAGCAGATCGGGATCGTTTTCTTGCTGACTTGCAGTTTCTTTGAATATGACCAAACTTACCACAGTTATAGCATTTTACTTTGCGAAACTGCCTCCTTCATGCTTCGCATTTCCTTTAAAATATCGAAATCAAGCTTTCGTACCTTATACGCTTGCGGCCTTGAAATTATCCTGGCGGTTTCTTGGGCTAGGGCAAATGATACCGTTTCTGCAAACGATGATTTCTGTGATGCACATACCGCGAGTTTTACATGTTTTTAGAATTTTGTTCCATTTTTCTAGAAGTTTCTGCAGACATTTTTTCCATCTTTTCCATCATAGCAGCAAACATTGTGCTAAGATCCATGCTGCTTGTTACTGCACGGGTAGCAACTTCTATTTCTTCTTTTTCATCAAATTTATAAGCTGCGATGTCAATATTAAATTCATCGATTAGGCTTCTCTGCAGCTCAGCTTTATTTCCTGCAGTCGGCAGATCCAACTTGCCCAACTCCTTCTTAAGCTGCTTAACTTTAAGCTCATCGAATTTCATTGTTTATCAATTTTTTTTTATTGCAATCCCACTTCTGACACCAATTGTAACGTTTTTACTTAATAAAACGCGTTTAGGTTTATTCCCTTTATAATAAACCGTTAAGTTATTTTAATTGCAAATCAAAATAAATACACACACGAATTTAACTTAACAAACTTTATTTAAATGAGTTATAATGTTAACACAATTTAACCACTATTGTAAGTAGCGATCTGAACTGTTTAATGTCTCCAATCAAACTTTTTTTTTTTTTTTTTTTGTCAGTATTTGTTTATTGAATCTTCATATATTAAATATGAACTAACAATAATTAATCAAACCTTATCCTAATATTTGCTTTATGTCCTGCCAGTGCATCACGGTTTCTGTTCACATAAGTAGGTGTTAATCACTCATCTGATTGGGTGAGTGCTGCATATTTTTACTGCATATTTCGTTATCATAGTTTTTACTAATGGCACATTGAGATCCTTGTGGATATTTGAGTTTTTGACGAACCAGGGGGCGGCTGCGATTATTCGAAGAAGTTTATTTTGGCTCCTTTGAATTTTTTCGATGTTAGAAGCCGAGGCAGTGGCCCATAACTGAATACCGTAAAATTGGCTTTAATATAGAGTTGTTAAGTAGAAGTTTGCAATAGAGACTAAGAACAGAATTTCTTCCAATAAGCCAATTAATTTGGATTGTTTTTAGTTTCATTTGATTAATTTAGCTTCTATATGCCATTTCCACTTTTAACGCCGATCTAGATGTATACCGAGGTATTTTAAATGCGAGTGTTCGGGTATTATTTGATTATTGATTTTAATAGGGGGCATGTTTCCCGACGCAATGTAAATGTTATATGTGAGCATTTTTGCTCATTGATCTCTATCCTCCATTTTTTTAACCACCTTTCCAGTTCAAATATATGATCCTGTAAGTAACGTGATGCTTCTTGACAGTTTGCGTGTACGCTTAGAAAAGCTTTATCGTCCGCAAATGTTGAGATATGGGTGTAGCTGTTTGTAGGCAAGTCCGAAGTATAAATTAAGTATAATAGAGGGCCCAGGATGATGCCTTGTGGGACCCCAGCGTTAATTGGTTGTGGAGAACTTAAAAATTCGCCTTCTTTAATAATAAATTTACGACCGACTAAGTAGCTTTCTAACAGCTTGTGTATGTTTGCTGGTAAGTTTTGCTGCAATTTCAGTAGTAAACCTTCATGCCAGACTTTGTCAAAAGCTTGAGACACATCGATGAAGAGTGCTGAGCAATATTTTTTTTCTTCAAAGTTACTATTCGATGAGTTTGTTCAATTGTGCTGTGTTTTCTTCTAAAACCGAATTGATGATTGGGAATACATCTGTTTTCATTTAAAATCGGCGTTAATTTTGACACCAGTAGTTTCTCAAATAGCTTTGATATATTAGACAATAAGCTTATAGGTCTATATGACTCAACTTTTGTGGGATCCTTTCCTGGTTTAGGTATCATGGAAACTAAGGATACTTTCCACTCTTGTGGGTAGATTTCAAGGCGTAAAATAGCATTAAAAATTAGTAGAATAATTTTCTTTGCTATACTGGGTAGCTCCAAAAGCATTTTGTTACTGATCTTATCAAAACCAGGGGCTTTCTTAGAGTTTAAATCATGAATAGCCTTCTTGATTTCTCTTATCTCAAATCTTAGTGGAACAGCTGATCTAACAGCAACAGGTGGTAACTCGACCGCAGTATCGAAAGATGTATGAGGGGTAAATACCGATTTCAAATGATTAACAAAAATATTTCCTTTTTCTATGTAATTTCGTGCCCAACTTCCATTTAAGTTTCTTAATGGCGGTTTAGTGATAACTGGTCTTTTAAGATTTCTAGCTGCACGCCATAATGAGTAGTCAGATTGAGGAGTTGTATCAAGTTCCTTAAGATATTTTTCCAGAGAAGCCGTTTTTTTAGACTGCAGTAAGTTTCTTAGCCTTTTTGTGCACTCTTTTAGTAAATTTTTAAGTGCTGGACTCTAATCATAATTTGGCAAATCACCTTGCATTGGCATATGGTTTGATTTTTGGACGTTAGCGTACGATGTTCTGTTATTACTAGGCTGCGTTACCTGAATGTTATAGTATTATCTTGATGTGTTTCCTGAATTTAAGGTGGATTAGGTTTCGGTCCAACCGAGCGCTTGACGATAGAGTATACAGGTCATCCTCTATAGTTGGCAGTGTGATTACCACCACAGTTGCTGCATTTTTTTACATTAGGGTAGTTTTTAGACTGATCGCAGAGAGCTGTACCATGCAATACTCCACATACAACGCAAACAGGGGTTAAATGGCAGTATGCCTTAATGTGACCAAATTCTTGGCAGCTTAAACATTGCACGAGACCGTTCCTTTTGTGCGGCTCCTCTATCGTTATTTTCCTATACAGGATATATTTCAGACTGTAAATGTGATGAGTTTCGTTTTTTTAAGCCGGGTTCTAACTCCACTCGAAATAGTGGTTGGGGATTTTTTTCTCTACTATTAATATTTATAACGTTTTTAATTTTAAAGCCTTTCTCTTCTAAAAACGTTTTTATCTCACCTGGGTCTACGCATGAATCAATGCCCTTTATCACTACCTGAAGACCTTTACTGCTCTTCAGTTGGTATGTATAAAAGTTTTTTTTAGTGCTTCTAATTTAGTTATTACTTTACGAAAATCATCTTCACGATTAACTTGTATTTTTGTTTCATTTATACTACCACGTTTTATTGCAGCTACATAAAAAGAATTTTCACCTATTACCGAGATCAAATTCTTTATTAAATCACTTGAGTTTTGCTCTCTAAGATTTATCGGGGGTGGCTTAGAAGATTTTGTAACGTTTTGTGCTTCCGAGGATTCCTCTTCCAAAATTGCAAACCGTTTTTGAGAACTTATTATATCAGCTGTACCCTCTTTTAAAACTATTGGGACCGAAGCAACTGCAGAAGAGGTTGGTCTGCGACCCCGTTTCAGCACTGTTATGTACCTATCAATTCCAACTTGTACTTGAGGCTTTTGACCGCTTTTTACCTCTGATACTGAGTTTTCCATCATGCCTGATTTGGGGGTAATCTTTTCATCACTTGTTAAAATCGTTGCTGCCACTGAGGCACCGCTTGCAGGTTTTATATTTTTTATTGTATTAAAATCAACCGTATTATTAGACACCGAAGGTGATACAGAGTTTTCTATTGTGCCTGATTGGGGGTTAATATTTTTATCACTTATTAAAATTGTTTTTGCCGTTGCAATGCTTGAAGGTTTTATATTTGTTAGTGCATCAACCGTATTATTAAATACAGAAGGTGAGAGGGATCGCGTGCGAGTAATAGCTTTAGCCGTTAGGTATTTGCTATCATCGATTCATTTTTTATGTCTGCATTTGTTTCGTTAACACTCACTGTGATATATGCATTTCTATCATTATGTTTAATTGTTTTTGCACTGTTTGCACTCATAAGAGTTTTTTTTTACTGTTTACAGTTGTGCTCTTCTTATTTGTTATTGTTTATCAACACCGAGAATAAAAAATGTGTTTGTTTATGTATGTATGTACATACATGTATTTTTTTTTCTTTTATTTACTTTTTTTATACTTTATTTGTTCACGTTTTTATAAAAAAAAAATAAACCGTTGCCGAGCTTAGAAAACACGTCTATCTTCAACTAGCGCTACAGACAGAACTAAACTAAACTTTTATGAGTTAGGCTGTATTTATAGTTCAAAACTATTCCTAGTTGATTCAAGAACCGTCTAGTAGTTTCTAGAAACTTGTGTTCGAATTATTCTAGAATAATAAAGTCTACTATTACAATTGTTAGAAAATTTAGTTACAGTGGCGTTCATAAAAATAGTAACTAATATGACATAAAACTATAATTTACAAGATAACTTATAACTAAAACCATAAATAATTCTTAGACAAATCTAATTTCGTAACAATATATATTCCGAAAGTTTATCGAAATCATTTCTTTTATTGGAAAAACATTTTTTACGCAATATTATTCATCTTATAGTGAGTTTTTTACATTAACAATCAACCCTATTATAAACCTATAATCACCCCTATATATAACGAAACCGTAATTGTATTTTCTTTGTAGTTATAGACAACAATCACTTCCTACTAACAACCACTTGGTATTTTCTATGTCGCTTTTGAATCGACATCGAGTCAAATTGAATTTGTTTAACTCGGCAGGAAATTTTGCGACGACTTAAAATAAAAATAATAAAGTAAAAAGTCAATTTTAAGTTGTTGTCCTACCAAGTCGAAGACTACATCACTTCGACGTTCATTTGGTATTTTCTAAGAACATTTTTGTGATGTCGACTATTTATATGAAATCTAACAAAAAAAAAAAGTTCCATCTCTAATTATTTTATTTCTCTGACGTTTAGTGTTTGTTTTTTAAAAAATTTTATTAAAATAAATTATATTAAAAAGTGTGTTTTGGGAAAACTTAAAGTAAAAAAACAAAATAAAATTCCCCTTGTCACGTAATAATGAATAAAGTCAGTTTTATTTAGACTCGCAACATAGCAGCACACGTCTTTATTTAGCTCGCACTTGATATGGTGTCGGAAGCAGAGACCTGCGTGGTGCGCTTTTTGTATAATAAAATACACCTGCTTCAATACCATTTCATTCAACAGTGCAAAATTTTTACTAACAATTTTACAGACCACAATAAGAACAAGTAATGATGTTTAAGACGTACCAAATCATATGCACAAAGTGGAACGATCTTGTTGTTGTAGATAATTGGTATTATGTAAAGAAACATTTTAATTCACAATTTTAAATAACAAATGGCGGGCTTTTTCTCCATTTTGGTGCGTTTTGAAATTTCAATGCTAATAATGTATGCCGCCCAATACTGTCAGTTCTTGTTTAAGGTGCCCGTAGACGACATGTTTTTTACATCTGACTTGTCAACTTTTCAAGTCATATGTAATCCTGAATGTCTGTCAAAATTGCTGTTTTACAGAAGGTTAATAACATTTGCTCACAAACGAACATGTAATTTGCTTTTGACATTGTCTATGTTTTTTCTCTGCAGCTATGGAATAAACCAAAGTAGTTCTTGGTTTCAAAATAGCGTGCTGCCGGCACAAACATATTTTTTTGCGCCTTAAAAAAGTTCAGCCATCTAAACATTTTTTTTTCTCTTTAAATTCGAATATACCAATTTAGGATATTATAATGATGCGTTTTTATTTATATATGTACATAATTTTTATTCAATGGTGAAAATAAATTATATACATATGTATTATCGGTATTGTTAACTATTATTAAAATTTTGTCAGATGACTTTGCGTCTGACTTTTACAGATGCAATGTTTTAAAGGTAACACACGACATGTACATATGTATTTTACAGTGGGAAATTTGACAAGCCAGATGTAAAAAACATGTCGTGTACATGCAACTTTATGAAGCACCAAAATTTCATAACATTTTTTTTTAAATAACGACATATAGGAAAATGAGTTCGCATTGGTGCAATAGTTGATTTTTTTTTGTCATAACTATTCGTAATGTGTATTTTCTCGCCAAACAGTTTTAAACTTTGTAAAAATTTGCCATAATCACTTTTGTAATACTGTCTTGAGTGTTGATTCTTTTTAAAATTATATCTTCGGCTGTAATTTAAAATAAAATATATATGTGTGAAAATAACAAAATTAACGATTTTTTTTAAACATCGAAATTAATGGAGACCGATTCTGATTCCAGCGATGCAGTTGTCGAGAACAGCGAGTTCCATTCAGAAACGAAAACTTGCTTAACAAGAAAAGTGAATTTAAGATTAAAACTCAATTTTGTTAAATTTTGTACCTCTAGAATAGCAAATAATTCAATTAATGTTTGATTTCCTGTGTCATTAAAAACATGTGTCATATTTAAGAAAATAATGTCAATGATCAAAAAACTACAACAAAAAACTATTCTATTTGACAATAAAAAAAAATTCTAAGAAGATACCTAACTCAATTAGTATTATTAACAAAAAGCTAAGACAATTCGTAGGTAATTAAACTTAGTTTTTTGTTTTAATGTAATTTTTTTTTTGTGTGCAAATTGAACAAACTTGTAAACGAAATATTTGTTAAGTCCAATTAAAATTTTTATCAACAAATTTTTATAAATAATTGAAATTTATAGCCAATTTACACTACAACGAAATCTAGTACTTTCGAGATTTCGAAGCCAAATCTAGTTGTTTTTGGCTAGATTTCCCGTACAAAACAAAATCTACTCCGTAACTAGATTTTGACGAAATCTATTCGAAATCTAGTAGTACTTATTGATGCAACTATGTTTTTCCCCATATAGCACTACAAACTACTTCCCTGCACAAGAAAAAAATGACATTTTAACAAAAAACAAAACAAAAACAATAATAGCTGATTGTTCAAATTGTTAAAAAAAATTCAAAAATTTTGTAAAATAGTAAAAAAAAATGCAAATGACAAATAATATTGATAAAATAAATGAAGTTGATTATAAAGAAAATGTAATGCATAATTTTTAAATGCCTATTCTTTTATATGTATGTATGTATTACACAAAAAACTTTCAGTCGGCGGTTTTTGTTGTGAAAACCAAATCTCGCTAATGTCGAACAAATATAATGTAAACGAACTAGATTTGGAGGAAGATTTCAAATGAAATCTACTAGGTTTCGATGTAATGTAAATGCCCTATTAAATTCAAAATGAATTTATTTACTTAATTATAAAATCCTTGTTTAAACAAAAACATATTTTTATGCCATGAATAGTGAATTAGTGTATAAATTGTTTGTTATCCCTGCAAATAATACGACTAGTCCATACACGCATATAAAATATAGCCCATAAGGGACTAGGACTAGTCCAAAGGTAACCCAAATATATTGAAAAAACATGGTATGTTTAACATTCTGATGTCCTAGGGCTTTGCATTACAACGGAGTAGTCTTAAAACGACGCCATGTTCATATATACTCCCAGTCGATTAGTTTTGTAGCTACTCTATGGTATACTCCAGAGGTTTAGTTTTGAAATCGTTTAAAAACGAAAATATGTCGTTTAAAAACGAAGACATGTCGTTTTACTACAAACTCTTTTTTAACAATGACATGGTTCGTGATTGGATTACATAGGACCATGTTGTAACTAGTCAATTTCATCTAAAATGGATCAGGTAGTCCAATATTATTTGCAGGGATAGTATAAACACATACAAATATGTGCACACAAATTTACATTTGAATTTTATATATTTTATCGGCCAACAGCCGGTCAGAAGTGCTCGAAAGGAATATATAACAGAATAAGAGGAGAGTGAAAAAAAAAACAAAAACCGATTGCAGTAAAATTAAACTAAATACACATAAATTTTTATAATATAAAAATAAACGGAAAAAAACGAAGTAGCTGTGCGGGAAAAGAAGAACCCGGCACAAGAAAATAACACTAGGACATGACAGAAGCACAAGTTCAACAGTCTGTGCAAAACCTAGTATATATACCCAGGGCAATGGCAAATTTAAAGCCACCGAAGAATTGTTTATTTATCATGATGGCGATATGGCTGCTGAGTGGGCAGAGTGGCTGGACGAACATAATAATTTCTATGTAGCGTCTAAGATCGATTCGGAAGACGAAACAGTACAGGTTGCAAATTTAAAAGTAGTTTTGGGCCGTGAAGCTAATAAGTTGCTCCGTAATTTAGGTCTAACGTACGCGGAATTCATTTAAAAAAAAGACCTAGTTTGTTCTTTTAGTTCACTAGTTCATTTCCGGTCACTTTGTCTTTTGTCGCTTTCGTTCAGTTGTTCACTTGTCTTGGTCTTTACAATCGATGGAAAAATGTGTTTAAAGAAACAAATATAGCATAGTCGTGTGATATTACACTCAAAATATTCAATGCGTACGGCTCGCGGTGTTCTTTTCTACTGTAGATCTTGACCTTTTTTAATTGTTGAGTTGATGAGTTGCTGTTGTGGTTCTCTCTTTTGTTTGTTTTGATGAGGTGACCAGCTGTACATCGGCGAAGGAGCATGAATATGTTTATGTGAACATATGTATGTTGGGTATAGGCGAGTAATGGAGGCAATGATCATGAAATAAAAGGAATGTATTTACTTAGTAATAGAGAATGAAATGGGTAAACTGAGCGACTGGTAGGGTGACCAGGAAGACATAAAATGGACTGTATGTTTGTATACTTGCGTGTATAAGCGGGAATGATGACGAAGATGAGCAAACCTGTATATCAGTTCCAAGAGGGACCACTGTGGAGAGACGCTGCCACCGGAAGTAAATACCAGTGGATGAATGTCCTATAGACGGTGAAGGAGGTTTTTACAATCGTATAACCCAAGCCAATCCGGAAATAAAACAGCCCGTGAGTCAGTTAAACGATTTCAAGCAGAATTAGATTTTTATTTGACAATTTTAACAATTATAACAGTAGCCTTAAAATTGATTAAAGTAAAATATTACCGCAATATATGTTGACAAGGCAACTACTCCAAAGTAAGTGTTTTATATTAAGAAAATTACCAACCACGAAGGTTGTGTTGATTAAAAAAGATGGCTATCTTACTTGGCGGGAAAAATGACAAATAGATATGTTAGTTTATCTGCTCAATAACACTAGTTTAAATTTTGTATGATTACAATTCAGTGGTTTGCAAACTGTATAATTAGTAATTAGAAATTTCACTTAAAGGGCGGTTATAATTCAAATTAATTAAAAAAATGATGGCTATACACGACTAATCATTATATTGATATTACTAAATGTGTAAAGTACTGTGGAACACTTTACACTATTTTAAACAAGGTAAATTCAAAATAATATTAAGTTTAAAAAACTGAAAATGTAATTAGAAAACGGATCATTTCATATTAAATAAAAGAATTTTACGGTTATTTTTTTATGTTCATTTTACTTTTCTCTTTATTTTAAATTAAAAAAATTCAAACTACAAAAAACATATTCAAATGTGTTTTCAGTAAATTTTAACTAAATTTAAATTACGTACTAAGATAGCTATATCAGTATTTTAACCTGTCATTATTACCTACCATTGTTTTTTGTTTTTTATTTATATACACATGTTTGTACACATGTGTTTCATATTAACAGAAATAAAAAACAATTAGGGTTTTCATGATATCTCTTAAAAGTATCGCAGTCTGTGCAAACTGTGCATTTTTTAAACTTCCAAAATGAACTCTCAAACATTGTATGAGAATTCATTTACACAAACTTCGAAAATTTGCCCAACAATTCTGACCCGTAAACTTGCGCTGTTCAATTGTGCATTTATACAAACGAATTTTTTTAATGCTTACCGTTTTCAATGAAAAATTCAAGTGTTAATAAAATCACGAACAATAAATTCTTACAATAATTTAAGCATATTATTCTTTTTGCTTTCTTTATGCATGTTTAAAAAACAAATTTCACCTTTTATTCACAAATTTCCACTTTTATTTTTATATTTTTTATTATTTTTCTAATTTATTTTTGTATTGACATTTCAGCTTGAAATGACATTAGTTGCTTAAAATTACACAAATATTTAAAAGGATATTTATAAAACTAGTCTCGCCAGTTTGTCCATTTGCACAATTGTTAATTTTAAGCGATATCCTGAAAACCCATATTATTTTTTGTAGTTTGTTTTTGGAAAAATATGTAGAAACAGTTAAATTAGCTTAATTATATTTAATATAACAAAATTTTCATTAATTTTTTAACTTTACGGAAACGATTTAAATAAATTACATTAATTAACTGTAAAACTTTTTTGAGTGTAGCCAAGAATAGAAAACAATAGAGACAAACAAAATTCGCAATTGTTTTTTTGTTCGGTTTCTTATTATATACCAAATAAGTCTCAATTTACACGTTTCATCTTTTGATGCTCAACTTCTTTTAAATTCCCTTTTGAAGATGCCATTACGTTCACATGCAGCAACCGGTTTCAACTTTTTTTTGCTTCAAAACAACAACACTTTTATTCAAAGCGAACAAAAGAGAAAAAGAAAAAAATTTACATGCAGCCATTTATTGTGCATATACCTACGAATGAGAACACAAAGCTTACTACCCAAGTACAGGCATCTCCGTACCAACCCCTTTTCTTCTTGCTTCCCTCACCATTAAACACAAGAGTTGAGTATCAAAAGATGAAACGTGTGAATGTAGACTAACTGATTGACAAGAAAGAACAATACTATTACCGCGTGTGAACAAATCAATACCGAAATCAGCCGCAAGCATCAACATTTTTTTGTTTTGACCACGTGCTATTATTATTGTTTTGAAAACAACAGCACGTGCGTGACAAACAATAACAAAACATGCAAAATTATATCAGAAAACATTACGAACACCATATTATTCATAAAAAATTAAAACATTAGACAAAATGTGAAAAAATCTTTAAATTTAGCAGTTTAAAATGTTTGAAAAATTATGCAAACATGTTGTTAAATGAATAAAATCTACAAATTTGCTGGTTTATAAAATCCGATAAATGATTTTGAAATCACGTTACTAGGGCTATTAAGGCCGCCAGTTGTCACTTTCGACAAATCAAAACAAAAAAAATGTTATTGTTTGCGGTTGATTTCGGTATTGATTTGTTCACATCGATTGTTCACATCGATTTATTTTTATCGATGTGAACAAAACATACTTTTCTAACATACTTTTTTTCAGAGTTGAAAAAAAGTTATTTGGGGCTTATCAAATTAAGTAAAAAACAAGTTAGAGTGCATACATGCCAGTTGTCACTTTCGTAAATCAAAACTTTAGGGGGTATTTCATATTAAAAAAAAAAATTCAAAAATTTACCAAAAAGTTGTTACATGAATAAAATCTACAAATTTGCCAGTTTATAAAATCCGATAACTGATTTTGAAAGCACGCTACTAGGGCTATTAAGGCCGCCAGTTGCCACTTTCGACAAATCGAAACTTTAGGGGGTATTCCATATTTAAAAAAAAAATTCAAAAATTTACCAAAAACTTGTTACATGAATAAAATCTACAAATTTGCCCGTTTATAAAATCCGAAAACTGATTTTGAAAGCACGTTACTAGGGAAATTAAGGCTGCCAGTTGTCACTTTCGACAAATCAAAACTTTAGGTGGTATATCATATTAAAGAAAAAAAATTTACCCATATGTTGTTATATGAATAAAATGTCCATATTTGCCGTCGAATTGTTTGCACTATGACTTGTTCACTAATATTTCTTAAAGACTGTTTAATTTAAAAACAAATTTTGTTTAATTCGGAATTTTTAAGTTAAAAAAATATTATAAATTTAACATGAGTTTTCTGGTTTTCACTACACAATTTTACGTTAACAAACCAAGATGGTATTGCCACACTTCCTATGTAATGCTTTTGTTTAGTAACCAGAGTTGCCGTCTTTTGTTATTTCTAACGAAAATTCGTCATTTTTTTTAATGTGGAGATGCGACTATTAATTTTATTTTGGTTACTTTTTTTTTTTTTTTTTAAATAATAATACGTATAAATATTTTTTTTAATTTTCTTGATAAACTTTTAAATCAGGTTTTTTTCATGTTTAATAAATTTATTAACCTGTTTTCATTACGTTTGTAGCATAACACAAATTGTATGCACTCCTAAGATCCTTGAAATTCGCCAAATTAAATTTTCTTAAGAATTTAGTTAAGAAAAAATAGCCAAATGTGATTTTTATGTTAGAAACGGCCATGTTCTCGAAATCGAAATCAGGTAAAGTGAAAACCAATGGAGATTTTCTTTTAATTCTTTTTTGTCAATGATCTTAGTTTTTCCTGATTTTAAGATTAGTATGAAATGTATAAAAGCGCTTTGATAGTCTTACAACATTATGCAAAAAAAAAAAAAAAAAAGATTTAAGTGCACATTTGGTGGATCTAATGTGTTGGTTAAGTAATGTGAACTTTAACTGTTTTTTGCATTAGGGGGTTATGTTTTCTTCTTCCAAATACAGTTTAAATAACATTTTGAATGTAAAATTTAAATGAATATAGGAAGAAAAAATGCAATTGTATAAGATACCCATTTTAATGACACTGAAAACGACATAATCGATTTCAAATCGTTTTGTTTTCAAAATCGTTTTCCATCATTTGAATAAAATAAATTTAAGAAGAGCGATAAAATTTGCAAGAAAATGGATAAAATTTTAAAAATCTTATTATCAATTACACTTTTCTTTTACATTATTTATTTATTTTTGGTTTTAAATTTTACAATTTTAATTTTAAAAACACACGTTGGTAAATATATGATCCATGAAGAGGTGCTGCCAAGTTGTATTACTGTCAAACGCTGTTAAACGATTAATATCATGTTCACACGGACAGCAATATTCTTGATTCGATCTCCCATGATTGAAACAACATGTTCTGCCATACAAAAGTTTGAGAGCAAAACAGGTCGTTTTATTTTGAAACATGCTGCGAAACAGGAAAAATTTACTATTATCTCCAATTTTGATAGCAATTATCGTTAGTTTATCGGAACTAGCTCTCAAAAAAAATCAAAACAAAGAAAAAACAAAAAAAAATTCATGTTAAATAAAATAAAGTGATAATTCTTTAATAATAATATTAATTATTAAATAATAATATTATCGGCTAGGTAAACAAACGCTTTTTAACCAATGGTTAAGGGTTTCCGTCTTTCGGTTACATAATAAAAACTTTAGATAGAAAGTGTGGCAATACCATCTCCGTTTGAGAATTGATCCAAAAATCATTAAGCTATGTATTAATATTATGTTTACTCCTTATAATAATTAAGAATTAAAAGTCGTTATAATGAAATAAATTCCAATTTTTATCATTATTTTATTTTACAAAAAATGTTAGGCCATCGAATTTTTTTCACAGACGTACATATGTACATACACACCAGAGCTGTAAATGAATCATTCTTTTTTGATTTTAATTCGTTACGAATTGGATAAATTTTGAATTAATTCTTTCCACAACAAAAAAGAATTAAATGCAATTTGAATCAATTCAAACGAATTAGGCAGAAATAATTTCAATTCGTTTCTAATTCAAATGAATTTGTAAAATGAGTTGCAATTCGTTTTTAATTCAAATGAATCTGTAAAAATTCATTCTACAAATTCATTTGATTTGAATTGATGTTGAATTCATTTAAATGAATTAGAACACTGAATTGCAATTAAAACGAATAATTAAAACGGGGTAATGAAAAAATTCAGTATCAAAATCACAAAATTATCATATATTAGAAAAAAATTGCTACATAGTGTAATTAGCATAAACGCACACCGTTACTTATCTGCATTATCAGTTATTACTTATCTACTCTCATTTTAACGAAATCACTCATATGTTCTTATTGCATATTCCTCTTTGACGACTCAAAGACATTATATGCCATTTTCTTTACTTACTACAATTTACTATTTTTACTACAGCTGGAAGGTTTCAATACAAAAAGGAAAAAAATTTTCCAATTGTAGTAAGAATTTCGGGTAAACGAACACAGCTTTGACAGCAAAAACTGCTATGTTGAGATTCAAAGTTGCTTTAATCTTTAAAATTCGATTGAAAAATATGAGATTATTTTAACAAAAAATTATTGTTAAAGACACCTTTCATAATATTTACACACTATTTGATAAAAATAAAAATATAAGTTTCTTTTAGCAAATTAACAAAATTTTTCCATTTTGATAGGATTTTAGCCGATACCTAATAACTTAATTCCTATTCTGCCGCTGCCTGACAATTCCAGTATATCATGGGAATTTAAAATCTAAGAATTTTTTGTCTTTGGACTATACTAGAGTAATGCAATTCAAATTTCAATCAATTCAACTCAAATGAGTTGGAAATGAATTGCTTATTCTTTTTTCTAATTCATTTGAATTAATTCAAAAACTATTCAATTCAAACGAATTGGAAATAAATTGCAATTCACTTTGACAAATTCAAATGAATTTTCAGGATGAATTGTAATTCACTTTGACAAATTCATTTGAATTGGAAACGAATTGCAATTCATTTGAATTGATTGCAATTAATTTTTACCAAATTCATTTGAATTGACTCAAATTTCATTCAATTAATTTTTTTGTGTGAAAAGAATTAATTAAAAATTTGCTAATTCAGTGCATAAATGATTCGCGAATTAATCCATTAAAATGGATTTCTTATACATTTGCATTTTTTTCTTCCTATATTCATTTAAATTTTACATTCAAAATGTTATTTAAACTGTATTTTAAAGAAAAGATTAACCCCCTAGTGCAAAAAACAGTTAATGTTCACATTACTTAACCAACACATTAGATCCACCAAATGTGCGCTTTTATACATTTCATACTACTCTTAAAATCGGGAAAAACTAAGCTCATTAACAAAAAATAATTAAAAGAAAATCTCCATTGGTTTTCACTTTACCTGATTTCGATTTCGAGAACATGGCCCTTTCTAATATAAAAATCACATATGGCTATTTTTTCTGAACTAAATTCTTAAGAAAATTTATTTGAAATTGAAATTTTTGTTCAGTAAGCCATTTCTTCACGATTTTGGACGTATGTTTAGGGTCACCATCTTGCTGAAATATGACTTCTTCCTCAGGGTAGGCGCTTCTGTCAACAAAATCGGGAAGATGGCTCTGTAAAATATTCAGGTAATCCTCTTTCCTCATTATTCCATCAATTTTTTTAAGTGGTCCAACATCCCCACACCATGATGTTGCCACCACCATGTTTCACTGTTTCCTTTCCGTGATGTTTTTTTATGGTTTCATTGGCCCGGAGCCAGCAATATTGCTTACCATCAGATTGGAATCTGTTGAATTTCGATTCGTCTGACCATATGACACGTTTCCAGTCGTCTTCAGTCCAACACAGGTGTTCTCGTGCAAACTTTAGTCGCGCCTTAACATTTTTTACGGATAGAGCAGGTTTTTTCTTTTTTACTGCAGAAATATACCCAATATTGTGGAGAGATCTTCTTGCAGTCCATCGGCTTACTGGTTTTCCAATTGCTAAAGCTGCATTTCCTGGAGTCAAGCACTTATCTTTTTTCATATGAATCATCATAAGGCGTGCATCCGCATCTGTCAAAAGCCTTTTACGCCCCCTGACCTTAACGTTAGATCTTACATTGCGTCGTTTATGGACTCTCATCACAAGTGACTGGCTTATTTTAAGTTCCACAGCAATTTTTCGAGAAGATAATCCATTCTCAGTCATTGAAACAATCTTGTCTTCAACTTCGCGAGAAATTTTTTTCATTTTGTTTAAATTTTATTTATTAAAATGTTTTTTTTATGTTATTTATTATTTAATTTATATTGACCTTGAAAGCGTATAAAAAAAAGTCCACAATATGTAAAATAACATCTTGGATTAAAATTAACAACAAATTAAACAATCAATTTGAAAAAATAACGGTAAATATTTAAAATTCTGCTGAACAGATAACGGGTGCAAAATTGAGTACATGCAGGTTGTTTTGATTTTTGTCATTTTGTTATTAATATATAATACTTTTTTTTGTTGTATTTAAAATAAATTGAAGTCGACTTAACAATAAATAAATGGAAAAAAAATTTGTTGTTATCTTTATTATTACACTTTTTATGCATTCCGAAGTACAGGAATTACATCTATGTACTCATTAATGCTCCCCACTGTACATACACACCAGAGCTGTAAATGAATCATTCTTTCTTGATTTTAATTCGTTACGAATTGGATAAATTTTGAATTAATTCTTTCCACAACAAAAAAGAATTGAATGCAATTTGAATCAATTCAAACGAATTAGGCAGAAATAATTTCAATTCGTTTCTAATTCAAATGAATTTGTAAAATGAGTTGCAATTCGTTTTTAATTCAAATGAATCTGTAAAAATTCATTCTACAAATTCATTTGAATTGAATTGATGTTGAATTCATTTAAATGAATTAGAACACTGAATTGCAATTAAAACGAATAATTAAAACGGGGTAATGAAAAAATTCAGTATTAAAATCACAAAATTATCATATATTAGTAAAAAATTGCTACCTAGTGTAATTAGCATAAACGCACACCGTTACTTATCTGCATTATCAGTTATTACTTATCTACTCTCATTTTAACGAAATCACTCATTTGTTCTTATTGCATATTCCTCTTTGACGACTCAAAGACATTATATGCCATTTTCTTTACTTACTACAATTTACTATTTTTACTACAGCTGGAAGGTTTCAATACAAAAAGGAAAAAAATTTTCCAATTGTAGTAAAAGTAGTAAGAATTTCGGGTAAACGAACACAGCTTTGACAGCAAAAACTGCTATGTTGAGATTCAAAGTTGCTTTAATCTTTAAAATTCGATTGAAAAATATGAGATTATTTTAACAAAAAATTATTGTTAAAGACGCCTTTCATAATATTTACACACTATTTGATAAAAATAAAAATATAAGTTTCTTTTAGCAAATTAACAAAATTTTTCCATTTTGATAGGATTTTAGCCGATACCTAATAACTTAATTCCTATTCTGCCGCTGCCTGACAATTCCAGTATATCATGGGAATTTAAAATCTAAGAATTTTTTGTCTTTGGACTTTACTAGAGTAATGCAATTCAAATTTCAATCAATTCAACTCAAATGAGTTGGAAATGAATTGCTTATTCTTTTTTCTAATTCATTTGAATTAATTCAAAAACTATTCAATTCAAACGAATTGGAAATAAATTGCAATTCACTTTGACAAATTCAAATGAATTTTCAGGATGAATTGTAATTCACTTTGACAAATTCATTTGAATTGGAAACGAATTGCAATTCATTTGAATTGATTGCAATTAATTTTTACCAAATTCATTTGAATTGACTCAAATTTCATTCAATTAATTTTTTTGTGTGAAAAGAATTAATTAAAAATTTGCTAATTCAGTGCATAAATGATTCGCGAATTAATCCATTAAAATGGATTTCTTATACATTTGCATTTTTTTCTTCCTATATTCATTTAAATTTTACATTCAAAATGTTATTTAAACTGTATTTTAAAGAAAAGATTAACCCCTTAGTGCAAAAAACAGTTAATGTTCACATTACTTAACCAACACATTAGATCCACCAAATGTGCGCTTTTATACATTTCATACTACTCTTAAAATCGGGAAAAACTAAGCTCATTAACAAAAAATAATTAAAAGAAAATCTCCATTGGTTTTCACTTTACCTGATTTCGATTTCGAGAACATGGCCCTTTCTAATATAAAAATCACATATGGCTATTTTTTCTGAACTAAATTCTTAAGAAAATTTAATTTGGCGAATTTCAGGGATTTTAGGAGTGCATACAATTTGTGTTATGCTAAAAACGTAATGAAAACAGGTTAATAAATTTGTTAAAAATTAAACAAACCTGATTTAAAAGTTTATCAAGAAAAATAAAAAAATATTTATACGTATTATTATTTTAAGAATAAAAAGTAACCAAAATACAATAAATAGTCGCATCTCCACATTGAAAAAAATTACGAATTTTCGTTAGAAATAACATAAGACGGCAACTCTGGTTACTAAACAAAAGCATTACATAGGAAGTGTGGCAATACCATCTTCATTTGTTTACGAAAAATTGTGTAGTGAAAACCAGAAAACTCATGTTTAATTTATATTATTTGTTTAACTTAAAAATTCCGAATTAAACAGAATTTGTTTTTAATTTAAACAGCCTTTAAGAAATATTAGTGAACAAGTCATAGTGCAAACAATTAGTCGGCAAATTTGTAGATTTTATTCATTTAACAACATTTGGGTAAATTTTTGAATTTGTTTTCTTTAATATGAAATACCCCCCATAGTTTTGATTTGCCGAAAGTGACAACTGAAGGCCTTAATAGCCCTAGTAACGTGCTACCAAAATTAGTTTTTGGATTTTATAAACCGGCAAATTTGTAGATTATATTCATGTAACAACATATGTATAAATTTTTGAATTTTTTTTCTTTAATATGAAATACCCCCCAAAGTTTTGATTTGTCGAAAGTAATAACTGGCGGCCTTAATAGCCCTAGTAACGTGCTATCAAAATTTTGGATTTTATAAACAGGCAAATTTGTAGATTTTATTCATGTAACAACATTTGGGTAAATTTTTGATTTATCTTTAATACGAAATACCCCCCAAAGTTTTGATTTGTCGAAAGTGACACAGGCGGCCTTAACAGCCCTAGTAACGTGCGATCAAAATCAGCTATCAGATTTTATAAACCGGCAAATTTGTAGATTTTATTCATATAACAACATTTTTGCATAATTTTTCATACATTTTAAACCAGGGACATAACCGTTATAACCAATATTTGAAAAAATCCTGAAATAATAATTTATCACGAATTTTTAAAACCTGCTCTCTGCATAATAGTTACAAATAACCAATATTTTTTTGGTCTTTGGTAACCGTTATAGTTTGTTTCTGTTTTTTTTGGGCTTCCATAACCATTACAAAAGATTTTAATTTTTTTTTGGTCTTCCGTAACCATTACAAAAGATTTTTATTTTTTTCGGTCTTCCATATCAATTCAAAAAAATTTTCTTTCTTTTTTTTCGTTTCTGTTATTAGGGAATTATCTTCATTTCATTACGGAATTTCTTCACAAATTTTATGAAAATATTCGTTGGAGTTCAGCCAATGACACTCCTAATAAAATCTATGAAACAGGTTTCGTTACAGTCTATGTTTATGAAAAGCTTCATAGAATTAATGAAACTCTTTACAGAAACAATAAATCGTCAGGTAATGAAGCATTTTATAGAATCTATGAAACAGTGTCGTAAAAGTCATTCCTAAAAAGAGCTTCTTTAAAATACCCTTTTTATTACCATTTGTAATACTAGCAATATTTGCATTTGTTGCGGTTTTTGTTTAAGATTTCTTAACCCTCACTTTAGAATCGATGAGATTTTCATCAATTTTAAGCGCTTGTTTACACTTGTTTCAAGATTTAAAAAATTGTGTTTAAAGCATTTCAAAAACACAATTTCGGAGGCCGAATGCCAAAAAATTGACATTCTTGTTTCAAGCTTTAAACCAAATGGTATTTCACCTTGGTAGATCGAAATTTGCTTTTGAATGAATGATTATCTATTTTAATTGATTTACATGTTACTTCGTACTTTTTGTCAAGAATTTTTCTTGAAATCCAAAGTACATTTTGTTTTCAAATATCAAAAAATTTGCGGATCCTTACCAAAATCAATAAAAAAAAGTTCGTCCTTGTGCAGATATAAGTCAGTGTGCAAAATTTTATAAAAATATCTTAAGATTTGCGAACTATAGCGTGGATATAGAAGACAGAAAAAATAAAAATCTTTTATAATGGTTATAGAAGACCAATAAGAATAAAAATCTTTCATAATGGTTACCAAAGACCAAAAAAATTAATAATCTTTCATAACGGTAATCAAAGACCAGCAAAAATAATAATCTTTCATAACGGTTATCAAAGACCAAAAAAATAATAATCTTTCATAATGTTAATGGCAGAACTACAATTTTCTGGGTAATTTATAATTATTATTACAGGACGAATTTTTTTCAGTTATTTTTTCCATAACCTATTGGATATTTAAAAAATAATAAGAGTTATTTCGGGTCCCTGTTTTAAACTGCTAAATTTAAAGATTTTTTCATATTTTAATTAATTTTTTATGAATAATATGGTGTTCGTAATGTTTTCGGATATAATTTTCCATGTTTTGTTATTGTTTGTCACGCACGTGGTGTTGTTTTCAAAACAATAATAATAGCAATTGTTTAAAACAAAAAAAATGTTTTTTGCGGCTGATTTCGGTATTGATTTTTTCACACGTATGTAACAAATACATATTAGTTGCCAAAAATACTACTTGCTGTCCAAAATGTATTTATAAAGTGGCCTCACTATTACAACAATGCAACAAAAGAAAAAACAACAGGCATTTTGTTGCTAGAATTGTGACGGCAAATGTCAAAATAAGCTAATTCGCTTAGATTTGAATGTAAACAAAAAGCCAATTCGCTTATTTTTGATGTCAAAATAGCCAATTTGCTTGAAAAAAATTACATAAAATTCAATATGGCTTAATGCATGATGGTGCAGTATTGCCATATTTGTTTTAAAAAAACTGACAATTTCCACAAAAAAATTGCACGTTAAGGATTGTTTATACTATCACACATTTCTTACGTTTTCCATAATACTTTGTGAGATAAAAGTTTTGTTGTGACTGTCATGCTTTTGTTAAAATTCAACCCTGATCCATTAAAAAAGTTTAGAAAATTTTCAAAAAACGATGAAATCGTATGGAATGTCAAATTTATTTTCGCAATTCTTGTCATTTTATCACACATTTACATATTACTTGAGTTTTTGACATGTATTAATACAAAGTATAATAGTGTAAGCTAGCATTTAGGCCTCATCCACATTATGTAACATTTGCTGCGAAAGATTTTAAGTTTGATTATGAAAGGGGAAAGACGAAACGTGGTCTTAGTTTCATGTACGAGCAGTTTTTGTGAATTTGTTATTGAAACAAATAGAGAAGGCATACAAATTGTTTAAATGCTTCAAAACAAAAGTTTTATTGTATTGACACCAATACAGTTTCAAAAGAGATTTGAAAACAGTTTCTGCAGAAAATGCTTCTTAATATGGACAAGGATTTAAAAAACTTGAAAAAAATTAAAAACGTTGGCTGTTGATACAATAGTGCACTAAATTTGCAGTTTCAACCAAGGACCGGAAAACGTTTTTTTTTTATGTTTTTTAAAAAATATTTATCATTGGTGTGCGAAAAATATTTTAAATTGTACAATAACCATAATAGATAAAAATATTTTGTTTGATATTGTTTATTTTAGTTCAAAATAATATAGTTCAAAAAAAAAAGGTTTTTAGAAAAATATTTTTTTTTTTGTACAAAAAATTACGAACCGAAAATTTAATTTTTGTAATTTTAATTTTCAATTTTAAACACAACTTTATATTATAATTTTAATTAAAATTCACAATTTTAACTTCAAATTGAGTTTTTATTGTTAGTTTCTAAAAACAAAAAAAAAATATTTTTCTCAATAACGTTTTTTTTAAGAACTTTTTTATTTTGAACTTTGAAGAACAAATAAAACAAAATAATTTTTTTTTTTTTTTGTACAGTTGCAAACATGTTTTGAACACCAATGATAAATATTTAAAAAAAAAAAATGAAAAAAACTTTTTGTGTATTTTTCAAAATTTTTGTTTTTTTGTTTCTTTTCATGTACAAAACACATATTGTACTTTTAAAATAAATATCTTTTTTGTGTTTCCAATTTTTTTTTTAACTGATAGAAAAAACTTTATTTTGTACGCATGAGTTTTGAATTTTTCAAATGAAAAACTTTAGTCAAAGTTGTATAAGAACCCAAAATTCAATTTCTGCCTAATTCCAATATTTTTAAAATTGCATTTGCCATCTCTGCGACGGTATACATACTCTGTGTATACTTACGTTATACATACGTAAATACACATACTTATTTATTCTTATTGCAGATAGCCAATACCAGTTTTATTTATATATGCATGTACTTTCTAAAAGAAGAATGAATATACAATTACACATTGCCAGCGTATACCTATACATATTTAACTTCAACTTGTTATGGGTAATGGCATGTATGTGTATGGTTTTGATCTTTACCCACACATGTCCATACATGTTTTCTCACTAATACTAAAAGAGTACTTAAAATGATACTTTTGTCTCAGGTGTGTAGATCGCAAGTATAAGTGACTAACAGCCTGTTTTTAGAAAATTAAAATATTTGTTCGTTCGTAAAAAAAAACGAAAGAAAACTTATTTAGGTTTTCATAAAATTAAAAGACATTTTAGGTGAGTGACTGATAAAGCTTTCATTTTTTCCACATACGTTTGGTTCTTATAAAATGAAAATCTTCGTAATAAATGAACACAATGGCCAAAATAAGACGATCAGTAAAAGGCATTCGCTTAAAAAATAAATAAAATAAATAGGAAATAAAAAGGATATTTTACTGAAAAAAACCCTAAATTATTTACAATATTACTAAAGGTTTGTGTATCTATATACATATACTATAAGTATATAGAATTGTAACACTATTGACTCATTGATTCATGATCGCACATCCTAAACGCCTGAAACTAAACACTTGAAATTTGTACCGGTGGCTGGACTCTTCCCAAATAGATCAACTAAAACGGGATTTTTGGAAAGTCGAATGTTTAAGGGGTAAAAAGGGTAAATTCGGTAACCTACTTTTTTTAAAAAAACCTTTCTCTCCATTCCCACTACAATATTGAAATTGTTAATAGTCCAACGAGGGAAAAAAGTATCAAAAAGGATAAATACGAGAAATTAAATGTCTTTCTTTTACTTTTGTGTTCTGAGTATGGTACTTTTTGAATTTGTTATAATATTGAAGAGACTCAAAATTAAGCTGCACGGTTCTGAGTGATTATCATCCCATAAGATAAAAAATGTAAGTAGCAGAACTATAACCTTTGGCACACAAATATGATCATAAAAAAGGACCGGACAAAGTAGCGGGTTAAATGCTAGCATTTAAACAAGTTAAAACCTAGAAAAATAAACGTTGGCATAAAAATATGCTTACGAAAGAAAAGGAGACGTTAATAAAGTAGCGGGTTAAATTCAACTAATTACACATGTAAATATGCATTTACAGGTTTAAATTCTAGAAACAAGTATGTACTTGGTATGTATGTGGGTATGTAAGTTCTTCCGTATGTTTTAAAAAATTAGTGCTATCACGCAAATACCTTCACCATTTCTATATATGTATATTGCATTTATTTATTGAAATTTTTGTAAACATATTAATTCAACATTTTTAGTTTTTACCAATTTACTAACATTTTTTTATAGTAGTTTTTGTTTTTTAAATTTATAATTTATTTTTGTAAACAAAAGCCAGGGTTAACCTTGAACACAAAATCCTTATATGCAAAAAGCATGCAAAGGTACGAAAATAAACGCATTGGCAATAACGTTATTTAACGATAGAAAAAAGCTCTATTTATGTCAAACATGAATTACACTGCGGAACAAAATTGAACTTTTTTGTGCGGCCGGGAACTTTGTGTAATTTTTCTACTAATTTGAGGTCGCTGAGTCCAAATCTAACCTTCATTTCAAAAAACCGAAATTCGCTAACATTAAAATATGTTTTTTTATGGATAAATTGTTAACACAATCAAAAGTTGTGCACCGATTGCAATGAAATAAAGCTAATTTCATTCGAAATATGTTGAACTAAATGCTTTTAGACCCAAACTATGACTTTTGTTGCACATTTATTTTTTTTATGAATTTTTAAAGAACAAAAATTTTTTTTTTCTTAAATTTTTATTTGTTTTTTTAAAAACTTCAACGATATCTCTGAAATTACTGGCCAAATTTAAAACAATGTTAGTACGTCTTAAAGATGATATTGTTAGCGAATTTCGGTTTTTTTTTTAAAGGAATATGATGCACCATTTTCATGTTATTTCAATATATGTGCTGAAAGTGCCTTAATTTTGGACATTACGGTATATCTCTAAAACTGGAGCTGATAGAGAAAAATGAAGGTTAGATTTGGAATCAGCGACCTCAAATTAGTAAAAAAATTACACAAAGTTCCAGGCCGCAAAATGGCTGTTCTGCAGTGTTATCGTCTATGCTTTTAAATGGTTTTTAAAAACCATATTTAAAACGTTTTCGTTTTAATACGAAAACTTCAAGTGAGAATACTTGTATTTACAAAAACATGCTGTAAATGTGCTCTTGAAAGAAGAAATAAGTAGAATTCTTTAAAAAATGAACATAATTAAAGTTTATGAAGATTTTTCCATTATAAAATGTGACAAATTATCACAGATGAAATTCGTTGTTGTTAAAGATATTTTAAAGATTTTAATGAACGTACCTTTAGATGTTAATGAAACACAATGGAAAAAACCGTTTGTTATAAGAGAATTTTAATGATAATATTCAATCTAATGTAACAATTTATATTGGGAATTATTTCTTTTTCTAAGCAACTTAATTATATCCATCATTTTTCATTTTTTCGAATTTATTCTATGAGTTAAATTT
This sequence comes from Pollenia amentaria, assembly GCA_943735925.1. NCBI lineage: Eukaryota > Metazoa > Arthropoda > Insecta > Diptera > Polleniidae > Pollenia > Pollenia amentaria. Next base: position 38,584,184 of record OX031008.1, on the reverse strand, counting down.
CAGTTATGTATTTTATAAAGCTTTTTGTAATAGCTCTATTCCTTAATTTTTTTTTTTTAGAAATTACTTTATACACTACCAGACTATTATATTGTATTTTCTTCTTACATTTTACCTTAGCTTTCCGTTGGATAGCAATGAAGTATATTTATGTAAAGAAAAATTTACAATTATTAGACACCAGCAGAATGTAATGCATTTTCTGGCCCGCTACGGCCTTCGTCAGCATTCTTTGTGTCACACTGGATAGTGATACTTTATAAATTGAATGTATTTACATAAGCAACTTAATTATATTCATTATTTTTCATTTTTTCGAATTTATTCTATGAGTTAAATTTCAGTTATGTATTTTATAAAGCTTTTTGTAATAGCTCTATTCCTTAAATTTTTTTTTAGAAATGACTTTATACACTACCAGACTATTATATTGTATTTTCTTGTTACATTTTTCCTTAGCTTTCCGTTGGATAGCAATGAAGTATATTTATGTACAGAAAAATTTACAATTATTAGACACCAGTAGAATGTAATGCATTTTCTGGCCCGCTACGGCATTCGTCAGCATTCTTTGTGTCACACTGGATAGTGATACTTTATAAATTGAATGTATTTAACTCAACTATTTTAACAAATAGATATTGGGAATTATTTCTTTTTCATAAGCAACTTAATTATATTCAACATTTTTCATTCTTTCGAATTTATTCTATGAGTTAAATTTCAGTTATGTATTTTATAAAGCTTTTTGTAATAGCTCTATTCCTTAAATTTTTTTTTTTAAGAAATTACTTTATACACTACCAGACTATAATATTGTATTTTCTTCTTACATTTTACCTTAGCTTTCCGTTGGATAGCAATGAAGTATATTTATGTACAGAAAAATTTACAATTATTAGACACCAGCAGAATGTAATGCATTTTCTGGCCCGCTACGGCCTTCGTCAGCATTCTTTGTGTCACACTGGATAGTGATACTTTATAAATTGAATGTATTTACATAAGCAACTTAATTATATTCATTATTTTTCATTTTTTCGAATTTATTCTATGAGTTAAATTTCAGTTATGTATTTTATAAAGCTTTTTGTAATAGCTCTATTCCTTAAATTTTTTTTTAGAAATTACTTTATACACTACCAGACTATTATATTGTATTTTCTTGTTACATTTTACCTTAGCTTTCCGTTGGATAGCAATGAAGTATATTTATGTACAGAAAAATTTACAATTATTAGACACCAGCAGAATGTAATGCATTTTCTGGCCCGCTACGGCCTTCGTCAGCATTCTTTGTGTCACACTGGATAGTGATACTTTATAAATTGAATGTATTTAACTCAACTATTTTAACAAATAGATATTGGGAATTATTTCTTTTTCATAAGCAACTTAATTATATTTAACATTTTTAATTTTTTCGAATTTGTTCTATGAGTTAAATTTCAGTTATGTATTTTATAAAGCTTTTTGTAATAGCTCTATTCCTTAAATTTTTTTTTTTTTTTAGAAATGACTTTATACACTACCAGACTATTATATTGTATTTTCTTGTTACATTTGACCTTAGCTTTCCGTTGGATAGCAATGAAGTATATTTATGTACAGAAAAATTTACAATTATTAGACACCAGCAGAATGTAATGCATTTTCTGGCCCGCTACGGCCTTCCTCAGCATTCTTTGTGTCACACTGGATAGTGATACTTTATAAATTGAATATATTTAACTCAACTATTTTAACAAATAGATATTGGGAATTATTTCTTTTTCATAAGCAACTTAATTATATTCAACATTTTTTATTTTTTCGAATTTATTCTATGAGTTAAATTTCAGTTATGTATTTTATAAAGCTTTTTGTAATAGCTCTATTCCTTAATTTTTTTTTTAGAAATGACTTTATACACTACCAGACTATTATATTGTATTTTCTTGTTACATTTTACCTTAGCTTTCCGTTGGATAGCAATGAAGTATATTTATGTACAGAAAAATTTACAATTATTAGACACCAGCAGAATGTAATGCATTTTCTGGCCCGCTACGGCCTTCGTCAGCATTCTTTGTGTCACACTGGATAGTGATACTTTATAAATTGAATGTATTTAACTCAACTATTTTAACAAATAGATATTGGGAATTATTTCATTTTCATAAGCAACTTAATTATATTCAAGATTTTTAATTTTTTCGAATTTATTCTATGAGTTAAATTTCAGTTATGTATTTTATAAAGCTTTTTGTAATAGCTCTATTCCTTAATTTTTTTTTTTTTTTAGAAATGACTTTATACACTACCAGACTATTATATTGTATTTTCTTGTTACATTTGACCTTAGCTTTCCGTTGGATAGCAATGAAGTATATTTATGTACAGAAAAATTTACAATTATTAGACACCAGCAGAATGTAATGCATTTTCTGGCCCGCTACGGCCTTCGTCAGCATTCTTTGTGTCACACTGGATAGTGATACTTTATAAATTGAATGTATTTACATAAGCAAGTTAATTATATTCAACATTTTTCATTTTTTCGAATTTATTCTATGAGTTAAATTTCAGTTATGTATTTTATAAAGCTTTTTGTAATAGCTCTATTCCTTAAATTTTTTTTTAGAAATGACTTTATACACTACCATAAATATACTTCATTGCTATCCAACGGAAAGCTAAGGTAAAATGTAACAAGAAAATACAATATAATAGTCGCTACGATTTTCTCATTAACTATTTGTTTTAAATGAACGGAAGTTTTTTATACTTTATCGAAAACAAAAATTCCCTTTTAAAACATCTAGTAGATATTTTTTTTAATTTTTGCTAAGAAAAAAACTACCAAATGTGATTTTTATATAAGAAACGGCAATGTTCGGAAATTGATATCAAATGAAGTTTTAATCGATGGAGATATTTAATTAATTATCATTCAGTCGGTCGTGCTCGATGAGAAAAGACGTGTTTCTTTTAACTCCGCATACGGTTCTTTTTTTTAACATAAATTAGTTAATAATATCAGTTTAACAAGCGAATTTGGACGCTCAATATAAAAGTGAACAATAGAATAACTATAAAAAAATTAAGAAAAAAAAAAAAAAATACAAGTAAAAAAAATATACCTACATATGTATGTATGCACATACATACTTGCAAATAATCTGTGCAAAAAAATATTTATTCTTTTTTCTTTTATTATCTCGGTGTAACAACATTATACATAATAAAAAGAGCACAGTCAACAAAAAATAAAAAAAAAAATAAAAAAAATAAAATAAACGGTGAAAAAAACAAAAACAACTCTATATGAGTAATAACAATGAAACAACAACAAAAGTAAATGATATTCATGCTAGTAAAAGCAATGTGGAAATAAACACAACAGAAAACAATACAAGTGTTACCACTGATACCATAATCCCAAACATAGACGCAATGGTAAACAAACAAGAAAAAAGTTGTCAAAAACCACAAGTGCAAGTTGGTATGGATAGGTATATAACAGTGCTTAAACGAGGTCGCAGCCCTGCCTCTTCAGCTGTTGCCTCTGCCTCGAAAGTTCCATCTTTTGATAGAATAAACTCGCAAAATCGTTTTGCAATTCTGAGAGCAAAACTCAAGTGAGCTAATAAAAAGTTTAATATCGGTGATAGGTGAAAATTCGTTTTTCGTTGATGCAATTAAGCGTGGAAATATTAGCGAAACAAAAATACAGATTAATAATGAGAATGATTTTCGTAAATTAATTAATAAGTTTGAAGCACTTAAAAAAAGCTTCTATACTTACCAGGTGAAAAGCAGCAAAGGTCTGCAGGTTGTGATAAAGGGCATTGACTCATGCGGGGACCCAGACGAAATAAAAACATTTTTAGAAGAAAAGGGTTTCAAAATTAAAAATGTTACAAATATTAATAATAGGGAAAAAAATCCCCAACCACTATTTCGAGTGGAGTTAGAGCCCGGCGACGTTAAGCTAAAAAAAAATGAGACGCATCCCATTTACAGTTTAAAATACATCCTATACAGGAAAACAACGATAGAAGAGCCGCACAAAAGAAATGGGCCCGTTCAGTGTTTAAACTGCCAAGAATTTGGTCATACTAGGGCATACTGCTATTTACCCCCTGTTTGTGTCGTATGTGGAGAACTACATGGTACCGTCCAGTGTGATCAGTCAAAAAATTACCCTAATGTAAAAAAATGTAGCAACTGTGGTGGTAATCACACTGCCAACTATAGAGGATGTCCGGTATATTCGATTGTCAAGCGTTCTGTTGGACAGAAACTTAATCCCCCTCAAACGCAGGCAACTTATCAAGAAAACACTAACGGCGTTCAAATACCGCAGCCAAATAATAACAGAACCTCGTACGCTAATGTCTTAAAATCTAATCATATGCCATTACAAGGTGATTTACCAAATAATGACGAAATTCCCATTTCTAATTTAACTCGGCTAGAAAAAACCATGGAAACATTAGTGCAAACCGTTAACAATTTTACGAACACAATGGGTAACATGATGCAAGAAATGTTAAGAATGCAATCGATGTTATTGCAAGCTGTACTAAATAAGCCATGAACTGTCTAAAAATTTGCTTTTGGAACGCAAATGGCATCCGCCAACATAAAAATGAACTAGAATACTTCCTTAAAAATAAACAAATCGATGTTATGATGGTTTCTGAAACTCATCTGACCTCGAGAAATACGTTTAAAATCAATGGTTATATATTATATGATACCAAGGACCCTCGAGGTAGAGCTTGTGCCATTTTGATAAAAAACCGAGTAAAACACTACTTAATGTGCGATCATCGTGAAGATTATCTCCAAGCAACGAGCATTTGCGTTGAGGAATTAAATCGAAACCTAGTTATTTCATCAATATATTCACCACCTAGATTTTCAATATCAGAAAGCCAATATAATAAATATTTCAAATCATTAGGACCCTGCTTCCTGGCAGCTGGCGATTATAACGCTAAACATACTTTCTGGGGGTCACGACTTATTACGCCTAAGGGTCGTGTTTTGTTTAACACAGTTCGTAAAATGGATCTAAATGTGGTCGCGAGCGGTGAACCAACATATTGGCCTACTGATCAGCAAAAAGTTCCAGATGTCATAGATTTTGGAGTGGTTAAAAACATCCCCGCAGAAACGATTTATGTTGAGGCTTCCTTAGAATTATCTTCCGACCACACACCTACAATTGTTACTATAATGATTCCAAATAGAATCGTATCGCCGTCTGGGTACTTATCGAAATCACCCTCACAAATAAATTGGTTAAAATATAAAAAATATCTTAGTGCCCATTGCACAGAAAATATTCCGCTTAGCACACCGGAGAGCGTGGATCTCGCTATTGTTAATTTTGACAGTTATCTCAAACTAGCTGTTCAACATTCCAACACAACCCTCAAAAAAACCAAAAACAATATCATATATTCTGTAGATGTCGAGCGTCTATTGACTGAAGAGAGTGGCAATTGCACAGATCCCCCCAACTTAAGACTTTATTAAAAGAGTGCACAAAAAGGCTAAGAAAGTTACTGCAGTCCCAAAAAACTGCATCCTTTGAAAAATATCCTACGGAACTTGATGCAACTCCACAATCAGACTACTCATTATGGCGTGCAGCTAGAAATCTTAAAAGACCAGTTATCACTAAACCACCATTAAGAAACTTAAACGGAAGTTGGGCAAGAAATTATATAGAAAAAGGAAATCTTTTTGTTAATCATTTGAAAACCGTATTTACCGCTCACACATCTCTCGATATGGCGGTCGAGTTACCACCTGTTGCTGTTAGAGCAGCTGTTCCACTAAGATTTGAGATAAGAGAAATCGAAAAGGCTATTCATGATTTAAACCCCTGGTTTTGATAAGATCAGTAACAAAATGCTTTTGGAGCTACCCAGCATAGCAAAGAAAATTTTTCTCTTTTTTTTTTTAATGCTATTTTACGCCTTGAATACTACCCTCAGGAATGGAAAGTATCATTAGTTACCATGATACCTAAATCAGGAAAGGATCCTACAAAAGTTGAGTCATATAGACCTATAAGCCTATTGTCTAATATATCAAAGCTGTAGGTGTCAAAATTAACCCCAATTTTAAATGTAAATAGATGTATTCCAAACCATCAATTCGGCTTTAGAAGAGAACATAGCACAATTGAACAAACCCATCGTATAGTAAACGCCATAAGAAAAACCTTTGAAGAAAAAAAATATTGTTCCGCCCTCTTCATCGATGTTTCTCAAGCTTTTGCTAAAGTCTGGCATGAAGGCTTATTATATAAATTGAAGCTAAATTTACCAGTAAACACACACAAGCTGTTAGAAAGCTACTTAGTCGGTCGAAAGTTTATTATTAAAGAAGGTGCTTTTATAAGTTCTCCTCAGCCAGTTGACGCTGGAGTCCCTCAGGGAAGCATCATGGGCCCACTGTTATACCTAATATATACCTCAGACATGCCAACAAACAACCACACCCTAACTTCAACATTTGCTGATGATACAGCTTTTTAAGCGTGCACGAAAACTGTCATGAAGCTTCTCGCTACTTGCAGGATCATATATTTGAACTGGAAAACTGGTTAAAACAATGGAGGATAAAGGTTAATGAGCAAACATGCGTACATATAACATTCACCTTGCGTCGGGAGTCATGTCCCCCTATTAAAATCAATAATCAATTAGTGCCCCAACAATCGCATGTAAAATATCTCGGAATTCATCTAGATCGGCGTTTAACATGGAAATGCCATATAGAAGCAAAACTAACACAAATGAAACTAAAAGCAATTCAACTTAATTGGCTTATTGGAAGAAACTCTGTTCTTAGTCTCGATTGTAAACTTCTACTTTACAACTCTATCTTAAAACCAATTTGGTGCTACGGTATTCAGTTATGGGGCACTGCCTCGGCTTCTTATATTGAAAAAATTCAAAGGCGACAAAATAAACTTCTTCGAATAATCACAGCCGCTCCCTGGTATGTTAAAAACTCAAATATTCACAAGGATCTCAATGTGCCGTTAGTAAAAACTATTATTACGAAGTATGCAGTAAAATATTTAAAAAAACTTGAGTCGCACCCAAATCCACTAGCTCGAAATATTTTAAATTACAGCGGCCACTCTAGATTAAGGAGAAGAGATACAGTAGGACTAATCAGACAAGAAGAGCGCTAAACATCTACATATGTGAACAGAAACCGTGAAGAGAAAAATTTTCGTCTAGCATTGGCAGGACAAAAATAAAGTATTAGTATAAGATTTGATTAATTATTGTTAGTTCATATTTAATATATGAAGATTCAATAAATAAATAATGAGAAAAAAAAAAAAAAAAAAATTTTTTTAATTAGTGTAGTTTTTTCTATTATTAAGAGAAGTAAGGATAGGTGGTACCTAAAGTAGAAAGTGCATAATATCATGCGGAATTAATTTCAGAACAAAGTTTAAATTTTAGTGTTTCTAGAAACGTGAATTATATTAAATGTTTTAAAGTTACATTATTTCGAGTAGTATATTTTACCTGAACAACATTTACAAATCGTTCAACTTTATTACGAAAATTCACGTTCTGTGAGGAATGTGTTTCGTGCACTGCGGCCAACTTATGGTCAACATAATCGGCCTACTGAGGGTACTATTCGCAACACCATCACCCATTTTGCGACCCAGCATTCATTATTGGATAATATTCGACCGAATAGACCGCGTCCAGCACGCTGTGAAGAAAATATAGCGGCCGTAGCTGAGAGTGTACACGAAGACCGTGGAGAATCGATTCGGCGCCGTTCGCAGCAACGCGTACTGACGTATGGAACGACTTGGCGCATTTTACTTCGAGATCTTAAATTGAAAGCATACAAAATATAGCTTGTGCAACAACTGCAGGCGCTTGACCTTTCCAAGCGACTTCCCTTCGCTCTATGGGCTCTTGAAAAGTTCCAAGAAAATCCCACGTTTTCGAAGCAAATTTTGTTCAGCGATGAGGCCCATTTCTGGCTCAATTGGTATGTAAACAAACAAAATTGCCGCATTTGGGACGAAGAGCAACCTGAAGAGATTCAAGAACTGCCACTTCATCCAGAAAAAACAACGGTTTGGTGTGGTTTGTGGACCGGTGGAATCATCGGTCCATATTTCTTTAAAAATTCTGCCGGTGCGAACGTAACCGTCAATGACGACCGACTATTTGATGACTGAAATTGAAGCTCGTGATCTCGGCGACATTTGGCTTCAGCAAGAAGGCGCCACTTCCCACACATCGCATCAATCAATGGATTTATTGAGAGAACACTTCGGTGAGCACATAATTTCACGTTTTGGGCCGGTCGATTGGCAACCAAGATCGTATGCTATCAGACCGTTAGACTTTTTCCTGTGGGGATATGTAAAGTCTAAAGTTTATGCGGACAAACTCGCTTCGATTCAGACATAATCTTAAAATAAATAAATGCAAAAGAATGTTCTTTAAAATAATAATAAACATTCCCCATTAAATTTGAATTTTCTGCGTTTTTTTCTTTAAAAAAGTAGGGAGCCTCGAAATAGATCACGCTTTACAAGAATTCCATTTCTTTCTTTTCACATTTGGTAACTTTTTGAAAAATTTTTGTTGTAAAAATGTTATTAGTCGTGGCAGCACATTAGTACTTTGCTACCGTCCCACACACACACACACACACACAGACAGAAATATATTGAAGAAAAAGACCCATAAATGCCAAGAAGGTGCCCATAGGGGGATAAAATGTAAGACCAACTTCATTAGTATTTTAGTCTTAACATTTTCCCAAAACATACTTGCACTCACTTGCACCTTACCACCACTTCTGAGGGGCTCCCATACAAATGTTGCGATTTAAGAAATTGTTAAATTTAATTAAAATTGTTCGTCTTATGTGAATAAAATCAAAAATTGTAAACAGATTTAAATCATTTATGGCTTGTTTGCAACTTCGTTTTCTAGATGTCTAGCAAAAACTAGAAGCAAGGCTGTACTTTTCGAATTTTTAATGATTTTGTAAAAACATAAAATTTGAAATATTGCTAAAAAAAATTATGTTTTTCGTTTTTTTAGTTTGTTCAATAAACTATACCATTTTTGAGTTACGCGAACATATGTTGTGCCACTTCCTCCATTTTAGAAATAACGGTATATCTCGAAAACAAGAGCTAACCTAAACCAGCTGGAGTGCTATATTCGGCTGTGCCGAATCTTTGATAGCCTCCACCGACATTTCGAATATTTCAGGAGTGGGATCTATATGATATCTATATACATATTATTAATTAATTTTTATAAAAACGGACGTTTGCGGTTTAGACCTATGTATATTAAATGGTTAACAGGCAATCGGAAAGTTTTATGCTTTTCTTTTTAGAAATTTGAACTAGCGTGAGTAAAATATCATGATTCGTAACAGTTTGAGCCGAACTAAAATGATTTTCAGGAGGGAAATTTATATTGGACTCATGGTTAATTATGGATCACTCATTCCGAAATTCTGTAGAGTGATTTCTGGTATTAACCAAACATAAATTATAATATATTTCAATACAGCAGTGAAATTAGTTTAAGCGTTTACATTGAACTTCAGAAGGCTGCCTAATATGGGATCTTAGGTAAATAATGGACCGTATATCACAAAATTTTATGAAATTTTTTATGGCCATATGAAGCTTAATTAGAACAAATTTTACCGCAATATATGTATATCTGCTACGGTTTTAGGCGTATTTAGTTAATTTCCTAGAGTGGGCTTCATATGGGTCCTATGGTGATTATGGATCGAACATCACGAAATTTATTCGTATGATTTCTAGTCATATAAAACTGTGAAGTATTAAGTTTAATTATGATAGCGTTTTGTACCTTATTCGATGTATTATTTTGTGTCGAAATTCATATATTTACTTACATATGAATTTTTATTCAGTACAACATGTTTAATTTTATAAGTAAAAAATATTTTTTTACTATCAATTCGTGTTAAAACTTTGCCATTAATTCGAAATATTTAGCTTCATAACTACATTTTGTGCTTTTTGGACTGGTCTCTCTGGATGTTGGAAAAGATCATCTGGTGCTATAACAGCAACATCAATACTGTTATTAGCAACTTGTCTGCTTGCAGCTGGTGCTATGGGACTTTGGCACACTGTTGAATTTTTTGAAAAAGAAAAGGTTGTTGGAGAAGACTTTTATCAACAGTGGAATACTGTAAGTAGTTTTTATTATTTCATTAGTGTTATTATACTTATAAAGGTTATTTTTGAAGGTTTTAAAAGATAACACCAAAATAATTTATGATTGGTCTTATATTGTTGCATGGGCTGGAGTTGGAGCCTGCCTTTTATCGGCTATATTGTTGTCCGGAGCTGCAGTTTGTTTGAGAAGTGAACGTGAAAAAGAGGAACAACTAAACCTACAATACCTCATGCCAGGTACCTATAAATATAAATGCATACAATATCTAGAGATATCATGTTTATATCTAGATATTAAAAGCTTTTTAATTCATTAATATTTTCTTTTTTTCTTATTATCATTTCGGAATTCTTTGTTTTTTCCAAGCAATTCTACATTACATATAATCTAGATAACCCAAGTATAGTTCATTGCTTTTAAAATTATGCAACTAACTACCATAGTCGGCCTTACTTTAATAAGTATTAACGTATATTATAGTGCTAAATTTTGCAAGTTTAGAAATTGCAAACTTTGATACACTCAGCGTTATCGTTGGTGCTACTAAACTAGCAATTTGCAACTTTTTCCACTGCTTGGATACTTTTTTGCTACTTTTACAAAATGCACCCAAATGTGATACTTTGTGTAATTCTTGCTTTTTTGATACTTTTTACATAATGAAGAAATACTTTTTTGTACATTATGTTTTAGTAAAACTCTCAGCTTTAATGAAAGTAATAATGTTTTAATATATACATAAGCAAGTGCACTTGGTAAGTTACTTGCTTCTATGCGTATACCATGATAAAATACCATGTCGTATACTTATGTCTGCATTAATCATGGTTGTCCTATTTTTTTCACCTTCGTCGCCAATTATGCACCGAAAGTCGCCGAAATTCGCCAAATTTTATTTTCTTATGATTTTTGTTAAGAAAAAAATCACCAAACGTCGCAAAATTTAATTTTTATATAACACCGCATTTACACATAAAAGTACTTTCATTAAATTTCTGAATACGTATTATAAATAAAAATTTTGATGAATTCGAAATAAATTCAATATTTTCAAGATTTATGGCTTATTTTATTCCTAGCTTTCCGATAAATTACAAAAGTGTAAAATTTTTGCTTTATAATTTTATTTATGAACGTTTGAAAACAATATCTCCGAAACTGTTGAAAATTTAACGAATTATTGTTGAGATGGCTTAAAGGAAACTTAATTCCAAATTATTCGATAATTTCTGAATAATCCCGAAATAGTTCAATGTATTAAAAAAAATTATTTGGATGACTCAAAGGAATTTTTTTCTAATCACCTATAAGTGTTTTGACAAAATCGGAAAAATCGATCTCAAGTTATGATCAAATGTATTAGCATAACCGTCTTATTTTGGGCGAAATATTGGTCTAGCCCATAAATCTGTAAATAGATTTGGATTCAGCTCGCTACAGTCAATTAACATCACATTAAAAGTTCTTGCTCCGACGCTTTTTGTGTGTTTGCTGACCAGTGTTTACACGGTAATACAATGTATTACGACTTTGTAGAATCAAAACATTATGAAATTCTCTCAGTGTTTAAAATAATAAAAAAAAACGGTTGAAAATATTTTTCATGTTTACACGGATGGTATAAGTAAAATAAAAGCAGAGATATTAAACAGCTGAGTTAATAACGAAAAAGCAGATGGGTACAGTTTAACAATATTTACAAAAATAACATGAAATTTTCCTGAGTTGATTTTGGTTGTTTTTGTAATTGTAAAAAAATATTACCACCTTCAATATATGATTTTAAAATACACCTCTGGTATAATGAGAATACATATGTTTCTAAATCGGTGTGAACAAATCAATACCGAAATCAACCGCAAACAATAACAATTTTTTTTGTTTTGACCACGTGCTATTATTATTGTTTTGAAAACAACAGCACGTGCGTGAAAAACAATAACAAAACATGCAAAATTATATCCGAAAACATTACGAACACCATATTATTCTTAAAAGTGAAAAAATAATTAAAATATGAAAAAATCTTTAAATTTAGCAGTTTAAAATGTTTGAAAAATTATGCAAAAATGTTGTCATATGAATAAAATCTACAAATTTGCCGGTTTATAAAATCCGATAACTGATTTTGAAAGCACGTTACTAGGGCTATTACGGCCGCCAGTTGTCACTTTCGACAAATCAAAACTATAGGGGGTATTCCATATTAAAGAAAAAAAATTCAAAAATTTACCAAGAAGTTGTTACATGAATAAAATCTACAAATTTGCCGGTTTATAAAATCCGATAACTGATTTTGAAAGCACGTTACTAGGGCTATTAAGGCCGCCAGTTGTCACTTTCGACAAATCAAAACTTTGGGGGGTATTTCATATTAAAAAAAAATTCAAAAATTTACCAAATGTTGTTACATGAATAAAATCTACAAATTTGCCGGTTTATAAAATCCAATAACTGATTTTGATAGCACGTTACTTTTACGTTACGTTTTTTTTCTTTCTTAAATATGAAATACCCCCAAAGTTTTGATTTGTCGAAAGTGATAACTGGCGGCCTTAATAGCCCAAGTAACGTGCTTTCAATATCCGTTACTAGGGCTATTAAGGCCGCCAGTTGTCACTTTCGACAAATCAAAACTTTAGGGGGTATTCCATATTAAAGAAAAAAAATTCAAAAATTTACCAAAAAGTTGCTACATGAATAACATCTACAAATTTGCCGGTTTATAAAATCCGATAACTGATTTTGAAAGCACGTTACTAGGGCTTTTAAGGCCGCCAGTTTTCACTTTCGACAAATCAAAACTTTGGGGGGTATTTCATATTAAAAAAAAAATTCAAAAATTTACCAAATGTTATATGAATAAAATCTACAAATTTGCCGGTTTATAAAATCCAATAACTGATTTTGATAGCACGTTACTTTTACGTTACGTTTTTTTTTCTTAAATATGATCTACCCCCAAAGTTTTGATTTGTCGAAAGTGATAACTGGCGGCCTTAATAGCCCTAGTAACGTGCTTTCAAAATCAGTTATCGGATTTTATAAACCGGCAAATTTGTAGATTTTATTCATGTAACAACTTTTTGGTAAATTTTTGAATTTTTTTTCTTTAATATGGAATACCCCCTAAAGTTTTGATTTGTCGAAAGTGACAACTGGCGGCATTAATAGCCCTAGTAACGTGCTTTCAAAATCAGTTATCGGATTTTATAAACCGGCAAATTTGTAGATTTTATTCATATAACAACATTTTGGCATAATTTTTCAAACATTTTAAACTGCTAAATTTAAAGATGTTTTCATATTTTAATTATTTTTTCATTTTTTATGAATAATATGGTGTTCGTAATGTTTTCGGATATAATTTTGCATGTTTTGTTATGGTTTTTCACGCACGTGCTGTTGTTTTCAAAACAATAATAATAGCACGTGGTCAAAACAAAAAAAAAATGTTGTTGATTGCGGTTGATTTTGGAATTGATTTGTTAACACGCGTTGTTTCTAAAATGGTTTAGAAAATAAACATTTACCGACTGCTTGTCAAATTTCGTATCCGTATTCTCTCTTACTCAATACATTTTGCTTTTACATGGTAAGATTTTTCACATTCTACATCATTTTTTTACATGTCGTAATACATTGTATTACCGTGTAAACTAGCCTTTAGACTGGCTATAGTCAATTGTGAGATCTTATCACAAAATTAAAACTAGGACTTTAACTATTACAATACATATAAAAAAAATTTTCTTTAACCTGTTGGAGCCTGTAATTGTATGAGAATGGAACTCTGGTAGACGGTATTCATTTAAGTTAGCGAAGGAGTTAATATCCTCATGTCAAATTCCAATCGGGGACATGATAAGACTATTAGACCAATTAAATCCAGATTGTGAGTAAAGAACTATTGATATCAAATTGTTCTCGTGATTTTTAAGTCGATTAACACATTTACTAAGTAGGACCAAAGCATAAGAAGAGAGCGGTTGTACATCCGTTCTTTTATAAATAACAGAATTAGAAAATCTTTTGACAAAATTTTGATAGTTCGACTTAATACAAAGTCTCAGACAGCTTCGTTCAAAAATCTCCAACTCCATCATTACTGTTGGAGAAATTGAAAACCATATGGGGAATCCATACAGTATCGCCGAACGAATCCATACTTTTTAAATTAAAAGCTTGGCCCTCTGCCTCAAGTGTCTATTAATAAGTAATTTCATAAGCATGCCCTTAATGCGCAATCCCGTACTTTTATTTCTAGACGAATAAATAATTTTATAAACGACTTTGGGCGTTCTACCATTTAATTGGTCAACAAGTTTTTTAACATTAACATTATGTAAAATAATTGGTGGACAACATTTTTACCGGCGTACCAGAGTTCTGTTCGCCATTTTTGATTTTAATTGCGTTCTTAGCCGCTTGTATGCTTGTAGATGGACCTTGGTTAAGCTGAGTACCCCAATAAATCAAAACGATTTTGTGAAATTTCAGTAGACCTGAAACTGGAAACGTCCACATTCGCCTTTATCGCACTCCTATCCTGCAATGGAATGATATTTTACATTTATTTTATGACGCTTTGATTTGATTTCTTGGAAATACTCATCGTTGTCACTATCACTGAGGGCAACCTCCATGTTATTATTCTCTAGCTACGTAGGAATTCCACTATTTAACATCAATTCACCAATAACATTGTTAATCGTCGGGTTACCCTTATCTGGTGACCATTTTACCGTGTTAGGCATCGGGTCAACCGAACCAGGCAATACTTTATCCATATTGGCAATGAATAATAATTATCTCGTATTAAAAATAAAAAAAATTGTTCTATTTGAGACTTTTCTTAGTTAATTTAAATAAAATTAAATAAATATTAATAAATAAATGTTCGCATATGAAGGTGTTTATCGCTCATCTGATTGGGTGAGTGCTGCAGTGTCTCTTCTCCTTAAGCGAGTGTGGCCGCCATAATTTAAAATAGTTCGAGCTTATGGATTTGGGTGCAGTTCCAGCCTTTTTATATATTTTACTGCATATTCCGTTATCATAGTTTTTACTAATGGCACATTGAGATCCTTGTGGATATTTGAGTTTTTGACGTACCAGGGGGCGGCTGTGATTATTCGAAGAAGTTTATTTTGGCGCCTTTGAATTTTTTCGATGTTAGATGCCGAGGCAGTGGCCCATAACTGAATACCGTAGCACCAAATTGGCTTTAAGATAGAGTTGTAAAGTAGAAGTTTGCAATCGAGACTAAGAACAGAATTTCTTCCAATAAGTCAATTAATTTGAATTGCTTTTAGTTTCATTTGAGTTAATTTAGCTTCTATATGCCATTTCCACGTTCAACGCCGATCGAGTGTTGGGGTATTATATGATTATTGATTTTAATAGGGGGCATGTTTCCCGACGCAATGTGAATGTTATTTTGCTCATTGTTCTTTATCCTCCATTTTTAACCACCTTTCCAGTTCAAATATATGGTCTTGTAAGTAACGAGATGCTTCTTGACAGTTTGCGTGTACACTTAGAAAAGCTGTATCGTCCGCAAATATTGAGGTATGGGCGAAGCTGTTTGGTATGTTGACATATCCGAAGTATTAATTAAGTATAATAGAGGGCCCAGGATGCTGTCTTGTGGGACTCCAGCGTTAATTGGCTGTGGAGAACTTAAAAAATCGCCTTCTTTGATAATAAAGTCTTAAGTTGGGGGATCTGTGCAATTGCCACTCTCTTCGGACTCTCCTATTTTCAGTCAAGAGACGCTCGACATAGAATAGAATATATGTGAGTGTTTTTTGTTTTTTTTTTTTGTTGATGGTGTTGCTGGAATGTTGAACAGCTAGTTTAAGATAACTGTCAAAATTAACAATAGCGAGATCCACGTTCTCCGGAATATTTTCTGTGCAATGGACACTAAGATATTTTTTATATTTTAACCTATTTATTTGTGTGGCTGACGTCGCTAAATAACCAGATGTAGATACAATTATATTTGGGTTAATTTAAGTAACAATTGTAGGTGGGTGATCGGAAGATAGTTCTAAGGAAGCTTAAACATGAATCGTTTCTGCGGGGATGTTTTTAAAAACGCCAAAATCGATGACATTTGGAATTTTTTGGTGATCAGTAGGCCAATAAGTCCGCTGGCGACCACATTTAAATCCATTTAAGAGATTGTATTATACGAAACACGACCCTTTGGTGTTATAGCGTTGTAATCGCGGCTAGGAAACAGGGTCCTAATGATTTATAATATTGGCTCTCTGATATTGAAAATCTATGTGGAAAGTATAAAGATGAAAGTACTAAGTTTCGATTTAGCTCATCAACACAATTGTCCGTTACTTGCAAACAATCTTCACGATGATCACACATTAAGTAGTGTTTGATTCTGGCTTTTAATCAAAATAGCAGAACCTCCACAAGCTCTATCTCGAGGGTCCTTGGTATCATATAATATATGGCCATTAATTTTAAACGTATTTCTTGAGGTCAAATGAGTTTCAGAAACCATAATTACATAAATTTGTTTACTTTTAAGAAAGTATTCTAGTTCATTTTTATGTTGGCGGATGCCGTTTGCGTTCCAAAAACAATTTTTTAAACAATTCATGGCTTGTTAAGTACAGCTTGCAATAACATCGATTGCATTCTTAACATTTCCTGCATCATATTACCCATTGTGTTCGTTAAGTTATTTACTGTTTGCACTAGTGTTTCCATGGTTTTATCTAGACGATTAGAAACTGCAGTCTCATTATTATTTGGCAAATCACTATGCATTTGCATATGTTTTGATTTTATGACGTTAGCGTAGGATGTTCTGTTATTACTAGGCTGCGGTACCTGAATGTCATTGATTTGTTGCGTGCATTTGAAGGAGATTAGGTTTAGGTCCAACCGAGCGCTTGACGATAGAGTATACAGGGCATAATCTATAGTTGGCTGTGTGATTACCAACACAGTTGCTGCATTTTTTACATTGGGGTCGTTTTTATACTTATCGCAGAGAGCTGTACCATGTGATTCTCCACATGCAACGCTAACAGGTGTTAAATGGCAGTATGCCTTAGTGGGACCAAATTATTGGCTGTTTAAACATTGCACGGGACCATTCCTTTAGTGCGGCTCCTCTATCGTTATTTTCCTACACAGGATATATTTCAGACTGTAAATGGGATGCGTTTCGTGTTTTAAGCTTAACGTCGCCGGGTTCTAACTCCACTCGAAATAGTGGCTGGGGATTTTTTTCTCTATTTTTAATATATATTACATTTTTTATTTTAAAGCCCTTCTCTTCTAAAAACGTTTTTATCTTACCTGTGTCTACTTATGAGTCAATGCCCATAATCACTACCTGAAGACCTTTACTGCTCTTCAGTAGGTATGTATAAAAGTTTTTATTTAGTGCTTCTAATTTAGTTATTACTTAACGAAAATCATCTTCACGATTAACTTGTATTTTTGTCTCATTTATACTACCACGCTTTATTGCAGCTACATAAAAAGAATTTTCACCTATTACCGAGATCAAATACTTTATTAATTCAGTTGAGTTTTGCTCTATAAGATATATCAGGGGTAGCTTAGAAGATTTGATAACGTTTTGTGCTTTCAAGGATTCCTCGTCCAATATTGCAAAACGATCTTTTAAAACCTTTGAGGCCGAAACAACTGCAGAAGAGGTTGGGCTGCGACCCCGTTTAAGCACTGTTATGTACCTATCAATACCAACTTGTTCTTGAGGCTTTTGACCACTTTTTACCTGTGATACTGAGTTTTTCATTATGCCTGATTTGGGGGTAGTCTTTTCATCACTTATTAAAATTGTTTTTGCCGCTGATGCGACGCTTGCAGGTTTTAAATTTTTTATTGTATTGAAATCAACCGTATTATTAGACACAGAAGGTAATACTGATTTGGGGTTAATATTTGTATCACTTATTAAAATTGTTTTTGCCGCTGAGGCAACTGTAGTGTGTTGGTCACATTTATCACTATTATATGTCGGTCACATTTGTATTGCTTGAAATTCCCAATAATATAAACAATAACTTTCAATGACCTAACGTCGCGAGAAATCAAATTACAATGCACAATTTATCAACACGAGTAAGAATAAACAAAATACGCAAGATTGGTGAAGTAAGGATAAATTACCACACACTACGCTGAACGTCAACAAATAGAAATTAAAATTAAGTCATAAGCATATTTATGTTAAGAGTGTAGATTAAGAATTCATATATAAATAGCTGTAAAATTTAATTAAGAAAAGCAGAATAAATTGGATGATCCAAACGGCTGGTTAGCTGTAAAAGAATCATATTTTTTTATTATTGTTAGCCATACCCAAGCGGCGTGCTCGCCTTATAATGAGCCACCCCTAATCCCTCTACAATACTGATAAACTTATCAACACTTTCTTTACCGACACATTTGAACACTTTCCTTACATGGCGATCCTGCCCTCTCGATCCTAGTTGTTGAGAGTTGTTTTTAGTCAATCCTACCCATTCTGTACTTTTGATACTAATGAATTCTCCCATTGAAGACGTAGTCTCGAAGGAAATAATTGATAACATTTTTAAGAAGTACGAAAATTTAGTATTAGACGAATATGGTCCGGAAGCACAAACAAGAGAAGGCTATCCCAAGTACACACCTACGCCAAAAGCAGCAGGCCCAAGACCTATAACAATAGCAGAGTATAGACAACGTCAGAATAAGCCAATAGTTGCGTCACCGAAAGAGGAGAAAAAGCAACATAAACCAAGAGGCGGAAGAAAGGTAAAACTGAGACAGAAAGCTGCAGAGGTACACAGGATACTAGCAATAACTACAGACAACACCCTAAGGAAAAGTTTAAAATCTATTTTAGCAGAGATAAAAGCCGAACAAAAAAACAAAACCACAAAAAATATTAATGGGGAATCAGGATTCAAAGAACGAGGAGATAATAATCTCTAATAATAACGACAGCGCCAACAAGATAAACGTCAGTCAGACAACAGTTATATGCATAATATTAGTCTTGCAATTATTTCTAGTATTAGCTAAAATTCACAAAATGTATAAAAAAATTTTAAGCATAGGTTGAAGGCAAAAATATTGCTAACTAATAACATTAAAGTGTAATAAAATTCTCTTTATATTTTTTTAATCTTTGAAACAATATAAATAAAAAAAAAAAAAAAAAAAAAAAAGAAGATACATTTTCAGTATGACCAATGGAAGAGATATACGAACGTATAGATTCTATTATAATCAATGCAAAAAAGTCACTATCAAGAGGGTAAACTGATGATACCATTCAAAGTAAAAGATTAGAAGTAGAAGAATTAGAAAATAAAAGAGAGCCATAGAATTATTAGAAGACAAAGTAGTAAGAGAACAACAAAGACAATTACATATTCTGAGGTTTGGAGACAAAAAAGAAAGAGCATTAGAGATATTACGGAGCCACGAAGATAAAGTGAAAATTCAATCATTAAAAGAACAATAAGAAAATTTCACCATGACAGACGAAAATTTGAACACGACAGAACTAGCATCTATTTCAAAATTGCTAACAGTTTTCAATGGTACAAAGGATGAATTAAATTCATTTGTAGCGAACATCGAAATAATTAAAGACACATTAACTCAAACACAACACAATTCATTTTACAATTTTGTATATAAAACCAAAATTTCAAATAAAGTGCAAACCAAGTTAAGACAAGTATTAGTTCCTACTAACATAGACTCCTTAGTTTCCACTTTGAAAGAGGCTTACAAAACAAAAAAGTCACCAAATGTTATTTTCAACAAACTGACAAATATTACTTAGTTAGATACTATCCGAAAATTTGCTGATAAAATAGAATCATTAACTACGGAATTAAATGAAATCCAAATAAGTTCTCTTGGAGAAGACAATAGAGAAGCAATCAATAAAACTAATGCCGTAATTGCATTTAATTCTTTTAAGAACGGACTAAAAGACCAATATATTGTTAGGAAAATTAATGCCAGTAGAGTAAAGACTCTTAATGAATCCATTGACATAGCCATGAAAACATCAACAGACAAGAGACAAAATCAAATAATGTTCCAAACAACAGCAAACAGAAATAATTACAGAAACTACACGAATAACAACCATTCTACAAATAGTTACAACAATAATAACAACAATAACAATTATCGAAGAAATTATAGCAGAAATAATTATGACGATAGAAGAAATAATAATAGGGCAAATTATAATTATAACAACCACTACAACAATAACAATCATAATGCCAACAGAGGCAACAACTATAATAGTGTTAATTATAGTGGTAACACCTACAATAATGGTAATGGTTACCGAAACGGGAACACTAATAATGATAATCGTAGTGGTAATAATCGTAAGAGAAACGGTAATAACAATTACTACAATGATAACAGAAACCAGAACATAAACCTTGTAGAACAAGACCAGGGAACGGTCCGGAGACCATAGAATACCAAGGTCCTCCGGAACAAGATCAGTAGCTTCAAGAGCAGTATTTAGCATTATATCAAATCTAAAAAATTATGTGAAGTTAAACATAAAAGATACACACCGTGCATTAACATTTCTAATAGACACGGGTGCTGATATCTCACTGTGCAAAGAAGACTCATTACATAAATATGATGAAGATCCAGATGACTATTGCTGCTTAACTGTGATTACAAAAGTTACACTAACATAACTATACAGATAGACGATACATTACTTAAGCATAAAATACAATTATTACATGAAAATGTTCCTATTCACACCGACGGTATACTTGGACGAGACTTTTTATTAAGGTACAATTGTAATATAGACTTTGAAACATTCACATTAACCATCAATACAAAAAATTAAACTTTGACATTACCTATTCACAACGACACATTTGAGATAAATGTAATAAGAATTTCTCCAAGAAGCGAAATAGTTATACCTTTACAGATAAATATTGGGGAAGATAGTGTAATATGCAATCGTGAAATTGAAAAAGGGGTATTTTTGGCAAATTCCATAATTCCTAAAGATGGACACACACACATAAAGTTATTAAACGTTACTGATAAAATTATAAAGCTAGAAAATTTAAAAGTAGAAACTGTTCCTTTAAGAAATTTTGATATATACAAAGCAAGTCATGACAAAACTAATGTGAAATATAGTGATGAAAGATTTGAGAAAATAGTGAATGAATGCAATATGGAAAGGAATGGCGAGAAAGCAAAGATGGAGTTGTTAGAGATATTAAAAAAATACCAACATATATTTCATTTAGAAGATGAGAACCTGACAACCAATAATTTTTACAATCAAACTATTCAATTAAATGACAAAAATCCAGTTTATATAAAGAACTATCGATTACCACAAACGCATACAGAGGAAATAAAAAAACCAGGTAAAGGGTTTATTGAAACAAAAGATAATAGAGCCATCCAAAAGTCCTTACAACGCTCCACTCTTATTGGTACCTAAGAAGGGCCAAGGTGATTTAAAAAAATGGAGACTAGAAGTTGATTTCAGAAAACTCAATGACAAAATAGTCAATGACAAATTTCCACTAACACGTTTAGATGATGTTCTAGATAGACTAGGAAGAGCTAAATATTTTTCAACTCTGGACATGACAAATTCCTTTCATTAAATTCAACTCGATCAACAGTCAAGACCGTTTACTGCATTTTCAACAACAAATGGTAATTACCAATATACAAGATTACCTTTCGGACTAAAAATATCTTCAAATAGTTTTCAGAGGATGCTTACAATAGCACTAGCTGGACTAGAGTCTGAAGCATTATTATATGTTGATGATATAATAGTTTTTGGATGCAGTTTGAAGCATCACAACAACAATTTGATAAATTTTTTCGACAGGTTATCTAGGTATAACTTGAAATTGAATGCAAGCAAATGTTATTTTTTGAAATCAGAAGTTATATATTTGGGACATTTGATAACATCAAATGGTATTAAGCAAGACCCAAACAAATATGACGTAATTACCAAATATCCTACTCCTAAAAATACTGATGACGTAAGAAGATTTATAGCATTTTGTAACTATTACAGAAGATTCATCAAGGATTTTGCAAATATTGCTAATTGTTTAAATAATTTGTTGAAAAAAGGAACAAAATTTGAATGGTCGGAAGAATGTCATAATACATTTGAAACGTTAAAGAACAAGCTTATTGAACCCCCTATTTTGCTATATCCACCCTTTGACAAAACATTCATCTTGACGACAGATGCATCAGATTTTGCACTAGGCGCAGTTTTGTCACAAGGTCCAATAGGAAATGATTTACCATTATCATATGCAAAAAGATCTTTAAACAAACACGAAAAGAATAAACCTGTGATTGAAAAAGAATTATTAGGCATATATTGGGGCAGTTTTGTCACAAGGTCCAATAGGAAATGATTTACCATTATCATATGCAAAAAGATCTTTAAACAAACACGAAAAGAATAAACCTGTGATTGAAAAAGAATTATTAGGCATATATTGGGGCATAAAATTCTTTAGACCGTATTTATATGGTAGAAAATTTACAGTTGTAACAGATCATAGACTCTTGATTTCACTATTCTCTCATAAGAACCCAAGTTCTAAGTTAACAAGGATAAGACTGGAACTTTCTGCCTACGACTTTGACATAGTATATAAGAAAGGAACACACAATACTAATGCCGATGCATTATCTAGGATAGAAATCAATTCTACTACACTAAAAAGTATGATACCAACGGAAAATGACGAGAAGGTAAAGAAAACACTAGTTATTACAAGAGGTAAGATTAAAAAGTCATCGGAAGAAAATATTATAAAGAATAAAAATGATATGAGTGAATCTCATAAGGAGACTGATCAACTCCATATGTGTGATTGCACATCAATAAATGATATAAAGCGCGCAACGAAGTTAAAATTTGTATTAGAAAAAAGGCCAGAGAATTATGTTAAAAGGTTATATAAACATATAGTAGAATATTATAGAATGCATAATGAAACACGTGTCAGATGTAGCGATAATCCAAAGTATTTAGGTACTCTTTTGGAGAAACTATCATCATATTTAAAAATACAAGAAATAAGAATTTTGCAATCGAGAGAAATGATGCAATATTTGATATAATACCCGCGGATGAATTTAAGGCCAAATATAATGAAGCAAACAAAAATAATAAAGATGACATAATTATATTACTGTATAGAAAACCTCAGAATATAACAAATAAAGATAGAAGACAGGAATTGATAATATTTTACCACGACACACCTCAAGGAGAACATTTCGGAGTGAAGAAAACTTTAATAAAATTAAACAAAAATAAATTTGAAAGAATATGAACAAAAAGGTAAAAGAATATGTGACTAAAGGTAATTTATGCCAACGTAATAAACAAACTAGACATACAAAGGAACAATTAAAGGTTAAAGATACTCCAATAGATAGTTTTAAAACTGTAGTAATTGTAGGTCCTTTACGTCCAGTAAACATTTTTAGATATATTAGCAATGCAATGCGAATTAACAAAATACGTAATTGCATGTCCTATAGAAACAAAAGATGCAAAAACAATAGCCAGAGCACTAGTAGAGAATTTAGTCCTTAAATATGGTTTATTTAGCACACTAAAATCGGATAACGGTACAGAACTTAAAAATAAATTGTTGAAAGAAATATGTGAATTATTGAAGATTGAGCAAGTTTTTTTCTACACCATATCATCATGAAACATTGGTTACGGTAGAAAGCAATCATAGGGTTCTAAATGAATACTTTTTATCATTTGTACAAAATGACAATTGTGAAAAATGGATACCTTATTATACTTTTGCGTACAATATAACTCCTCATGTAGATACTGAATATTCACCTTTTGAACTCATTTTTGGAATGTTACCAAGTTTACCTGGAGATGAAGTCATGAATCATCCAAAGGTTTACAATTTTGAAAATAATAGTGGTTTACAAATTTTAAAAAATAATGAACTCAAGACTAGACTAAAACATGCTTTAGAGAATGCCAAAAACTTGATAGAAACTATAAAAAACAAAAGAAGTATAGACTCATTAAATAACACAAATAACATAGAACTAAAAGTAGGCGACTTAGTTTTGGTCAAAGCTGAAAATAGAAAAAAACATGAACCACCTTATGACGGACCATATGAAGTAATAGATATAGATGATTTAAATGCAATTATTAAAATAAAAACAAACATAAAATCAATTCATAAAAACAGACTAATATAATATAAAGTATAAAATTATTCTTAGAACACTTATAAATAAATTTAACAATATATACTAACATTAAATTTAGAACTTATAATAAGTATTCAAAAAAAAAATCCTCCAATTTGAATTGTATGGATTTTTCTTAAGAGCGGAGGTGTAGTGTGTTGGTCACATTTATCACTATTATATGTCGGTCACATTTGTATGGCTTGAAATTCCCAATAATATAAACAATAAGTTTCAATGACCTAACGGTGCGAGAAATCAAATTACATTGCACAAATTATCAACACGAGTAAGAATTAACAAAATACGCAAAATTGCTGAAGTAAGGATAAATTACCACACACTACGCTGAACGTCAACAAATAGAAATTAAAATGAAGTCATAAGCATATTTATGTTAAGAGTGTAGATTAAGAATTCATATATACATAGCTGTAAAATTTAATCAAGAAAAGCAGATTAATTGGATGATACAAACGGCTGGTTAGCTGTAGAAGAATCATATTTTTTTTATTCTCAACGTAACTGCGGCTTGTTAGCCATACCCAAGCGGCGTGCTCGCCTTATAAGCCACCCCTAATCAGTTGATCGATTTGGCGATGGACCAACCTCCGGTTCATATTTAATCTTCCACGTGAGTTAATCTATTTTGTAAGTTCAATATAAAAAATATCAGAAAATATAAATTGAAAAACAAAAAAGTATCAAAAAGTCTTCTCTTATAGATTCTAATCCGCTCAGGACTTTGCATGTTTATAATTCTTTTTTATGTATGTAGACATACATTGGCACTGCTGATGTTACAAAAAAATTTATTTTATGTATCAAAAAAAAATATGTACATAGTCCCATAGCTGGCTAGTGATCAAAAATTTTTTTTTTCATATTTACGCAGTAGTGCCAAAAATACTGAAGGTACCCATATATATTTTTTTACACGTATATATATTTTTACGAAAGTAACTTTAGTTAAGAATAAGTTTAATTTATTAGTAGGTAATTTTATTAGTTTAAAATGTTATTGTATTAGTTTCGCATATTTCTAATGTAAACCCACTGTACAGAGTTTTCTAGTACAAATGTAATGTGATGATTGTTATAGAAAACTAAAAGTGTTAAGACTATTTTTAACCCATAAAGTATGCTTTAGTTTATTGATGTATAAATCCATTTAAATTCAGCCACAGTGTTAATGCATAATGATATTCGCTGTAAGATAATAAAATCTCGATTCGCCCAGAAATGTCGAAAATGTTACAGACATTTCGACGAGTAGAATGCTCTAGAGACATCTAGATGTCAGCGAACAGAGTATAAATACTCGCGAAGGTTGGCATCGATAATCAGTATTAGTACGATTATTTAAGTGCAATTAATCGCAATTATAAGTGGTAAAATTGACTAAGTTCTAAATAAAGTGGCGTGAATAGTTTATAGTACAGCTATAAAGTAAAGTTTTTAAAGTGTTTTATTTATTTTATTAAAGTTGCAATAAAAGAACTCAAGAGGTTTATTATAAAGGAAATAAACCAAAAACGTTATTGAAAAGGCAGTAACGTAACAATATTTTATATGTATGGCAGATAACCAAAACGCATTCATGGGTATTGAATAATATCGGCATAACATTCATGTATTTTAGTTTACTGAATGTGGTTGCGTGAAATATTGTCGTGCATAAGTACAAGTAATACGCATATTTTTTGCAACGCACAACCATAGCTGTTGTTATTATTTGTGTTATAAGTATGGATATACACAATAACGTAAAGCGTGGGTAAATACCTCTGTATATTATTCTTATGGGTACTTGTTGTCATTCTCTGGTATCAACCGTATTATTAAATACAGAGGGTTGAGAGGGACCGCGTGCGAGTAATAGGTTTAACCGTTAGGAATTTGGTATAATCGATTCTTTTTTTATTTCTGCATTTGTTTCGTTAACACTCATTGTCATATATGCGTTTCTATCATTCTGTTTTATTGTTTTTGCATTATTTGCACTCATAAGCGTTTTGTTTTTTTTTTACTTTACTGTTTACAGTTGTGCTCTTCTTATTATTTATTGTTTATCAACACCGAGAGTAAAATCAAAAATTTTTCTGCTCAAAATGTGTATGTTTATTAATGTATGTTCAAACATATATTTTTTTCTTATATTTTTTTTAACATTTTATTTATTCACTTTTTTGTAAATTTAATAATTTTAATTAAAAATTATTTAATATTATAAAAATTAATTTATTAAATAAAATTATTAAAAGTAATTTATTAAAAATTAACCGTATGCCGAGCTTAGAGAATACGTCTATCTTCAAGGAGCGCGACCCACCGAAGAGAGATACATGATTGCATACAAAAGTACTTAACGCATATGCAAAAGAAAATGGTATTATTTCACACTTTAATATAACTGGGGGTAAGATATGGAACAAATATAGCATTTATTTTTGCAACAAAGGAACGGCAAATTATGCCAATTTTGCATATATTTTTAGAAAAGAACAAAACCCCGCGCGGATGGTAGCATACATGGAACAACATTATATCCCCTTTCAAAAAACAATTTTTTTCTAATAGACTATGATTCAGAATAGCCATTGTAAAATATTGCTTTGAGGTGTAAATTGAAGACGTTCAAGAGTGTCATAAGGTATTGTCAAAACTGATATAACATATACAAATATGTTTCTATGGATACAAAAGAGAGAATGAGTGTAACATATATTTTATGGTTTTGCATTTGCCCACTCACTATACTCCTAAAAACAAAAACAGTTGTTTATGGTTACGCATTAAGCATTACATAACCTTTTTTTGTTCACAAATATTTGTTGCAGCCATAAGTATTTTCAAATATTGTTGGTGAGTTGATGTAAATAACAGAGCTTAGAAAAATTCATATACGACCGCCACGCTTCTCACCAGTATTGTTGTTGCAATTTGTACGACCACAGCATGAATAGCCTGTGTGTGTAATGTATATACCAGAGTTCGGAAAAATTCATATATGATCGCTCATATTTATCCATACATGTATTTTTTCATGAATGAAGAATTTAAAAGGTGTTATGGTTTTCACAGCCATGAATGAATTGTGAATTTTTCGCCAATTCATTTATAAGGGTGAGGAAAAATAAATTTTTGCCTTTCTTCAGTCATGAAGAATGAGAAAACAAAAAATTTTCGTAACGCTCCTCACTAGTAATGCGCTTGTGTTGCTAAACGGACTACAACGGAAATACTAAATTTCTACTAAATTTACTTATAGTGGCTGAAAATAAAGATAAAATGGACTATATCGCTAATTTACTATAAACGAAAAATTCTGTACATATATTAACTCATACGGTATTCTATATTGGAAATTCTTAGCGTTTGGGAGTGCAATGGGTTAGGTTGCAAAATTTCTAACAGTCCTAAGTGGAGAAGCTGATAGTCATACTTAATAAAGATTTTGTAATAATGTTTTTATTTTCACTTGTGCAATAATTTTTAGTTTGATCACTAATTTTAATAACACCGTGGTAACAGTTAACCACAGAGTATGAAATAGAATACCCAGCCCTCACGTTTAAAAAAATTTATGTGTTCTTTAAAAAAATATTAAACACTCTGCTAATTTTTTCATGAGTGTAATTATACATTATGTTGTTTAAAAAAATTATATACTCGATCATTTTGAATTTTGTTAAGAACTTGGTGATTTTTAAAACTTATGTAACGTGATGAAGTGAATCGAAATCAATAAAAAAGTAAATTAAAAAATTTTCAATGAAACATGGTTTTGCGTATTAGCTAACGATATGTATTTTGTTATTGTAAAAAACTTTTTTATGCCAGAATGTACTAATAATACATTGTTCATACATTTTGCTTTGATGCTTTAAAAAGGGTAAGTTTTTTTCCTAGAAAATTATTGCAAAAATTACTATAAGAACAGAGAACGTGTATATTGTTATTGTAAAAATTTTTTGGATTACCACCCAAAACGTTGGGTTTTTTGTTGAGCACACTTTTCATTGAGATCCTTGTGAATATTTGAGTTTTTAACATACCAGGGAGCGACTGTGATTATTCGAAGAAGTTTATTATGGCGCCTTAGAATTTTTTCGATATTTGAGGCCAAGGCAGTGCCCCATGGCTAAATACCGTAGTACCAGATTGGCTTTAATATTTGTAAAGTAGAAGTTTGCAATCGTGGCTAAGAACAGAATTTCTTCCAATAAGCCCATGAATTTGAATTGCTTTTAGTTTCATTTGTGTTAGTTTTGCTTCTATATGGCATTTTCATGTTAAACGCCGATCTATGATGAATACCGAGATATTTTACATGCGATTGTTGGGGCACTAATTGATTATTGATTTTAATAGGGGGACATGACTCCCGACCCAAGGTGAATGTTATACGTGCGCATTTTTGCTCATTGACCTTTATCCTCCATTGTTTTAACCACTTTTCCAGTTCAAATATATGATCCTGCAAGTAACGAGATTCTTCATGACAGTTTTTGTGTACGCGTAAAAAAGCTGTATCAGCAGCACATGTTGAAGTTAGGGTGTGGTTATTTGTTGGCAAATCTGAGGTATATATTAAGTATAACAGTTGGCCCATGATGCTTCCCTGCGAGACTCCAGCGTAAATTGGCCGAAGAGAACTTAAAAAAGCCCCTTATTTAATAATAAAATTTCGACCGACTAAGTAGTTTTCTAACAGCTTGTGTATGTTAACTGGCAAGTTTAGCTTCAATTTATATAATAAGCCTTCATGCCAGACTTTATCAAAAGTTTGAGAGACATCGATGATGAGAGCGGAACAATATTTCCTTTCTTCAAAGGCTTTTCTTATGGCGTTTACTATACGGTGGGTTTGTTCAATTGTGCTGTGTTGTCTTCTTAAGCCGAATTGATGGTTAGGAATACATCTATTTTAATTTAAAATTGGGGCCAATTTTGGCACTAACAGCTTCTCAAACAGCTTTGATATAACGGGTGATTCAAGTAGAGATACTTTTTTCAATAGCCTCTTTTTGACAGATCACGTGTGAGTCGTGTCATGTTGTCGTTATTTTTGTTTAGTTTTGTTTGGCATTTCATAATGGAAAGACTTACGCCTGAACAACGTTTACAAATCGATCAACTTTATTACGAAAATTCACGTTCTGTGAGGAATGTGTTTCGTGCACTTCGCTCAACTTATGGTCAACATAATCGGCCTACTGCGCGTACTATTCGCAACACCATCACCCATTTTGAGACCCAGCATTCATTATTGGATAATATTCGACCGAATAGACCACCTCAAGCACGCTGTGAAGAAAATATAGCGGCCGTAGCTGAAAGTGTACACGAGGACCGTGGAGAATCGATTCGGCGCCGTTCCCAGCAACTCGGACTGACGTATGGAACGACTTGGTGCATTTTCCGTCGAGATCTTAAATTGAAAGCGTACAAAATACAGCTTGTGCAACAACTGCAGCCGCTCGACCTTACCAAAGAGACATCGCTTCGCTCTTTGGGCTCTTGAAAAGTTCCAAGAAGATCCGACGTTTTCGTAGCAAATTTTGTTCAGCGATGAGGTCCATTTCTGGCTCAATGGGTATGTAAACAAACAAAATTGCCGCATTTGGGGCGAAGAGCAACCTAAAGATATTCAATAACTACCACTTCATCCAGAAGTGGGTGGAATCATCGGTCCATATTTCTTTAAAAATGATGCCGGTACGAACGTAACCGTCAATGGCGACCGCTATCATGCCATTGTAACCGACTATTTGATGCCTGAAATTGAAGCTCGTGATCTCGGCGACATTTGGCTTCAGCAAGAAGGCGCCACTTCCCACACATCGCATCAATCAATGGATTTATTGAGAGAACACTTCGGTGAGCACATAATTTCACGTTTGGGCCGGTCGGTTGGCCATCGAAAATTGGACTCAGCCATCTGCGACGTAGCAACGGCCAACATTTGATAGACATAATCTTCAAAAAAATAAATGCAAAAGAATGTTCTTTCAAATGATAATAAACATTCCCCATTAAATTTTAATTTTCTGTGTTTTTTCTGTGCTTTATTAGATAATAAGCTAATAGGTCTATATGACTTAACTTTTGTGGGATCCTTTTCTAGTTTAGGTATCATGATAACTAACAGTAATCAGTTGGCAACCCTGTACGAATAGACGTCAAAATTACAAGTTCTGCATAATAATTATCATATTTTTTGTTAAAATTAAAAAAAGAAGTTAATAACTAATACAAATTGGTAAAAATATTGTTTAACAATTGTGATTAATAAGTGAGCAGTTGAAATATGCCGGGAAAAACTCGTCTCAGCTTGAATAAAAAGATTGTTCATTGTATTCAATGCAAAAAACAAGTGAAAGAAGAACAAGATAGCATTGAGTGTGACAAAAGCAATAACAACTATCATGTATCATGTACTAGCTTAAGCAATCAACAATTTTTGCATTTGGTAAACAATGAGGAAAAAGAATATTTGTGTCATAAATGTGAAGGCGGCGGTGGTGACGTAAAAGAAGAATTGTATGAGATAAAAAAACAATTAACTAAGCTTGATCAGCTTTCTGAAATGAGAGATGCAATAAAGTTTATGTCAAAACAATACGATGAAATATTACGAGTGGTGGCAGAACATAAAAAGAAAATTGATGCTGTTAAAAAAGAAAAGAATTTGCTAAAATCTGAGGTGAAAGAATTGAAGGAAACTGTAAAATTTCTGAGTGATGAACATGCCAGCAAAAATTGCATAATCAGAGGAGTCGAAGTTCATGAAAATGAGACTGCCGTAGGTACGTTATTAAAAATTTCGAACAACGTTGGAGTTAGTTTTAAAAGAGAAAATGTTGAGAATGCGTATATAATAAAAAATAAAAATGCATCAAAAAATAAACATACTCTCATTGTTAAATTTAACTCAAAAAAAACAAAAGAAACTTTGATGGCTGCAAAATCTAAGCTAAAGGAAAACGATGATACCAAAGATATATATATTAATGATTACTTAAGTCGGGAAACCCTTAAGATTTTTGAATATGCCAAGTCACTAAAGAAAGTTGGATATACCACCTCTGTTAATACCTACAATGGAAAAATTTATGTCAAGCGAAGTGGAATATCACGGCCTAAATTGATCAAAAATGAGACAGATGTTGATGAATTGTTATTTGAAGCCACTGCTAATCAAAATAAGCGCAAATCGTTTCGAGCACCAACTGTGAGGGACGATACTGATGATGATGATGGCAATCCTTCGTTTATGTCGCCAGTTCAATAGACATGCATATATTTATATATATATTTTTTTTCTTTTTTTTTATTATTAAAGTTTTATTATTTTTTTTCCTTCTCATTTATGAATAATAAACATTTTGAAAATTTTATTAAAGTTTTATTATTTTTTTTCCTTCTCATTTATGAATAATAAACATTTTGAAAATTTTCTTTCTTTAACAAACTATTATCATTCAATAAATGTTCCCTTATTTGATATTATATCTGTAAACATGCGAAGCATTTCTTCAATTGAAAAAATTAACAAATTTAAGCTAACAATTTCTAAATTTCCAAAACTACCCAGCATCATTGCGGTTCAAGAAACTTGGTTTTCATCGAATATGACACAAATTTACAATATTTTTGGCTATAATGCTATACATTGCTGTAGAACAGATGGATATGGTGGAACGTCGATTTATATAAATAAAAACATTGAATACAAAATAGAAAGCTGCGAGAGCAAAGACTTCATTGAAGCCATAACAATTTCATTAGAGCCTAAAAATCGATGGAAAATCTTTAAAATTTACATCATTTTATAGATCCCAAAAATGCAGTTTAAACTCTTTTTTTAAGCTTTATGGAAAATTTATTAACACGACATGGTCACTATCCTGAAATGGTTGTTTGTGATTCAAATATAAATTTTTTGCAAAATTCGTTTGAATCTGATTTAGTTGATACACTTTCAAGCTTCAGCTACAAAAATTGTCATCACCTGACAACGCGTCCAGGAACTGGTACGTGTATTGATCATGTTTATAGTAACATCACAGATGATATTTTTATTGATACTATTGCCTGCAGTTTAACTGACCATTATATTTATCCATTAAATTAAATACATTCGTCAATACTTATGATTATATTGAAATAATAAAGAAAACTTGTGACTATGAACAGGTGAGAAATAGCCTTAATAACCTTCTGCAATTATATCATGAAACTGGAAACCCAACTGAAGATATATCTAAATTAATACAGATTGTTTCTTCAACGATCGAAAATGCTAATATCGAAAAGCGAGATCGAAAGATTATTAGAAATGAATTGACTCCATGGATGAACAAAAACTTATTACATTTAATAAATTATAAGAAAAATTTGCTCAAAATGAGAAGACAAGGGAAATATTATGTTGAAGACATACTAAAAAGAGTGAGTCGTGTCATAAGAAAAGCTTGTAGAGTGGTAATGAATAATTATTATCACAATAATTTAAACGAAATTCAACAAGATCCAAAGAAATGTTGGAAGTTTTTAAATGAAAACCTGGGTCGAAAAATGAAAGGTGAAATTAATCTTATTGACGATAGCGGTGCTATTATTACTGATTACCAAAGAAGTGATACCTTTAACAAGTTTTTTCTTCAAATTCCAAAAACTTTAAAAGAGGAAATTTTATGTTTGCCTGGAGATTCGTGTAATAGCCTAAGGACACTAGAACGTTGTCAAAGCGTATTCAACTTTTCTTATATAACAGAGGTTGAATTTATTAATATTAATACAGAATTTGACTTAAAGAAAAGCTGTGGACCTGATGGGATTTCACCCAAAATTTTGTTTCAATGTAAAGATACCATATCTCCTCATCTAACAACAATATTCAACAACATGATTGCTACTGCTACATATCCCGAAGATTTAAAGATTGCGAAAATCGTACCGATACCCAAGACAA
Source organism: Pollenia amentaria (assembly GCA_943735925.1). Lineage (NCBI taxonomy): Eukaryota > Metazoa > Arthropoda > Insecta > Diptera > Polleniidae > Pollenia > Pollenia amentaria. The sequence goes on along the minus strand of OX031008.1, from coordinate 38,550,665 downwards.
CTAATGCTGCGAGAGTGGAAGAATTTAGGCCAATAGCTTTACTTTCAATAATCGACAAAATCTTTGAGACAGTACTTCATAAACAACTCTCGTCATATTTTAATGAAAACAGGCTGTTATATGAATGTCAATATGGTTTCAAAAAAGGATCTGGTACAGAGGAAGCTGTTGTAAATGTAGTAAATAATATATGTAAAGGATTAGATGAAGGATTTAGTGGTGTGGCGGGTATTTTTTACGACTTTTCGAAGGCGTTTGATCTTGTAGATCATACAATTCTTATTGAGAAGCTTGTGTATTATGGAGTGAACAGTAGAGCGCTAGCATTGTTAAAAAGTTACCTGTCCAACAGAAAACAATATGTTGAAGTAAATAATCTCAAAAGTTCAATTGGTGTGGTTGAGTATGGAGTTCCGCAGGGCAGTGTATTGGGCCCATTACTTTTTAGTATATATCTCAATGATTTAAAAAAATTAAAGCTTTATGGTAAACTGATTATGTTTGCTGATGACATAAGTGTTTTTTACCCATATAAACATGAAACTGCCCTAAAAGCTCACATGGAATATGATGCAGCAATGATAACGGAGTATGCGAGGATAAATAGGCTATGTTTAAATGTTGAGAAGACAAAAGTTTTAAGATTTAGGCCATATATGGTTTATGGACAAAACTTTAGCATTTTGGTGGATGGTAAACTTGTCCATGAAGTTTCCTCAACGAAGTATCTCGGTGTACATCTTCAGAGCAACCTATTGTGGGATTTAATTATAAAATCTTTAAAATCGAAAGTTGCTTCAGCTACCGGCTTAATTTATAAATTTAAAAACAAATTTAATGTTAAAACTAAACTACTAATTTACCAAGCTTTAATTCAGAGTCATTTAAACTACTTAGCTATTGTGTATGCGTGGAATAAAAGCAATGAGTTTAAATCACTTCAAAGATCTCAAAATAAAGCTTTAAAAACAGTATTCAATCTTCCATTGACTTTTTCAACTTTACTCTTATATAAAGATGTATCACCAAAAATTCTTCCTGTATATGGATTACACAAAATGCAACTTTTGCTGTATGTTTATAAATCTATACACAATATTGGCCACCATACTATTTTATTCTCACGAAATCAACATAGCTTTAATACAAGGAACGCGAGTAATCTGAGTATAAGCTTTTGCCGTTTGGAAAAAACTAAACAAAGAGTTGATCATATGGGTAGTTTGGAATATAATAGGTTACCAGAAGACATAAAAAATATTCAAAGAATTTAAATTTTTAAGAAAAACGTTAAAAAATATTTATTTGATAACCTGGAAATGCTTCTATTGTAATGTTACTACATTTTTAATTTTTATTTTTTTTCTAAAATATATTTTGAACATTTTATAAGCTTTTAAACACTTGCCAACTGGCCTCAAAAATGTCCCTATGGACGCTGAGGCAAAAATCATTTTTTGTAATAATTAAAATTTTGTATATGAATAAATAAATAAAAATAATAAAAAAAAGGATACTTTCCACTCTTGTGGGTAGTATTCAAGGCGTAAAATAGCATTAAAAATTAATATATTAATTTTCTTTGCTATGCTGATTAATTCCAAAAGCATTTTTACTGATCTTATCAAAACTAGGGGCGTTCTTGGCGTTTAAATCATGAATAGCTTTTTCGATTTCTCTTATCTCAAATTTCAGTGGAATAGCTGCTCTAACAGCAACAGGTGGTATCTCGACCGTAGTATCGAAAGATGTATGAGGGATAAATATTTGGGTATTCATTCGGTTAACCGTTAATAGGTTAACCGATTAATTACTACCCTGATTGGTTAATTTAAAATTGGCTTTTTTCGATTAACGATTTCAGTCGATTAACGGATTTACCGATGCAACAAAATTTTTCATTTCTTGTAATATTTTTTTTTGTGTCTTGAAATATTTGTTTCATCTCATATACAAATGAGATGAAATAGAAAATATTTGTTCATATAAAAAAAGTCCAGTGATCTTCATTTTAAATAATTATACACATGAATCATTTATGTCGAAAAGGGCTCAGGTACAAAAATACAAACTGTTCAGGAGACACAAAAAACTGAATACCTCTTAAACAATTTGACTTTTTGAAGAAAATTGTAAGCCTAATGTGATAATAGTAAAAACAAAAAATACTTTTAAGTAATATTCGAAGGATAAAATTGTCATTACAGTTTCCGGAGATGAGCCCTTTTCGAAAATTATTTTTGAATTTTCGAGGTTTTAGTGGCAAAATGATATCTTTGGTGTATGCAATTTATTGAAACACACGAACATTTGATAATCTATAACGTATAAATATATATTTTGAATTTAAAGATAAGATTAACCCATTAAAGATTCACTAGTAACTCGAAAATTTATTATGAAAGTAAACAAAATTTTTAACGAAAACTTTTTAATATAAAAGAACAATAAGAACATTACGGTACATTTTTATCTTTTTATTAAGACTACAAATTAGAAAACACATACATTTATGAAATATCAAAACCGAAAATATTTCATCAAGAGAATTAGAAATCTTTTATATATGCCTGAGAAACCATGTCGGTTGGCCGCTGCAGAATGCCTTCAAAAAAATTTCGAAAATCTGCCATCTGGATATCATTATCCTCCGAGCAACACTCATTATTAAAATTAAGTTAAAACATGTGTATTAATTTATATTTTTCTCACGGAACGGTGTTCACTACTCATATTTTTTAATAATGGCAAGAACAAAAATAAGCTTTCGTAACAAATTAACCACATATTCATACCTGTCACTGTAAAAATATTGAATGCAAAGTGTTTTTCCATTGCTAACTTAGACACACATAAATTAATATTTTTATTATGAGCCCTTTTCGAAATTCATTTTAAAAAGCTATTGGTTTTTCACCGCTTTGGAAGGGGTCTATATGTGTACCTCCAAAAACAACAAAAAACTCAATTTTTACCTGAGCCCTTTTCGAAATAAATGATTCAAATATATGTATGTGTTTAGTTATTTGTTACATCTCATATGTTCTCATATCAATCTTATAACAGAATTAACCGAAAAAATAGGACTCTAATGACATAATGGAAGAGTTTATATGTTAAGAGAAATCCAGGAAAAGGACTAAGAAATTATATATTCTGTATTATGGGCTGCTTTTGATTTCTCCAACATTTACGATAAGTAAAAGAATTTTTTCCACGTCAAGTTTTATCAAATCCCCTAAATCCAAAACATTTCAACCAAATTATTTTTCTAAAAGAATATTTTATAAGATCTCCTTAAACTATTGTAATAACTAATAAAATGATCTAACAGTTTATTTTTTTTTAATAAATACATAATTTACATCTTTATTATTATTTTGTTTGCTCGTTTCAGTCCAAGAATTGTTGTATTTGTTATGTTTTTGTTTATTTTTACTAATAAACTCCAAATAATAAGCAATTTATGCATATTAATTTATTGAAATATCGATTAACCCAACAAATAACCAAATTACCCATGAAACCAAAACCTCGGTTAATTTGTCGAGCGATTACCCGATTAAAGCAAAAGCCCGATTAAATGAATACCCTAGTAAATACAGTTTTCAAATGCTTAACAAATATATTTCCTTTTCTATATCATTTCCATTTAAGTTTCTTAATAGTGGTTTAGTGATAACTGGTCTTTTAAGATTTCTAGCTGCACTCCATAATGAGTAGTCTGATTAAGGACTTGCATCAAGTTCCTTAAGATATTTTTCAAAGGATGCTGTTTTTTGAGACTGCAGTAACTTTCTTAGCTTTTTTGTGCACTCTTTTAGTAAATTCTTAAGTCTGTTCAATTGCCACTCTCTTCGAGCTCTCCTTTCTTCAGTCAAGAAACGCTCGACATCTCGTCGGTTGATAATTTAAATGTCGTATGTGGATTTTTGCGGTTTTGAGTTAAGATCGATTTCTTAGCTTTTCCGACCTGTAATCAGTTTTTCGATGCCTCATACGGTTTTCGAGATATAGAGTGTTGAGTTTGTCGTATGTGGTATTTGCTGAAGCAATTTTCAAATTAAATGTGTTCAAACTCAATTTACTCGAAACTGTCGGAATCCACATACGACAATTAAATTATCAGCCGACGATCTGTAGAATATATTTTACTATTTTTGATTTTTTTGAAGGTTATGCTAGAATTTTGAGCAGCTAGTTTAAGATAATTGTCAAAATTTATAATAGAAATTTTCACCTTCGTGTACTAAGCGGAATATTTTCAGTGCAGTGGGTACTGAGATATTTTTTTATATTTTAACCAATTTATTTGTGTGGCTGACGTCACTAAGTAACCAGACGAAGATACAATTCTAATAGGGTTTGTTATAGTAAGAATTGTAGGTGTGTGATCAGAAGATAATTCTAAGGAAGCTTCTTCATAAATCGTTTCTGCGGGGATGTTTTTTACCACTCCAAAATCTATGACATCTGGAACTTTTTGCTGATCAGTAGTCCAATATGTTGGTTGTCCACTCGCGACCACATTTAGATCCATTTTACAATTTTTGTTGAACAAAACACGACCCTTTGGCGTTATAAGTCGTGAACCCCAGAAAGTGTGTTTAGCGGTATAATCACCAGCAGCTAGGAAGCAGGGTCCCAATGTTTTTAAATATTTATTATATTGGCTTTCAGATATTGAAAATCTAGGCGGGGAGTATAATGATGAAATTACTAGATTTCGATTTCATTCCTCAACACAAATGTTCGGTGCTTGCAGATAATCGTCACGATGATCACACATTAAGAAGTGTTTTGCACGGGTTTTTATTAAAATGGCACAACCTCCACAAGCTCTACCTCGAGGGTTCTTGGTATAATATAATATGTAACCATTTATTTTAAACGAATTTCTTGAGGTCAGATGAGTTTCAGAAACCATCATAACATCAATTTTTTTATTTTTAAGAAAGTATTCTAGTTCATGTTTATGTTGGCGGATGCCGTTTGCGTTCCAAAAGCCAATTTTTAAGCAGTTCATGGCTTGTTTAGTACAGCTTGCAATAACATCGGTTGCATTCGTAACATTTCTTGCATCATACTACCCATTGTAAAATGGTTAACTGTTTGCACTAATGTTTCCATGATTTTTTCTAGCCGAGTTAAATTAGAAATGGGAATTTCGTCATTATTTGGTAAATCACATTGCAGTGGCATATGATTAGATTTTAAGACATTATCGTACGAGGTTCTGTTATTATTTGGTTGTGGTATCTGAACGCCGTTCGTGTTTTCCTGATTAGTTGCCTGCGTTTGAGGGTGATTTAAAACGCTTGACAATCGAATATACCGTACATTCTCTATGGTTGGCAGTGTGATTACCACCACATCTGCTTTATTCTTTTTTACATTGGGGTCATTTTATGACTTATCGTATAAAACGATGCCATGTAATTCTCCACATACGACGCAAACAGGGAGTAAATAGCAGTGTGCCCTAGTATGACCAAATTCTTGGCAGTTTAAACACTGAACGGGCCAATTTCTTTTCTATAGTGATTTTTGTGTACAGGATGTATTTTAAACTGTAAATGGGATGCGTTTCATTTTTTTTAGCTTAACGTCGCCGGGCTCTAACTTCACTCGAAATAGTGGTTGGGGATTTTTTTTCCTATTTTTAATATTTGTTACATATTTTATTTTGAAGCCCTTTTCTTCTAAAAATGTTTTCAATTCGTCTGGGTCCACGCATAAGCCAATGCCCTTAATCACAACCTGAATACCTTTACTGCTTTTCAGTTGGTAGGTATAGAAGCTTTTTTTGAGTGCTTCAAACTTTATTTATTATTTTACGAAAAGCATTCTCAGGATTAACCTGTATTTTTGTCTCGTTTATATTACCACGCTTGATTGCAGCTACGTAAAACGAATTTTCATCTATCACCGAGATTAAACTTTTTATTAGCTCACTTGAGTTTTATGTCGTTAGGTGCATCAGAGGATTTATCCTCCATAATTACAAAACGATTTTGTGAATTTATTCTATCAAAAGATGGAACTTTCGAGGCCGAAGCAACAGCTGAAGAGGTAGGGATACGACCCCGTTTAAGCACTGTTATATACCTGTCCATACCAACTTGTACTTGTAGTTTTGGACAACGTTTTACTTGTGTGTTTTCGCTTGCGTCTGTGTTTGAGTTTTTGGTAAAGTTTCCTACTAAGATTGTCTTTGCATCAGTGGTAACAGTTGCAGTCGTAGGTTTAGTTGTTAGGTAGTTACTATTGTTTTCTGTTATTATGTTTATTTCTACATTGCTTTCGTTATCATGAATATTATTTATTTTTGTTGTTGTTTCATTGCTATTACTCATACAGAGAGTGGTTTTTGTTTATCACAGTATTTTTTGTTGACTGTGCTCTTCTTATTATGTATTATGTTGTTGTAACACCCATATAAGAAAAAAAAATTATAACTTTTTGCACATATTATATCACGGATGTTAAAAGGGGTTTTAAATTTTGTACCAACTTCCAAAAAAAATGTACCTTTTGGACCTTCACGGTACCATTTTTTTAATTTATTAAAACAACAAAAAGGTACATAAAAATTCAATTGTACACAAAAAAACAAAACTTAACATTTACATACATTATTTGTAAGAATAAAATAAAGCGCTCTATACACCACAATACTAGTCGCATATTTAAGCGCCCATTACATTAACGATTTGTTGTACAACATAAATGCAATGAAAAGGTCTCAATAATTTGTTTGAAATTGTACCCAATGAGTCACGGTAGTACCACGGTACTTTAGAAGGTCAGAATGTACCAAAAAAGTACAATTGTATAAACTTTAACATCCCTGGATTATATGTTAGTATGTATGTGCGCACATACATATAACTTTTTTCTTGTATTTTTTCTTAACTTTTTTAGTAATTCTATTTTTCAATTTTATATTAAGTAATTTTAATTTTTGAGCGTCCAAATTCGCTTGTTAAATGATATTATTCAAAGAGTCGTATGCGGAGTTAAAAAAAACACGTCTGTTCTCAACGAGCACGACCGACCGAATAAAGCGAAAAATGTAACCAAATATATAAAGTTTTGACAGTATATTACCGAGGTATGGAAAGAACAATAGGCTATATCAATTTTCCTATACAATGTTAACACTTTTTAATATTAAGAGCTCTTACAAGTAATACTTTTTTAGTCTTGCTGTCTTATTTTATCAAAGAGCAAAATTGAAATTAATTATGCGGCAGATATTTTATATATAGCTTCTTTTTGTCCTTTGGAAATAGAATCATATTAAACGGGGTGGAATCGGAAGGGCCTTTAACCCTACCGTTTATCTAGAAAAGTTTTTCAGTTAGACGTATGAAAAAAGTATTTGTTTTGGATGCACAAGTCCACACACAATTTTTAAGGGTCAAGAAAGCGGAGCGGGTAGTTCTTGTTTCGAAACAAAAAATTGGTTATTTTTATGTTGAAAACAAGTAACCAAAATGGAAAAAAGTAACCGATTTTGGTTAAAACTAACCAGGCGGCAGCGCTGATTGTATTCCATAATTAGCTCTTTTTCACATGCATAAAAAACAGTCTGAACTTGCACAATATTACCCAAAAGCGTTCTAGACAACAAATTTTGTCTAATTAAGAGAGCAATTGAGAGAGTAATTTTTTTTTCATTTCCTGTACAAACTTGCACGAGCTTTTTCTTTGGCTTAGTTCGGACAAGAATTTAACAATCAGAAATTTTTTGTTTCCATATGAAACTGATAAATTTATTAGAAAATTTTCAAGTAAAAAAGGTTAGTTCTTATCAAAAAATATATTAAAAAGCAAAATAACTTTTGATAATAAATTTGCATGTGCCCGGCAAAAAAACACTTAAATGGCAAGTTGCTTTTTTAAGCAATTTGTTTTTTAATTATTTTTTCTTTTTACCCTACTACAACTACAATTCGAGTGGGAAAAAGCCAGCCAATTGTAGGGGAAATATAAACTCACTGCTTATTGTTGTTGCTTTGTTGAAGCTTTGATATTGTTACAAGTAAGACCTGAGTCTTAAAAATTCTTATGTACTTTATAGTCTTATTTTTAGCTTTTCTAAAGTCTGTGGATAAGTTTCCTGACGAGCTGGCCTAAGCAACAAGCGAAATGCGCATAGAAACTAACTTTCCCTTAACAATAAATTTCAGTGTTTTTATCAAAAATAAAAATTGGGAATTTAGCAAGTTATAGAAAAATATTATTAATAATAACTTTTGTATTCCCGAAAATAACATTTGATGGCAAAACGGATAGTTTTAATGAAAAAGTTAAAGTTCCCTTGTTCTTAACTATAAAAAAATAAAATGTAAAAAATGACACTGATGACTTTTAAGCGTCTTAAATCACTTAAATAGATTTCAAAAATGGTTTTTGAAAACCAACAACTTTGGATAACTTTGGCAAATTTAGATAGTAATTTTCATTTTACTCTCATTAGTCCGAACTTGCCCGAGATCTTGTGGAACATAAGTATTATATACTAGAATCTGCTTAAGCGAAACATAGGCAAAAAGATGTGGTACTCTCATTCTCATCGTATCCACTCTGATCAAGTCTGCTACAAACAGGGCTGCCGTTCAAAAATTTTCTATCCAACGATAATTGTCTATAAAACCTACCAAAATCGTTTGAAGCCGAATTTTTTAAATAATTTCGAATAAAATTTATATGCATATGAATTTTTGATATAAACTTTGACTTTTTTTTCTAAAGTTTTTAATTTATTATTTTAAATTATGCAATTAATAACAATAACAAAAAGTATTAAAAAAAATTAATTTACTGACGCTAATAAACTAGAAAAATTGAGGAGGTTATTTTCAAAACTTGACTGTTCCACTTTTTGTGTTTTGCGCAATATAAAAAAATAAATTTTTTTAGGAATGCCATTTTGAACTGGAATAATCTTCTTTTGCAAGGTTTTCGGCTCTTATAGTATTGACCTTGCAAAAACAGGATACAAAATACAGTATCAACGCATCCCACTGTTCTGTAATTCTAACCAAAGAAAGCCATCTTGTATAAGAAACACCTAATAGCTTATATTGTTGGACATATCAGTATTCCTGAATTTTTTTTAACTTCAGTTATTCCTTTAGGACATGCGTAACTTGAACACAGGTGGAGATAGTAAGTGACACGTTCATTTAATGTAAAAGAAATGAGCTTCATTGCTAAGTAAGGATTAAGCCCAAGAACATTATCAGCCGTCATGGCGCCGTCTGCTGCCAATACGATAAAAAAAATTTTAAAAGCGTATTTTTGGTTGATAAAAAGGTTTTATAAGAAGAAACATTAAAGCGGGATCGGACTTGGTTAGCTAAATTAATGTAAAAAAATTATCCTTTATAAAACTAACACCGACAAAGGAACGTGCTACCTAAGTAATACATTTCTTCATTGTCACGTCCATATCCTTTTCTTTACTCCTACCGAGGCAATATTAAACCTGGGGCTACTCTCTATTGCGATGCGATTACAATTTCGATGCGAAAGTTTTGCAAATAGACAAAATAAGTATTATCTTTGGATGGGAGGTGCCAATTTTACTTAAAACTTTGAAAAATTGTTAATTGAGAACTTAATTTTTGAAAAGAAAAATGGTTTATAAAATGACATTTAAGAATGAGGTTAAAGAATAATATAAAAAAGGAATTTACAAAAATATGCAAGGTTGCATGAGAGTAGTATATTCCAATATTCCCTCTCAATCTTGCATATTTGGAAATAAAATATAAAGATATTATATCAATAAAAATTAAGTTAAATACAATATTACCGCAGAACAAGGTCTTTTGTAAATTTTACATGTTTTGCTTTACTGAGGTTTTTGGTTAGTACATCGGCTATGTTGTTCTCTGTTGGAGTACAGCGCAGATCAATCTCATTCGCCTTGACAACCTCTCCGATATGCATGTGTTTAACATCGATATGCTTACTTTTGCCATGTAAAACCGGATTTTTCGCCATACACTGAGCACCCAAATTATCACCGTACATCAACATGGGATCATTCTCTTGGTAGCAATCTATCTCACAAAGCAATCTCTTTAAACATAGAGCTTCCCTTGCAGCCGCTGACAATGCAACAAATTCAGCTTCAGTGCTACTTAGAGCAATGGAAGGTTGCTTCTTACTCTCCCAACTAAAGGAGCTTCCAGCCAAAATAAACGTAAAACCAGTATATGACTTTCTATCGTTTGACCAATTGGCCCAGTCTGCATCAACATATGCTTGTGGAGGGATTCCTGTTTTGGAATAAATAACTTTAAATCAATTGTGGCAGATAGGTACTTTAATATACGTTTTGCAGCTTTTTGGTGTTCAACATATGGTTCCTTATTTTTCTGTGCCAGTTTTCCCACAGAATGCAATATGTCAGGCCGGGTAGAGATAGCTTAGTACATAAGTATTGTTGCAAGATTTCTGAAAACCAGGATCAAGTGGTGTTGACACTGGTCGACAATTTTCCATACCGTACTGCTGCAAAAGATTTTTTATGTATTGCTTATGGCCGACAGATATTGGCCCAACATCACCTTCGCGCTCGATCTCCATACCAAGAAAGTGTTTTACATCACCACCATCTACGACTTTAAACTTTTCTGAAATGTTGCATTTAATTACCTCTAAGTCCCTTTTGTCGGAACAAGCAATCATAATGTCGTCAACGTAGACAGCAATTAAGTTGAATTTGTTTCCCTCATATGCTTTGTAAAGACACGGTTCATTATTGCAGGGTTTAAAAACAATTTCACGAAGAGCTGCGTCAAGAGTTGAATTCCAGGCTCTTCCAGACTGCTTGAGCCTTCTTAAGCTTTAAAACTCGGTTTGGATTTTGTTTATCCAAAAACCCAATAGGTGGTTTCATAAACACGTCTTCCTCTAAAGGACTGTTTCAGTATGCTGTCGAAACGTCTATATGATGCAAGTACAAGCAATGCTCTGCAGCCAATGCTAAAATCATACGTATTGTCGAATACCGGACGACAGGGGAAAATGTTTCACTAAAATTAATACCATATTGTTTACTACAATCTTTAGCTACAAGGCGTGCTTTAAACATCTGTACATTTCCACATTCGTCCCGCTTTACGTTGTATACCCATTTACTACCGATTACCCTTTGGTTGGGTGGTAGATCTATCACTGCCCATGTATCGTTTTTTTCAAGGGCTTCAAACTCTTGTGCCATTGCGTCTTTCCAATATTCACTATACTCACTAGCATACGCCTTATCAACAGTTTGTGGAATTAAGATATTTTCGTTTGTTGTTAAATGAAGTTTCTAATAACTTTTTCTAGGACGCCCGGCTCCACCACTATACGTGGTCTACCTCGTGTTCTGACTGGGTTTTCAGGTTGTTCACCACCACTTTCTGTACTACAACTTTCAAAATTTGATTCATCGCTGCTCTTATTTTGCTCATTTAAATTTAATTCTGTTTCTTCTTTTATACCTTCTTCACGCTGTTTCTTCACGTCGTTTTTTTTCTTTATTTGGTGATGTTGATATTTGTTCAGAAAAACAAGCATCTGTAAATTTAACTGATGAGTTGCTATCAAATTCATTTTCGTAAAATTTTACATCTCGTTTTTCCACGATTTTTCTATCATTGGTATCAAATAATCTATAAGCTTCCGCCGTTAACGAGTATCCCACAAAAATGTAGTCTTTGCCTTTAGCAGAAAATTTGTGATTTTGTGTTTTGTCTAATGCAATAGCCGGGGACCCAAATACCCTTAAATGGCTCACGTTCGGTTTTTACCATAAAAAATTTCAGACGGAGTTTTGTCTTAAAATTTTTGTAACAGCCCGATTTCTTATATAGAAAGCAGTGTTTACTGTTTCTGCCCATAAATTCTCATTTGTGTCAACGTGCAACATCATAATCCGTGCCATTTCAACCAAAGTTCTATTTGCACGTTCGGCTACGCCGTTTTGCTGAGGCGTATATGAGACAGTGAGCTGACGTTGGATTCCAGATTCTTGCAAAAAAAGATCAAATTGATTGTTCACATATTCGGTACCGTTATCACTCCTAATGGCTTTTATTTTTCTGTCCGTCTGATTTTCGACAAACAATTTAAATATTTTGAATATCTCGAAGACTTCATTTTTATGTTTGATAAAGTAAACAAACATCATACGTGACATATCGTCTATAAATGTTACGTAATAACGGGAGCCACCAACAGAAGGGATTTTCATTGGCCCGCAAACATCGGTGTGGATTAGCTCTAACAAATTTTTCGAACGAGACTCACTTGCCGTAGCAAATGGTTGAGAACATATTTTGCTCCGTATACAGGTTTTACATTCCACATCATCAATGGTAACATTGCCATACTAATACCATTTACCACGCTTTTGTTTGCAAGATCACCAAGAGATTTATAGTGGAGATGGCCATAGCGGTTATGCCAAAGTACTGCACTATCGGCTGACAAACAAAAGTTTTTTTTTGCTATCTCTGAAAATATAAATAAATTCAAATTATTTTCAGCTGTTAATATACGTTAACCCTTGGTGTCTTTAATAGTAGCAAACTCCCTTTCGAATTGAACAGTAAAACCATTGTTCGTCGCTCTTGCCACAGAAATAAAGTTTCCAGCAATTTTTGGTACATAAAGTACATCCCTCAAAGTTATACAACCTTCTTTTGCATTTATGACAACGCTGCCTTTACCTTCTGCTTCTATAAACTCATCACACGCAAGCATTACCTTTTCCTTACATTTGGCAAACGAAGTAAACTTTCGCAGCATATGTGTGCGGTCGCGCCGCTGTCAACACACCATGCAGTCTTTTTAAGTCCGTTATTTTTATATGCAGCTAACATAGCAAATGCTCGATGTTGGTCTTTATTTTCATTATTCTTTGTTGCCGCGCTTCTACAATTTTTCGCAAAATGACTACGTTTACCACAATTATAACATTTGGATTTGTTTTTGTTGCTGTTGTTATTGTTGTTTGTTTTGGCTTTTGATTGCATACTAGAACGCGCCATAAATGCTTGTTGGGTGCCTACAGCATCTTCTTTTTCATCCAAAAGTTTGAGTTTTAGAACTTCTAGGGTTGGTAAATTGTCCCGTGTTTCCATCGCGTTTACAAAGTTCTCAAACTCTTTCGGTAAGCTGGACAATAGGATGATGACAAGCAATTCATCATGTAGTAAGATGCCGACCTCACTTATGTTACCTGTTACTTCCATAAACGTATATATATATTGAGTCATTGAGATGGAGTCGGACAAACGAAATGCCAACAATTTCTTGTACAAGCTGACTTTTCGGAGTGGCCCACTAGGTTTATACACTTCTTTAAGTTTCCTCCAAGCGTCTGATGCTGTTACGCAGTTTTTAATGTAATTTAACTGCGATGGTTTAACACAAAGCAAAATGGTTGTAAGAGCTTTTTCGTTGAACAGTTCCAATTTAGTGGCCTCGGCAGCATCGAGAGGCTTCCAAATTTTTCCACTACTTATAAGCCATAATTCTGAGTGTCTCAAATTACATATCTTCTCCAAGTTTATCGTTTTGATAAAGTGACGAATTCATATTTTCCAATTTTTTTTTTTTTTTATTATGCGACAAACGCAAATTGTTCTAGAAGTATGTATGTATCTAAAACAGAGCCCGGCAACACATACATGCAGACTTTTTGTTTTTTGTGAGAGAATAATAACTCTCCCTCTCAGAAGCACTTAAAGAAATTTTTGTGTTATTTTGTTATTGTTAAAATCAATCTGGCTGTTAATGTAAAAACTCAAAACATAAGCGTATGTTTTATATAAAATAGAAAACCAAAAAATCATTAAAATTAAATAAATCGTATTCTTCAAGAAAAATAAAAAATAAACTATAATTTCATAAAAACGTGTTAATCTATTAAAACAAAAATAAATTCAGAAAATAAATACTTTCGTTCATAAAACTTTAACGATTCTTCAAGAAAAATAAAAAAAAAACTAATTTCATAAAAACGTGTTAATCTATTAAAACAAAAATAAATTCAGAAATTAATTACTTTCATAAAACTTAAACGATTCTTCAGGAAAAATTTAATGGAAAACAACCATTAAATTTAATTGATTTTGTTAAAAACTAATTTTCATTATTTGTAATAACATTTTCAAAAACTTCATCTATATCGATTTCATATGGGCAACATTTAATGCGAAGAAGATCCTCTAAATGTTCATCTGTTAAACTATTTCTAAGTTTAGTTTTAATTAGCTTTAAAATTGAAAATGAGGATTCGCATATATATGTTGACCCGAACATAGAGTATAATTTAAAAATTTCATTTTTAGTTGTTAAGTATATCTCTTCGTTTAAATTTTTCCAGAATTCCACCCCAGCCGTCAACGGTATACTTAAATCCGAACGCATTTTCAAAAGTTCTTCTCTGATGTCATTACCCTGTTTATTGACATAACATGTTAAAGGATTGCTATGCAGTTCTAATAAACACTCAATTTTAGAAAAATCCGAAAAACGATTGTTACAATTATCTAATATGCCTTGAAGTAAACTAATATATTCGTCAAGTCTATAATTATAGATAATTATAATTATAATTATTAGAAAATTCATCATACATATATTTCATTTGTTCTTTTAAAACAAATTAAATTTTTATTTTTAAGATTTAGTCGGTCGTGCTCGATGAGAAAAGACGTGTTTCTTTTAACTCCGCATACGGTTCTTTTTTTTTAACATAAATTAGTTAATAATATCAGTTTAACAAGCGAATTTGGACGCTCAATATAAAAGTGAACAATAGAATAACTATAAAAAAATTAAGAAAAAAAAAAAAAATACAAGTAAAAAAAATACAAGTAAAAAAATATATACCTACATATGTATGTATGTGCGCACATACATACTTGCAAATAATATGTGCAAAAAAATATTTATTCTTTTTTCTTTTATTATCTCGGTGTTACAACATTATACATAATAAAAAGAGCACAGTCAACAAAAATAAAAAAATAAAAAAACGGTGAAAAAAACAAAAACAACTCTATATGAGTAATAACAATGAAACAACAACAAAAATAAATGAAACTCATGCTAGTGAAAGCAATGTGGATATAAATACAACAACAGAAAACAATACGAGCGTTACCATTGACATTATAAACTCGAACATAGACGCAATGGAAAACAAACAAGAAAAAATTTGTCAAAAACCACAAGTGCAAGTTGGTATGGACAGGTATGTAACAGTGCTTAAACGTGGTCGCAGCCCTGCCTCTTCAGCTGTAGCCTCGGCCTCGAAAGTTCCATCTTTTGATAGAATAAATTCACAAAATCGTTTTGCAATTCTGGAGGATGAATCTTCTGAAGCACCTAACGTCATAAAAACGTCAAAGCCACCCCCGATATTTCTAAGAGAGCAAAACTCAAGTGAGCTAATAAAAAGTTTAATCTCGGTGATAGGTGAAAATTCGTTTTACGTAGCTGCATCAAGCGTGGTTATATATACGAAACAAAAATACACGTTAATCACGAGAATGATTTTCGTAAAATAATTAATAAGTTTGAAGCACTTAAAAAAAGCTTCTATACATACCAACTGAAAAGCAGCAAAGGTCATCAGGTTGTGATAAAGGGCATTGACTCATGCGTGGACCCAGACGAAATAAAAACATTTTTAGAAGAAAAGGGCTTTAAAATAAAAAATATTACAAATATTAAAAATAGGGAAAAAAATCCCCAACCACTATTTCGGGTGGAGTTAGAGCCCGGCGATGTTAAGCTAAAAAAAATGAAACGCATCCCATTTAGAGTTTAAAATACATTCTGTACAGAAAAATCACGATGGCGGAGCCGCACAAAAGAAATGGGCCCGTTTAGTGTTTAAACTGCCAAGAATTTGGTCATACTAGGGCATACTGCCATTTACCCCCTGCTTGCGTCGTATGTGGAGAATTACATGGTACCGTCCGGTGCGATAAGTCCAAAAATTACCCTAATGTAAAAAATGTAGCAACTGTGGTGGTAACCACACTGCCAACTATAGAGGATGCCCGGTATATTCGATTGTCAAGCGTTCTGTTGGACAGAAACTTAATCCCCCTCAAACGCAGGCAACTAATCATAGAAACACGTACGGCGTCCAGATTCCTCAGCCAAATAATAACAGAACCTCGTACGCTTATGTATTAAAATCTAATCCTATGCAACTGCAAGGTGATGTACCAAATAACGACGAAATTCCCATTTCTAATTTAACTCGGCTAGAAAAAACTATGGAAACATTAGTGCAAACAGTTAACAATTTTACTAACACAATGGGTAACATGATGCAAGAAATGTTAAGAATGCAATCGATGTTATTGCAAGCTGCACTTAACAAGCCATGAATTGTTTAAAAATTTGCTTTTGGAACGTAAACGGCATCCGCCAACACAAAAATGAACTAGAATACTTCCTTAAAAATAAACAAATTGATGTTATGATGGTTTCTGAAACTCATCTGACCTCAAGAAATACGTTTAAAATCAATGGTTATATATTATATGATACCAAGGATCCTCGAGACAGAGCTTGTGGCGGTTCTGCCATTTTGATAAAGAACAGAGTAAAACACTACTTAATGAGTGATCATCGTGAAGATTATCTCCAAGCAACAAACATTTGCGTTGAGGAATTAAATCGAAACATAGTAATTTCAGCATTATACTCCCCACCTAGATTTTCTATATCAGAAAGCCAATATAATAAATATTTCAAATCATTAGGACCCTGCTTCCTGGCTGCTGGCGATTATACCGCTAAACATACTTTCTGGGGGTCACGACTTATTACACCTAAGGGTCGTGTTTTGTGTAACACAATTTGTAAAATGGATCTAAATGTGGTCGCGAGCGGACAACCAACATATTGGCCTACTGATCAGCAAAAAGTTCCAGATGTCATCGATTTTGGAGTGGTTAAAAACATCCCCGCAGAAACGATTTATGTTGAAGCTTCCTTAGAATTATCTTCTGATCACACACCTACAGTTCTTACTATAACAAATCCTAATATAATTGTATCTTCGTCCGATAACTCAGTGACGTCAGCCACTCAAATAAATTGGTTAAAATATAAAAAATATCTCAGTACCCACTGCACTGAAAATATTCCGCTTAGTACACCGGAGAATGTGGATATTTCTATTGTAAATTTTGACAGTTATCTGAAACTAGCTGTTCGACATTCTAGTATAACCCTCAAAAAAACCAAAAATAGTAAAATATATTCTGCAGATGTCGAGCGTCTCTTGACTGAAAAAAGGAGAGCTCGAAGAGAATGGCAACTGCATAGATCCCCTCAACTTAAGAATTTACTAAAAGAGTGCACAAAAAGGTTAAGAAAGTTATTGCAGTCTCAGAAAACGGCTTCCCTGGAAAAATATTTTAAGGAACTTGATGCAACTTCTCAATCAGACTACTCATTATGGCGTGCAGCTAGAAATCTTAATAGACCAGTTATCACTAAACCACCATTAAGAAACTTAAATGGAAGTTGGGCACGAAATGATGAAGAAAAAGGAAATCTTTTTGTTAATCATTTGAAAAATACATCTCCCGATATTGCAGTCGAGTTGCCAGCTGTTGCTGTTAGAGCTGCTGTTCCACTTAGATTTGAAATAAAAGAAATCGAAAAGGCTATTCATGATTTAAACGCCAAGAAAGCCCCTGGGTTTGATAAGATCAGCAACAAAATGCTTTTAGAGCTACCCAGCATAGCAAAGAAAATTATTCTCTTGATTTTTAATGGTATTTTACGCCTTGAATACTACCCACAAGAATGGAAAGTATCCTTAGTTACAATGATACCTAAGCCAGGGAAGGATCCTACAAAAGTTGAGTCATATAGACCTATAAGCTTATTGTCTAATATATCAAAGCTGTTTGAGAAATTAGCCCCAATTTTAAATGTAAATAGATATATTCCTAACCATCAATTCGGCTTTAGAAGAGAACATAGCACTATTAAACAAACCCATCGTATAGTAAACGCCACAAGAAAAGCCTTTGAAGAAAAAAATATTGTTCCGCCCTCTTCATCGATGTTTCTCAAGCTTTTGATAAAGTCTGGCATGAAGGCTTATTACATAACCTGAAGTTAAACTTACCAGTAAACAAACACAAGCTGTTAGAAAGCTACTTAGTCAGTCGAAGGTTTATTATTAAAGAATGTGATTTTATAAGTTCTCCTCAGCCAATTGACGCTGGAGTCCCTCAGGGAAGCATCATGGGCCCACTGTTATACCATATATATACCTCAGACATGCCAACAAATAACCACACCCTTACTTCAACATTTGCTGATGATACAGCTTTTTTAAGCGTACACGAAAACTGTCATGAAGCATATATTTGAACTGGAAAAGTGGTTAAAACAATGGAGGATAAAGGTCAATTAGCAAAAATGCGTACATATAACATTCACCTTGCGTCGGGAGTCATGTCCCCCTATTAAAATCAATAATCAATTAGTGCCCCAACAATCGCATGTAAAATATCTCGGTATTCATCTAGATCGGCGTTTGACATGGAAATGCCATATAGAAGCAAAACTAACACAAATGAAACTAAAAGCAATTCAAATTTATTGGCTTATTGGAAGAAATTCTGTTCTTAGCCTCGACTGCAAACTTCTACTTTACAACTCTATATTAAAGCCAATCTGGTGCTACGGTATTCAGCTATGGGGCACTGCCTCGGCCTCAAATATCGAAAAAATTCAAAGGCGCCAAAATAAACTTCTTCGAACAATCACAGTCGCTCCCTGGTATGTTAAAAACTCTAATATTCACAAGGATCTCAATGTGCCATTAGTAAAAACTATTATTACGAAGTACGCAGCAAAATATTTAAAAAGGCTTGAGTCGCACCCAAATCCACTAGCTCGAAATATTTTAAATGACAGTGGACACTCTAGATTAAGGAGAAGAGATACCGCAGGACTCATCCGAAGGGAAGACCGCTAAACATCTACATATGTGAACAGAAACCGTGAGGAGAAAAATTTTCGTCTAGCATTGGCAGGACAAAAAATAAAGTATTAGTATAAGATTTGATTAATTATTGTTAGTTCATATTTAATATATGAAGATTCAATAAATAAATAATGAAAAAAAAAAAATTTGTAATCAGAGTTTGAACTTTTGTTATAAACTGTTTTACATAGAAATATAAAGAAAATACAGTTTTATTTCTTCCTTGCAATTGAAGATTTAACTGATTTATTAATTCGGTAATATCTGTTAAAAACGCAAAATCTAATACAAACATGTTATCTCTTAAATATCTTAGTAATTCATTCGATGGAATATTTTCAAAAAATAACATCACATCTTTCCGAAGACTGAATAACCTTTCCGAGCAACGTCCTTTACTGAGCCATCTCACTTCTGTAAACAATAATACGTCGCCATATTCAGTATTCATTTCATCCAAAAACGCTTTAAATTTTCTGTGGCTCAAAGCATTGTGGCAACCCCGTATTTTATTTATTATTTTTGTTACAATTTGCATTGTATGCATCATATTCACGCTTTTTGTAAATAATGCCTGTTGATGGATTATACAATGGAAAATATAAATGTTAAAGTCGTTTCTTAAAAGGTAACCAACAAGACCCTCGTTTTTCCCAACCATGACTTTTGCACCATCGGTGCATATAGAACAAAATTTGCTTTTATAGGCAAAAGAAAAAATTTCGTTACATATTACCCTAAGAAGAGTTTCTCCCTTTACATTACCATGTAATGCAACCAACGCTAACATTTCCTCATGCACTTCAAAGTTATTATTGCAAGTTTTTACGCATATTATTAACTGCGCTATTTCGTTAATGTCAGTGCATTCATATAAACAAATAGAAAAATATTTGCAATCAAGAATTTTTTTTTTTTATATATGTGTAGATAAATGCACTGATATCTTCTGTTCGTCGCGTGATGGTCCGAGCTTAAAAGGGACTAGAACTAATTAAATTTCGAATTGGTTCAGTATTTTCTCCAAAGCATTTTAATGCATCGTTGCACAATTCTTTGAAAAATTGCCCATCTTCGATAGGACGGCAATGTTTTGCCAGACCTGCAGCAACGACATATGATGCTTTTCTTTTGCATCGCTCATGGACATTTTCAACTTTTGAGTTCTCAAAATCAAGAATAATTTTTTCGTAAAAAGGTTTTTTTAATTTTAAAATTAGGCATTTTCTTTCGTCATGAGAAATATTTTTATATTCATTATGACATGAATTAAAATGTATTTCTAAATTAAATTTTGCTGTTCGTGATAACGTACAATTACATATCAAGAATTCGGGCTTGCCAAAAAAATTTCGGCAAACAAGAAATCAAATTCCCATTCTGTCTTAAACATTTCTCGCAGCACGAGCACGGTGTAGTACTTTTGCCGGGCTCTGGTATACACAATTGTGCATAGAAATGGATTTCCCTGGTCTATTTATTCAAAAATAAAATAAATTACATGGGAATTATAACGTGAAAAAGTTATTTTAGTAAAAAGTTAGGATATTCATAGTGGTAAGTAAAATAGAAAGGGTATTCACGTTGTTGGGTTACTCATACTTCTGTGCATACATTTTAATTCTGGCTAATGGTATATCATAACTTTCTACAAAATACCAAATGCACACCTGAGTTTGCCTGCAAAAATTTATAAAGTCATTATAACAGGTCAAAGTTACGTTAAATAAATACCATAAATTAGTAAGGTTAACTCTTTGGACTCGGTCATATAATTGTAGCATAAAAAAGTAAGCAATAAAAATAGTGCTAAACAATAAAGTTTCATTAATACATCAATAAAACACATCTTCTTACACAAAAATTTTACCTGCTGTCACATTTGCTTTTATGTGTATAGGTTTACACATAAATTGTAGGAAAACAAGACAAAAATATTTTTACAAGCACAAAATACCAACAAATTCTGGTGGCTATTTTTTTCTTAATAATTTCTGCATTTAGGTACGTCTTTTTAACGAAAGAAAAAGGGACCCTTTTACAGGCATCAAAGAATTTTTTTCACAAACAAAACACATATCGCAAAACAATGTAGATATTATTTGAAAATTTAAAATTTTTGTTGATTAGGATTCACGTTACATATGTATGTATTTTTATATAATTTTACAAAATTAAAAATGACGTATCATCAAATACATATATAATTTTTTTTAACAGCATAATGTATAATCAAACTCAAGAAAAAAATTAGCAGAGTTTTTAATTCTTTTTATAAGAACACATTAATATTTTTAAACACCAAAACTGGGTAATCTTTTTTATAACTATAGTCGAATTAGTGATCAGATAAAAATTTATATAATATAATAAAAAAAATTTTCGGCAAACAAGAAAAGTGTGAATGCTTAACTTAATCGTTTTTTGAAACATTTCTAAACGCTAATACTTTTAATTGGATCAGGGTTGCATTTTAACAAAAGCATGTTCATGTGTGATAGTGTGACTACAAACTGTAATGTTACATTAGATTTTTTGACAGTCACAACAAAACTCATTTGATTTTCATCTCACAAAGTATTATGGAATACGTATGAAATGTGTGATAGTGTAAACTAGCCTTAAGCAAGCGTCAACAGAACCTTCTTGTTTGAATGTTCGTACGAGAATACATGATTTTGTTTGTTTTTTACATAGTGAGAGCGAATGTTATTGTGAGAAAAAAAGCACGGTGTTGTACTTTTGCCGGGCTCTGATCTAAAATATACTACACACGAGCCTGGGCCCATAACCTGTTATTTCAAGTGTTTATTGAGAACTTAATTTTTAAAAAGAAAAATGGTTTATAAAATGACATTTAAGAATGTGGTTAAAGAATAATATGAAAAAGAAATTTACAAAAATATGCAAGGTTGCATACGAGAGTAGTATATTCCAATAGTAACATACTGTCAAAATTTTATAGAAATCGATCCGAAGGTTAAGGTGTCTATAAACATACTAATATATAATATTTTTAACTAAAGTGAAAAGTAAATAGTATTTTTAATACATAAATATTTTGGTTACTTTCTATTGAATTTGTTTACTTTATTTTTACATTTTGGTTACAAATTGGTTTTGGTCATGACAACACCAGCATCATATTTCAAACAAATCTTCTGTTTGAATAATTTGGATACAATCTTAATGTTCTTCATTATTGAAGATTAATACAGCTTATTCTAGTAATAACTCCGGAGTTAAGTTAGATGTATAATCAGACCTGCAGTTCCTGGTTATTTCTAACACTACATTTACACCTACACAAAATCTAGTAGATTTTAGTTAAAATCTTAAAGAAATTTTTTGGCGTTTACACCACTGCTTTTTGACATATAAGCTGTGGTAATTAACTAAAAATTGTAACGTAATTGTTTGTAACAATTGTTACTGATAAGTGTTCATTAACCCAAAAAAATTGCAAGTTGAGAGCGTCAAAAGAGAGAAAACAATTTAGAGACAAAAAATTTCTTGCAAATTCTTACTGGTAAATTTTTTACCTGCAAACATTTTTGAAACAGCTGTTCCATGTTTTTGTTTACAACACAAACTTTTTCAAAAGAAGTTTTAAATAAGGATATTTTGCAAAGTGTATAATGTATAATGTTGATTTTTAAAATTATTTAAAATATTTAAAATATTTGCTTTTTACCGATCTGGTGTTGTTATTAGTACTGTGAGAATAATGGTTACCTAGATACCCGATACTTAACACTATTGCAGTATAATACCCCATTAGTTAAAAGACTTGTTTGCAAATAAAATTATTTATAAAATTTAAGATTCTTATTAATTATAAAATAATTTGCGATATTCTCATTGTTTACCTTATGACCGTCTTGTTTACTATGAAACAAACACCAAGAAATGCATTTGGACCAAATAAAACGGCCATAAAGTAGATAATCAGAATATTTTAAATTATTTTTTAATTAACAATGATTTAACCCGCTACCTCGTTACCTTTCTTTCGTGATCATATTTAAATGCCAAGGCTTATGTTTCTAAGTTTAAAAAAAATTACCAACGTTAAAGGTTCTCCTCACTCACTCAGGTCACTGCAACTATATTTTTATGTTTCTAATATCTATTATAGCAAATTAAAAAGGTACCACTTGTAGAACGAAAAAGTAAAACAAAGACATTTAATTTATATTTTTTCTTCAAATTGAAATATAAAAAAAAATCATTATTGTAGTGGAAGCCTATAATTGAGAAAGTATATTGCAAAGAATGGAGAAATATGTTTTTTTAAGAAAGTACCAAAAATAGGTACAATTTTCACCCCTTAAATATTTGTATTTCGAAAAAGAAACAAATTTGTATTTTTTGGATAAGTTACGAATGTAAAACAGTTTTTATTTCTATGTTTCTTGGCTTTAATTAAAAAATTAATGATTTAATTTTAATTCTTGTTCAGAACAAACCGAACTGCGATGTACACAAAAGTTAAACTGAGCTGCCACATAATACAGTGCTTTAGTGCAACAATTGTTTTTTGATGAATAATTAAATAAAAACAAAATAAATATAATTAAAAATAATAAAATCACTTTCCTTTTTTCCAAAATTTTCTTAACAAACTTTTAGAAAACAATTCAATATAAGTAGTTTACTAGTTGTGCTGCCAGTTTTTATAATTTTTACATCTGTAAACCATATGGTAGCTTTGTTTTTCCAGGCAAATTTTTCGAAATAGGTTATTCCAAGGCGAATTCATTTATCAGGTGGCGTTGAAAGCACAGCTGTGCTACTTTTTTTCTTACTTAGAGAAAGAAATGTCAAAAGTTGCTTGTGTTTTTGACATATCGATCAACGAAAGCAACAAAAAAATACATTGGTGTGTTTTTGGTGTTGTTACTTGTTGTAGTATCGACACCACCGTATACATGAATTCGCCTTGGGTTATTCGTTCTGAAAAACAATCTCAGTAAAAAATTATTCTTCGGACAAAAATATTGTTTGGAACGCATGGGTGAACCCACGGTTAGTTTAGGAGTTATGAGGTTAGCAAATTTACTCGTTTTTTACGCTATTTATCCCCTAATTCGAATTTCCAAAAAATTCCATCTTACCTAGCATTTACACATGAAAGTAGTTTCTTGCGAGTCGCAATACACTAAATTTGTTCACTAACACACACACAATTTTCGTTCTATTAGGCAATTTCTTCGATTTTTAGTGGATCGATTTAGGGAGAGACCAGTATCCGGTTCAAATGTCAATCTTTTAACTCACGGCGTTAAGGCTGTGCGAAGAGGAATCTGTCAGTCAGTCCGTAACGTTGAAATTTGATATACCTTTTGTTGTAAATTTTTATTACCAAAAATGAAAGCCAAAAAAAATTGTATTATATTTTACATCCAGTTCTAAAAAACACCGGCAATTTTTTAATATGAGGTTTCACAAACTGCTGCAAATGTACTACCAGCAATAAATGATACCTGGGAAAAGACTTATGATACGGAAATAGAGCCGCCAAATGGCGACTTTTGACTATAACCCAAAAGGTGAACAAATAAGAGACTTAATTGCAAATTTTTTTATATAGCAATTTTATTGCAAAACAAACAAAAACAAATAAAAACTTAAAAAAAATATTAAACTAAGGCCTCTTTGTTGGAATTCCACTGCCTTTTCTGTAAATTAAGGTCAATGTAATGCTACTCAGTTTATATTAATATAATTTACATAGCCTTTATTTATTATTGATTTATCCATTTTCACAAATCTTTCCATATTATTAATTTGTTTTTATTGATTTTTTATTTTTCCCAGCTTTTTTTATATATTTAAAATTTTTTTCTTGTTCAGAGCTGTATTTTTAAGTGCATTAGTATGAAATTCATAGTTGTATCGTTGAGTATTGTAAGATTTTATGAGATTTTGCCAAAATCTAGTGACGAACTAGATTTTGTTTTGTATGGGAAATCTAGTAGAAATGAACAAGATTTCGCTGAAAATCGCTTAAGTACTAGATTTTGTGTAAGAGTAAATGAGGAGGTCCATAACAAAACGCAATAATTACACCATAACATTTTTTTGGATAAACGACAAAATGTAATTTAAGTTAGTAGCACATAATTTTTTTAAAAAACAATTATTGAGGTATTATTGTCTACAAAAAATAATATTAATCACAAATTAATTATTTTATCTGACAGTTTGTTTTAAAGTTATTTAGATAACAACTTTGGAATTATTGCGTTTTGGTCCGACTCATAGTATTTATTTCATTTTGCTTTGAACTGTATGAAAATATTGCGTTCTGATCTGAACTAGGGCTGGAATTTCTGCTTTTTGCTTTGAATAGATTTGTATTATATCATTTTGATGGGTACATATGGGACTATCAAATGCGCTAGATGCAGATCTTGTTCAATTTTACCTTTGTTTTTGTAAAAATGCTCACGATTGAGTATAATTGAACGCTTATTAAACAGCTCACATTTGTAGTCACTTTTCTCTTTGTGTTTGCAAGGTTTGTTAAAGGTCAAAGCCAACGGATCCTTATCAGCATACCTAGAAAAATCGTTTGTTTTAGATAAAAAAATAAAAAAAAAAATTTAAAACAATTACTTTTCATGACGGGTTTCTCGTCTTATATTCGTTCTCTGTAGAGGACCACGCTTTCTTTTCCCGACGTTTATACACCCTACTGTTGTTTCAGCCATAAATATGTTCAACTATTTTTTTATTTGTAAATATTTAAATTTATAAATTACTTTATTCACAATTAACTAGGCTTGTGTCGTTCATGAATGAATTACTTCAACTGAATGATTCACATAAATGAAAGATTTTGTCCAATACATACTACAATTCTTACAAATCCTTACGTCTTACAGTTATCTAAGAGTTACCACCAGAGCATAATTTATTTATAAAGTTGACTTTTTTAAAATTTCTTGTAGCGATTTGTTGCAAAGATGTGTAATTATTGCATTTTGCTCTGAACCATTATATTTGATATTGAATTGCAGTGTAGTTATTGAGTTTTGGAATGCTTTATAATAAAGGTAATATAGATTTCAATGTGTAAAATAGGATTCAATCATAAAATCAAAAAACTTGAAAAATGTAATTATTGCGTTTTGTTATGGACCTCCTCAAATGTAGTATAACCAAAATTGGTAGATTTTATTCTTAAGGTTTTTTTTCTAAATTATAAAATACGTATGAATATGTTTTTTTTTTTTTGATAAGCTTGCAATATACGTTTTTCAAATTTGTTAGGTTTTTATTTACATTTGATTCAAAGGAAATTATTTACCACTTCTAATTATTTGTTTCAAATGAACGGAAACTTTTTATGCTTCATCGAAAACAAAAAGTTCCTTTCAAAACAGCTACCAGATATTTTTTTTAATATCTTTTTTCAGAAAAAAATTTCCAAATATGATTTTTATATTAGAAACGGTCTTGTTCTGAAATTAAAATCAAAAGAAGTTTTATCGATGGAGATTTTCAATTATTTTTTTTTTAAATGATCGTAGTTTTTGCGGATTTTAAGAGTTATACAGATAAGTGGTATTTAAAGTGGAATGTGCGTAATATCACGCGGAATTGATGACTGTTATGGTACCCACAGACGACATTTGTCGAAACACGTGTTACTATTTGTTTCAGTTTTTACCACAGACAATGCCACTAAGAACGAAATATCAGTATTGCGTGTTTTTTGAATATACTGTTACAAAACACAAAAAAAAAAATTATTTATTTTCTTTGTATACCTATCCTATTTTATGTCCCATAAATTTGGAAAAATTTTATATTCAATAATAATTGTTTTCCAACTCTCACATTTTGCAATTGTAGAAATTTTCCGATTTCTCTTAACAAAATGAGAAAGAAAAAACAGTCAACATCGCCACACACGATGAAACATTGTGTTTGGAAACATAAAATATCAAAAATGTTTGATATTTGAGAAACCAAAAAGGTAACCAGAATTTCAACCAGAAACATCCCCACACACGTAGCACCATTTAAGGGCATAATAAACCATACAAATTACTTGGCAAACATGGACTTTGTTTTTGCTTTTGTTTGCCAATAAACAGCACAATCATATTTCGTACAAACATTAATTTTTCATTTTTGTTTTGTTTTCAATGAATGCTGACGACGATTGTTCCGCGGCAGTTTTGCTCGCTATTTGTTTAAAATGCAAAAGAAATATAAAATAAAGACAAATAATTTGTAGTAAAGAGTGCTCTAAGCAAAAATCTGTTTTGGTGCAAACTATGCTGCTAAAAAATAAGAATTTACGGCTGAAAATGTTTTTATTGCTTCTTCTTCTACATCTTTACTCTGCAAAGTTTTCTTTGAAATGATTACTTTTAGCACTAGACACCACAAAAAGTTTGACAAATATCCAACATGGCTGCCAAGGAAGTTATAATACTTTTTGCGAACAAAAGAGTGGAAACCTGTTTCGATTAGATTAGCATGATATAATAAAATAACTTTAATCTTATAAAACTTAACGAATTTTATATTTTTTATCACCAATTTATACATGAGCATTTTGAACAAACATATTAGGGTTCATTCCAAGCACTCCTTACGTATGACCGATCAAAATATAGATTATAAGCTTCTACCACAGATTTATTTTCTACCAACTCGATGCGATGTTTTTTGTCAACAAATAAGCCACAAATGTAGCAAAAAAGATTACGCTTATTACACATTGTAAAGCTGGGCAAACTTCGTATTGGATTGTAATAAAATATTAAAAATACACTTCACTTAAGCACAATATTATTGTAAAAAAATACCTTAATTTAAAAAAACCATTTTTTTCTAATTCGACTTTAAAAACACTAAATAAAAAAACAGAAGTTTTGCAATTGTCAAAAAAAACAACAGTACTTTCAATAATGTTTATTTTAGTGATGGGTCCGTGAGAGGATATTGACTCACACTCACTCATACAAGAGATACATTTTCTAATCACGCACTGACATCGTGGCTCATCCCAGCGGTCAAAAAGTTATTACAAATTGAAACACATCCGATTGTTTACAACAATGTCAATAGGAAAAATAAAAAACAAGTTCGTTAATCGCATACAACTAGCATCCAAATCAGATTAGTCTTATTGATATCCCGTTGTTAAATAAAATGTAAATAAGAATCAAAAACAAAACAAACTCGAATAAAATGTAGCCATCGCACTTGCATCTGATTTGGATGGCTTATTAATGTATCATATTTTTTTGTACATTTTCAATTGTGTATTTTGCTTCTTTTCTTCTACTTTTTGTTCCGTTATTTTTTCAATTTGTTCTTTGAAAATTTTAAAGTAAAAATTCAAAGTGTAAAGTGCGTTCAAAAGTGCAAGTGAATAAACCGTGTAATTGTTATTAAAAAAAATAAATAAAAATTTGTTGAAAAATATAAATACCTATTTTAAGTATTAAAAATATAAAAAATTAATTAATTACATACATATATTATTTTTAAGTTAATTAACCAACACAAATATAAATATAAAATCGTTTAAAAAAACATGGATTTCTACTTTATTCAAATAGATTAAACCCATCCGATGATTTATCTTATTCGGACCCATCTAATACTTATACAATGTCTGCTACAAAGTACTGATTACATCGAGACAAATCTTAGTACCCTCTGAATCACCACAATCATTGGACCCATCCAACCTTCACTTACAATGTATGTAGTGTCGGAGCAATCTGATAGCCTAGGCCATCTCTGTGTAATTGTAAGTAGGAATTGAATACAGACTTTGGATGGGTCGCACTTACATTGTCGTTAGTCTCAGACCGAAGATGTATGTGATAAAAAGTCCACTGGGATTTTAGTTCTATACACATTCACAATCTCGTGATTAAACTCAAAATATCGCTTGATTCACGTGAATAATGTTTAAACACTCTGAAGCCGGATGACTTCAATAGTCAAACATCAATCTTTAAAACAAATGTTATTTCACTTTGGTAGATCGAAATTTGCTTTTTAAATGAATGATTATCTATTTTAATTGAATTACATGTTCTTCCTAACTTCTGTTTTTTCGTACTTTTGGTCAATAATTCTTCTTAAAATCCAAAGTACATTTTTGTTTTTCATGTTTTTGTCTTTCTTTTTTATTGTTGACCTTTTTCAGCCCAACTTGAAGGACAAATGTAAACATAGCTGGTGCCTTAGCTCTTAACAATAATTAGTATTGTGGTTATTTTATTGAACTGTTAATGGTTTTTAATCCAAATTTAGATATTTTTAATTAGGCTTAAGTTCATTGATTTTAATTTTCATTAAATTATTTTTATGAAGACAGGAATTTTACAAACATGATATCAAATAAAATTTTATTGATAATTTTTCATTCTTTGACTGCGCTGACAATCTCTTCAGTGGGGTTTGCCGTCTTTACTCACTCGGCTATTGAAACCGGATGACGTCAATAGTCAAACATCAATCTTTAAACCAAATGGTATTTCACTTTGGTAAATCGAAAGAGATATGTATTTCTACGTTAATTGGTTTAAAAGATAGATGGCGAGACAAAAAAGTTTAATAAAAATTTATTTATGATTATTTAACCGGTTTAAAGCAAAAATTCATAAACGAAAAATAGTTTATTAAACGTTATATAAACATTCATACAGTAAGAAAATTTTATGTTGGACTTACCCTTCTTTAAGCCAAAAATAAAATTACATTTTGATAAACGTTTTCATTTTATGATAATATTTATGCAAAATAAGCTTAAAAATAATGGAAAAAATGTCTGATTTATTAATATGGACATGATTAATACATTTTACAAAACTTTGTTTTTTTAGTTTTGACAACCAATTAAAAGATACATATATTTTAATAAAATGTTTAGGATATGATGAAAATGAATACGTTCAGCGGTAAAAACAGATATTATCTTTATTTATTTATTAAATTATCTCAATTAGTTTTTTATGTTTTAAACAACGAATTGTTGTTTAAAAATATAAAAAAAATAAAATAAAAAAGTCATAATAATAGTGATGTTAATAAAAAATAAACAAACTTTTTGTTCGAATACTTTCTTATGGTATATAAGGTTCAAACAAAATTTTTATATACCTGTCGGCAAAACTTTGCTCAGAAACTAAAATAATATATATTTTTATTTTATAAGAATAACTTTTAAGATCTTATATTACAAAAAATATATATTAATTATAGAATATCATATGAACCGAATAAAAGTTTTGTTTGGGTGCAAAATGGGGTTACATGGTTCCGGGGTACGGCCCTGACGGCAAACTACGGGTATCTTGCAACTCGGTTACAGTCTGTACGGCGAAAAACCACTTGCTGAGGCAGGTCGAGCAACACACAACCCCTCTCCGGATAGAACACAACAACCATCCTTATTGCTTGTGGCTCACTGACACGGGATTCGTGGCTCCTTTTTATTTAGTAAAAAACACTTTGTTTACTTTTTTTTATATTTAATATATTTGTAATTTAATTTAATTAACATTTTTTTTATAGTAGTGGTCGGCGTCTGGCTGGTGCAACGTTCATGAAACAGTGATCAAGGCGAATTCATTTTTCAGGCGGCAGTGCCAGCACACCTGATCTGCACACGACATGAGGCGGCTGCCGTATGGCACCACCTCATAAAGCCCCTTTCCACACGATGGATTTCTTTTTGTCCACACGGGCAAACAGAAATCCATGTTTACACCAACCAGACGCCAACATACACTTCGCCTTGCAACGGTGGTGCAAAATAATCAGTAATTAAGAGATAAGAGGAAAGATTATATAAGAAAAAGAAATAGTATATTTCAATATGTACTTTAATTTTAAAGCAAAGGAGAAAAAAATGGAGGAAAACAAGGTATTAAAACGAACTCAAAGTTTAAAACAAAAATTCAGCAAACTAATTTCATAAATTGGCAAAAATTAAATTGAGAAAATCCAAAAAAATCAAGAGTAACAAAACAAAAGAAAAAGAGTTAATTAAGAGAAAAAAATATTAATATATTTACAATTAAAGTAATTCATAAAAAAAAACTTAACAATAGTGCGGAAACACAAAAAAAAAATAATAATAACAACGCACAACGCGTGTAGGTCCACGCGCGAGCACTGCCGTGCAGCATGGAATCGCACGCACAGGGGGCATCGGAAGTTGGGATTGAAGGCCATGAGGATCTGGAAGAAGATCTTTTATTATTGGGCAACGTCAAAAAAAAGAAAGGAGAAGTCTTATGTGTCGCATTTAGGCAGAGCGACTAATTTGTGTATCGGCCGAGCTATGACCATCATTGCCTCGATAAACCTTGATGATACGCTCTAAACGCCACTCATTCGGACAGCCTGTTTCGCTTTTTAGAACCACAAGATCGCCTTCTTTTAAGTCTAGCTGAGGGTGTTGCGATTTGTTGCGCTTGTTTAGCTCTTTTATATACACCTGCTTCCATCGGTGACAGAATTCTTGCTGTAGGACCTTGAATTTACGCCACCGGTTCACAATACTAAGCGGTGATGACAGCTCTTCAGGCTCAGCAGGTGTTAGCATAGATGTGCCGATCAGAAAGTGCCCTGTGGTGCTTCCATGTGAGGTGCTGCAGCAGGGATAAATTGCCACGCCAAGTGCTGGTGACCATAATTCTCTACAGTCGTGTCACGAAGCTCTTTCACGTGATTGGCGAAGTCGGCGTCGATTTCTCTAGCGGCGCCAACGAAGTTTCTGCCGTTATCAGAAAAAATGCAGCTTGGGCAACTAGGACGGGTGATGAAACGGGCCAAGGCTGCTAGAAAGACGGGGGTAGACAAATCGTTAACATTTTCAAGGTGAATCGCCTTTGTAGAGAAGCAAACAAAAAGACACACGTAGCCTTTTGAGATTCTGCAGTATCTGCTTGTGAAACTTTTAATCTCGAACGGGCCAGCAAAATCAACGCCAGTATTCGTAAATGGGCGACAAAGGGTAGTTCTTTCTTTCGGCAAAGCCGCCATATTTGATGTTGAAGATTTTTTCTATAAACAACGCAGACTTTGCAATTACGAACCACTGTCCTTATCAGATTTTATAATAATCCAGCACTCTTTCCGGACGATATTTAAGACTTGACGAGGGCTTCCGTGAAGGGCTGAGGTGTGCACGAATTCTACCATACGCCAAAATAATAGGATGTCGCTGTTTGTACGACAGACAAGTAGTAGAGCTTAGGCGACTATTAGATCGAACAATGTTGTCTTTGTCAACAAAAGGGGTAAGTGTAAACAGGGGGCTACGTGAATTGATTTTCTTATTCGCCTTGAGGCAGCTGAACTCCCCTGAGAAGTGCATTTGTTAAGAGAGATAAAATAAGCGATTTCTTTAATTCACTAGAACTATAAAATACGTTGTCGCGTCTTCTCTTACTCGTCAGGCCAACAAATCGAAACATATAAGCGATTACGTGATATGCTCTACATAAGCTAGAAAACCTATCTAGAATATCCTCTTTATCAGCAGCTCTAGCATCAAAACTTTAGCTCCTTTCGACTCTTCTGCCGTCTCGAACTCCGCTGCTCCTGCAGGCCTCGAAGACTGCGTTAAGTTGAGCCACTCAGGTCCGTGCCACCAGAGCCTATTTTCTTTCAAATCCGCAAGGATCAGCCCCGGGTGGCTAGATCGGCAGGATTGTCACCAGACGCAATGTGACACCAGTTTTTATTCCCAACTTTTTCTACTATTGTAGCCACTCTGTTTGCCACGAACGTTTTCCAGCTAAAACAGTCGTGGAATCGGACCACAAATAAAGGGGGGACTTGTTCACGTTAAAAGTACTACACTGTCAACCTAATTTGCCAAAAGAACTTCTCCACATGACTCCAAAAGGGGTAAATATGGCTTTTTTATTGGTGCTACCTTAGTCTTACATGTGAGCAGACTTGTCAAAACTTTATTTTCGAGCTGTACCCTTATACATATATATTGTTGCCGCATATGCCAACTCAGTCGAGTCACAGAACCCGTGAAATTGTATAGTACAGCCAGGCGAATATTGAACCCAACGAGGCAGCTTAATATTTTTAATTCGCAATCGTTGCTCCTTTTTATTCAGTAAAAAACACTTTGTATCCTTTTTTATATTTAATTTAATTTTAATTTTTTTTATAGTAATGGTCGGCGCACAGTGGCTGAAAATCGTTTTTCATCGGCCAAAAATCTGTAACTTTTTAACCGATAGAGATAATTTTGCAACTTTTTTTTTGCAGGAGAAAAGACTTCTTGAACTTTTTTGCAGTGTTAATTTTGTTAAAATCGGTTCTGTAGTTGTTGAGAAATTTAAGGTCAAAGTTGAACTTTTGATGTTTTTTAGCATTTAGTATGAAAATGCTAATGATTGAGATTGAGAATTATGGTATTTTTTATTCAAAAAGTGGGATGTTTTTCTGCCCACTGTTTTAAGAACTTTTTAATCTACATAACTGCCAAATTTCATTAATATATCCTTGTTCATGTCAGATTAATAGAATGTCAAACCTTAAAATTATTTTTTTTTACTCATGTTGAAAGCCCTTTTATTCATTTACACTATATAAATAATAATTTAAATGTTTGACATTCTATAAATCTAACATGAATAAAGGTATCATAATGAATTTTGGCAGTTATGTAGATTAAAAAGTTCTTAAAACAGTGGACTGAAAAACATCCCCATTTTTGATTAAGAAATACCCAAATTCCCAATCCCGGAAAACGGCTTTAATTTTTTTTTTTGTCAAAAAAAGGCAATACAATTTACCACTCGATATTGATCAGTATTTTCTAGAAAATAATGGACATATTAGAAGACATTACTGTTCTAATTGTTTAAAAATCGGTGTGTTGAATTATTAGAATTTTTTACTCATATTATTTTTTTTTTTGTTTGAAAAATTTGATTTGGAATAGGGCATATGAGAGTAAAGATGTTAAACTGACTAAAAATTGCTTCTACAAGCATACTCATAATGTTTTCTTTAAAAAAATATAAACATTTTTATTTATTTCTGGAGAAAATATTTTTTTATCAGCGAAAGAACAAATGAGTATTCGTATTACCTTTATATGCATATACATTCGCCTCGTATATACCATTATACCTTTAAAACAATGCATAGGCATGTAATAATACCTATGATCATTTTTTTAATAGCGTCCCTTGGTGGCAAACATTCCTTCTTAGCAGCAGTTATGTGATGATAAGCAGGATACAGATTTGAACCTTTTTAAATTGCACGTACTCTGAGCTGAATATATTGCTCTTTTGTTAACTTCAAATCTAAAAATAATGCTAATGCCTCTTCATTTGAAAACTGTTTTTCATCGCTTGGCGTTGGAACACTCTTAAGAATCCGTTTTGTTCTCTTGGGACTAGCGATAAACACTTTTTCAATAATATCGACTTTTGTGAGTTGTTTTTGTGACCGCAGTTGATATAGCAAAGCTTCTTGAATATTTTTATCCCCGATTTCTTCGTTGATATCCTTAAGCTTCCGCCTTTTAGATCTATCGCTACAGTTCTCAAGTGATTTCTTTGGTCTCCCAAGGTTCTTTTCATTTGTACCTTCTGAAGATATCTGGACACTGAGTTCGCCATCTAATCAGTTTGCTAAACTGTTGTAAAATCTAGGTTTACTCCATCCAACTTGTTTAAAGCGCTTTTTTAAGTTTTTGACGAAATCGGTTATTTTATTTTGCAGTTCCGATCGTATTTCAGTGCTGCAGGAATATATATTGAGTTTTCCTTCAATGTAACTTAAAACATCTTCCTCCTTTTTATTTTTAAAATACTCTTCGGATAATTCTTTATAGCTGGAGCTCTCCATTTTTATAGATATTAAAAAAATTAGATTGTTATTGCTTTGATATATTTTAACAACTGAGATTTTATTCGAATACCACTGGCTTTTATACATAGCTTGCGTTATACTGTGTTCCTAGGTAGCAAAATAAGGTAGAATAAAGAACTAAAATGGGCTTAAGTAGGAAACGCTTAAAATCCCACAGGTATTGGTAATTATATAATATAAAATACTTGGCTTGGTACACTTATATTTCAGTCATATGAATAGGTAAAATTAAAAGAGCAAAAGAAATGTTGCGAATAATTTTACACAAACTAAAAAAGTGTTCTATAGGCTGGTCCAAACAGGTACAAAAGTGCATTTGGGTTTAAAGTGGATACTTTCACCTACCTACAGCTAGTAAAATTTCTTTAACCCCTTTTGTCCTCATAAATTCTATTCTTCTGAACTTCAATTTGACTAAAATATAGAACCTGAAAAAATATTTAATAACACAGCAGGTATAATCGGTACAGTAATACAACATAACATTGTTTAAAGACTGTTTTACTACCAATATAAAAAATGTTGAACCCACTATTGATAACAGTTTGACATAAAACATAATAAAAATCAAGCCAAAAAATCCGTTTTATCCGAATATCTCCAAAAGCAAAGGAGATAACCTAAACATTTAAGCATATTTTTTGTAACTCAGCTTAAGTTAAATTTTTTTTTTGCAATCCATAAATATATTTTTGGTGAATTTTTTAAAAGTTTGAATTTCGAGGTTACCAATTTTAGAGGTCCGCAAGTCACTCTCCCGACCCTCCATGGACTCGTGTTCTTCCAATTCAACACAAAAGCTACCCAGCCATGACAGTTTAAAATTTCATTCAAATATGTTCAGCCGTTCATAAGAAGCAAAATTATTTTTCAAAACAAAACGCTCGTAAACCATTGTGTTATATTTCAGTCATATGAGCAGCTTAAATAAAAAGACCAAAAAAAAAAGATTGCGAGCAATTTCATTAAAATGAAAAAAGTGTTCAACAGACAGTTCCAAACAGTTGCACAAGTATATATGGGGTTAAAGAGGACACCTTCAGCTTTCTGATGGTACTAAAATCTCTTTGACCCCTTTTGACCCTAACAAGTTCTACTCCTCTAAAATTCGGATTTAACTAAAATATAGAACCTGGGGAAACATTTAATAACACATCAGGTATAAATGATACGTTGATGTAATGATCCATTTCTTAAAGACTACTATCCCATTAATATAACAAAAAAAATTTCGACCAATTATTGATAACGGTTTGCGAGAAATCATAATTTAGTTCTGATCAAATTTACAAAAATTAATTTTTTTCTAAAACAAAATAAAATATTTGTTTCCGGCAGCATGCCACAGCCACAATTACGAATATTTTAATCTAGTTTTTTTGATACCTTAGTTCTAATATGTTTGCTATCGAATGGCATTAAATGTTTTGAAATCGGCGATGACAAAAAATTGGACTTTTGGCCGATGAAATTCAATTTTCAGCCACAGTGCGGCGTCTGGCTGGTGCAACGTTCACGAAACGGTGATCTAGCAAGGCGAATTCATTTTTCAGGCGTCATTGCCAGCACAACTGATCTGCACACGACATGAGGGGGCTGCCATATGGCACCACCTCATTAAGTACCTTTCTACACGATGGATTTCTGTTTGGCCACACGGGCAAACACAAATCCATGTTTACACCAACCAGATGTCAACAAGTTTCATGCATCACTAGCAATTTATTGACAAGAAAGTGGCCATATTTAAACACAAAATCGCTACAAGCAGTTAATAGTTAAAAGGCGGTAAATGTACGTTTCTGATTACAAATTTGTATAAGAGGCTTATAAGATAAAAAGCGTTTGATTGTTATTACATACTTTAAGCTTAAAATAAGATATTTTTATAAACATGGCCGTAATAATACAGGTTTGTTTTACCCGAAAAAGTACCAAATTTGAGGTTGTATTTTTAAAATAAGTTACTCATGTTTTAAATTTTTATTTCTGTGTGTATTGTTTTAGAAGATAGATTAGGGACAAAAAGTTCCAAAACACCCGTTTACTCCCTTAAAGGCTTGAATGTTAAAAAAGTACCAAACAGCAGTTTGCTTTTTTTATTTAATGAAAAACAATAAGTATTAAATTAAAAAAAGTTCCATTTTAATATAATAAAGTACCAAAGAGATCCCTCTAGCAGATTCTCATTCACTCAGGACCTTGTTTATACGTTAAAGAACAAAAAAGAACCAAAAAGTTTCTTTCACATATTCTTTTCTACTCAGGACATTGCATGTTGAATTTTATGTTTCTAGGTCCAAAACTAATTTTGGAATTTGAATTTTCTCAATCTAAATTTAAAATTAAAATTTTTCAATTTCATTTGGAATTTTCTCAATATAAAATTAAAACTTTTTAATTTCATTTGGAATTTTATCATATTCATTTGGAATTTTCTCAATTTAAATTAAAAGTTCTCAATTTCTGTTGGAATTTTCTCAATGTCAAACTGAAATTCTCAATTTCAATAAAAAGATAATGTAGTCGAATTTTAAAACTTATTATAAATCCATTTTTTTCTTTGCAGTTTATTCACAAAAACAACCTCCTTATCCACCCTACGCTAACTATCCTCAACCACAAATGTTTGCCGGTCCGTATTATCATGGGTCACAATATGGACCTTACAACTATTAAGATAAAACAATCGATAATTCCCCATAAATATCACAAAAAATCAATACATACGAGTAAATAATTATGAAGTATATTCAAGAAAATTATTGCATCATTCCAAATACCAATTTATTTAAAGTGTTCTACAGATGGTGTCAAAGCTTATTACTGGATGATTAATATCGTCGACCGGTTAAATAAATAAAATATTTAAATAAAAATTCTAGTGAACATCAAAATTATTTATTATAATTTCCATGTCGTGCATACACTTACATACCTACATATATTTTTTATTGCTTATATTAACGTATCTAAAAATTTTACATAAATACATATATGTATATTCGCAACACTAAGGAATGGAATTTATATGCACATTATATGTACGAACAAAAGACTTGATTCAACGATAAAAAAAATTTACAACGAATCATACAAAATAGAAAAAAAATGTAATTGTATGTTATACGTTACTTAGCATATTCTTTAAGCTTAAATTTTAAATATACATAGGTATATTATGTTTGTCTTCCAAGAACCTATAAAACTCACAACTAATAATTAACAAATTCCAAATTAAGAATAAAATATACATAGTTATTATGTACTGCATTCAAAAAATAAAACAAAGCACATATTTAGTGTAAGTTATATTATATATGTATATGTATAAACTATATCAGCCGTATTCATAAAAACCTATGTATTTATGATTAATTAACCGTTTGTAAGCAAAATATGCTAAAGTTGTATTCATCAACGAAAAATAGTCTATTTACCCTTTAATAAACCTTTCATAATGTAAGAAAATTTATTGTTGGATTTATCATTCTTTAAACCAAAAATAAAATGACATTTTGATAAATGTTTCATTTTATGATGTTATTTTTGTAAAATATGTTTACAAATAATGGAAAAAATGTTTTATTTATTATTATGGACATGTTAACTGCATTTTACAATTTTTTTTTTTTTGACAACCAATTTAAAGTTAAATATTTTATAAAATGTTTATATGATTAAAACAAGTAAGAAAGTATAGAACGTCATGCCCGACCATATAATACCCTACACCACAATATTTAAAAACGAATTTCGGAGAGGCAGAAATTGACCCATACCTCTCGTAATCCTCGTTTTGAAAATGCATGCTTATGTGTCCATATAAATATGGATATATGTATCTATGTTTTAAATTTTATTCAAATTGGTTTATAAGTTTCTGAGAAGAAGAAATTGCCACCTATCTCCCCTCTTGGTCCTATTTTTTAAAAAAATGCATAGCTTATGTGTCCATATAAATATGGAAATATCTATGTTTTAAATTTCAAAAAGATTGGCCTGGGGCCTGATTCTGGCAGTCGTGATCGAGTACTTTCTCGATTCGAAAGCATTTTAATATCTAATTATTTCAGTCAATACTGAAAGAATCGTTCAGTATCGACTGAAAGAATTACAAAGAAACAAAATTTCTTTCGAATCGAGAAAGTACTCGATCGCGACTGCCAGAATTAGGCCCGTGTACTTTGCGCACAAGGTGACATGGACAGCCAGCCAGTCAGAATGCTGGACAACCGGACGGACATCATTAGATCGACTCAGAAGGTGATCGGTATACCTTAAGGTGGGTATAGGATCAATATTTTAAGGTGTTTCACACATCAGCACAAATGCATAATAGAGGGTATTGTGGTGTGGGTATACTGAATATGTTAATGGGCAAATGCAGATATTCTCTTTGAATGTTCATTAAATTATTGCAATTAGTTATTTTTTTATTTTTTAAACAACGAATTGTTGTACAAAAATATCAAAAAAATAAAATAAACAAATCATAATAATAGTGATGATAATAAAAAGTAAACAAACTTTTTATTCGAATACTTTCTAATCGTACATACATATATATAAAAAATATGTTCAAACAAACCTTTTTTATACTTTTCGGCAAAATGTTGCTCAGAAACTAAAATAATATGTAGTTTTATTTTTTAAGAATAATTTTTAAGAACTAAAATTAAAAAAATAAATAAATTTATTATAGAATATCATGTAAACCGAATAGAAGTTTCATGCATCACTAGCAATAAAATGGCAACAAAATGTAAAGAAAGTGGCCATACTTAAACACAAAATCGCTACAAACAGTAAAAAGTTAAAAAGCTCTTAAGGAACGTTCATGAATACAAATGTATATAAGAGGTTTATAAGGCAAAAATCGTTTGATAGTTATTACATACACTAAGCTTTCAAATAAGAACTGTTTATGAATATGGCCGTATATATAAGAGTATGTACAAACATATTTGAAACAAAAAATGATGTAAACAAAACCCATAAAATGCAAATAAATTAATCTCTTGTTTACTTTTCTGCATTCAAATCATTGTAACAAATTGCTAAAGTGATGCGAACGCCATAGAAGAATTGAAGCAAAGCCGCGAATAACGCTGTAAGAGCCACTTTTTGCAAAAACTGTTTTTTGCCTATTACCGCTAACATTACTCTCTTAATCTGCTTAAAAATCAAATCACCTTGAAAAATAATTATTTTATAAGTTACAACGTTATTCGCGGCTGTGCTTAATTATTCAAAATCAAATTATTCACATTTTTGCATGGAGTCTCCACCTGTGATAAGATATAAGATTTTTTTTATCAGCAAACGTCCAATTCAAACTGAGAGAGCATAGATTACATAGATATGAAACACGCTTGTCAAGAACCTAAGTCTCTGGTCAAAAAAAACTTTTGTGATGAGAATGGGTTAGTAAAAATTTTATCATTGTGTTAGTATGAAATAAATACTCCCACATTCCCAGCAAACACAAATAAAAGGTCTGAAAAATAATATAGATTTTATTTGAATTTTGTTAAGAAATTCACAAAACGTTCTCTTTTTTTTAATACTATAAGTTTTGAATGATATTTAACCATTTTCCAGCAATATATATTTGAGAATGGGTTTAATTAAATATCATTATCAATTTCACATCAAGCTTTACTGTTTGCTGGGAATATTTCACCACTTTAATGATATTTACCTAATTATAAAGCACAAGTCAGAAAGCCCGACTACATAATACCCTACACCTAATACAAATTATCGAGAGTGTACCCTATTTGGGACTAATGTACAATCATGGACTCGCCAAAACAAAATTATGTTATTAGTTTAAGATTCATGTACTTATACGAATTCTACGATTATCTATATATCTACATCTGAAATAGATTTTTTGTAAAGAGGTTATATGGGACCTATGGTCAATTCTGGACCTACATGTAATGACATTGAAGTTATGTCTCCAAATTTCATGTCACTACCAATATTTATAAGGTTGTTATGGCATTTAAAGCTATATTGGGAGACGGTATTATTATGGGAGCTGTGGTAAAATATAGTCCGATTCAATTAAAAATTTGGTTAAATCATCAAGATTGGAATAAAATATTTCTGGGCCAAGTTCAATCGAAAAACTAGCATAATAAGATGCTTTATATGAAAGATTATCTACATTTTGGAAAGATGTTATACAGCCAGACGGATGAACGGACGTCGTTAGGTCGATTCAGGAGGTAATTTTAATCCGATCAGTATGCTAAAATAAGGGTCGAAACCCAATATTTTTATCTGTTACACATATCAACACAAGCCCATAATAACCTATCCACGTATGTTAGAGTGAGTATACTAACTGGTTCCCATAATTCCAGATGAGAAATTGGTCAACCGCTGTTTATTAAAGGTGTAAATTTTATGTTGTAAAAGCTTGAGATATAGACTGCTGTATTACGAAAGCAAGCTTCTCAACACGCATACGAAAAACCCACGGAAACAATTAAGCAGAGTACCGAAACGCTCACTCATGAGCGAGCGTGAAAATTTAAAAATTTTTCTGCAAATTCATCCTCATGATGGTGAGGAAAATAAATATTTTGAATTTCCTCACTCATGAGCAGTGAGCAAAAACCAAAAATTCATATGTGATTTTTCAGATATAAAAAATTTGAAAAAATTCACGTTAAAATTCTTCACAAGGAAAGAAAATGCGATTTGCCCAACCATTTCCAGCGGGAAAATCAAGTAGTAAAGAGGCCTCTTTGCAGATATAAGATCTCCCAGCCGCATTCCAACTGTATTACCAATTAACAATGTGTGTCATTGTAAACCAACACCTTGCACTTTTGCATCTATTTGAAACCCTTCTGGAAGGGCTTCTAAAAAGATTTAAGAATAAAGATTTATCCAAGTTTAATTGTTGTGGCTAATAATACGAAGTGAGAAAATTAATAACTAAACTTGCGACAGGCCTTTTCTTATCGACTCTGACTCTGCGAACTAGTGCTTGGTTGACTTTGATTATTGTTGTTATTCCTAACTATCTCCTTATGTATTAATGTATGGTGTTTTCTTTTGCACTTCGAACAACCATTTTCACTCGTACAATCCCCATACATATGCCCCAAAGTAACTCAATTAAAATAAAACCGAAATCTTTTTAATGTTGAAACACGG
This sequence comes from Pollenia amentaria, assembly GCA_943735925.1. Lineage (NCBI taxonomy): Eukaryota > Metazoa > Arthropoda > Insecta > Diptera > Polleniidae > Pollenia > Pollenia amentaria. The sequence goes on along the minus strand of OX031008.1, from coordinate 38,508,538 downwards.
TTCTTGTAGTCCATGCTCAAAAATTTATTGCAAACACTAATTTTGTGCTTCTCTTTACATAATTTACATGAGCTCGTGTCAACCTTTGTGTGATGGGCCTTAAATTGCTTAGTTTTTGTAGACATAGAGCTATTATGTGAGCACCGAAATACATTTATTAATTTCTCTTTGGAGCCTTTCTATTTCTGAAGCCGTTTCTCGTTGATATGGAGCCAAATTAAATAAAGCTTTCAACTGACTATTTATTACAATGCGCTTATTTTCATATTGGGACTTTAAATTGTTCCACGCTTTCCCAAAATGTTCAGCTGTCAGGGCAATATTTCTATTTATATCCCGGGCTTCATTATCTGTCTTTTGAAATAAATAAAATAATTTTTCTACAGGGCTAAGTCTCGTGTTGTTTATGTAGATTGCCGTAAACATATCCCTGAAGGTGGGCCATGAAACGTAATCTCCATGAAAAACGCCTGTATAACACGGGGGGACAGGCATAGAACAAAGGTTGAGAAACACTGTTTTATTTTTCTGGTTCTCTTCTTCTACTACCTGTCTAGCATTTGCCAACATATTTATGCACCGCACGTAGTTTTTTTTATCGCCATTAGTTCTTTTTTTACCTCAGAAGGTGATCGGTACCTTAAGGTGAGTATAGGATCAATATTTTAAGTTGTTTCACACATCAGCACAAATGCATAATAGAGGGTATTGTGGTGTGGGTATACTGAATATGTTAATGGGCAAATGCAGATATTCTCTCTGAATGTTCATTATATTATTGCAATTAGTTATTTTTTTATTTTTTAAACAACGAATTGTTGTACAAAAATATCAAAAAAATAAAATAAACATATCATAATAATAGTGATGATAATAAAAAGTAAACAAACTTTTTATTCGAATACTTTCTAATCGTACATATATATAAAACATATGTTCAAACAAACCTTTTTTATACTTTTCGGCAAAATGTTGCTCAGAAACTAAAATAATATGTAGTTTTATTTTTTAAGAATAATTTTTAAGAACTAAAATTAAAAAAATAAATAAATTTATTATAGAATATCATGTGAACCGAATAGAAGTTTCATGCATCACTAGCAATAAAATGGCAACAAAATGTAAAGAAAGTGGCCATACTTAAACACAAAATCGCTACAAACAGTAAAAAGTTAAAAAGCTCTTAAGGAACGTTCATGAATACAAATGTATATAAGAGGTTTATAAGGCAAAAATCGTTTGATAGTTATTACATACACTAAGCTTTCAAATAAGAACTGTTTATGAATATGGCCGTATATATACGAGTATGTACAAACATATTTGAAACAAAAAATGATGTAAACAAAACCCATAAAATGCAAATAAATTAATCTCTTGTTTACTTTTCTGCATTCAAATCATTGTAACAAATTGCTAAAGTGGTGCGAACGCCATAGAAGAATTGAAGCAAAGCCGCGAATAACGCTGTAAGAGCCACTTTTTGCAAAAACTTTTTTTTGCCTATTACCGCTAACATTACTCTCTTAATCTGCTTACAAATCAAATCACCTTGAAAAATAATTATTTTATAAGTTACAACGTTATTCGCGGCTGTGCTTAATTATTCAAAATCAAATTATTCACATTTTTGCATGGAGTCTCCACCTGTGATAAGATATAAGATTTTTTTTATCAGCAAACGTCCAATTCAAACTGAGAGAGCATAGATTACATAGATATGAAACACGCTTGTCAAGAACCTAAGTCTCTGGTCAAAAAAAACTTTTGTGATGAGAATGGGTTAGTAAAAATTTTATCATTGTGTTAGTATGAAATAAATACTCCCACATTCCCAGCAAACACAAATAAAAGGTCTGAAAAATAATATAGATTTTATTTGAATTTTGTTAAGAAATTCACAAAACGTTCTCTTTTTTTTAATACTATAAGTTTTGAATGATATTTAACCATTTTCCATCAATATATATTTGAGAATGGGTTTAATTAAATATCTTTATCAATTTCACATCAAGCTTTACTGTTTGCTGGGAATATTTCACCACTTTAATGATATTTACCTAATTATAAAGAACAAGTCAGAAAGCCCGACTACATAATACCCTACACCTAATACAAATTATCGAGAGTGTACCCTATTTGGGACTAATGTACAATCATGGACTCGCCAAAACAAAATTATGTTATTAGTTTAAGATTCATGTACTTATACGAATTCTACGATTATCTATATATCTACATCTGAAATAGATTTTTTGTAAAGAGGTTATATGGGACCTATGGTCAATTCTGGACCTACATGTAATGACATTGAAGTTATGTCTCCAAATTTCATGTCACTACCAATATTTATAAGGTTGTTATGGCATTTAAAGCTATATTGGGAGACGGTATTATTATGGGAGCTGTGGTAAAACATAGTCCGATTCAATTAAAAATTTGGTTAAATGATCAAGATTGGAATAAAATATTTCTGGGCCAAGTTCAATCGAAAAACTAGCATAATAAGATGCTTTATATGAAAGATTATCTACATTTTGGAAAGATGTTATACAGCCAGACGGATGAACGGACGTCGTTAGGTCGATTCAGGAGGTAATTTTAATCCGATCAGTATGCTAAAATAAGGGTCGAAACCCAATATTTTTATCTGTTACACATATCAACACAAGCCCATAATAACCTATCCACGTATGTTAGAGTGAGTATACTAACTGGTTCCCATAATTCCAGATGAGAAATTGGTCAACCGCTGTTTATTAAAGGTGTAAATTTTATGCTGTAAAAGCTTGAGATATAGACTGCTGTATTACGAAAGCAAGCTTCTCAACACGCATACGAAAAACCCACGGAAACAATTAAGCAGAGTACCGAAACGCTCACTCATGAGCGAGCGTGAAAATTTAAAAATTTTTCTGCAAATTCATCCTCATGATGGTGAGGAAAATAAATATTTTGAATTTTCTCACTCATGAGCAGTGAGCAAAAACCAAAAATTCATATGTGATTTTTCAGATATAAAAAATTTGAAAAAATTCACGTTAAAATTCTTCACAAGGAAAGAAAATGCGATTTGCCCAACCATTTCCAGCGGGAAAATCAAGTAGTAAAGAGGCCTCTTTGCAGACATAAGATCTCCCAGCCGCATTCCAACTGTATTACCAATTAACAATGTGTGTCATTGTAAACCAACACCTTGCACTTTTGCATCTATTTTTAACCCTTCTGGAAGGGCTTCTAAAAAGATTTAAGAATAAAGATTTATCCAAGTTTAATTGTTGTGGCTAATAATACGAAGTGAGAAAATTAATAACTAAACTTGCGACAGGCCTTTTCTTATCGACTCTGACTCTGCGAACTAGTGCTTGGTTGACTTTGATTATTGTTGTTATTCCTAACTATCTCCTTATGTATTAATGTATGGTGTTTTCTTTTGCACTTCGAACAACCATTTTCACTCGTACAATCCCCATACATATGCCCCAAAGTAACTCAATTAAAACAAAACCGAAATCTTTTTAATGTTGAAACACGGTTCTTGTAGTCCATGCTCAAAAATTTATTGCAAACACTAATTTTGTGCTTCTCTTTACATAATTTACATGAGCTCGTGTCAACCTTTGTGTGATGGGCCTTAAATTGCTTAGTTTTTGTAGACATAGAGCTATTATGTGAGCACCGAAATACATTTATTAATTTCTCTTTGGAGCCTTTCTATTTCTGAAGCCGTTTCTCGTTGATATGGAGCCAAATTAAATAAAGCTTTCAACTGACTATTTATTACAATGCGCTTATTTTCATATTGGGACTTTAAATTGTTCCACGCTTTCCCAAAATGTTCAGCTGTCAGGGCAATATTTCTATTTATATCCCGGGCTTCATTATCTGTCTTTTGAAATAAATAAAATAATTTTTCTACAGGGCTAAGTCTCGTGTTGTTTATGTAGATTGCCGTAAACATATCCCTGAAGGTGGGCCATGAAACGTAATCTCCATGAAAAACGCCTGTATCACAAGGGGGGACAGGCATAGAACAAAGGTTGAGAAACACTGTTTTATTTTTCTGGTTCTCTTCTTCTACTACCTGTCTAGCATTTGCCAACATATTTATGCACCGCACGTAGTTTTTTTTATCGCCATTAGTTCTTTTTTTACCTCTATAGTGCTCGCGAAACACTCTTCAAATACTTTTTATATCTCCCCCAAATATCTTCCAAGTTACTTCTTTCGAAATCTATCGCGTCATTGTGTAAACCGAAAATTCTTCCTTTTTTAGCACAACCTCAGAATTGGTTAAATCATCTGCCGCCCGAATAAATTTCTCGAAGGTAGACATCTTTTGTTTACAAAATCGAACAACAAATGCGAATATGTTTCAAAAAAAGGCAACAAAAAATTTCAAGCGAGTAACTTTCTTAAAAATTTTTTGGCGCGCTGGCAATACTTTCCCAATATTCACAAAATTGAAGCAAATGTATCTGGCGAAAGCAAAAACTTATCAATTAGGCGAGTAACCGGTAAACAGGTGAGTAAAAAAAGATGGCTCTTAAAATTGTGAGGCTTCACTTTAGCGCAACTTAACCTCACTTTTACCGAGACTTAATATGGCGCGACACAGTATATGCATTCACTTTAAATTTCAAAAAGCACGTACCTTTAAAATCAGATCCGGTTCGAAGGACCAAATGTTTGGGTGCAAAATGGGGTTCCGGGGTACGGCCCTGATGGCAAACGTGGTCGGTCTGGTCATATGTCCGATGGGAACTACAGGTAGCTTGCAACTCAGTTGGTTGGAGTCTGTACGGCGCAAAACCACTTGCTGAGACAGGTCGAGCAACACACAACCCTTCTCCGGATGGAACACAAGAACCACCCTTATTGCTTGTGGCTCACTGACACGGGATTCCTTGCTCCTTTTTATTTAGTAAAAATCACTTTGTATACTTTTTTCATATATAATTTAATTTTAATTTTTTTTTTTGTAATGGTCGGCGTCTGGCTGGTGCAACGTTCACGAAACGGTGATTAAGGCGAATTCATTTTTCAGGCGTCATTGCCAGCACACCTGATCTGCACACGACATGAGGGGGCTGCCATATGGCACCCCCTCATTAAGTACCTTTCCACACGATGGATTTCTGTTTGTCCACACGGGCAAACAGAAATCCATGTTTACACCAACCAGATGCCAACAAGTTTCATGCATCACTAACAATTTATTTACAAGAAAGTGGCCATACTTAAACACAAAATCGCTACAAGCAGTTAATAGTTAAAAGGCGGTTAATGTACGTTTCTGATTACAAATTTGTATAAGAGGCTTATAAGATAAAAAGCGTTTGATAGTTATTACATACTTTAAGCTTAAAATAAGATATTTTTATAAACATGGCCGTAATAATACAGGTTTTTTTTACCCGTAAAAGTACCAAATTTGAGGTTGTATTTTTAAAATAAGTTACTCATGTTTTAAATTTTTATTTCTGTGTGTATTGTTTTAGAAGATAGATTAGGGACAAAAAGTTCCAAAACACCCATTTACTCCCTTAAAGGCCCGAATGCTAAAAAAGTACCAAACAGCAGTTTGCTTTTTTTTTATTTAATGAAAAACAATAAGTATTATATTAAAAAAAGTTCCATTTTAATATAATAAATTACCAAAAAGATCTCTCTAGCAGATTCTCATTCACTCAGGACCTTGCAAGTTAAATTTTATGTTGATACGTTAAAGAACAAAAAAGAACCAAAAAGTTTCTTTCATATATTCTTTTCTACTCAGGACATTGCATGTTGAATTTTATGTTTCTACTTCCAAAACTAATTTTGGAAATTGAATTTTCTCAATCTAAATTTAAAATTAAAATTTTTCAATTTCATTTGGAATTTTCTCAATATAAAATTAAAATTTTTTAATTTCATTTGGAATTTTATCATATTCATTTGGAATTTTCTCAATTTAAAATTAAAAGTTCTCAATTTCTGTTGGAATTTTCTCAATGTCAAACTGAAATTCTCAATTTCAATAAAAAGATAATGTAGTCGAATTTTAAAACTTATTATAAATCCATTTTTTTCTTTGCAGTTTATTCACAAAAACAACCTCCTTAGCCACCCTACGCTAACTATTCTCAACCACAAATGTTTGCCGGTCCGTATTATCATGGGTCACAATATGCCCCTTACAACTATTAAGATAAAACAATCGATAATTCCCCATCAATATCACAAAAAATCAATACATACGAGTAAATAATTATGAAGTATATTCAAGAAAATTATTGCATCATTCCAAATACCAATTTATTTAAAGTGTTCTACAGATGGTGTCAAAGCTTATTATTGGATGATTAATATCGTCGACCGGTTAAATAAATAAAATATTTAAATAAAAATTCTAGTGAACAACAAAATTATTTATTATAATTTCCATGTCGTGCATACACTTACATACCTACATATATTTTTTATTGCTTATATTAACGTATCTAAAAATTTTACATAAATACATATATATTCGCAACACTAAGGAATGGAATTTACATGCACATTATATGTACGAACAAAAGACTTGATTCAACGATAAAAAAAATTTACAACGAATCATACAAAATAGGAAAAAAATGTAATTGTATGTTATACGTTACTTAGCATATTCTTTAAGCTTAAATTTTAAATATACATAGGTATATTATGTTTGTCTTCCAAGAACCTATAAAACTCACAACTAATAATTAACAAATTCCAAATTAAGTATAAAATATACGTAGTTATTATGTATGTACTGCATTCAAAAAATAAAACAAAGCACATATTTAGTGTAAGTTATATTATATATGTATATGTATAAATTATATCAGCCGTATTCATAAATGTATTTATGATTAATTAACCGTTTGTAAGCAAAATATGCTAAAGTTGTATTCATCAACGAAAAATAGTCTATTAAACCTTTAATAAACCTTTCATAATGTAAGAAAATTTATTGTTGGATTTATCATTCTTTAAACCAAAAATAAAATAACATTTTGATAAATGTTTCATTTTATGATGTTATTTTTGTAAAATATGTTTACAAATAATGGAAAAAATGTTTTATTTATTATTATGGACATGTTAACTGCATTTTACAATTTTTTTTTTTTGACAACCAATTTAAAGTTAAATATTTTATAAAATGTTTATATGATTAAAACAAGTAAGAAAGTATAGAACGTCATGCCCGACCATATAATACCCTACACCACAATATTTAAAAACGAATTTCGGAGAGGCAGAAATTGACCCATACCTCTCGTAATCCTCGTTTTGAAAATGCATGCTTATGTGTCCATATAAATATGGATATATGTATCTATGTTTTAAATTTTATTCAAATTGGTTTATTAGTTTCTGAGAAGAAGAAATTGCCACCTATCTCCCCTCTTGGTCCTATTTTTTAAAAAAATGCATAGCTTATGTGTCCATATAAATATGGAAATATCTATGTTTTAAATTTCAAAAAGATTGGCCTGGGGCCTGATTCTGGCAGTCGTGATCGAGTACTTTCTCGATTCGAAAGCATTTTAATATCTAATTATTTCAGTCACTACTGAAAGAATCGTTCAGTATCGACTGAAAGAATTACAAAGAAACAAAATTTCTTTCGAATCGAGAAAGTACTCGATCGCGACTGCCAGAATTAGGCCCGTGTACTTTGCGCACAAGGTGACATGGACAGCCAGCCAGTCAGAATGCTGGACAACCGGACGGACATCATTAGATCGACTCAGAAGGTGATCGGTATACCTTAAGGTGGGTATAGGATCAATATTTTAAGGGGTTTCACACATCAGCACAAATGCATAATAGAGGGTATTGTGGTGTGGGTATACTGAATATGTTAATGGGCAAATGCAGATATTCTCTTTGAATGTTCATTAAATTATTGCAATTAGTTATTTTTTTATTTTTTAAACAACGAATTGTTGTACAAAAATATCAAAAAAATAAAATAAACAAATCATAATAATAGTGATGATAATAAAAAGTAAACAAACTTTTTATTCGAATACTTTCTAATCGTACATACATATATATAAAAAATATGTTCAAACAAACCTTTTTTATACTTTTCGGCAAAATGTTGCTCAGAAACTAAAATAATATGTAGTTTTATTTTTTAAGAATAATTTTTAAGAACTAAAATTAAAAAAATAAATAAATTTATTATAGAATATCATGTAAACCGAATAGAAGTTTCATGCATCACTAGCAATAAAATGGCAACAAAATGTAAAGAAAGTGGCCATACTTAAACACAAAATCGCTACAAACAGTAAAAAGTTAAAAAGCTCTTAAGGAACGTTCATGAATACAAATGTATATAAGAGGTTTATAAGGCAAAAATCGTTTGATAGTTATTACATACACTAAGCTTTCAAATAAGAACTGTTTATGAATATGGCCGTATATATAAGAGTATGTACAAACATATTTGAAACAAAACATGATGTAAACAAAACCCATAAAATGCAAATAAATTAATCTCTTGTTTACTTTTCTGCATTCAAATCATTGTAACAAATTGCTAAAGTGATGCGAACGCCATAGAAGAATTGAAGCAAAGCCGCGAATAACGCTGTAAGAGCCACTTTTTGCAAAAACTGTTTTTTGCCTATTACCGCTAACATTACTCTCTTAATCTGCTTAAAAATCAAATCACCTTGAAAAATAATTATTTTATAAGTTACAACGTTATTCGCGGCTGTGCTTAATTATTCAAAATCAAATTATTCACATTTTTGCATGGAGTCTCCACCTGTGATAAAATATAAGATTTTTTTTTATCAGCAAACGTCCAATTCAAACTCAGAGAGCATAGATTACATAGATATGAAACTTGTCAAGAACCTAAGTCTCTGGCCAAAAAACTTTTGTGATGAGAATGGGTTAGTAAAAATTTTATCATTGTGTTAGTATGAAATAAATACTCCCACATTCCCAGCAAACACAAATAAAAGGTCTGAAAAATAATATAGATTTTATTTGAATTTTGTTAAGAAATTCACAAAACGTTCTCTTTTTTTTAATACTATAAGTTTTGAATGATATTTAACCATTTTCCATCAATATATATTTGAGAATGGGTTTAATTAAATATCATTATCAATTTCACATCAAGCTTTACTGTTTGCTGGGAATATTTCACCACTTTAATGATATTTACCTAATTATAAAGAACAAGTCAGAAAGCCCGACTACATAATACCCTACACCTAATACAAATTATCGAGAGTGTACCCTATTTGGGACTAATGTACAATCATGGACTCGCCAAAACAAAATTATGTTATTAGTTTAAGATTCATGTACTTATACGAATTCTACGATTATCTATATATCTACATCTGAAATAGATTTTTTGTAAAGAGGTTATATGGGACCTATGGTCAATTCTGGACCTACATGTAATGACATTGAAGTTATGTCTCCAAATTTCATGTCACTACCAATATTTATAAGGTTGTTATGGCATTTAAAGCTATATTGGGAGACGGTATTATTATGGGAGCTGTGGTAAAACATAGTCCGATTCAATTAAAAATTTGGTTAAATGATCAAGATTGGAATAAAATATTTCTGGGCCAAGTTCAATCGAAAAACTAGCATAATAAGATGCTTTATATGAAAGATTATCTACATTTTGGAAAGATGTTATACAGCCAGACGGATGAACGGACGTCGTTAGGTCGATTCAGGAGGTAATTTTAATCCGATCAGTATGCTAAAATAAGGGTCGAAACCCAATATTTTTATCTGTTACACATATCAACACAAGCCCATAATAACCTATCCACGTATGTTAGAGTGAGTATACTAACTGGTTCCCATAATTCCAGATGAGAAATTGGTCAACCGCTGTTTATTAAAGGTGTAAATTTTATGCTGTAAAAGCTTGAGATATAGACTGCTGTATTACGAAAGCAAGCTTCTCAACACGCATACGAAAAACCCACGGAAACAATTAAGCAGAGTACCGAAACGCTCACTCATGAGCGAGCGTGAAAATTTAAAAATTTTTCTGCATATTCATCCTCATGATGGTGAGGAAAATAAATATTTTGAATTTCCTCACTCATGAGCAGTGAGCAAAAACCAAAAATTCATATGTGATTTTTCAGATATAAAAAATTTGAAAAAATTCACGTTAAAATTCTTCACAAGGAAAGAAAATGCGATTTGCCCAACCATTTCCAGCGGGAAAATCAAGTAGTAAAGAGGCCTCTTTGCAGACATAAGATCTCCCAGCCGCATTCCAACTGTATTACCAATTAACAATGTGTGTCATTGTAAACCAACACCTTGCACTTTTGCATCTATTTTAAACCCTTCTGGAAGGGCTTCTAAAAAGATTTAAGAATAAAGATTTATCCAAGTTTAATTGTTGTGGCTAATAATACGAAGTGAGAAAATTAATAACTAAACTTGCGACAGGCCTTTTCTTATCGACTCTGACTCTGCGAACTAGTGCTTGGTTGACTTTGATTATTGTTGTTATTCCTAACTATCTCCTTATGTATTAATGTATGGTGTTTTCTTTTGCACTTCGAACAACCATTTTCACTCGTACAATCCCCATACATATGCCCCAAAGTAACTCAATTAAAACAAAACCGAAATCTTTTTAATGTTGAAACACGGTTCTTGTAGTCCATGCTCAAAAATTTATTGCAAACACTAATTTTGTGCTTCTCTTTACATAATTTACATGAGCTCGTGTCAACCTTTGTGTGATGGGCCTTAAATTACTTAGTTTTTGTAGACATAGAGCTATTATGTGAGGGGCCTGCTTGGGAACTACTGACAGCTGTATTGTTCGCTAATATAATGTCAGACACACTTTCAAGGGCATGAAATCTATCGGTCAGAAAATTATTTAATTCTTCCCAATTGGCAACCTCTCTCTTATTTTTTACCGCTTGCTTCCACAGATGTAAAGTATTTTCTGAGAGCCGAGATGAACATTGAAAAACAAAAATTGGGTCCCATAAGGCAATATCTACATTAATTTTAGCACCGAAATACAATTATTAATTTCTCTTTGGAGCCTTTCTATTTCTGAAGCCGTTTCTCGTTGATATGGAGCCAAATTAAATAAAGCTTTCAACTGACTATTTATTACAATGCGCTTATTTTCATATTGGGACCTTAAATTGTTCCACGCTTTCCCAAAATGTTCAGCTGACAGGGCAATATTTCTATTTATATCCCGGGCCTCATTATCTGTCTTTTGAAATAAATAAAATAATTTTTCTACAGGGCTAAGTCTCGTGTTGTTTATGTAGATTGCCGTAAACATATCCCTGAAGGTGGGCCATGAAACGTAATCTCCATGAAAAACGCCTGTATCACAAGGGGGGACAGGTATAGAACAAAGGTTGGGAACCACTGTTTTATTTTTCTGGTTCTCTTCTTCTACTACCTGTCTAGCATTTGCCAACATATTTATATAACGCACGTAGTTTTTTCGAACCTGTGGATGTTTTGTTTGTATCGCCGTTAGTTCTTTTTTAACCTCTATAGTGCTCGCGGAACACTCTTCAAATACTTTTTTGTATCTCCCCCAAATATCTTCCAAGTTACTTCTTTCGAAATCTATCGCGTCATTGTGTAAACCGAAAATTCTTCCTTTTTTAGCATAACCTCAGAATTGGTTAAATCATCTGCCGCCCGAATAAATTTCTCGAAGGTAGACATCTTTTGTTTACAAAATCGAACAACAAATGCGAATATGTTTCAAAAAAAGGCAACAAAAAATTCCAAGCGAGTAACTTTCTTTAAAAATGTTTTGGTGCGCTGGCAATACTTTCCCAATATTCACAAAATTGAAGCAAATGTATCTGGCGAAAGCAAAAACTTACCAATTAGGCGAGTAACCGGTAAACAGGTGAGTAAAAAAAGATGGCTCTTAAAATTGTGAGGCTTCACTTTAGCGCAACTTAACCTCACTTTTACCGAGACTTAATATGGCGCGACACAGTATATGCATTCACTTTAAATTTCAAAAAGCACGTACCTTTAAAATCAGATCCGGTTCGAAGGACCAAATGTTTGGGCGAAAATGGGGTTCCGGGGTACGGCCCTGATGGCAAACGTGGTCGGTCTGGTCATATGTCCGATGGGAACTACAGGTAGCTTGCAACTCGGTTGGTTGGAGTCTGTACGGCGCAAAACCACTTGCTGAGACAGGTCGAGCAACACACAACCCTTCTCCGGATAGAACACAAGAACCACCCTTATTGCTTGTGGCTCACTGACACGGGATTCGTTGCTCCTTTTTATTTAGTAAAAATCACTTTGTATACTTTTTTCATATATAATTTAATTTAAATTTTTTTTATAGTAATGGTTGGCGTCTGGCTGGTGCAACGTTCACGAAACGGTGATTAAGGCGAATTCATTTTTCAGGCGTCATTGCCAGCACACCTGATCTGCACACGACATGAGGGGGCTGCCATATGGCACCCCCTCATTAAGTACCTTTCCACACGATGGATTTCTGTTTGTCCACACGGGCAAACAGAAATCCATGTTTACACCAACCAGATGCCAACAAGTTTCATGCATCACTAACAATTTATTGACAAGAAAGTGGCCATACTTAAACACAAAATCGCTACAAGCAGTTAATAGTTAAAAGGCGGTTAATGTACGTTTCTGATTACAAATTTGTATAAGAGGCTTATAAGATAAAAAGCGTTTGATAGTTATTACATACTTTAAGCTTAAAATAAGATATTTTTATAAACATGGCCGTAATAATACAGGTTTTTTTTACCCGTAAAAGTACCAAATTTAAGGTTGTATTTTTAAAATAAGTTACTCATGTTTTAAATTTTTATTTCTGTGTGTATTGTTTTGGAAGATAGATTAGGGACAAAAAGTTCCAAAACACCCATTTACTCCCTTAAAGGCCCGAATGCTAAAAAAGTACCAAACAGCAGTTTGCTTTTTTTTACTTAATGAAAAACAATAAGTATTATATTAAAAAAGTTCCATTTTAATATAATAAATTACCAAAAAGATCTCTCTAGCAGATTCTCATTCACTCAGGACCTTGCAAGTTAAATTTTATGTTGATACGTTAAAGAACAAAACAGAACCAAAAAGTTTCTTTCATATATTCTTTTCTACTCAGGACATTGCATGTTGAATTTTTTGTTTCTACTTCCAAAACTAATTTTGGAATTTGAATTTTCTCAATCTAAATTTAAAATTAAAATTTTTCAATTTCATTTGGAATTTTCTTAATATAAAATTAAAATTTTTTAATTTCATTTGGAATTTTATCATATTAATTTGGAATTTTCTCAATTTCTGTTGGAATTTTCTCAATGTCAAACTGAAATTCTCAATTTCAATAAAAAAAATAATGTAAAACTTATTATAAATCCATTTTTTTCTTTGCAGTTTATTCCCAAAAACAACCTCTGTTAAGAACATACATTCATTACTTTTGTTAATTTAATTTTTTGTTAATTTTATTAATTTATATTAACTAATAAGAATATACATTCTTACATGTATATTCATTTATTGCAGTGACATAGGTTAAGTGCGTTAACTTTCTTGCACAATATTTGGGTTTAATTTTGTAGTGACATAATTTTGGTTTAATCAAATGCATACACCGCAATTTCAACTTCATTAGCCATCATTTATTAATTTGTTTATTAGGTCATTTGTTTTGTGTTAAGGTAAACATTTTTACTTCCTCATTCATTTATTATTATTGTAAGTTAAGTATTTTACTCTTAATTAATTTTATATAAAAGAAAGTAGAAAATAAAGATTAATCAGTCGTGTTTTAAGTAATCTTAATTGTGTTTGCTTTAATACGGCTTCCTTCAGGTTTCAAGTGCTTGTAAGGAAAAATATAAAGTTAGCGTCAGTCTAGATTTATGTGTTTAGATTAAGTCCCGCTAACGATCATTACGTTTGAAATAAACATTTTGGTGACCCCTAGTTCTCGACGTTTTGTACAATTTTGAGGTTTCCTCTCCAGTGGTAAGGAATCCTTGAAATACACAGTAAACGCATCCGGAACACGCAACCACTGCCCGACAGCAGACAACCACCAATAAACATTTTGGTTAGGACATCAGTCCAGTTACTAGGCACCAGAAGCATTTTGGTGACCACTTCAGTCAGGACATTAGGTCCATCATGAAGATACCAAACGCCAGTTTATTTAGGTCGGAGCTAAAATCCACGGCATCAGGACACCGTGAAGTAATCTATCTCCCCAGCAGTGACACAGTTCTAGGCGCTTGAGTGCGGTAAACCCTCACAAGTGGTGAATCCTTGAGAAATCAACTCAAGTTTTAATCAGCTCAGAATGGCAACGATCCAGGATCTGATAGCACAACAGGAAGTAAGGGCCAGTAATATTGGAAAAATCATTTCTATTAATAAAAAGGCCCCACTTGACCGACGATCTGAGGAATTTTATCAGAGCAAACGTAGTGAGCTCATTTCTCTATGGCAGGCGTTCGAAAAAACGGAAAACAGAGTTCGGAGCGATGCCACGTTATCGGAACAGGATCCTTATATTGTTACGAACCTCTACAAGGCAATTGGCGAACAATATAGCTCCACAATGGAATACATTACAACACAACTAAAGAAATTGATGCCGTTAAGCAGCAAGTCAGTCCCAACAGCAAGAGAGAAGGTCATAGAAGAACCGAAAACCACTCAGCATGACGCACAAGGGGAAGCATTGCAGGGACTAGCTAGACGGATAACTGCCCGTATGACAGCGCTGACTCGTCTGTTACAGGTTTATAAACTCAAACAGGTTTATAAACTCAAACAGGTTTATAAACTCAAATCCGAGACTGTAAAAGGGTTATGGACTCAAATCCAAGAGTTATATGACAGCATGTGGCAGCAGACTGACGATCCAGCAAGAATGGGACTATACCAAGGTAAATACGATGACCTGGAAGATTTGGTTCAACATCACCTTGTTAACCTGGCGATACTAGTCAATTCTATGAACTGTTCTTAGAGATGGTGGACAAGCAGTCTCTCCCAAACGTACAAAAAAAAGATGTGGTATCTCAAAACCAACTTATCGGGGGAGGCTGGCAAACTCATAAGCCATCTAGCTCTCACAGAAAAAAATTACAAGACAGCATGGACACTTCTTCAGGAGCGCAACAACAACAAAAGGATTCTGGTAGCCACGCTTGTAGAAAGAATTCTGAATCAACCAAAGGGCACGTCATCAACTGCCTCACTTAAGGATGTGCATGATACAAAAAAAGAGTGCTTGTTAGCACTTAACAATCTAAATATCGACACATCCACTTGGGATGCCATTCTCATTCAGCATCAGAAACAACCAACCACAACTATGTGATGCTAGCCACAGTCAAGGTGATAGTCAAGCCATCAAATGGCAGTTCAACCGAATTCAGGGCAGTAATATATTCCGGTTCTCAAGTCAACATAGTGACTAAACGGCTGATACAAAGACTGTCGCTATCAACAACAGAAGCATCGCTGTGCATTGACGGTATCGGAAGGACCCAGAAGAGGGCACACCGCCGTGTAAGCCTGCAACTGATGTCCCGGACTCATGGCTGCTCAACAAACTTGGAAGCCTTTACATTACCAACCATAATCCCTGCACAGCCTAGTCGTATCATCGATGTCTCCGCTTGGGAAATCCCAAAGGACATTCACCTGGCAGACCCCAACTTCCACCTCCCGGAGAAAATAGACATCCTTCTTGGCGCTGAATTTTACTTTAGCCTGGTACGACCGGGAATAATAAAATTAAACAACAGCGGTCCTGTACTCCAAAATACGTCATTTGGCTGGATTATAGGCGGCTTAGTAAGGCAGCACACTGAACCTCACCCATCCTCATCTCTATCTTGTGCAATCCTCAACAAGGAGTCTTCACTGGAAGAGGCGATTGAACAGCTGTGGAAACTCAATGAAATAAACTAAACTAAAAGGACCATGTCTCTAGCAGAACCTTTGTGAGGCCCATTTCAATCAGTATGTTCAAATTGTTCCGAGCGCCCGTTTCATTGTCAGGATTCCATTTAAGGAAAATCCTACTGCATTAGGACAATCGCATCAGACAACGTACAACAGGTTCATCAGTTTGGAGAAGCGACTTCAGAAAAATGAAAAAATGCGAGATGAGTACACCAAGCTCATGAGAGAATATCAACAATTGGGTCATATGGAAAAGGTCAATATCAGTGAGATCCCTAACCCAAGGTACTTCATTCCGCATCATTGTATTCTGAGGCCAGACAGCACCTCAACAAAACTGCGAGTAGTATTTGATGCTTCATCAAAGACGTCAACAGGGTACTCGCTAAATGACGTAATGCATACCGGTCCAACTGTACAAAGCGAATTATTTTCCATCTTGCTCCGTTTTCGAATGCCAAAATTTGTTTTTACCACCGACATCGAAAAAATGTACAGACAAATATTAATTTATCCTGGCGATCACCAATAGCAGCTAATCATCTGGAGAGAGGATCCTGCTTCACCAATTAACTACTACAAACTGAACACTGTGACGTACGGCACACGATCAGCTCCATACTTGGCCACCAGATAGCAGAAGAAAATAACGAAAGGTTCCCACTTGGAGCTAAAATGTTAAGAAAAAATTTCTATGTGGATGATGGCCTGGGTGGTTCAGACAGTCCACACTTGGCCAGAGAAACACAACGAGAGCTCAAACTCATCTTAGCAACACGTGGATTTCACTTAAAAAAATGGTACTCAAATCATCCAAAACTTCTAGAAGACATCCCACATGATGACAGAATCATCAATTTGGATCTCAGTGATCTCACAATCCAATAAAAACATTGGGATTACATTGGGTCCCTCAGACAGACAATTTTTGCATCAAGGTAAACCTCAATGAGCGCCCGACAGCTTCAAAACGTACGGTAACCTCAGAGCTCGCAAAACTATTTGACCCTCTTGAACTCTTAGCACCTGTCGTTGTCCAAGCAAAGATCTTCATTCAACAACTGTGGCAGAATACCTTAGACTGGGATGAACCATTGTCTCAGGAGCTTTGTATGAAGTGGAACAACTTCCGCAGTGACATGAAGACATAAGAAGATTTCAAAATAAAAAGACATGTTTTATGATGAAATTCCCGTTACAACGCAACTTCACGTGTTTGCAGACGCCTCCGAAAAGGCGTATCAACAATACAATCCCTTACACTGGCAGGACAGTGGCGTCATGTATGGTCAAACGATAACCCAGCTGACATATTATCCCGCGGACTTCAGCCATCCAAGCTGCTGACAAACGCATTATGGTTCCACGGGCCAATGTTTCTTCATGGAAGCGAGTCTTTGTGGCCATCATGCTTCTCACCTCAGCCACCTAAGGCAGATCACCCTGAACTAAAAAAGGTCGTTATGGCTGCAATACAGAACTACGATCTCATATATACAATTAATCATAAAAATTCGTTTGGAACCTTGCAAAGAATTATGGCATAGTATGTTCTACGATTCACAAGGAACTTGAGAATACCTGCTCGAGATAGACCAACGCAAATCTCACTTACGAAAATGCAATTTTCGGACTTTGCAGACACATAAGGCAACTACAAACGAATCAGACAATTGACAAAAAAAAGCCCACTTAATAGTCTCTCACCCATCTTGGATAAGGAAGGTGTTATTCGAGTAGGAGGACGATTAAAAAATTCGGAGTTATCGCCGGACACAATGCATCCAATTATCTTACCTTATAACGATTCTTTGGCAAGGCTATTATTTATCATGATACATAAAAACAATAAACACTGCGGCCCACAAGCTCTTCTAACCATAATGCGACAAAGGTTTTGGCCAATCAAAGGGAAGAGCAGAGCGCGTTCAGTGGTCCAAAAATGCGTCAGATGCACTCGAGCGCGACCACAACTGCATCAACAAATCATGGGCAACTTACCACAACCTAGAGTAGTGCCTTCCCGGCCCTTTATCAACTCATTCGATGTGCAGTATTTTGTCAAACAACTTAAATCTAATCAAAAATGAATTACTCCAAGAAGAAGAACTAATCATAAAGAGACGCGTCAAAAGAGCTCCGTTTAACATTGTTGGAAATATTGCGCGATCACTATTTGGGGTTCTAGATTCCGAGCACGCCAACGAGATATCACAGATTATTAATAAAGCAAAACTAGAACACGGTTATCTGGCAAGTCTCTTAAGGAACCAAACATCGATAATTGATTCGACCATCAACATAATCAAACAAGATTAGATTAACACGCAGCAGAGGCTAACTGAAATCACAAAAATGATTGACCAAAACAAGAATTAACTCTTTAAAGAATCCTCTGAAATTAGCAACTCACAACTTGTTGGATTGCTATCAACCCATCTAACGTTAACAGCAATAACCTTGCAAAAAAAAAACGGAAAAAATGTTGCTCTCACCACAACAATTAAAAAATTAAATCATGACAATTAAGGCCCATCTCCCAATGTCACACATGCTTCCAACAGAAGACGAGAACTTGATTGCGCTATACAAACTCATGACCGCAAAAGGAGCTGTCGCAAAGAATGTGGTAATATTTGAAGTAAAAATATCCCTCGTTGACCAGCAACCCTTGGAGCTTTTCAATATAGTGCCAATTCCAACGGTAAAAAACAAATACCTTATTGCCATCAATCCATACGAAGCATATCTCGCAACCAACTCACATAGAGATGAAAACGTGCTGTTTACGCCAGATGTCATGTCGAGCTGCATAAAAGCGACGGATGACGAATACCTGTGCCCAAATCAACAATCGAAGAGCAGACGAAATGCGAACAACAATCCTTGTGAGATCAGTATGTTCAATAACCAATCAACCACAAATTTCAATGTCCACAAAATACCAACCCCGATGTCTTACACCCATCTGAAGCATAAAAGTAAATGGATCTTCTCCACTACTTCTGAAATCGAGACATCGATAGTATGCGGCAAGGAGACCACACTCATCACACTCATAGGTACAGGATTAATGAAAATTGGCCAAAACTGTGTATTGAAAAACAGTTAAATGACCATACAAGGACATTTTGGCATGTCAACCAGTATACATACCTCACTCATAAGACAAAAACACCTCAAGTCAATCAGTAAGCCACCGGAACCAGACGGGCTGCCCACTCATGCAACACACCCCCAACAACGGATGCAATTAGAGCAACTAACAGCCCTACAACAACAATTGAATGAATCCACCTTAACACACTTACCTCAATTAATCAAGTCAAACAGTCAACATCATCATGCAGTTAGCTACACCGCATTAATTCTGTGCACTCTGGTCATCTTTACCCTGCTAGTTTGGAAATTCCGCTCAAGACATGCTAAACCAATTCCCACACCAGCAGTCAGATCCCAACTGTCTACAATCAACATTCCTGAACCTGATTCCAGCCCCAATCACCTTTCGAACTGTGTTCAACGTCGCGGAGAATGTTCAAGAACATATTAACAAACATAACACAAATTTATTAATTACTTCATTTAAGTACATATTAACATATTAACAAACAAAACACATTCACACATAACACAAATTTATTAATTACTTCATTTTTTTGCAATTTTACATCCATTTCGTCATTTAATAATTTTTGTCAATAACCCAATTAATTTTTGCTGACTACTCATTTCGTTGAGTCAACAATAAATACCAATTTTGTTTACCCACACCTAAAGTTCAATAAACCAATTATGCTAAGCTAGTATTTTAAGTCAATGTATATTTTATGAACTAGTTATTAATTTTATATAAAAAGAAGAATAAAATAAAAAATAAATTAGTCTTTTAGTAATTGAACAATTGTTTTATTACTGAAGGATTTTCTTCAGGTTTCAAGTGCCTGTAAGAATTATTAAATAGGGATCTTAGTGATAGTTCAGATGAATGTGTTTGAACTTACAACCACTAACCCCTTCCATAACACCATATATGGGTACATTGTTTCCCTACACCGCCCTATGACAGGCTAGTACCCTACAATTTGAAAGTCTGTCCCGTTAATGTATGTGTGAACTCCTACTTACCCAGCAGACGCTCGGCATAACATTCCTCCATTATAATTAAGCGATTCACTCATTCATTTTCAGATCCAATGCAAAAAAATCCAAATTTTATTTAATATGAACTGTAGTTCTTGGTTTTACAAAAATTTTATTCAATGGATAAATTCTCTTTTCGTTTTATTTTAACGCTTAGTATAATATTTATTCGGGTATATAATTATTTACCTAAGGTATGATCACAATTAACAAATATTTGACCAGAAGGAAAATTTTAAAAACGCATGACCGCCTACAAAATTTTGAAAGTTTTTTGTCTGGCAAAAATTGGGCCAAAGCACACCAAAGTTCAATATTATTAGTGGATACGTGAAGGGCGTCAAATTTTTGTTAAGTCTGACCATAGCTTTAGTTTATGAAAAATATTAATTCCATTTATTTACACCATTTCTAATACCTATCCTCGAATTCGAGACTAATTTACAAATTATGATTGGAAAGTATTGTTCATTTAGTTAAATTTATAGGTTCTTTTCACAAACCTGATTTTACGATTAATTTACAGGCTAATTTTTTTTTTAAATTTTAATACATTTATGATTTGTTACCTTCTAATTTCCCTTACAGGTATTAGTTACTAGGTTTGAGGCCTTTGCGACATGTTGCCGTTGGTGTATGCTGCTTTATTTCTTCCAGTTTTTGTTATCACTGCTTGTGCTGTGTGGCGCTCGTATTGCTGCAGACACGTGTGTTGAATTTCTTTCCTCCCTTTTTTTAGTTGCCCCTTTCTTATTAATTTATTACTTCTTTTGTGCTTTTCTCGTAATTCTTTATTTGTAAAATCTTAAAATATTCTTTAAATTTTTGTCCTTGTTGTTAGTTTTTTTTTCTTTTTGTTTAGCAATTTTTAACTTTTCTGTTCATTCTTATTATTTGGATTCGTTTTGCAGATTTTAATTATTAATTTTTTTTCGCGATTTCACGAAAGCTCTTTTTGGTGTTTTACAAAATTTAACTTTACTGACTTTTCTCCTGTTGTTTTAATTTTGCAACCCTTTTTTTAAATTTTAAATTGTGTTTTTTCCCCAGGTTTCCCTTTTTGCACCTCTTTACACATTACTATTTTACAATTCTTAACAATTCTTCCGTTCTAAGCTTTAATTTTTATTTCACAAAATTTTATCATATTATGAGTCTCGGTTTGTGTCAACGTTTTTACTTTCTGTTGTTAGCAGATTTCTTTTACGGTTCAATTAAATAGGTCATTTTAATAGGGGGTTTTTATATTCTTACAAAAGTTTAAGTTATATGTTTCATATGACCGCAAAAGGAGCTGTCGCAAAGAATGTGGTAATATTTGAAGTAAAAATATCCCTCGTTGACCAGCAACCCTTGGAGCTTTTCAATATAGTGCCAATTCCAACGGTAAAAAACAAATACCTAATTGCCATCAATCCATACGAAGCATATCTCGCAACCAACTCACATAGAGATGAAAACGTGCTGTTTATGCCAGATGTCATGTCGAGCTGCATAAAAGCGACGGATGACGAATACCTGTGCCCAAATCAACAATCGAAGCGCAGACGAAATGCGAACAACAATCCTTGTGAGATCAGTATGTTCAATAACCAATCAACCACAAATTGCAATGTCCACAAAATACCAACCCCGATGTCTTACACCCATCTGAAGCATAAAAGTAAATGGATCTTCTCCACTACTTCTGAAATCGAGACATCGATAGTATGCGGCAAGGAGACCACACTCATCACACTCATAGGTACAGGATTAATGGAAATTGGCCAAAACTGTGTATTGAAAAACAGTTAAATGACCATACAAGGACATTTTGGCATGTCAACCAGTATACACACCTCACTCATAAGACAAAAACACCTCAAGTCAATCAGTAAGCCACCGGAACCAGACGGGCTGCCCACTCATGCAACACACCCCCAACAACGGATGCAATTAGAGCAACTAACAGCCCTACAACAATAATTGAATGAATCCACCTTAACACACTTACCTCAATTAATCGAGTCAAACAGTCAACATCATCATGCAGTTAGCTACACCGCATTTATTCTGTGCACTCTGGTCATCTTTACCCTGCTAGTTTGGAAATTCCGCTCAAGACATGCTAAACCAATTCCCACACCAGCAGTCAGATCCCAACTGTCTACAATCAACATTCCTGAACCTGATTCCAGCCCCAATCACCTTTCGAACTGTGTTCAACGTGGCGGAGAATGTTCAAGAACAAACATAACACAAATTTATTAATTACTTCATTTAAGTACATATTAACAAACAAAACACATTCACACACAACACAAATTTATTAATTACTTCATATTTTTGCAATTTTACATCCTTTTCTTCATTTAATAATTTTTGTCAATAACCCAATTAATTTTTGCTGACTACTCATTTCGTTGAGTCAACAATAAATACCAATTTTGTTTACCCACACCTAAAGTTCAATAAACCAATTATGCTAAGCTAGTATTTTAAGTCAATGTATATTTTATGAACTAGTTATTAATTTTATATAAAAAGAAGAATAAAATAAAAAATAAATTAGTCTTTTAGTAATTGAACAATTGTTTTATTACTGAAGAATTTTCTTCAGGTTTCAAGTGCCTGTAAGAATTATTAAATAGGGATCTTAGTGATAGTTCAGATGAATGTGTTTGAACTTACAACCACTAACCCCTTCCATAACACCATATATGGGTACATTGTTTCCCTACACCGCCCTATGACAGGCTAGTACCCTACAATTTGAAAGTCTGTCCCGTTAATGTATGTGTGAACTCCTACTTACCCAGCAGACGCTCGGCATAACATTCCTCCATTATAATTAAGCGATTCACTCATTCATTTTCAGATCCAATGCAAAAAAATCCAAATTTTATTTAATATGAACTGTAGTTCTTAAGCATAGTTTTGGTTTTACAAAAATTTTATTCAATGGATAAATTCTCTTTTCGTTTTATTTTAACGCTTAGTATAATATTTATTCGGGTATATAATTATTTACCTAAGGTATGATCACAATTAACAAATATTTGACCAGAAGGAAAATTTTAAAAACGCATGACCGCCTACAAAATTTTGAAAGTTTTTTGTCTGGCAAAAATTGGGCCAAAGCACACCAAAGTTCAATATTATTAGTGGATACGTGAAGGGCGTCAAATTTTTGTTAAGTCTGACCATAGCTTTAGTTTATGAAAAATATGAATTCCATTTAATTACACCATTTCTAATACCTATCCTCGAATTCGAGACTAATTTACAAATTATGATTGGAAAGTATTGTTCATTTAGTTAAATTTATAGGTTCTTTTCACAAACCTGATTTTACGATTAATTTACAGGCTAATTTTTTTTTTTTAAATTTTAATACATTTATGATTTGTTACCTTCTAATTTCCCTTACAGGTATTAGTTACTAGGTTTGAGGCCTTTGCGACATGTTGCCGTTGGTGTATGCTGCTTTATTTCTTCCAGTTGTTGTTATCACTGCTTGTGCTGTGTGGCGCTCGTATTGCTGCAGACACGTGTGTTGAATTTCTTTCCTCCCTTTTTTTAGTTGCCCCTTTCTTATTAATTTATTACTTCTTTTGTGCTTTTCTCGTAATTCTTTATTTGTAAAATCTTAAAATATTCTTTAAATTTTTGTCCTTGTTGTTAGTTTTTTTTTTCTTTTTGTTTAGCAGTTTTTAACTTTTCTGTTCATTCTTATTATTTGGATTCGTTTTGCAGATTTTAATTATTAATTTTTTTTCGCGATTTCACGAAAGCTCTTTTTGGTGTTTTACAAAATTTAACTTTACTGACTTTTCTCCTGTTGTTTTAATTTTGCAACCCTTTTTTTAAATTTTAAATTGTGTTTTTTCCCCAGGTTTCCCTTTTTGCACCTCTTTACACATTACTATTTTACAATTCTTAACAATTCTTCCGTTCTAAGCTTTAATTTTTATTTCACAAAATTTTATCATATTATGAGTCTCGGTTTGTGTCAACGTTTTTACTTTCTGTTGTTAGCAGATTTCTTTTACGGTTCAATTAAATAGGTCATTTTAATAGGGGGTTTTTATATTCTTACAAAAGTTTAAGTTATATGTTTCATATGACCGCAAAAGGAGCTGTCGCAAAGAATGTGGTAATATTTGAAGTAAAAATATCCCTCGTTGACCAGCAACCCTTGGAGCTTTTCAATATAGTGCCAATTCCAACGGTAAAAAACAAATACCTAATTGCCATCAATCCATACGAAGCATATCTCGCAACCAACTCACATAGAGATGAAAACGTGCTGTTTATGCCAGATGTCATGTCGAGCTGCATAAAAGCGACGGATGACGAATACCTGTGCCCAAATCAACAATCGAAGCGCAGACGAAATGCGAACAACAATCCTTGTGAGATCAGTATGTTCAATAACCAATCAACCACAAATTGCAATGTCCACAAAATACCAACCCCGATGTCTTACACCCATCTGAAGCATAAAAGTAAATGGATCTTCTCCACTACTTCTGAAATCGAGACATCGATAGTATGCGGCAAGGAGACCACACTCATCACACTCATAGGTACAGGATTAATGGAAATTGGCCAAAACTGTGTATTGAAAAACAGTTAAATGACCATACAAGGACATTTTGGCATGTCAACCAGTATACACACCTCACTCATAAGACAAAAACACCTCAAGTCAATCAGTAAGCCACCGGAACCAGACGGGCTGCCCACTCATGCAACACACCCCCAACAACGGATGCAATTAGAGCAACTAACAGCCCTACAACAATAATTGAATGAATCCACCTTAACACACTTACCTCAATTAATCGAGTCAAACAGTCAACATCATCATGCAGTTAGCTACACCGCATTTATTCTGTGCACTCTGGTCATCTTTACCCTGCTAGTTTGGAAATTCCGCTCAAGACATGCTAAACCAATTCCCACACCAGCAGTCAGATCCCAACTGTCTACAATCAACATTCCTGAACCTGATTCCAGCCCCAATCACCTTTCGAACTGTGTTCAACGTGGCGGAGAATGTTCAAGAACAAACATAACACAAATTTATTAATTACTTCATTTAAGTACATATTAACAAACAAAACACATTCACACACAACACAAATTTATTAATTACTTCATATTTTTGCAATTTTACATCCTTTTCTTCATTTAATAATTTTTGTCAATAACCCAATTAATTTTTGCTGACTACTCATTTCGTTGAGTCAACAATAAATACCAATTTTGTTTACCCACACCTAAAGTTCAATAAACCAATTATGCTAAGCTAGTATTTTAAGTCAATGTATATTTTATGAACTAGTTATTAATTTTATATAAAAAGAAGAATAAAATAAAAAATAAATTAGTCTTTTAGTAATTGAACAATTGTTTTATTACTGAAGAATTTTCTTCAGGTTTCAAGTGCCTGTAAGAATTATTAAATAGGGATCTTAGTGATAGTTCAGATGAATGTGTTTGAACTTACAACCACTAACCCCTTCCATAACACCATATATGGGTACATTGTTTCCCTACACCGCCCTATGACAGGCTAGTACCCTACAATTTGAAAGTCTGTCCCGTTAATGTATGTGTGAACTCCTACTTACCCAGCAGACGCTCGGCATAACATTCCTCCATTATAATTAAGCGATTCACTCATTCATTTTCAGATCCAATGCAAAAAAATCCAAATTTTATTTAATATGAACTGTAGTTCTTAAGCATAGTTTTGGTTTTACAAAAATTTTATTCAATGGATAAATTCTCTTTTCGTTTTATTTTAACGCTTAGTATAATATTTATTCGGGTATATAATTATTTACCTAAGGTATGATCACAATTAACAAATATTTGACCAGAAGGAAAATTTTAAAAACGCATGACCGCCTACAAAATTTTGAAAGTTTTTTGTCTGGCAAAAATTGGGCCAAAGCACACCAAAGTTCAATATTATTAGTGGATACGTGAAGGGCGTCAAATTTTTGTTAAGTCTGACCATAGCTTTAGTTTATGAAAAATATGAATTCCATTTAATTACACCATTTCTAATACCTATCCTCGAATTCGAGACTAATTTACAAATTATGATTGGAAAGTATTGTTCATTTAGTTAAATTTATAGGTTCTTTTCACAAACCTGATTTTACGATTAATTTACAGGCTAATTTTTTTTTTTAAATTTTAATACATTTATGATTTGTTACCTTCTAATTTCCCTTACAGGTATTAGTTACTAGGTTTGAGGCCTTTGCGACATGTTGCCGTTGGTGTATGCTGCTTTATTTCTTCCAGTTGTTGTTATCACTGCTTGTGCTGTGTGGCGCTCGTATTGCTGCAGACACGTGTGTTGA
This sequence comes from Pollenia amentaria, assembly GCA_943735925.1. NCBI lineage: Eukaryota > Metazoa > Arthropoda > Insecta > Diptera > Polleniidae > Pollenia > Pollenia amentaria. The sequence continues at coordinate 38,482,037 of OX031008.1, read as the reverse complement.
ATTTCTTTCCTCCCTTTTTTTAGTTGCCCCTTTCTTATTAATTTATTACTTCTTTTGTGCTTTTCTCGTAATTCTTTATTTGTAAAATCTTAAAATATTCTTTAAATTTTTGTCCTTGTTGTTAGTTTTTTTTTCTTTTTGTTTAGCAGTTTTTAACTTTTCTGTTCATTCTTATTATTTGGATTCGTTTTGCAGATTTTAATTATTAATTTTTTTTCGCGATTTCACGAAAGCTCTTTTTGGTGTTTTACAAAATTTAACTTTACTGACTTTTCTCCTGTTGTTTTAATTTTGCAACCCTTTTTTTAAATTTTATATTGTGTTTTTTCCCCAGGTTTCCCTTTTTGCACCTCTTTACACATTACTATTTTACAATTCTTAACAATTCTTCCGTTCTAAGCTTTAATGTTTATTTCACAAAATTTTATCATTTTATGAGTCTCGGTTTGTGTCAACGTTTTTACTTTCTGTTGTTAGCAGATTTCTTTTACGGTTCAATTAAATAGGTCATTTTAATAGGGGGTTTTTATATTCATACAAAAGTTTAAGTTATATGTTTCATAGTTTGGAAGCGATAGAAAAAATAATAATTTAGATGTTCCTTTTTTTCTTGGCACCGCGCGGTAAGAGTTTAATTTATCGTTCCGTATTTAACATAATTTTAAATCTTTATTTCGCACTTAACCTTTTTTTTTTGTTTTCAAGAATTTTATTTGACTTTAACAAACCCCAATGTCACTTCTAGTTTCAATATTAGTTAATTATACTTTGGTAGCTGACCGATTTCACCTCGAGCACTTGTTTTTTTTTTCAAATTCAAAAAACATCCTACTTCGACCGCGCAAAAGCCAACTGACTTCCTAAACCAACTGCCTCTCTCAATATCCAAAAATCAACTAACTTTCGGCATGCGTATTTCTTGATTTACCTACGCATATGTGTGTGTGCGCGCAAACAAATGTGAGGGATAGTAAAAATATAAAAACTCTACCATAGTGTTGGTCATTTGCAGCGCAAGTTATATACGCAGTACAGAATGACATTACGTGTACTAGCCAGAGTAAGGAAAAATATACAAAAAAAAATGTTTTGAAGCATGCGCAATTTCCTCAAGGTTAATTTTTTTCTCTTTTGCCGAAAACAGGGTTTTCGCTAACGGTTGTAACACGCCACTTGATGCATAGCTTTTTTTCTTTAAGTTTGAAAAATAAAAAAAAATTGACAACGGAATGTGAGTTGTTGCTAACTGAAAAGAACTACCTATGTACCGTATGCGTAAGGGCGCAATTTAGAGGCAGAATTGCAGATATGCACATAACAAAAAAAAAAAAAAACAATGTTAGGCATATAATGATGCGCAATTAAATGATATAGTGTCATGGCACGACATATTGGATAAAAGTAAAAGTTCAGGCTCCGAAATTAAAGAACAATGATTAAATCCGTAACAAGCCAAAAGCAAACCTTAAAATGGACAAATACTCTCCCAAAATGTTGAAACCTTAAACACATTAAGCCCACTTCACAGGAGAGAATCGGAAAACAAAATACATTTGGGCAGATGGTGCTGAATTAAAAATCAAAAACTAAAGTTAGAAATGTTTGTGATAGAAGAAGATTGAGAGCTAAAAAAAAATAATAACGAAATGGATATAAACTATTAAAAAAATAAAACCAACGTTAAGACACTTAAAGATATCACTTCTTCATTTGCCGAACTATGCTTTTCAAATTAATTTTGTTTTATAACTTCGTTCTTAATTATATTAATATACTGTTATGAACATTCTCGACCCTGAATCGGTAAAGTGTTCAGCGCACACTTTAATAAACAGCATCCTATCCAGTTTGCTTTTAAGTCTGGACTCCAAACAATATTGTATAGTTTGTTTTGTGTTAAGGCCTCATTAGTTTTTACTTTCTGTTGCCGTTTTGTTACGTTCCTTTCTGTAAGAAATATTTTGTAATTACTTTTTTTATGAAAGGAATCAGCTGCTTTTAAAAAGAAAAGCATTGAAATTGTAAAAAAAAAAATCGTAAAAAATAAAATATCAATATTTTGTGTCAAAAAATACGCAAATGTTTAAAAAATCAATAATTAAACCCAAGTTTTCTAGCTTTAAGCAAAAAATTACAGTTTTTTCATATAACAACTAACTAATCCATACAACTTTGGCCGTAACTTAACGTTGAATTCTATTTTCAACAGATTTGCCCGCAACAGAACAGAACGAAAAAGGAAAAACTAACCACACATACAGACTTTCAATTGAACAAAAACAAAACAGCTGATTCGTAACAGAACAGAACGTACAAACTATTTCTGCCTTTACTCTTTCCTAGGAACAATCAACTGTACCCATGTTCTGTAACTTTGGTGAGAACTTCTACAAAATATTCCATCGTTTCTCGAAAAGTGAGAAAAATGTGAATTTAAGCCTAGTACTCTGTCCAAATTTGTGAAAAATGTTGAGCAACTTTACTTATTTCGCGTGAAAAATTGGACAAAAATTTTTCAGAAAGTGATTCACAGTCGATCAGTATAATTAAAGTTGGGGCTACAAATGCATAATAACCTCTCCACTATTGAGGTGTGGGTATAAAAAGTCCATTCCACTCCCAATATTAGCAAATACATGGTAGCACTACCAATTACTAATAAGAACGCAAAAACGGTAGCAAAACCGATAGTAGAATACTTTATATTTATGGACCCATGAATAAAATACTTACAGACATGATTACTGAATACGTCAATTAACTACTGAAACTTTAAACATACAGAAAACAACATCAGCCCCTTATCATCACCAAACACTAGGAACAGTAGAAAGATCACACCGCACATTCAATAAATACATTCATATCTTAACACATCAAGAAGCGATTGGGATGAATGGGTTAAATATTTCACTCATTCCTTTAATACGACACCATAAACTGTACATGTATATTGCCCATTTGAATTAATTTTCCTGACTAGACTAAACCACAAACCGCTAGTACCATTTGATAAAGTAGACCGTGTATACAGTTTCGATAATTATTCAAAGGAAGTAAAATTTCATCTACAAAACGCATAAAGTTGGGCACAACATTTAATTAACAAGATGAAAAAAATCAAAAACATACACATGATCTGCAATAATACCAACATTACAATAGCTCAAGAAGTACTCATTAAAAATCACGCAGCTCACAAGTTTAAAGTTATTGTCATTGACAATAATAATAATTTCGTTATAAAAATGAAAGGAAAAAATCAAAAAATTAACAAGGAAAATATAAAAATTTTTAATTTATAACTTAATAAATTTGTAGACATAACACTACGCTATTAATTAGAGTTAGCTGTATATTAATTACTAGAATTGTATAAAGATTATTTAGAGTTAATTAAATAGTATAAGATACAATTATTTGTACAAAACAATTTAAACAGCTAATATTACAAAATTACGTTTGTAAAGAAAGCTCTTATCGACATCGCCTGAATAACGATCTCAATAAGACCTTTTTCTTTTAAAAGGGAGGTGTAGTGAAAATACAAAATATATGAGTAATGTTTCTGTGACCTACTTAAAATATAATTTATCAATAGAATGAAATAAGATCATATAATTTAGTCACTTCAAGAAACATTTAAACTAAGAGTAACACACTTTAAGTTCAAAGACTTAAAGCTACTCGCATTACATTAAATTGCTTATAATTGTAATTGAGTATTTTATTGTAATATTATTTTATAGTTATTTTAAAGTAATATATTGTTAGTAGATAGGTAATGGGGATCTTGGCAGTTTCCGATTCCGGTAATGAGGTTGGTAATACTGATGGTAATGCGGTTGCGGTAATGATTTATCCAATTTCCGAACCATTTACTAGTTCCCAAACCCTGTGATAGGAATGATATATTTAGATAGAGCATCATTTTTCTAGTTTCGGAACCAGTTGAAAATTTTCGGTTTTGAAAAACAAGTTTGTGGATTTTAAAATACAGTTTTTAGTGGATGGCAGTTCAAAATTTGCGGTTTTGAAAAAACAAGTTTGTGGATTTTTAAATACAGTTTTTAGAATTAATTCAACAGTCAAAATATTTATATTTAGTTTTATTGTATTAAGAAATATTGTATTTCCCTTTATGATGACCTTATGTTATTCTTCTTTGCGGTTTTTTTTTCTTTCACAATACAATGTGTCCTAGTAATATTAGAATTAGAATTTGTAGGTAGGTGCCCCGGTAGGATAGCTGGTAGTGAGCTAGTCTATCAGTACCGGGGTTGCGGGTTCGATTCCCGCCAGAGACTCTGGTCTCCTGCAGACAAGCAAAAAGCTTCGCGGGATTTAGTGTAGGAATAATAAAAAAAAAAAAAAGGTATTTTGTAATAAAATGCTGACGATATGTCTGCTTGTTTATTTTAACATTAATCTGATGAAGAAACCTTTATGTTATATTTAAGAAGCATAAACATGTTAGAATGTATAATTTGTTTAGAATGTATAATTTGTTTATAAAACAAAACATTAATTGCAGTTTGTTTTCTTTCGCAATACAATGTGTCCCAAAAATATTTAAGAAGAATTTGTATATTGTTTATTTGAACATTAATCTGATTATTGTAGCAAACTAGCGATTAATTGATTTTTCGTTATAAATAAAATTTTGGGATGCATTATATTTTTGTGTATATATTTAGCTAGAAAAGTTTTTATCATTAGTCAGTATACCGCAACATTCCTCAAAATGAAGACATATTTTCCGACACTGACAAATTGATTTTTGCGTATATAGATTTTAAAACATAAAACAAAAGAAAAAATGTTCTATCAAGCTAATAAAATAAAAAAGAATTTTGAAAATCAATTATAAACCTTTTTTGAAATTTTAAAACAAAAGAAATAAAAGAAAAAAGTTCTATCAAGCTAAGAAAATAAAAAATAATATTGAAAATCAATTATAAACCTTTTTGAAAGTTCAAATAAAAAGAAAAAAATAAGTTCTATTAGATAAGCTTGTTGTTAAAGAAAGTACAAAATAAAATGGCTCCTGTATATTGCTCAATTTGTTCTTCAAAGCTCAGCTCTCCAAAAATGCTTAAGGTGCAAAGGAATTGCATAGGAATACCTCTAATTGATTTGATGCTAACGACTATGAAGTATGTCCCATATGTAATACGTCCATTTCCAGAAAAATGCTTAAGGTTCATCTAAATCTGCATTGCGGTGTATGCAAAAAGTTATTTATGGCCCAACAAAAGCTGAAAAAGCATATAGAATTGCATACAAATACTTCAAATAGTTTTGATGGTAATTACTATGAAGTATGTCCGATATGCAAAATGTCTATATCAAACAAAATGCTTAAGGTGCACATTAACCTCCACTGTCCCATCTTCAAAAAACTAACCATTAGTTCAAGAAAACTCATTGAACATAAAGAAGCTCACAATGCTACCATACAATCACCTCTTCTTCAAAGTGCTAATGATAAACATTGTAATGAATGCAATGAATTTATACCGACAACATCATTTAATGCGCATATGAGAACAAATCGCCATATAGAAAATTGTATAACAATTAATATTGATAAAACATTAACTGCGCATTTTACTGCATGCTGATGCCAGATTATCAGGAAACCTTTTTTTAACTTCGACCTAATTTTTTAATTTTCTTTTTAGCGAATAATGCGGCGTACTTATTATATTGTAAAACTTTTAATATGTTCTCTTCATAAATTTAAAAGTTATGCAAATGATGATTTTAAATTAAATAAAATATCACATGTTATTTTTTGTATACTTAAATATAAGTATATGTAAATTGAGCAATCAAAGCGACAACATCTCTATTCGCGTATTTTTTCCTTTATTTAAAAGTAAAATATATAGTGCATTTATTTACTTAGCAACAACTTAAAAAAAAAACAGTTAAAAGCAACAAAATCACAACAATAAAAAAACTCTCTTTTTTTAATTCGTATTCTTCTTTCGTAATAATTCTTAAAAAATAAAATACAGGGTGTTGAATGAAACCAACAACAATGAATGAACCTTCCAATACTGGGAACAAAATTTCTCTTCCCCAACTCAGCTTTAAGCTGGATAAGGAAATACATCTCAAAAATCCAACAAATGGACCAAAATACCAAATAATGACCAGAATCAGTACAAACCCCACCGAAAATAGTGACAATAAAATAACCAAAAGCGACGAAAATAATACTAAGTGTGTAGAAAGTTTAACCAATGTATCACCTTTTTTTTTAAAGTCATTGATAATGTCTGTGGAGAAATTGTTATGTGCAAAAAACTACAAGCCGGAACAATCTTGATGAAAACAAAAAACTTCGCTCAGGCAAGCAAACAGATAAAACTTATATCCCTCTCTCCCACCATGGATGTTGAAGTAAAGGAACACAACACGCTTAATTACTCTAAAATGGTAATTTACTGTAATGACTTAAGAAATATTACAGAAAATGCAATTCAAGGGGAACTTAAAACTCAAAACGTCACCGAAGTTAAAAAAATTCTAAAAAAAAAGAAAACGATAAATTGATTGAAACAAGCCTAGTTATATTAACCTTCGCCTCAATAGAACTCCCAGAATCGATCAATATTGGTTACCAAATAACTCGTATAAGACCCTACATCCCACTTCCACTTAGGTGTCACAATTGTTTCCGATTTGGGCACATAAACTGTGGAAACGCACTTAGCAGAAAATGAAATTTGCGAGAAAAGAAAAACATGCAACAACTGCGAAGAAAACAAAATGAGCGCCACTACTCACCAAGTTATTAGCAAAAGTTGTCCAATTTTAATAAAACACAAAGAAATTCAAGCAATAAAAACACTAGAAAAAGTAGACAATAAAACTGCCTTAAAAAAATCGAGCCAGGCAAAAGTTTATATTGACACGCGGAGGGAATGACGTATTACTGTAATGTACAACGCATTGGGGTAATTGCTGACCCCCTTGTCGATATTGGGAAGGGTCTGGCTCGATAAGCAAATCATTTTTCCCTACCAACGGCCTCTAATTAAAAATATACGACCACGCCCATGCGTGCGTGTTTCTGAGTCATTAGGCATTATGGATTATGTCTATAACCTTTACGTAAGTGCTCTGGAGGGATGCTCTTATTCCTGGGGTCAGTATGAGTGGGCGTGGTAAAATACCCATTTATTGTAACAAATTTTGTAAATACCATTTTTATACTAACAACACTAATCCTGTAGTTCTTAATATATTAAGTTTATTTAAAAATACTCACAACATCTATATCCTTTTTTTTTTGAATTATTAATATGTCACTAAAAATTCTACAGTGGAATATAAAAGGTTACATAAATAACTACAACAAACTACAAATCCTAATAAAAAAAAACACAACCCTAAAATAATATCGTTACAGGAAACATAGCTACACGACATACATAATATCGTAATACCAATTTCATTTAAAATATTCCTTTCAAACTCAGTTCACAATTCCTTCGAAGGCGCAGCCCTTCTAATACATAAATCAATTCATCATGAAACAATAGACATACAAAGTAATTTCGACTTCATAGCTATACTTATTCACTCAAAAAATCTTTTGTAATCTTCTCCACGTATATTCCTCCCACAAAATTATTCAATTGTAATAACCTTTTAAACTTATTAATACCAGACACCCAATATTAATAACTGATGAGTTTAACTGCTTTTTCTTTATTTTTTATTATTCCTACACTAAATTCCGCGAAGCTTTTTGCTTGTCTGCAGGAGACCAGAGTCTCTGGCGGGAATCGAACCCGCAACCCCGGTACTGATAGACTAGCTCACTACCAGCTAGCCTACCGGGGCTGGCACTTTAACTGGGGTTCGAAGGTAACTAAGAAAAGAGGGAAAATTAGTTAAATATATAACTCAAACAAGACTTACCATTTCAAATAAGGGTGTCCCAACTCATCTCTCTACACACAATACATTTCAATTGTATCTTCAACTCTTACCATCTACGCAAAGTGGTCAATCGATTCAGACTTGTCTGGCAGCGATCAATTTCCAATAACCACAACACTTTTTCCGAACGACACAAACCAAACAAATTCAATATGTAGACCTCGCTTCAATCTTAAACGTGCAAATTGGACTAATTATAGCAATCTATCTGACAGATACAGTAGTAGCCGACCAGCAAGCCACAACATTAATAAAGAAGCTGCTAATATACACAAAATAATATTACAAAGTGCCAACGATAGTATGTGAGGCGTTAATACTAAGATGATTATATCAAAAAGTTCACATAAATTTTTCTTCTAAAATTTCATCTTAACACACATACACAAGAATAAGCAGACGACAGAGGAAATTAGAAAACCAAACATCAAAATAATGGGTGATTCAAGTAGAGATACTTTTTTTAATAACCTTTTTTTGACAGATCACGTGTGAGTCGTGTCATGCTCTCATGTTATTTTTGTTTAGTATTGTTTGGCATTTCATAATGGAAAGACTTAGGCTTTAACAACGTTTACAGATCGGTCAACTTTATTACGAAAATTCACGTTCTGTGAGGAATGTGTTTCGTGCACTTCGCTCAACTTATGGTCAACATAATCGGCCTACTGAGGGAACAATTCGCAACACCATCACCCATTTTGAGACCCAGCATTCATTATTGGATAATATTCGACTGAATAGACCACGTCCAGCATGCTGTGAAGAAAATATTGTGATAAAAACCAAATTTTACTAACCTTTTCGTATAGGGGTAAATTATTCTAAAGAGTATAGTTTATTTATGAAATTTACTTAATTTTAATCTAGAAACTTTTTGTTTTAACCTTCACAATATGTCAAAAAATTTTTCATTTAAATTTAAATTTCATTGAGGAAAGTCTGATAAGTAAATAATTATTTCAAGAGGAAGGAGACAAATTGAATATAAGAGGAAATATATTGGAATTTTTCATTGCTAATATTGCAAATTTGTTTAAAGAATAGCCTTTCTTTTAAAATATTAAATTTTGCATACCTTTTAAACGGTAAGGAAACTTTTTATTATATTTTTTTGTGAAACTATTGAATAAATATTTTGTGGTCTTTCTGCTGTTTGTAGGATTTCTGTTCCTTTATATATTGGATCCTTTAAAAAATAAATTAAATAAAGAATCCGGAATTTGTGTCAATTTCTGTGACTTTTATTGGTGAAAAGGATCTATATAAAGGGCAATTGGGAACTAAAGGTTCTTTACACGTTAGTGTGGAACCTGTTACAATTGTGTAACCTGCTCGAGTAGAGGAGCCTAATAGAATTCTCGATGAATAAATAGATACTTTTCCAGCTTTTAAGATTTGCCACCAAAACTAATTTTCCTGCAAGTGAACCTATTAATACCTTATCACCTACATACATATAAAATTAGGCTGACCAACGGTTTGATTTGTATTTTTTTAATTTTTTTTTTAAACCTTTTAATTTCATATCTTATTTATAACATTTGCTCGGTCTTTTAAGTTTTATATTTATATTGAATTCAATTTAAATTTTTTTTTTTTTAAATTTAAAAAACTAATTAACTTTAAAATCTTTGCTCCAATTACCTGAATGGTACTGTAATGGTCACCTAAATTGATAATTATCCATAAACTTAAAAAAAAAAAGAAAACTATTTACGAATATTTCAAATACCTTCACACTTAGAGGAAACTACACTCAAATGTATGCGTTGTAATATTTAGGAAAATAAACATTTTCGTAGATATTATAAGGCATACATACATATTTAAATTTAACATACATATAAAAACATATCGATTAATTGGTTGATCATAATAAGAATACATATCCTGTCTAAAGTCTTCCGGCGCCTGAGGACATCGATGGGGAAATCATATACTAAGTAAGTTTATTAATTCATATTTTTTTTTTTTTTTTTTATATTCTTATTTATATCATCCATATTCAAAAACACTATTTTTTTTTTAATACCTTTTCATACGTAACATAATAACTTATTTTTTTTTTGTTTTCTCTTAAAATTTAAAAAAATAAAAAGGTAAATAATATATACCGTAATAACTTCTTTTAATTTAAATAATAGTTGTTAAAACTATTAGTTATACATTTTTTACTAACTATTAGTTGTTACTACAAATTTTACGGGTTTTTAACTTAAAAGATAAATGTCAATTTGTGACCAATTATAATTGTAAAGACACCTTTTCTGTTAATTTTCAATCTTTAAATATATATGTTAATATTCATTGTTAAATAAATTTTTATATTTTAAACATGAAATTTTAAATTTTAATTTTTATTTGATTGTGAAAAGTGAAGTTTAGGCATGGGGCATGTAGGGTGATTCTTGCTTATATTTTATTTTTGTTTAGGGCTGATAAGCAGAATATATATATATCAGCATGGAGGGTGGGCTAGGATCTGTGTAGCATATTACATCTTCAGCTACACGTACATCATCAAACCATATATCTATCTAACTGTCTTTAAGAGTCATTTTAGTTGTTTTAATTTTGCTACCTAAATTTTATAATCTCCTAGAAACGATTTAATTTTATTTTACATTAAACTGGGAACATAATAAACCCTCCCAACGACGAGCACGGCCGAACTAATAGGTAGCCCCGTTTCCAAATAATACCATCTCAGTCTCCGAACTGAAGTTTCGTTACAGAGATTTTTGGCGCCCAACGTGGGGCCTCAGTAGTCGTTATATTTAAGATTTAGTTTGTGCAATTCCATCGGGACACTGAGGTCTTTTGAATCTTATGAGGGTGTTGATTTCATATAGATATTTTTTTTTTTTTTTCTTTTCGTTTTATCTTTTCTATAGCATTTGTTACATGTTATGTCGTTATGGATATATTTGTTCATTACCTTTTGTGATAATCAATTCCTTAGCTAACATGGTGTGTTGCAATTGTTATCAGGGGTTGGGTTCGAATTCGAGAAGTTTTTCTGGTTGTTATCGGTTAAATCGTCATTCGAATCTTACTCTTTTCTTCTACTATCTACGGTTTTAATTGATATTTTCTTGTTGTACGGACTTAAAGTATATTGATTTTTATCGGTTATTTTCCTGCAACGGATTATCGGTTCCTAATTTTTCTTTCTTTTTAGCTCAGTATGTTTAGGACTTTATACTTTAACAACTGTTGAAGATAACCGGATTCTGAGTTAGTCTATTATTTTTTTTATATATGTGGTTGATGTATGAATATAATGCATTATTTTATTTTTTTTTTTGTTTCGTTCATTTCTTATGGTTTAAATTACTTATAATTATTATTTTTCTTTTTGTTTCGATTACCTTATATTGGCCCATACCGAAATACTTCACCAAGTAGCATATAATTCATAAAATATTTTTAATAAAAACTCTTATCCGTATATAATTATAGTAAACTTAAAAATTTTTTTTGCATTATAATTTTCTTGTGACGTGATACTTCATTTGTTTCGTTTTGGTGAAAATGCCAGTGGTTCGTAGTTTAGGAGATATACCGGCTCAGGTTGAGCAAGAAAGGGTTAATATTACTTTTCCATCTGAACAAGGAGCAGGTGGCGATTCAGAGGTTCCTTCACGACCAATTGGTAGACCTAGAACTCGACAACAGTCTCGCAGAGAAGCTAGGGAACAAATTAGTGATAATGGTAATAGGGTACGTCAGATAGTAAACGAATCTTTAATAGGATTTAGGGATGAAGTTATTAATTTGATGGCTGAGGGATTTAGAAATTTGTCGTTAGCTGGTCAAAGACCGGATATACCGGATGCATCTAATATTCGCGCAGAAGGCGAACATTTTGAACAGGAGGATAACATTAGTATGACTTTTCAGAATGTTCATCAAGGGCAAGCAAATCGTTACACATTTCATCATCATGGCGACATAGATCGTAATTCGGATAGGGTTCTGAACATTATTCGGAATTGGCGAATTCGTTTTACGGGTGATGTATCGGAGGTAACAGTCGATGAATTTATTTATAGGGTTAACACTCTTACGAAATCAAACTTGCGAGGTGACTTCAACCTTCTGTGTGAGCATGTCCATATCTTATTTGAGGGTAAAGCTCTAAAGTGGTTTTGGCGGTTTCATAGGGTTAGTGGTGAAATATCTTGGAATGCATTGGTGGAAGCTTTGAAACGACAATACAAGGATTACAACACAGACTTCGATATTAAGGACGATATTTTGCGAAGAAAGCAGCGACAAACCGAAACGTTTGATGAATTTTATGATGCTATTATGCTGTTGTGTGATAAACTTCGTACACCTTTCACTGATGTCGAACTTTGTGAGACCATTCAAAGGAATTTAAGACCAGAGTTGAGGCACGAGCTTCTTCACCTAGAAATAACTCGTGTTGCCGAACTAAGACGTGCAGTTCGCAGGCACGAAAAATTTTTAAAGGATACTTCACTTTCTTATTTAAATAAACGGGCGAGTAATAGAAATAATGTGTCAGAAGTCGATGTTATTGATACCGATACTAATGTAGTTAACCATTTGGTAAATGAAAACAATGAGGTGTGTTTGGTGGTAAAAACGGGTCGTTGCTGGAATTGTAGTAATGTTGGTCACAGTTTTATTGACTGTTTAGAACCTCGAACGGTATTTTGCTATGGATGCGGGGCAAAGAACGTGTATAAGCCCAAATGCCCTAAATGTTCCCAGCGGGGAAACGCTCTGAAGGATGTTCGTGCAAAGATGAACGAACATCCGAGACAAAATTAAATCTAACTGTCAATGACACACCTGATGAAACCAACCAAAATAAAAAACTGGCTATAACAAATTTACCGGAATTAACGAATAAACCAGATATGACTATAATTCATCCACTACAAAGACCTTATCATTTACGTCTGGAGGAATACAACCGTGCTAGGAATAGAATATTTAATGTTGACTTTATGGCATTACAACCCAATAGATCTTCTAGGAGAATTCGTGAGTTTTACAAACGGAGGAAATTTTTGAAGAAATGTGTAATTTCATCGGTAGTATCTAAAAATAATGACGATAGACCGTATATTTTGTTAGAAATACAGAATAAGAACTATTTTGCGTTATTGGACAGTGGCGCAAACGTAAACGTCATAGGAGGAGAGTTATGTTGTGAAATTATCCAATCGAAAAATTTTAAACGTGGTGATGGAAATGTCAAGACTGCAGACGGACAACAACAAAAAGTTGTAGGTACAATAATGTTAGAAATTGGTTATGGTAAGCAAAATAAGTTAACCGAATTTCTTTTAATTCCATCAATAAAACAAGATGTAATATGTGGTATGAATTTTTGGACAAATTTTGGGATAATAATCGTGCATAATAGTTCTTTGAATGAAATTGTATCGGAGGAGGATCCGAACAAAATCCCATTGACATCTATTGAGCAACAACAGTTGAATAGAATAATTGACTACTTTCCAAATTCAGAACGTGATGGATTAGGATGTACATCTCTCATTGAACATAATATCGACACTGGTAATTCACCTGCTATAAAACAGAGGTACTATCCGATATCACCTGCGAGGGAAAAGCTTTTATGTAACGAAATCGATCGTATGTTACAGTTAGGAGTAATCGAAGAATGTCCCACATCGGCGTGGTCATCCCCTGGCGTTTTAATAGTGAAACCAGGTAAGGTGCGGTTTTGTTTGGACAGTCGAAAATTAAACATGGTGACGACAAAGGACGCATACCCAATTCCGAACATTGACGGACTTATTTCGAGACTTCCTCCAATTTATTACATTTCTAAAGTGGATCTGAAAGATGCATTTTGGCAGATTAAATTGGACGAAACCTCAAGACCGAAGACAGCGTTCACAATCCCTAATCGGCCTTTGTATCAATTTACAAGAATGCCGTTTGGTTTGTGCAATGCTCCACAGACAATGTGTAGACTGATGGACCTAGTCATTCCGTACAATTTAAAAACCAACGTGTTTGTTTACCTGGACGATTTACTGATTATTTCGAAAGACTTTAATGAACATTTGTTGCACCTCAATGAGGTGGCTTCTCAACTTCGTAGGGCGAATTTAACCATAAACGTGAAGAAAAGTAGTTTTTGCTTGCGACAGGTACAATATCTTGGCTATATTGTGGGAGAGGGATCTTTGAAAGTTGATATGGAGTAGAGTTGTGTCGGTCGTGAACGACCTCGTTCAATTGAACGGATCAGTCAGACGAACGATGAACGGCCGTTCAGTTTCATCGTTCGATTTCGTTCAATCGTTCACTTGGGTCTTTTGAATCAGTCGGTCACTTGCTTGCCGGACAACTGGTTGAAAAGAAACAACAATACTTTTGTGTTGTATAAGTTATGCAATTATAATATACTTATTTCTTTTACTCATTGCCACATTGCTTTACACATTTTCATAATACAATCAGGGTTGTCAAGTTTCTTGGCGACCTAATTTTCGATTTGGCGATATGGCGACTTTTTGGCGGCTTATAAAATATATGGCGATTTTGTTGGCTATTGATTTTCTATAAACTTGTTTTGAGACTGTTGGACAAATTTACCGTTTGTTATTTAGAAAGATTATATCAATGATGGTATTCCATCTAATATATATCAGGTTTTGCATAAAGCTTATAGCTATAAGGATACGTCAGGTACTTACCATTTTAAAGAACTTGCTTTGACGGTCTTTATATGCATTTAATTCCAACTGCTAATGCCTGTGTTGAAATAGTTCTTTTTAATAATTTACTCTACTAAAACTCGCCTTCATTGTTACGAGTTATAAATTATATGAATGTAAATAGCACTTTTTGTACCTTCGCACGATATTTTGAATATACATTGTTAAAAAAAAAACAGTAAGAATTGCCTTGCCGGTGAAGTGTATAGCGTTTTAGATATACATATATCCAATATTTATTTAATACTAAACACAAAAAAACGTTTTGCAGCTTTAATTAGATTATTATAAACTATTGTATCTTTTGTGTGCTTTAATTAGATTATTATAAACTATTGTATCTTTTGTGTGTTCACCAATAATTTTACTTTTATTCAAAAAAATATACATATATCAAGGCGACTTTGTCCCATTTTTGGAAAATTTTAGCGATTCAGAAGAAATATATTTTTTTAGGATTTATAGAAAACATTGGAGAAAGTTCTAAAATAAATTTTATGTTGTCAAAAACGCAAAATAAGCCTTGGCGATTTTTGACATTGAATTTGGCAAAAAACATCAAAATAAATCTGAAAACCCTGGCTGCTTTTCACAATTTTTCTACCATTTACATGAGCGTTGCCAGTTGTTCTTAATACAAAACCCGCCAAATGCTAATTTTTTTCATTTGAGCAGAAAATTTTATAAATATTTATTTCTTTTAATTTTTTAAATAAGTCCCTTTATTTATAAAAGCTTAGTAAAGTTTTACAGCACGAAATTAGTATGGAAAAAAACTTTTAATGTATACATTACATTCGTTTATGAATAAGACTCTTAAAATATAAAAAAAATTAGCAATGTATGTTTGTTCGGTGAAATCTTGCAACTCAATTTTGAAGCAGATACCTCGAACCGATTGAGCTGTCATTTTTAAACACGTTTAGTTAAGATGACGATGCATGGTTAACTGTGTTACGTTATTCTAAATCTAACATTATAAGACACCCAAGATGGCAGACTTATTTTTAATGCATTCCTACAATATGAGTATCAAATGGGAGGGCTTGCTGAGAATAAGTCGAAAAAGAAAGTGACGTTACTCTAAATCATATATGGCGGACTAAGTTTTTAATGCTTGCCTTCAAGATGGGTATCAAATGAAAGGACTCATGAGAATACGAATGCTAGTTTTAATATAAACTAAAAGTAAATAACCTTTTTAAAAAACAAGCTTTTATTGAAATGCGCTTCAAAGAAAAATATAAATGAAAAGTATAAAACTACTATCAACTTATAACGGATTACATAATTTATATGATATACGAGATTTACTTGTGTAGACAAACAAGTAAATTATACATATAACTTGATGTGATTGATTTAAACTATTAAACTTTTCAAACCATGTAAATACTAGTACTTAAATCTCGCGACTAGCTTTTAAATCAAATAAATTGTGTAAAGACAAGCGACAAGCTTTTATATCATATAAATTTATTAATGATGTTATAAGTTGATAGTTAAAGCTTATTGCTCTTTTCTTTTTAGCGCATTTAATAAAAGCGTGTTTTTTAAAAAGGTTTTTTAGTTTTTATAAAATAAAAACAAAAAATAAAATTTATATTATCACATATTTTGAGAATATAATACATATAACGCATGAATAATAATAATCACTATTGCTATTTGTTCATTTTTGTAATATTATTTTGATATTTAAATTGTGCAATTGCTATTATTTTTTTGTTATTAAAAGTATTTTGTTCTTAAAATACCACATAAATTTGAAATTTTTTTCTCTCATTATTTTTGTTTAAATTAATTTTTAAAGAATTGGGCTCTTACTTTGAATAAGCCCTCGCAACAATTTTTTGTTCTTTCTATTAAAATGGAATTACCTAAGCATATAATAAATAAACAAGTTTTAAAATCGCCACGTTTGGCGAGAAATTACTACGTATGGCAGCCCAGATTGTACTATGAATTTTTTAAAACAGTGTGGCAAGTCGCCACTGGCAATGTGTTAAAAGAAAAACGTATAGCATACACACTTATAGTGTTGTTGTTTCTTTTTAATCAAATGAACGAAAAAAATGCGTATTTGGTTTGTGCTTATTGTTTTCTATTCTTGGTTACACTCAAAAAAGTTTTACAGTAACTTAATGAGATTTATTAAAATTGTTTTCCGTAATTAATGAAATTTTTTTATTTTATTAATTAAACTGTTTCTGCATATTGTTCCGAAAACAAACTACAAAAATTAATATGGGTTTTCATGATGAGCAAACTTGCAAGACTCGTTTCATGAAGACCCTTGTTAATTTTGGTGTCATTTTAAATACAAAAATCGATACAAAAATCAATTAAAAGAAAACAACTATAAAATTAAAAGCTAAAATTTGTGAATAAAAAGTGAAATTTGTTTTTTAAACAAGCATAAATAAAGCATAACGACTAATTTGCTTAAATTACTGCAAGATTTTATTGTTTATTAACACTTAACACATTTTTCATTGAAAACGGCGGTAAATATTAAACAAACAGCGCCAGTTTACGAGTCATAATTGTTGAGCAAATTTACGAAGTTTGTGTAAACGAATTCTCATACAATTTTTGGCAGTTCATTTGAGAGCGCGTAAAAATGCACAGTTTGCGAGACTTTTAGTGATATCATGAAAACCCTTAATGATTTTTATTTCTGTTAATATGTTCAGTTATTTTTTATGCATAAAATAAAACTGAAGTAAATGTGTACATATGTACATAAATAAAAGAAAATAGAAAGGAAAAAATATTTGGCTCATTTGGTAGGTCATAATGACAGATAAAAACACTGCTTTAGCTGTCTTAGTACGTAATTTAAATTAAGTTCAAATTAACTGAAAAGCCTTTGAATATATTTTTTGTACCTAGTGTGTACTTTTTTTTAATTGTAAATAAAGAGAAAAGTTAATTAATTTTTAATTAATATCTCCGTTATAAAATTAACAGTAAAAAATTACCTTACAATTCCTTTATTTAAAATTATCCGTTTTCTAATTACATTTTCAGTTTTCTAAACTTAATGCCTATTCTTTTGAATTTACTTACATAATGTTTCGAGTGTAATCTCACATGTTGTTTCTTTTAACACATTCAATCGATTGTTTAGTAAAGAGGACAAGACAAGTGAACGACTGAACGAAAGCGACAAATGATTCAAAAGACAAACTGACCCAAAAGACAAAGTGACCTGAAACGAACGATTGAACGAAAAGAACGAGCTCGTTCACTGATTCGAATTGAACGATAATGACCGGTCACTTAAACGAACGATTAAGCCCAAGACTAATATGGAGAAGGTGAAGGCCATTTACCAGTTCCCCATTCCTAAGACGATTCGACAATTACGACAGTTTCTCGGTATGGCTGGGTGGTACCGTAGATTTATTGACGATTATGCTACGATCACATTTTCTTTGACGGAATTATTATCAAAGAAGAAAACGTTTGGGTGGACAGAAGATGCCCAGATATCATTTGAAACTATTAAAAACAAACTGGCATCCGCACCTGTATTAGTGCACGCAGACTTTTCAAAGCCTTTTATTCTACAATGTGATGCAAGCACAATTGGCATTGGTGCGGTATTGGCACAACTTGATGACAACGGTGTTGAGAGACCGGTAGCATTTATGTCTCAAAAATTAAATAAGGCTCAGAGGAATTACTCAATTACTGAGTTAGAATGTTTGGCGGTCATCTTGGCGATTAGAAAGTTCAGAGCCTACATTGAGGGACAGGATTTTAAAGTCATTACTGACCACGCAAGTCTCAAGTGGTTAATGAGACAGAAAGATTTGTCAGGACGGTTGGCCAGATGGGCCCTTAAGCTACAAGGATTTGTTTTCACAATCGAACATCGTAAAGGAAAAGACAACGTTGTGCCGGACGCATTATCTCGGTCTTTTGAAAATGAAGCTGATATTGCTGAAGTTGAATTGGAAATTCTTCCTTTAATAGATCTTAATTCAACGGCTTTTGATAGTGAAGAATACCAACGTTTAAGAGACGAATTTTCTAAGTCACAGTTACCTGATTATCATGTAAGGGACAAGTATATTTACAAAAGGACAAAATTTTCGTGCGGTAATATTGATGAGTCTGATTCGTGGAAACTGCTTGTTCCAGTAGATCTTCGAAAGCATGTCATATATACAGCTCATAATACTCCCAATGCAGCTCACGGTGGAATAGCGAAAACAATTTTTCGTATTCGGCAATTTTTTTATTGGCCTCGTTTAGTTATTGATGTGCGAAACTATATTGCCAAATGTGATTCCTGTAAAACGTCTAAAGCTCCGACTTGTGTACTTAAACCACCAATGGGTGAAATTGTTAATTCTGTAAGGCCATTTCAACGCCTATACATAGATATAATTGGGCCTTTCCCGCGTACGAAAAATGGAAATATTGGAATTCTTATTATATTAGACCATTTTAGCAAGTTTACTTTTATGAAGCCCTTAAGAAAATTTGTGACAAAACCTATTGTTGAATATCTAACGCATGACATTTTTTCTTGCTTTGGAGTGCCTGAAACTATCATCTCAGATAATGGAAGTCAATTTAAGTCAAAGGAGTTTACAAGCTTAGTTACCAAGTATGGAATAAATCATCAATATACAGCTGTGCACAGTCCACAGTCAAACGCGTGTGAAAGAGTTAATCGATCGATCAACGAAGCACTTAGATCGTTTGTTAGTAACGATCAGCGAGAATGGGACCGGTATTTATCAAGTATTAATTGTGCGATCCGTAGCAGCATACATCAAACAACAGGTCAAACTCCCTATGACCTGGTATTCGGACAAACAATGATTATGCACGGCAAGGACTACAAACTTTTAAGAAATATGAATCTTCTGGCAGAAACGGACACCGAAATAAAAAGGCAGGATAGTTTTGCACTTTTACGGGATTCAATACATAAGAAAATTAAAGAGGCTTATGAACGCAACGTAAAATCATACAACTTAAGATCTCGAAGGCGTGAGTTTAATATTGGTCAAGTTGTATTTCGTAGAAATTTTGCTCAAAGCTCGTTAGCTCAAAATTTTAACGCCAAACTTGCACCTGTCGGAATAAAATCCTTGATAAAGAAAAGAATTGGTAACGTTAATTATGAATTAGAGGATGTAAAGGGTGGATACACTGGGGTTTACCATGTGAAAGATATCTGGACTTAGTCGTTTGTTTTGTTGTTCAGAAACCTGAAATAAATTTCCTTGTATAGTTTTTTTTTCAGATTAAATCCATTAACAAGTTTAGTATTTATTCTGCTTTGTGATAAAAACCAAATTTTACTAACCTTTTCGTATAGGGGTAAATTATTCTAAAGAGTATAGTTTATTTATGAAATTTACTTAATTTTAATCTAGAAACTTTTTGTTTTAACCTTCACAATATGTCAAAAAATTTTTCATTTAAATTTAAATTTCATTGAGGAAAGTCTGATAAGTAAATAATTATTTCAAGAGGAAGGAGACAAATTGAATATAAGAGGAAATATATTGGAATTTTTCATTGCTAATATTGCAAATTTGTTTAAAGAATAGCCTTTCTTTTAAAATATTAAATTTTGCATACCTTTTAAACGGTAAGGAAACTTTTTATTATATTTTTTTGTGAAACTATTGAATAAATATTTTGTGGTCTTTCTGCTGTTTGTAGGATTTCTGTTCCTTTATATATTGGATCCTTTAAAAAATAAATTAAATAAAGAATCCGGAATTTGTGTCAATTTCTGTGACTTTTATTGGTGAAAAGGATCTATATAAAGGGCAATTGGGAACTAAAGGTTCTTTACACGTTAGTGTGGAACCTGTTACAATTGTGTAACCTGCTCGAGTAGAGGAGCCTAATAGAATTCTCGATGAATAAATAGATACTTTTCCAGCTTTTAAGATTTGCCACCAAAACTAATTTTCCTGCAAGTGAACCTATTAATACCTTATCACCTACATACATATAAAATTAGGCTGACCAACGGTTTGATTTGTATTTTTTTAATTTTTTTTTTAAACCTTTTAATTTCATATCTTATTTATAACATTTGCTCGGTCTTTTAAGTTTTATATTTATATTGAATTCAATTTAAATTTTTTTTTTTTTAAATTTAAAAAACTAATTAACTTTAAAATCTTTGCTCCAATTACCTGAATGGTACTGTAATGGTCACCTAAATTGATAATTATCCATAAACTTAAAAAAAAAAAGAAAACTATTTACGAATATTTCAAATACCTTCACACTTAGAGGAAACTACACTCAAATGTATGCGTTGTAATATTTAGGAAAATAAACATTTTCGTAGATATTATAAGGCATACATACTAAAGGGCTGCGCAAAATATTCTTAATGTTCTGTGTTCTACTTCACACAACTATCAATCATATTATTTCACTGTAAACATACATAGCAAAACAAACATAACAACACATTACTCTCACCAAAACAAAACAAGCATAACTTGAAAAGTTTTTCTCTTCTGCTTTGTTAGTGCTTGTATTACCAAAACAAACAGAATATCAACACAAAAACAGACAATGAAATAAAGAAACGGTAAATTATAGTAAAAGCATCGAGTGCACGTAATTAGGAATTTAAAAAATTTAAAGTGATCTTAGCTTATAACAGAAATGGATGCATTAAATGTAAGCAAAATTGATTTTTTGAATTATTTCCTAAATGTAGGTATATTTTATTTTAGTCGACCTTTATTATTATATTAGGTATAACTAAATTATCAAGCTTGATGTCTTTTTTTATTTTTATATAAAACTTTAAACGTTTATTTAACCAATATTTCTAATTAAAAAATTTTTTAATTTGTCAGTTATTGTTAAATTTGTTAAAAAATGGTGGAAAACTTATAAAATAAGGAAGAAAAAACCCTGAAGAAGGCACTCAAAGGAGTGCCGAAATATTGGTTAAATAAACGTTTAAAGTTTTATATAAAAATAAAAAAAAGCCTTTAAGCTTAATAATTTAGTTACCTATATTATTTCCTAAATTTTTAATAATATTTTAAAGGAACTTACAACCGAACCCATTGAAAACCACTCAAACGAAATTAAATCAAAAGTTTCTCCCTTTGCAATTTTCTCTTTGGTTTATGTTTACAATCAAAACATTCAAACATGCTTGGAATGTTCTATTTCTGTTTTAATGTTCTACTTCATCTTTGTTCTAATTCAGCTTTATTTTAGTTCAGCATTGTTCTTGTGCAGTTTTGTTCTATTCTTCTATATTTTGATCGTAAAGCAAAACAATTGTTTTTGGAAGTATGTGTTTTGTAATGAGAGAGTAATATACACATACTATCTACATTTAATGAAATTGTTTGTAAGCAATTTTTCTTGTGCTTGTGCAGCTCTTTAATACATACATATTTAAATTTAACATACATATAAAAACATATCGATTAATTGGTTGATCATAATAAGAATACATATCCTGTCTAAAGTCTTCCGGCGCCTGAGGACATCGATGGGGAAATCATATACTAAGTAAGTTTATTAATTCATATTTTTTTTTTTTTTTTTTATATTCTTATTTATATCATCCATATTCAAAAACACTATTTTTTTTTTAATACCTTTTCATACGTAACATAATAACTTATTTTTTTTTTGTTTTCTCTTAAAATTTAAAAAAATAAAAAGGTAAATAATATATACCGTAATAACTTCTTTTAATTTAAATAATAGTTGTTAAAACTATTAGTTATACATTTTTTACTAACTATTAGTTGTTACTACAAATTTTACGGGTTTTTAACTTAAAAGATAAATGTCAATTTGTGACCAATTATAATTGTAAAGACACCTTTTCTGTTAATTTTCAATCTTTAAATATATATGTTAATATTCATTGTTAAATAAATTTTTATATTTTAAACATGAAATTTTAAATTTTAATTTTTATTTGATTGTGAAAAGTGAAGTTTAGGCATGGGGCATGTAGGGTGATTCTTGCTTATATTTTATTTTTGTTTAGGGCTGATAAGCAGAATATATATATATCAGCATGGAGGGTGGGCTAGGATCTGTGTAGCATATTACATCTTCAGCTACACGTACATCATCAAACCATATATCTATCTAACTGTCTTTAAGAGTCATTTTAGTTGTTTTAATTTTGCTACCTAAATTTTATAATCTCCTAGAAACGATTTAATTTTATTTTACATTAAACTGGGAACATAATAAACCCCCCCAACGACGAGCACGGCCGAACTAATAGGTAGCCCCGTTTCCAAATAATACCATCTCAGTCTCCGAACTGAAGTTTCGTTACAATATAGCGGCCGTAGCTGAGAGTGTACACGAAGACCGTGGAGAGCCGATTCGGCGCCGTTCGCAGCAACTTGGACTGACGTATGGAGGGACTTGGCACATTTTACGTCGAGATCTTAAATTGAAAGCGTACAAAATACAGCTTGTACAACAACTGAAGCCGCTCGACCTTCCCAAGCGACATCGCTTCGCTCTATGGGCTCTTGCAAAATTCCAAGAAGATCCGACGTTTTCGAGGTAAACAAACAAAATTGCCGTATTTGGGACGAAGAGCAACCTGAAGAGATTCAAGAATTGCCACTTTATCCAGGAAAAATCAATGGCGACGTTATCGTGCCATGATAACCGACTATTTGATGCCTGAAATTCAAGCTCGTGATCTCGGCGACATTTGGTTTCAGCAAGACGGCGCCACTTCCCACACATCGCACCAATCAATGGATTTATTGAGAGAACACTTCGGTGAGCACATAATTTCACGTTTTGGGCTGGTCGATTGGCCACCAAGATCGTGTGATATCACACCGTTAGACTTTTTCCTATGAGGGTATGTAGAGTCTAAAGCTTATGCGGACAAACCCACTTCAAGTCAGGCCTTGGAGGAAAACATCACGCGTGGCATTCGCCAGTTACCAGTCGAAATGCTCGAACGAGTCATCGAAAATTGGACTCAATGGATGGACCATCTGAGACGTAGCAACGGCCAACATTTGATAGACATAATCTTCAAAAAATAAATGCCAAAGAATGTTCTTTCCAATGATAATAAACATTCCCCATTAAATTTGAAGTTTCTGTGTATTTTTTCTTTAAAAAAGTAGGGAACCTCGAAATGGATCACGCTTTACATGTTAATTTTGTATAGCTTCGTACAGACGGTGGTCAGATCACACAATATTGTAAGCAGGCGTTGCCAATACATTTTTCAATACATTTTTAGTTAATTTTAATGCAACTTAAGTAACGCTGTTTACCAATATTGTAAGATCTGACACGTGCGTGAACAAAACATACCGAAGAAAAATTTTTTTTTTAATAGTTGTATATAATAGTATAGAAGTAAAAATGTACTAAAGTACGTGTTTTTTTCAATAAAAATTATTATTTTATTAAAAATATTTCAAACCCATGATGTTCCCAAGTAATAATATGACAAAAAAGGTTCAAAATTAACTAGAAAAATTACATATATATGGGGTATTAACAAGGTGTGCTATCATGGTTTATTGTCATAATGTTCTAACATTTTACAATGGTTTAAAAATATTGTTGTTGGTTTGTAAACAAAAAGTGTCTTAAATAAATAGAACGCTGCTTGCTGTGTTTATTGTGCTGTCGTATGCCTCTATTGCGGTTCTCCACTCAACTCAGTTTGGTCGTGTGAGAGTCAACCCAACTTATGCACAACCAAACTCATTTTAGGTATTGTGATACCCAACGGTTTTTAGTTGAGTTTGCTATAAAGTTGCCAACTTAAAATATCGATTTGCCAACTTTAAATATAACGTTTGACAAGTTAAAATTTTATAAAATTAAATAATTTTGTAAACTAAAAGTATTTTTAATTGTTGTGTTGAATAAAAAGTATTTACAATGGATATTAGTGTCGATTTATTTTATGATGATGAAAATGAAAACTCTTGTACAGATGTGCTACGTATAAGAAGAAAAATTCCTGATGATTCCAACCCGCTTGAACTACCTAATGCCAAGGAAAAACTTATAATAAGTAACGTGACTAAATAATAATTTTAAATTTGTAGATTTAAAAGTTATTTCCGACTAAACAAGGAAGCGTTTTGTTATTTGCTGGATGAAATCAAAGATCATTTAAAAACCACCTGTTCGGTTAGTGGCTATTCCTCCTATATTAAAGTAATGTGTTAAAGTCCCATATATCTTTACACTGGGTGTTTTCCATTAGATTAACAAGCCTCTCAAATTGTGCTTTAGTTGTTATTTTCAAAGATCTACGAATGTATTAAATGCTGTGAAATTCTAATATACAGTATAACAAATCTTTCTACTTACGGTTTTTCCATTGTTATTTTTTTTTGCTTTTAAAAATGAAAGTCAACTGAAAGCAACTCAACTACTAATAAACAGTTGTGTATTTATAACGTTTCTGTCGACCAAACTTTTACAAAGTTGAAAACGGCAATACCACGAAAAAAACAGATACACAACTGAAAAGCCAACTGACAGTCGAGTTGAGAATGGCAATGCAAATTTACCAAAGACAACCAAACTGTTACAAAAGTGGAGAACCGCAATAGGGGCAGTAATTAATCAGAAAAGTCCAGCGCTGAGCGGCTGAGCCGTGCCGCGTTATTTTTTGTAGCCGTTGCCGTTGATGGTATAGTTTTATCCGGGTTACATCTGTATTTAACCTGCGGCTAGCAATTTTTGCGACAAATTACTTGCGGCGTCAAAATAGATCGGCTTAGGACTCTGCTGTTTGGTAAACAAACACAATATAATATAATTGTAATTTGCAACAAAACCGAAAAATGGAAAATACTTGAGCTTGCCATCACAAGATCTAAAATGTATTTTTCACACAAACTGGATATTATTTAAGTTTTTTCACTTATTTTTGGCATTGTGGAAAATTTTTATATTTTTTTTAATCAGCTGATTTAAATTCAAAATAGCACATTAAATTATGAGGGGTTGCTCCTTCCTTTGCTTCCTTTGAATAATTATCGAAACTGTATACACGGTCTACTTAATCAAATGGTACTAGCGGTTTATGGTTTAGACTAGTCAGGAAAATTAATTCAAAACGGCAATAAACATGTACAGTTTATGGTGTCGTATTAAAGGAATGAGTGAAATATTTAACCCATTTATCCCAATCGCTTGTTGATGTGTTAAGATATGAATGTATTTATTGAATGTGCGGTGTGATCTTTCTACTGTTCCTAGTGTTTGGTGATGATAAGGGGCTGATGTTGTTTTCTGTATGTTTAAAAGTTTCAGTAGTTAATTGACGTATTCAGTAATCATGTCTGTAAGTATTTTACTCATGGGTCCATATAAAGTATATAAGAATACTATCGGTTTTGCTACCGTTTTTGCGTTTTTATTAGTGATTGGTAGTGCTCCCATGTATTTGCTCAGATCACATATTAAAGTAATTATAAGTATATTGATTTCCTTTTTCTAATATTGGGAGTGGAATGGACTTTTTATACCCACACCTCAATAGTGGAGAGGTTATTATGCATTTGTAGCCCAACTTTAATTATACTGATCGACTGTGAATCACTTTCTGAGAAATTTTTGTCCAATTTTTCACGCGAAATAAGTAAAGTTGCTCAATATTTTTCACAAATTTGGACAGAGTACTAGGCTTAAATTCACATTTTTATTCACTTTTCGAGAAACGATGGAATATTTTGTTTCACATCTTTTCGATGTGAGAAGTTCTCACCAAAGTTACAGAACATGGGTACAGTTGATTGTTCCTAGGAAAGAGTAAAGGCAGAATAAGTTTGTACGTTCTGCTCTGTTACGAATCAGCTGTTTTGTTTTTGTTCAATTGAAAGTCTGTATGTGTGGTTAGTTTTTCCTTTTTCGTTCTGTTCTGTTGCGGGCAAATCTGTTGAAAATAGAATTCAACGTTAAGTTACGGCCAAAGTTGTATGTATTAGTTTGTTGTTATATGAAAAAACTGTAATTTTTTTGCTTAAAGCTAGAAAAATTTGGTTTAATTATTTATTTTTTAAACATTTGCGTATTTTTGACACAAAATATTGATATATTATTTTTTACGATTTTTTTTTTACAATTTCAATGCTTTTCTTTTTAAAAGCAGCTGATTCCTTTCATAAAAAAAGTAATTACAAAATATTTCTTACAGAAAGGAACGTAACAAAACGGCAACAGAAAGTAAAAACTAATGAACTTTACTTTTGAATGCTGAATCGGTCGAAAATATTCACAACAGTATATTAATATAATTAAGAACGAAGTTATAAAACAAAATTAATTTGAAAAGCATAGTTCGGCAAATGAAGAAGTGATATCTTTAAGTGTCTTAACGTTGGTTTTATTTTTTTAATAGTTTATATCCATTTCGTTATTATTTTTTTTTTTAGCTCTCAATCTTCTTCTATCACAAACATTTCTAACTTTAGTTTTTGATTTTTAATTCAGCACCATCTGCCCAAATGTATTTTGTTTTCCGATTCTCTCCTGTGAAGTGGGCTTAATGTGTTTAAGGTTTCAACATTTTGGGAGAGTATTTGTCCATTTTAAGGTTTGCTTTTGGCTTGTTACGGATTTAATCATTGTTCTTTAATTTCGGAGCCTGAACTTTTACTTTTATCCAATATGTCGTGCCATGACACTATATCATTTAATTGCGCATCATTATATGCCTAACATTGTTTATTTTGTTATGTGCATATCTGCAATTCTGCCTCTAAATTGCGCCCTTACGCATACGGTACATAGGTAGTTCTTTTCAGTTAGCAACAACTCACATTCCGTTGTCAAATTTTTTTTATTTTTCAAACTTAAAGAAAAAAAGCTATGCATCAAGTGGCGTGTTACAACCGTTAGCGAAAAACCTGTTTTCGGCAAAAGAGAAAAAAATTAACCTTGAGGAAATTGCGCATGCTTCAAAACATTTTTTTTATATATTTTTCCTTACTCTGGCTAGTACACGTAATGTCATTCTGTACTGCGTATATAACTTGCGCTGCAAATGACCAACACTATGGTAGAGTTTTTATATTTTTACTATCCCTCACATTTGTTTGCGCGCACACACACATATGCGTAGGTAAATCAAGAAATACGCATGCCGAAAGTTAGTTGATTTTTGGATATTGAGAGAGGCAGTTGGTTTAGGAAGTCAGTTGGCTTTTGCGCGGTCGAAGTAGGATGTTTTTTGAATTAAAAAAGAAAAAAAAACAAGTGCTCGAGGTGAAATCGGTCAGCTACCAAAGTATAATTAACTAATATTGAAATAAGAAGTGACATTGGGGATTGTTAAAGTCAAATAAAATTCTTGAAAACAAAAAAAAAAGGTTAAGTGCGAAATAAAGATTTAAAATTATGTTAAATACGGAACGATAAATTAAACTCTTACCGCGCGGTGCCAAGAAAAAAAGGAACATCTAAATTATTATTTTTTTTTCTATCGCTTCCAAACTATAGCTGCGTTCGAGAACACAAAAGTTTTTACTATTTTTTACTGAACTTTACTGCATTTTACTAAATTGCGTTCGCGTACACAAACTACAGTAAATGAGAACACAAATTGAGAGCGTAAAGTGACAGTTGTTGACTGAGTACTTACAAATTTTTACTGCAGAAATTTTTGCAGTAAAATTTAGTAAATCAAAAAAACATATGTTACAAAAGGTAAACAAGCAAAAGAAACAAACAAAATCGATACAAATTGTGAAGAAATTGTTTTAAAAAAAGAAAGTTTAAATAAAAATTAAACAATAACAAAAAGTTAATAAATATTAGTTAATTAAACTTCTTTGTGGTGCATTTATATGGCTAAATTCCAACTTTTAAACTTTTGTTGTTGTTGTTTTATTTTTTAGAGTTGTTAAAAGTATTTGTATTTGGGTACTTAGTACTTCACTTATTTCTTAAGTAATCAATAGCGAAAAATGTATTCATGTATTTTCGAACAAATTTAGCCGGACAGAAAACAGTAAAATCAAATAAAATAAAAAAATAAATAAGAATGTGAAAGAGAAATGAAATAAATTGTTTTTATTTTCTTAAAATTTCGTGTTATAAAAAGTATTTAATCGGGTACCGATAAGAAAACGAGTTAAGTAGTCAAAAGTGTAAACTTTTTTCAACACTTTAATTATTTGCCATCAGCTGTTGCCTTTATTTTACGAAATTTTACAAATTTTGCGTTCGCGTACTTTTTTGGACAACAGCTTTTTGAGAGAGCAAATTTTTAAGTTTACTCATTTGCTGCATTTTACTGTAAAAGTACTCAAACGCACCTTATGAAACATATAACTTAAACTTTTGTATGAATATAAAAACCCCCTATTAAAATGACCTATTTAATTGAACCGTAAAAGAAATCTGCTAACAACAGAAAGTAAAAACGTTGACACAAACCGAGACTCATAAAATGATAAAATTTTGTGAAATAAAAATTAAAGCGTAGAACGGAAGAATTGTTAAGAATTGTAAAATAGTAATGTGTAAAGAGGTGCAAAAAGGGAAACCTGGGGAAAAAAACAATTTAAAATTTAAAAAAAGGGTTGCAAAATTAAAACAACAGGAGAAAAGTCAGTAAAGTTAAATTTTGTAAAACACCAAAAAGAGCTTTCGTGAAATCGCGAAAAAAAATTTATAATTAAAATTTGCAAAACGAATCCAAATAATAAGAATGAACAGAAAAGTTAAAAATTGCTAAACA
Source organism: Pollenia amentaria (assembly GCA_943735925.1). Taxonomy (NCBI): domain Eukaryota; kingdom Metazoa; phylum Arthropoda; class Insecta; order Diptera; family Polleniidae; genus Pollenia; species Pollenia amentaria. The sequence continues at coordinate 38,452,610 of OX031008.1, read as the reverse complement.
AAAAGAAAAAAAAACTAACAACAAGGACAAAAATTTAAAGAATATTTTAAGATTTTACAAATAAAGAATTACGAGAAAAGCCCAAAAGAAGTAATAAATTAATAAGAAAGAGGCAACTAAAAAAAGGGAGGAAAGAAACTCAACACACGTGTCTGCAGCAATACGAGCGCCACACAGCACAAGCAGTCATAACAACAACTGGAAGAAATAAAGCAGCATACATCAACGGCAACATGTCGCAAAGGCCTCAACCCTAGTAACTAATACCTGTAAGGGAAATTAGAAGGTAACAAATCATAAATGTATTAAAATTTTAAATAAAAAAATAAAAAAAATTAGCCTGTAAATCTATATATATAAAAATAAGTCCGTATATGTACGTCGCCGAACTAATCATAAACGCGTCGTGCGATTTCAACTAATACACTACGTAGGCAGTGGCCCATATATGGTTTATATGAAGGTTTGTTGAAATCCGATAACGCATGTGTGTGCGGTGCGTATGTGAAGTGAGTGTGTTTTTGCCGCAGGCATTTTTTGTACCGCATACAGCATTCATTAGTATTGAATACATTTTGGTCGTTTGTGTATTGGAGAGCATTGCACGGAGTGATGCAAATAAAACAAGTGTGTTTCTTTTCTTATTTTGTTTTGCCGTGCGAAGCAGGCAACGGGCCCGCTAGTTAATCATAAAATCAGGTTTGTGAGAAGAACCTATAAATTTAACTAAATGAACAATACTTTCTAATCATAATTTGTAAATTTGTCTCGAATTCGAGGATAGGTATTAGAAATGGTGTAATTAAATGGAATTAATATTTTTCAGAAACTAAAGATATGGTCAGACTTAACAAAAATTTGACGCCATTCACGTATCCACTAATAATATTGAACTTTGGTGTGCTTTGGCCCAATTTTTGCCAGACAAAAAGCTTTCAAAATTTTGTAAGGGGTCATGCATTTTTAAAATTTTCCTTCTAGTCAAATATTTGTTAATTGTGATCATACCTTAGGTAAATAATTATATACCCGAATAAATATTATACTAAGCGTTAAAATAAAACGAAAAGAGAATTTATCCATTGAATAAAATTTTTGTAAAACCAAAACTATGCTTAAGAACTACAGTTCATATTAAATAAAATTTGGATTTTTTTGCATTGGATCTGAAAATGAATGAGTGAATCGCTTAATTATAATGGAGGAATGTTATGCCGAGCGTCTGCTGGGTAAGTAGGAGTTCACACATACATTAACGGGACAGACTTTCAAATTGTAGGGTACTAGCCTGTCATAGGGCGGTGTAGGGAAACAATGTACCCATATATGGTGTTATGGAAGGGGTTAGTGGTTGTAAGTTCAAACACATTCATCTGAACTATCACTAAGATCCCTATTTAATAATTCTTACATGCACTTGAAACCTGAAGAAAATCCTTCAGTAATAAAACAATTGTTCAATTACTAAAAGACTAATTTATTTTTTATTTTATTCTTCTTTTTATATAAAATTAATAACTAGTTCATAAAATATACATTGACTTAAAATACTAGCTTAGAATAATTGGTTTATTGAACTTTAGGTGTGGGTAAACAAAATTGGTATTTATTGTTGACTCAACGAAATGAGTAGTCAGCAAAAATTAATTGGGTTATTGACAAAAATTATTAAATGACGAAATGGATGTAAAATTGCAAAAAAAAAAGTAATTAATAAATTTGTGTTATGTGTGAATGTGTTTTGTTTGTTAATATGTTAATATATACTTAAATGAAGTAATTAATAAATTTGTGTTATGTTTGTTAATATGTTCTTGAACATTCTCCGCCACGTTGAACACAGTTCGAAAAGTGATTGGGGCTGGAATCAGGTTCAGGAATGTTGATTGTAGACAGTTGGGATCTGACTGCTGGTGTGGGAATTGGTTTAGCATGTCTTGAGCGGAATTTCCAAACTAGCAGGGTAAAGATGACCAGAGTGCACAGAATAAATGCGGTGTAGCTAACTGCATGATGATGTTGACTGTTTGACTTGATTAATTGAGGTAAGTGTGTTAAGGTGGATTCATTCAATTATTGTTGTAGGGCTGTTAGTTGCTCTAATTGCATCCGTTGTTGGGGGTGTGTTGCATGAGTGGGCAGCCCGTCTGGTTTCGGTGGCTTACTGATTGACTTGAGGTGTTTTTGTCTTATGAGTGAGGTGTGTATACTGGTTGACATGCCAAAATGTCCTTGTATGGTCATTTAACTGTTTTTCAATACACAGTTTTGGCCAATTTCCATTAATCCTGTACCTATGAGTGTGATGAGTGTGGTCTCCTTGCCGCATACTATCGATGTCTCGATTTCAGAAGTAGTGGAGAAGATCCATTTACTTTTATGCTTCAGATGGGTGTAAGACATCGGGGTTGGTATTTTGTGGACATTGCAATTTGTGGTTGATTGGTTATTGAACATACTGATCTCACAAGGATTGTTGTTCGCATTTCGTCTGCGCTTCGATTGTTGATTTGGGCACAGGTATTCGTCATCCGTCGCTTTTATGCAGCTCGACATGACATCTGGCGTAAACAGCACGTCTTCATCTCTATGTGAGTTGGTTGCGAGATATGCTTCGTATGGATTGATGGCAATTAGGTATTTGTTTTTTACCGTTGGAATTGGCACTATATTGAAAAGCTCCAAGGGTTGCTGGTCAACGAGGGATATTTTTACTTCAAATATTACCACATTCTTTGCAACAGCTCCTTTTGCGGTCATGAGTTTGTATAGCGCAATCAAGTTCTCGTCTTCTGTTGGAAGCATGTGTGACATTGGGAGATGGGCCTTAATTGTCATGATTTCATGTTTTAATTGTTGTGGTGAGAGCAACATCGGGCTTATTTTTCCATTATGAACATGCGTAAGAACAGTTATGGTTTCCGTCTCTATTTTTGCAAGGTTATTGCTGTTAACGTTAGATGGGTTGACAGCAATCCAACAAGTTGTGAGTTGCTAATTTCAGAGGATTCTTTAAAGAGTTCATTCTTGTTTTGCTCAATCATTTTTGTGATTTCAGTTAGCCTCTGCTGCGTGTTAATCTAATCTTGTTTGATTATAATGATGGTCGAATCAATTATCGATGTTTGGTTCCTCAAGAGACTTGCCAGATGACCGTGTTCTAGTTTAGCTTTATTAATAATCTGTGATATCTCGCTGGCGTACTCGGAATCTAGAACCCCAAATAGTGATCGCGCAATATTTCCTACAATTTTAGGCGGAGCTCTTTTGACGCGTCTCTTTATGATTAGTTCTTCTTCTTGGAGTAATTCATTTTTGATTAGATTTAAGTTGTTTGACAAAATACTGCACATTGAATGTCTTTTTATTGTGGGACATAGTTGCTGCAGCGTCTGCAAACCCAAGGAGTTTATTTCTGATACGAAGGGCGTAAGATCATAGTAAACCATTAATTTCCATTCTGCCGTGATGAGTTTTACTGTTCCCATTCCCTCAAAGTACAGTCCTGGATCGTCCTGAAACTGTGTGACCGCTATGTCATTGCACAAAACTGCAGGGATGAGTAGAAGTGATATTACTAACGTGAGGAGTATCGGCATGTCTATGGTCTTGATTCGTTTTTGTGGAGTCTGGTTGCATTCGTCATCTCTTGACCTTTTTTGTTCTAAAGGTCCTTTTTCATCTTCAGAGCACAACGGAGCCAATCGGTGGACTGGTCGCTTAAACACGCCGTTCAGTGTTTTTACTTCTACAACTCTGACGGTACCGTCGTCACCTGGATAGACATTGAGAATTCTTCCTAATGGGCATTTCATTATCGGTAGATTGTCGTCTTTAATAATCACCATGTCTCCTGTTTTAAAATTGCTGGACTTGCATTTCCATTTATAGCGATGTTGAAGCTCGCTCAAGTATTCCGTGGACCATCTTTTCCAAAACTGTTGTTTTAATTGGGAGACAAGATTCCAATGCGATATGCCTGATACCTTAAGGTTTTTGGCTCTGCGCTTCTAGACAAGTTGGGTCGTTTGATAGTGGAGTCAAAGGACGTGAGATTAATATGGCTTCAATTTATATGACGATGGTTTCCAACTCTTCGTAAGTTAGTGATTCGGTTGACGCACTGCGTACCAGTAAATGTTTTGCAGACTTTATGACGTTTCAGAGCCGCGATGAATGACTGTGTTGACAAATCAGACACCAATTCTAGATGAACTGCTTTGGTGGCAAAACAGCAGAATATGGCTATGTAAGCCTTCGTTGGCTTTTTGCCCCTGATCTTGTAGTGTATTCAGAATGGACCACAATAGTCTTCACCGGAGTTGATAAAGGTCCGGGAAGGCACTACTCTAGGTTGTGGTAAGTTGCCCATGATTTGTTGATGCAGTTGTGGTCGCGCTCAAGTGCATCTGACGCATTTTTGGACCACTGAACGCGCTGTGATCTTCCCTTTGATTGGCCAAAACCTCTGTCGCATTATGGTTAGAAGAGCTTGTGGGCCGCAGTGTTTATTGTTTTTATGTATCATGATAAATAATAGCCTTGCCAAAGAATCGTTATAAGGTAAGATAATTGGATGCATTGTGTCCGGCGATAACTCCGAATTTTTTAATCGTCCTCCTACTCGAATAACACCTTCCTTATCCAAGATTGGTGAGGGTCTATTAAGTGGGCTTTTTTTTGTCAATTTTCTGATTCCTTTGTAGTTGCCTTATGTCTTCTGCAAAGTCCGAAAATTGTATTGCGCGCACAATAAGATGCAGAGAATCGTCTAGCTCCTTCGGAGTAAGTGAGATATGCGTTGGTCTATCTCGAGCAGATATTCTCAATTTCCTTGTGAATCGTAGAACATATGCCATAATTCTTTGCAAGGTTCCAAACGAATTTTTATGATTAATTGTATATATGAGATCGTAGTTCTGTGTTTCAGCCATACCGACCTTTTTTTAGTTCAGGGTGATCTGCCTTAGGTGGCTGAGGTGAGAAGCATGATGGCCACAAAGACCCGCTTCCATGAAGAAACATTGGCCCGTGGAACCATAATGCGTTTGTCCGCAGCTTGGATGGCTGAAGTCCGCGGGATAATATGTCAGCTGGGTTATCGTTTGACCTTACATGACGCCACTGTCCTGCTAGTCTAAGGGATTGTATTGTAGATACTCTGTTTGCAACAAATGTTTTATATGATGATTACTGTGAGTTGATCCAAGATAGGACAATTTCGGAGTCAGTCCTTATGAATGTCGGCTGATTTTTACGATTCCAATCAACATTGGCATTATGGGCAAGTTGCGCTGCCACAACTGCAGCACATAACTCTAACCGAGGTAGAGTTTGTTGTTTTAGGGGAGCCACTCGTGATTTTGCACATAGCAAGCGGACACACTCTCTTCCGTCTTTTAACGTTGCACGGATGAATGCCGCTGCGCCGAACGCCTTTTCGGAGGCGTCTGCAAACACGTGTAGTTCCGTTGTAACGGGAATTTCATTATAAAACATGTGTCTTTTTATTTTGAAATCTTCTAATGTCTTCAAGTCGCTGCGGAAGTCGTTCCACTTCATACAAAGCTCCTGAGACAATGGTTCATCCCAGTCTAAGGTATTCTGCCACAGTTGTTGAATGAAGATCTTTGCTTGGACGACGACAGGTGCTAAGAGACCAAGAGGGTCAAATAGTTTTGCGAGCTCTGAGGTCACCGTACGTTTTGAAGCTGTTGGGCGCTCAGTGAGGTTTACCTTGATGCAAAAATTGCCTGTCTGAGAGATCCAATGTAATCCTAATATTTTTATTGGATTGTGAGTGCCTTCACTGAGATCCAAATTAATGATTCTGTCATCATGTGGTATGTCTTCTAGAAGTTTTGGATGATTTGAGCACCATTTTTGTAAGTGAAATCCACGTGCTGCTAAGATGAGTTTGAGCTCTCGTTGTGTTTCTCTGGCCAAGTGTAGTCTCATCGACATAGAAATTTTGTCTTATAATTTTAGCTCCAAGAGGGTACCTTTCGTTATTTTCTTCTGCTATCTGGTTTAAGCATCTGGTGGCCAAGTATGGAGCTGATCGTGTGCCGTACGTCACAGTGTTCAGTTTGTAGTAGTTAATTGGTGAAGCAGGATCCTCTCTCCAGATGATTAGCTGATATTGGTGATCGCCAGGATTAATTAATATTTGTCTGTACATTTTTTCGATGTCGGTGGTAAAAACAAATTTTGGCATTCGAAAACGGACCAGGATGGAAAATAATTCGCTTTGTACAGTTGGACCGGTATGCATTACGTCATTTAGCGAGTACCCTGTTGACGTCTTTGATGAAGCATCAAATACTACTCGCAGTTTTGTTGAGGTGCTGCCTGGCCTCAGAATACAATGATGCGGAATGATGTACCTTGGGTTAGGGATCTCACTGATATTGACCTTTTCCATGTGACCCAATTGTTCGTATTCTCTCATGAACTTGGTGTACTCATCTCGCATTTTTTCATTTTCTGAAGTCGCTTCTCCAAACTGATGAACCTATTGTACGTTGTCTGACGCGATTGTCCTAATGCAGTAGGTTTTTCCTTAAATGGAATCCTGACAATGAAACGGCCGCTAGGATCAATTTGAACATACTGATTGAAATGGGCCTCACAAAGGTTTTCTGCTGGAGACATGGTCCTTTCAGTTGAGTCTATTTCATCGCGTTTCCACAGCTGTTCAATCGCCTCTTCCAGTGAAGACTCCTTGTTGAGGATGGCACAAGATAGAGATGAGGATGGGTGAGGTTCAGTGTGCTGCCTTACTAAGCCGCCTATAATCCAGCCAAATGACGTATTTTGAAGTTCAGGACCTCTGTTGTTTAATTTTATTATTCCCGGTCGTACCAGGCTAAAGTAAAATTTAGCGCCAAGAAGGATGTCTATTTTCTCCGGGAGGTGGAAGTTGGGGTCTGCCAGGTGAATGTCCTTTGGGATTTCCCAAGTGGAGACATCGATGATACGACTAGGCTGTGCAGGGATTATGGTTGGTAATATAAAGTCTTCCAAGTTTGTTGAGCAGCCATGGGTCCGGGACATCAGTTGCAGGTTTACACGGCGGTGTGGGTCCTTCCGATACCGTCAATGCACAGCGATGCTTCTGTTGTTGATAGCGACAGTCTTTGTATCAGCCGTTCAGTCACTATGTTGACTTGAGAACCGGAATCTATTACTGCCCTGAATTCGGTTGAACTGCCATTTGACGCCTTGACTATCACCTTGGCTGTGGCTAGTATTACATAGTTGTGGTTGGTTGTTTCTGATGCTGCTGAGGCTGACGAGGGCGCAGTTGTATTGGTTGGAGCTCCATCGTGTTGTTGAGCAGACGACTTCGCAAGCGAATTCTTTGATGGTATCGAGGTGTCGTCGGACCTCTTTTGTATATGTAGTAACGTGTTCTGCTTGTTGTTACACTTATTGCAGGTGCCGTTAGTACAAGTTTTGGCTAGATGATCCGACTTGAAGCAGTTCACACATAGGTGTTGCTGTTGTACCCATTTGAGACATTCAGGTTCTGTCATTGCCAGGAGTTTCTTGCAATGATAAATGCGGTGTTTACAATTGTGACATAACTTGCAGTGGCTATTATTCTCTACTGTTGCTATGGAAAAAACAGCCTTGCTTGAATTTTGAAGGCTGCTTGATGTTTTACCAATTGACTCCATCGATTCAAATTGTCTCTCTAAAAAGTCAAATAGTTCTTTAATGGTCGGCACCTCTTTAGGGTTCAATAGTGATTGCATGAACCGAATGTAAAGAGTGTGATCGAATTTTTTCAGGAGTATCTGAATGAGAATGGCATCCCAAGTGGATGTGTCGATATTTAGATTGTTAAGTGCTAACATGCACTCTTTTGTTGTATCATGCAGAGCCTTAAGTGATGCAGTTGATGACGTGCCCTTTGGTTGATTCAGGATTCTTTCTACAAGCGTGGATACCAGAATCCTTTTGTTGTTGTAACGCTCCTGAAGAAGTGTCCATGCTGTCTTGTAATTTTCTTCTGTGAGAGCTAGATGGCTTATGAGTTTGCTAGCCTCCCCCGATAAGTTGGTTTTGAGATACCACATCCTTTTTTGTACGTTTGGGAGAGACTGCTTGTCCACCATCTCTAAGAACAGTTCATAGAATTGACGCCACTGTAAACAGTCACCGATACATTGAGGAATGATGACCTTTGGGAGTGGCAGCGAACTGTGTATTGTCATATTACTTCCGACCTGTGGCGCAACAGGTCTGCCGTCTGCTAGTATTGCCAGGTTAACAAGGTGATGTTGAACTAAATCTTCCAGGTCATCGTATTTACCTTGGTGTAGTCCCAGTCTTTCTGGATCGTCAGCGTGTTGCCACATGCTGTCATATAACTCTTGGATTTGAGTCCATAGCCCTTTTACAGTCTCGGATTTGAGTTGATAAACCTGTCTTGGCTGATCAGCTTCTATTGACTCCAACCCGTGTAAAAGACGAGTCAGCGCTGTCATACGGGCAGTTATCCGTCTAGCGAGTCCCTGCAATGCTTCCCCTTGTGCGTCATGCTGAGTGGTTTTCGGTTATTCTATGACCTTCTCTCTTGCTGTTGGGACTGGCTTGCTGCTTAACGGCATCCATTTCTTTAGTTGTGTTTCAATGTATTCCATTGTGGAGCTATATTGTTCGCCAATTGCCTTGTAGAGGTTCGTAACAATATAAGGATCCTGTTCCGATAACGTGGCATCGCTCCGAATTCTGTTTTCCGTTTTTTCGAACGCCGGCCATAGAGATATGAGCTCACTACGTTTGCTCTGATAAAATTCCTCAGATCGTCGGTCAAGTGGGGCCTTTTTAATAATAGAAATGATTTTTCCAATATTACTGGCCCTTACTTCCTGTTGTGCTATCAGATCCTGGATCGTTGCCATTCTGAGCTGATTAAAACTTGAGTTGATTTGTCAAGGATTCACCACTTGTGAGGGTTTACCGTACTCAAGCGCCTAGAACTGTGTCACTGCTGGGGAGATTGATTACTTCAAGGTGTCCTGATGCCTTGGATTCTAACTCCGACCTAAACAAACTGGCCTTTGGTGTCTTGACCAAAATGTTTATTGGTAGTTGTCTGCTGTCGGGCAGTGGTTGCGTGTTCAGGATGCGTTTACTGTGTATTTCAAGGATTCCTTACTACTGGAGAGGAAACCTCAAAATTGTACAAAACGTCGAGAACTAGAGGTCACCAAAATGTTTATTTCAAACGTAATGATCGTAAGCGGGACTCAATCTAAACACATAAATCTAGACTGACGCTAACTTTATATTTTTCCTTACAAGCACTTGAAACCTGAAGGAAGCCGTATTAAAGCAAACACAATTAAGATTACTAAAAACACGACTGATTAATCTTTATTTTCTACTTTCTTTTATATAAAATTAATTAATAGTAAAATACTTAACTTAACACAAAACAAATGACCTAATGAACAAATTAATAAATGATGGCTAATGAAGTTGAAATTGCGGTGTATGCATTTTATTAAACCAAAATTAGGTCACTACAAAATTAAACCCAAATATTGTACAAGAAAGTTAATGCACTTAAACTATGTCACTACAATAAATGAATATACATGTAAGAATGTACATATATGTATTCTTATTAGTTAGCATAAAATAATAAAATTAACAAAAAATAAAATTAACAAAAGTAATAAATGTATGTTCTTAACACAAGTAATTTATTATTTAACACAAAAGGCTTTAAACCATCCTTTTTGAGGATATTGATGAAGGGCGACTTGGAAGAATGCAATCCTAACAAAAATACCAGATTATTTTAAATAAACGTGGAAAAAATATTTCTTGATTCATTCTGTCTGTCGCGCTCGTTGAAGATAGACGTGTTTTATAAGCTCGGCATACGGTTTATTTTTTTACGTGAACAAATAAAGTATAAAAAAAAAAGTAAATAAAAGAAAAGAAAAAAATACATGTATGTACATACATACATAAGCATACACATTTTTTATTCTCGGTGTTGATAAACAATAACAAATAAGAAGAGCACAACTGTAAACAGTAAAAAAAAAAAACTCTTATGAGTGCAAACAGTGCAAAAACAATTAAGCATAATGATAGAAATGCATATATCACAGTGAGTGTTAACGAAACAAATGCAGAAATAAAAAAAAGAGTCGATGATAGCAAATACCTAACGGCTAAACCTATTACTCGTACGCGATCCCTCTCACCATCTGTTTTTAATAATACGGTTGATACACTAACAAATATAAAACCTTCAAGCATTGCCTCAACGGCAAAAACAATTTTAATAAGTGATAAAAATATTAACCCTCAATCAGGCACAATAGAAAACTCTGTATCACCTTCGGTGTCTAATAATACGGTTGATTCGAATACAATAAAAAATATAAAACCTGCAAGCGGTGCCTCAGTGGCAGAAACGATTTTAACAAGTGATGAAAAGATTACCCTTAAATCAGGCATGATGGAAAACTCAGTATCACAGGTGAAAAGCGGTCAAAAGCCTCAAGTACAAGTTGGAATGGATAGGTACATAACAGTGCTAAAACGGGGTCGCAGCCCAACTTCTTCTGCAGTTGCTTCTGTCCCAAAAGTTTTAAAAGAGGGTACTGCTGATAGAATAAGTTCTCAAAATCGGTTTGCAATTTTGGAAGAGGAATCCTCGGAAGCACAAAACGTTACAAAATCTTCTAAGCCACCCCCGATATATCTTAGAGAGCAAAACTCAAGTGATTTAATAAAGAATTTGATCTCGGTAATAGGTGAAAATTCTTTTTATGTAGCTGCAATAAAACGTGGTAGTATAAATGAAACTAAAATACAAGTTAATCGTGAAGATGATTTTCGTAAAGTAATAACTAAATTAGAAGCACTAAAAAAAAACTTTTATACATACCAACTGAAGAGCAGTAAAGGTCTTCAGGTAGTGATAAAGGGCATTGATTCATGCGTAGACCCAGGTGAAATAAAAACGTTTTTAGAAGAGAAGGGCTTTAAAATTAAAAATGTAGTTAATATTAAAAATAGAGAAAAAAATCCCCAGCCACTATTTCGTGTGGAGTTAGAACCCGGCGACGCACAGTGGAAAATCGTAGAGTAAGACCAGCCCATAATTCATTTTTAAAAAGGTTCGAATTACACCAAAAATTGTTTTTTATCGAAAAGCTAAGATGTCGAACTTAATAATTTGAGGAAAATATTTGATGTTTGGTCAATAGCAATACTCGGAAATAAAGACCGTATTCTCTTCTTTTTCGACAACGATTTATAACTATAAAAATAAAACGTATGTTAGAGCATATTTTTAATATAATTCACATTACAATTAAGGAGTTATATACCTTATACTCACTTGTGGCCTTTCTGGACATTGAGGGAGCTTTCAATAATGTCAAACCCAACTCCATCTTGGAGTCGATGAGAGAGGTTGGGGTTGACGATGCAATTTGTGGATTTATTGGTAATTTACTTGATAATAGGATCATTGAATCCACGATGGGTGCTACCGATGTTTGCAGATTTGTGCACAGGGGCACCCCGCAAGGTGGGGTTCTGTCCCCTCTACTGTGGAACCTGACGGTGAACACTTTGCTGTGCCGGTTCGACAGATTGGGGATAAGAACCGTCGCGTATGCGGATGACGTGGCGGTGGTGGTCGCGGGTAAACACCTGGACACACTGTCCCATTGTATGGAATCTGCATTGCGGATTCTAAGCTCTTGGAGCATTTCCTGTGGACTTGGTGTCAATCCACGGAAAACTGAGTTGGTACTCTTTACCAGGAAGTACAAGGTTGGCAACTTTAGGCTTCCTAGGCTGAACGGCACGGAGCTGAAGCTCTCGAACAGTGCCAAATATTTGGGCGTAATTCTCGATAGCAAACTATCATGGGAACTCAACGTTCAGACGAGGGTTGATAGGGCTATGGTGGCCTTATACACCTGCAAGAGATCCTTGGGCAGGAGCTGGGGCCTGGGCCCCAAGGGTGTCGAATGGATCTTTGAAGCGGTGGTAAAACCGATTCTCTTCTATGGGGTCATAGTGTGGTGGCCTGCCATGGAAAGGGGACGGTACTGCAGGATGCTTGGGAAAGTATATAGGTTGGCTGCGCTGATGATCACGGGATCACTCCGCTCGACACCGACAAAGGCACTGTTTACTATGTTAGACTGGTTGCCGATTGATATCATGGCCGAACAACAGGCCTTGACTTCCGCTATGAGACTGGGGGCGGTGGGCCTATGGTCTTCGCGGAACTATGGTCATGCCAGGGTCACGCTTCGCGCGTCTCAGGACCTGGCGGGGCTGGACTATTGCACTCCGGAACCCTTTTTCGGTGCTTTGTTCACGGTTCATCATGGTAACTATGATGAGCTGCTCGATAACACGCGATCTTTGGAGCCGACCCTGCGGGTCTACACCGATGGTTCCAGGATGGGCGACAGAGTGGGTGGAGGTTTCTTCATCGAGGAATTGGACATCAGGGTCTCTTTTAGGCTGCCAGATGGCAGTAGTGTGCTGCAGGCGGAAATTTCTGCCATAAGGCGGGCGGCAAACTGGCTGAGGTACTATCGTATATCGAGGGATATATGTATATTTACGGACAGCAAGGCTGCCATTGCAGCTCTGGCTGGTGTCTTTACGACATCTATGTTAACAGTGGAATGCCGGATGTCTCTAAATGAGATCGCGAAACATTCCAGTGTAACGCTGGCATGGGTACCAGGACACAGTGGGCTCCTGGGCAACCATACTGCGGACAGTCTAGCCAAACAAGGCTGTCTCTTGGACGACATGTTCGTCGATGACCTGATTGGCACTTCAATGGCCCGCTGCAGGACTCTCATCAGACGGGAATCGTACAGAAGGGCTCAGGAGAGATGGCAGGGCGAGCATACCTGTTTGATGGCCAGGACTCTATGGCCTGGCTATGACGCGGCGAGAACGCGCGTACTACTCGGTCTCGGCAGGGATCGGATAAGGACAGTGATGTCGGTCATCACGGGTCACTGGGTGATAGGGACTCATGCTAGGAGGATGGGTCTTGCGTACAATGACTACTGCAGGAGTTGTCATGATGTGGAGGAGGAGGAGACGGTGCTTCACTTCCTCTGCCAATGCCCCGGACTGGCGGGCGCTAGGTTGAGGCATTTTGGGAGACCGGAATTGCCATGTCTGGACGATTTGTCCAATGCGGGACTGAAATCGATCTACCTGTTCTGCAGGGAATCGGGGTGGTTCGAGACTGCGGTGACCTCTGGGGAATAGTCTGGTGGATACTGGCTGACCCTTGTCACTGGCTGGGGGTATCACAAAGGGACCGCTATAAGGACCCAAGTGAGTCGTCTTCGTGACGGCTACCCATTTAACCTAACCTAACCTAACCTACCTTATTGGAAAGGTGATTTAATCTAGATTCCGATTTTATAAATAGCGGATCAGGTTTTAGTGAAAACGTTTGAAGTTTTAGCTTCTGAATGATGTAATGTTGTTTTGGCTGCATGTAAAAACTTCGGTAAGGCTTTTAATAAGGAGCTCTGCTTAGCTCTGCGCTCATATGTAAAAAATTGTAAAGCTTAATATATTAGTAAAATACTATAAAAATATTAGCTGCGTATTCCTGCCTAAACAGAAGTTACATTCAATAATGTTAAAAAACTCAATTATTTAGATAATTGAACAAATGATTTTTGTTAAAGTAGCTTTGCATTGTTATGTAATTTTTTTTTGCTAGATTAAAAAAAAATTTAAAAATTGAGCAAAAAATAAAAATTCCGTTATATAAAAAAGTTATATAACTAGTAGGCTATTGATGGAAAGTTTAAGAATTATCAAAATTAATATATGTTTTTTGGTTATACTGTGTTTTTTTTTGGTTAAGAGATTATTAAAATTCAGTACTACATTAATTAAAAATGAATAATTTTAAGTGTTCAGTGCGTCAAATAATTGAAACATATATTGAAAGTGGGAGAAATACACAAAGTATTAACTTATTTGTTGAAAAAAATTATCAACTTTCTAAAGAAAATATAAAATATATATAGTGAATAATATAAAAAAAACTGTCATACCAAGTTTTAATAATCGGTGGAAGAAATCAAACAGATCTTTAAAAATATTTTAAAAAAAATGCTGAGTGGTTAAATGGAGACTTTTGCAGAACTTTGCCAGCAATAGTGAAACCTTCAATATGTACGGCGAATCGAGGAAGACCCTGTAACTCTTATGAAACATCAACAAAATCATCAAAGAAACGTAAAAATACTTCTCTATGTAAAGATAATGGGTTCCAACATATTTATGGCGGTTATATCCAAGGCTTGCGATCGATGGGAGAATTAGAAGAGGCAAAAATTATTGAATTGCTAAGATCTTCTTCTAAGCTTGAAAAGAAGGAGATTCTTACATCACTCTCGAAAATGTTCGCGATCAGCCACTAACGAAGATGTTTTCAACAGACTTCTTTACACCTCTGATCCATATGTAACAAGTATAAGAAAACCATCCGCCAAACTTGCAAAAGATTTGGATGAAGATACGCTTAAGCTGATGAAGTAACCACAAAAATGTCACGGTTAAAGTATTACTTAAATATTTAAAGTTACACTATACCTAACAGAATATGTAAATTTAATTTTATAAAATCAAAAGCCAGTTAAAAATGGGAAAAGTGCAAATCAATAAAATTATATTAAGTAAGGTGTGGGTTTAAGTTACATCACATAAATTAAAAACATTACAAATGTTAATATAATAAAAAAAATTTATTTCAAGTTAAAGTTACTATTTTGTACCAAATACATATTCAAGTCATCTCTATATACAAAAAATAAATTTCTTACCCTTATTGTGAAATAAGTTCTGGTTTAATTTGGCTCATATTTTATAGAATAATAGCAAATACATTTAAGATTATTCGTGCAAAATTTCTATCGCTAAGAACAAAAAAGTTACAGATTTTTGATCCGATAAGGGCTAAAATATTCCACTGTGCGACGTTAAGCTTAAAAAAAATGAAACTCATCCCAGTTACAGTCTGAGATATATCCTGTATAGGAAAATAACGATAGAGGAGCCGCATAAAAGGAACGGTCCCGTGCAATGTTTAAACTGCCAAGAATTTGGTCACACTAAGGCATACTGCCATTTAACACCTGTTTGCGTTGTATGTGGAGAATTGCATGGTACAGCTCTCTGCGATAAGTCTAAAAACGACCCCAATGCAAAAAAATGCAGCAACTGTGGTGGTAATCACACTGCCAACTATAGAGGATGCCCTGTATACTCTATCGTCAAGCGCTCGGTTGGACCGAAACCTAATCCACCTCAAATTCAGGAAACACATCAAAATAATACTAATGACATTCATGTACCGCAGCATAGTAATAACAGAACATCCTACGCTAACGTCCTAAAATCAAACCATATGCCAATGCAAGGTGATTTGCCAAATAATGATGAGACCCCAGTTTCTAATTTAAGTCGTCTAGAAAAAACCATGGAAACACTAGTACAAACAGTAACAAACTTTACGAATACAATGGGTAATATGATGCAGGAAATTTTAAGAATGCAATCGATGTTATTGCAAGCTGTACTTAACAAGCCATGAATTGTTTAAAAATTTGTTTTTGGAACGCAAACGGCATTCGCCAACATAAAAATGAACTAGAATATTTTCTTAAAAGTAAACAAATTGATGTAATGATGGTTTCTGAAACTCATTTGACCTCAAGAAATACGTTTAAAATTAATGGTTATATATTATATGATACCAAGGACCCTCGAGATAGAGCTTGTGGAGGTTCTGCTATTTTGATAAAAACCCGAATCAAACACTACTTAATGTGTGATCATCGTGAAGATTATCTGCAAGCAACGAATATTTGTGTTGAAGAGCTAAATCGAAACGTTGTACTTTCATCTTTATACTCTCCACCTAGATTTTCAATATCAGAAAGCCAATATTATAAATATTTTAAATCATTAGGACCCTGTTTCCTAGCCGCTGGCGATTACAACGCTAAACATACCTTCTGGGGTTCACGGCTCATTACACCAAAGGGTCGTGTTTTGTATAATACAATGTCTAAAATGGATTTAAATGTGGTCGCGAGTGGACAACCAACTTATTGGCCTACTGATCAGCAAATAATTCCAGATGTCATCGATTTTGGCGTGGTTAAAAACATCCCCGCAGAAACGATTCACGTTGAAGCTTCTTTAGAATTATCTTCTGATCACACACCTACAATTCTTACCATATCAAACCCTTATAGAATTGTATCTCCGTCTGGTTACTTAGTGACGTCAGCCACACAAATAAATTGGTTAAAATATAAAAAATATCTCAGTACCCACTGCACTGAAAATATTCCGCTTAGAACACCGGAGAATGTGAATCTTTCTATTGTAAATTTTGACAATTATCTCAAACTAGCTGTTCAACATTCTAGCATAGCCCGCAAAAATATCAAAAATAGTAAAATATATTCTACTGATGTCGAGCGTCTCTTGACTGAAAAAAGGAGAGTTCGAAGAGAGTGGCAATTGCACAGATCCCCTCAACTTAAAAATTTACTAAAAGAGTGCACAAAAAGGCTAAGAAACTTACTGCAGTCTCAAAAAACGGCTTCTCTGGAAAAATATCTTAAGGAACTTGATGCAACTCCTCAATCTGATTACTCATTATGGCGTGCAGCTAGAAATCTTAAAAGACCAGTTATCACAAAACCACCATTAAGAAACTTAAATGGACGTTGGGCACGAAATGACATAGAAAAAGGTAATATTTTCGTTAATCATTTGAAAACCGTATTTACCCCTCATACATCTTTCGATACTGCGGTCGAGTTACCACCTGTTGCTGTTAGATCAGCTGTTCCACTAAGGTTTGAAGTAAGAGAAATCGAGAAGGCTATTCATGATTTAAACCCAAGAAAGCCCCTGGTTTTGATAAGATCAGTAACAAAATGCTTTTGGAGCTACCCAGCATAGCAAAGAAAATTATTCTACTAATTTTTAATGCTATTTTACGCCTTGAATACTACCCACAAGAGTGGAAAGTATCCTTAGTTACCATGATACCTAAACCAGGAAAGGATCCCACAAAAGTTGAGTCATATAGACCTATAAGCTTATTGTCTAATATATCAAAGCTTTTTGAGAAACTTCTAGTGTCTAAATTAACGCCGATTTTAAATGGTAACAGATGTATTCCCAATCATCAATTCGGTTTTAGAAGAAAACACAGCACAATTGAACAAACTCATCGAATAGTAAATGTCATAAGAAAAGCCTTTGAAGAAAAAAAATATTGCTCAGCACTCTTCATCGATGTGTCTCAAGCTTTTGATAAAGTCTGGCATGAAGGTTTACTACTGAAATTGCAGCAAAACTTACCAGCAAATATACACAAGCTGTTACAAAGCTACTTAGCCGGTCGTCAATTTATTATAAAAGAAGGCGAATTTTTAAGTCCTCCACAGCCAATTAGCGCTGGAGTCCCACAAGGCAGCATCCTGGGCCCTCTATTATACTTCATTTATACTTCGGACTTGCCAACAAACAGCTACACCCATACCTCAACATTTGCGGACGACACAGCTTTTCTAAGCGTACACGCAAACTGTCAAGAAGCATCTCGTTATCTACAGGATCATATATTTGAACTAGAAAGGTGGTTAAAAAAATGGAGGATAAAGATCAATGAGCAGAAATGCGCACATATAACATTCACATTGCGTCGGGAAACATGCCCCCCTATTAAAATAAATAATCAAATAATACCCCAACACTCGCATGTAAAATACCTCGGTATACATCTAGATCGGCGTTTAACGTGGAAATGGCATATAGAAGCGAAATTAACTCAAATGAAACTAAAAGCAATTCAAATTAATTGGCTCATTGGAAGAAATTCTGTTCTTAGTCTCGATTGCAAACTTCTACTCTACAACTCTATCTTAAAGCCAATTTGGTGCTACGGTATTCAGTTATGGGGCACTGCCTCGGCTTCTAACATCGAAAAAATTCAAAGGCGCCAAAATAAACTTCTTCGAATAATCACAGCCGCCCCCTGGTACGTCAAAAACTCAAATATCCACAAGGATCTCAATGTGCCATTAGTAAAAACTATGATAACGAAATATGCAGTAAAATATTTAAAAAGGCTGGAACTGCACCCAAATCCATTAGCTAGAAATATTTTAAATTATGGCGGCCACACTCGCTTAAGAAGAAGAGACACTGCAGCACTCACCCAATCAGATGAGCGATAAACACCTATATATGTAAGCAGAAACCGTGATGACTAAATCTTTTGTGTTTGGCACTGGCAGGACATAAAGCAAATATTAGGATAAGATTTGATTAATTATTGATGACTAAATCTTTTGTGTTTGGCACTGGCAGGACATAAAGCAAATATTAGGATAAGATTTGATTAATTATTGTTAGTTCATATTTAATATATGAAGATTCAATAAATAAATAATGAAAGAAAAAAAAAAAAAAAAAAAAAAAAATATTTCTACTGTATTATAAACAATAAATATTGCGGTCCAAAAGTAACAGAATCATTATATGGAAATTCGACTGTATTAAAATTTATTAAAAAGTATATATGTAAAGTATATATAACAAGTGTTGGCAAAATCATATCATAAAAATAATGACAGTCTGCTGGAAGCAAAAAACTAAGGACCTGCAGATGGTACTATTTATTCTTGGAAATTCTTAGCATATGGGAGTGCAATGGGATAAGCTGTGAAATTTCTAATAGTCCAATGTAGAAGAAGCTGATAGTAGGTGCGTTCGTTTACCCCAAAATTTGCACAAATTTGTGCAAGTTTTTACTGGATTTTACTGAAATGCGTTCGCTTACACAAAAATTTGCAAAAGAGAGCATCTAATGAGAGAGTAAAGTGACAGTTGTAAGCAAAGAGTCTGCAAATTTTTACTGAACAAATTTTTACCAGTAAAAACCAGTAGAAAACAAAAACATATGTTTCATTTAAGTAAACAAACAAAAGTAAGCAAACAAAAAGCATACAATTTGTAATAAAAACATTTAAAAGAACAAAAGCTGAATTAAAAGTGCAACAAAAACCAAAAATATTTATTTTCAACGTGAAAAAATTAAAGTAGTCAGTATAGTTATTTATCAGTTTTCTAACATCTGTGCTTTTTAAAAGTACAAATTTAAAAAAATTCTTCCCCATTTTCAAAATCCACGGCAACGTTATTTCTATATTCTTCATCTATAAGTTAAAAGACACATATTAAAAATGTAGTATATATTAATATGTATGTACATCCTAAACAATTTTACTTACCACTTTGTACCTTCCCAAATGTTCCGGGAGAGCATTAAATATTAAGTTTTCTTTTTTTGGCATCCATGGTAAAATTTGTGTTAATTGTTCAATATTACTTATTTTTGTTTTTGTTTACATTAATATTTTAGAGATGTAAAGCTAATGAATATATGATTACTTCTTATTGCATATTATTGAGGGTACCAAATATCAAAAATCAAATATTGATGTAGTTTCGTATGTAATTCAACTAGAAACAAAATTAAAAGTCATGTACAAAATAAACAATTCTTAAAACTTGCACAGAAGCTCATTTAATAAATAAATTTGCTACGAATTTATAATCATTACAATGCATTTCATCAAGTACCAAAAACCATATGTACTGGGTAGTCTAAAGAACACATATTTTACAACACTAAGCTTTTTAGCGATCAGCTGTTTGAATTAACCTGCAAGTTTTTGCAATTTTTCCGTTCGTTTACTTTTTTGTGCAAGAGCCATTTTTGAGAATAAAATGTTCATATTGCCCAAAATTTACTAAACTACTGGATTTTACTGGAAAAGTAAACAAACGCACCTAGACATACTTAATATAGGTTTTGTAATACATATATATATATATATATATATATATATATGGATTCGGCTTATATTAATTTTGCAGCACTGTTTTTCTTTTTTGCTTATGCAATAATCATAAAAATATATCAAATACTCTGCTAATTTTTTTTAATTAAGATTATTCATTATGTAGTTTAAGGAAATTATATGCTTACGGCCTTAGTTATAAAAAATAAAACATGTAAATAAAGGCTTTATGAAACGGATTTTCATACAAAATCTGTTTCATAAACTAAATAAAATTTGGATTTTTTTGTATTGGATCTGAAAATTAATGAGTGAATCGCTTAATTATAATGGAGGAATGTTATGCCGAGCGTCTGCTGGGTAAGTAGGAGTTCACACATACATTAACGGGACAGACTTTCAAATTGTAGGGTACTAGCCTGTCATAGGGCGGTGTAGGGAAACAATGTACCCATATATGGTGTTATGGAAGGGGTTAGTGGTTGTAAGTTCAAACACATACATCTGAACTATCACTAAGATCCCTATTTAAGAATTCTTACAGGCACTTGAAACCTGAAGAAAATCGTTCAGTAATAAAACAATTGTTCAATTACCAAAAGACTAATTTATTCTTTATTTTATTCTTCCTTTTATATAAAATTAATAACTAGGTCATAAAATATACATTGACTTAAAATACTAGCTTTGCATAATTGGTTTATTGAACTTTAGGTGTGGGTAAACAAAATTGGTATTTATTGTTGACTCAACGAAATGAGTTGTCAGCAAAAATTAATTGGGTTATTGACAAAAATTATTAAATGACGAAATGGATGTAAAATTGCAAAAAAAATGAAGTAATTAATAAATTTGTGTTATGTTTGTTAATATGTTAATATGTTCTTGAACATTCTCCGCCACGTTGAACACAGTTCGAAAAGTGATTGGGGCTGGAATCAGGTTCAGGAATGTTGATTGTAGACAGTTGGGATCTGACTGCTGGTGTGGGAATTGGTTTAGCATGTCTTGAGCGGAATTTCCAAACTAGCGGTGTAGCTAACTGCATGATGATGTTGACTGTTTGACTTGATTAATTGAGGTAAGTGTGTTAAGGTGGATTCATTCAATTGTTGTTGTATGGCTGTTAGTTGCTTTAATTGCGTCCGTTGTTGGGGGTGTGTTGCATGAGTGGGCAGCCTGTCTGGTTCCGGTGGCTTACTGATTGACTTGAGGTGTTTTTGTCTTATGAGTGAGGTGTGTATACTGG
The DNA here is from genome assembly GCA_943735925.1 of Pollenia amentaria. NCBI lineage: Eukaryota > Metazoa > Arthropoda > Insecta > Diptera > Polleniidae > Pollenia > Pollenia amentaria. Next base: position 38,431,424 of record OX031008.1, on the reverse strand, counting down.
TTGACATGCCAAAATGTCCTTGTATGGTCATTTAACTGTTTTTTTTGGCCAATTTCCATTAATCCTGTACCTATGAGTGTGGTCTCCGTGCCGCATACTATCGATGTCTCGATTTCAGAAGTAGTGGAGAAGATCCATTTACTTTTATGCTTCAGATGGGTGTAAGACATCGGGGTTGGTATTTTGTGGACATTGCAATTTGTGGTTGATTGGTTATTCAACATACTGATCTCACAAGGATTGTTGTTCGCATTTCGTCTGAGCTTCGATTGTTGATTTGGGTACAGGTATTCGTCATCCGTCGCTTTTATGCAGCTCGACATGTCATCTGGCGTAAACAGCACGTATTCATAAAAATGAACTAGAATACTTTCTTAAAAGTAAACAAATTGATGTAATGATGGTTTCTGAAACTCATTTGACCTCAAGAAATACGTTTAAAATTAATGGTTATATATTATATGATACCAAGGACCCTCGAGATAGAGCTTGTGGAGGCTCTGCTATTTTGATAAAAGCCCGTGTGATTATCGTGAAGATTATCTGCAAGCAACGAACTTTTGTGTTGAAGAGCTAAATCGAAACTTAGTACTTTCATCATTATACTCTCCACCTAGATTTTCAATATCAGAAAGCCAATATTATAAATATTTTAAATCATTAGGACCCTGTTTCCTAGCCGCTGGCGATTACAACGCTAAACATACCTTCTGGGGGTCACGGCTCATAACACCAAAGGGTCGTGTTTTGTAAAATATAATGTCTAAAATGGATTTAAATGTGGTCGCGAGTGGTCAACCAACTTATTGGCCTACTGATCAGCAAAAAATTCCAGATGTCATCGATTTTGGCGTGGTTAAAAACATCCCCGCAGAAACGATTCATGTTGAAGCTTCTTTAGACTTATCTTCTGATCACACACCTACACTTCTAACTATAGCAAACCCTAATAGAATTGTATCTCCGTGTGGATACTTAGTGACGTTAGCAACACAAATAAATTGGTTAAAATATAAAAAATATCTCAGTACCCACTGCACTGAAAATATTCCGCTTAGAACACCGGAGAATGTGAATCTTTCTATTGTAAATTTTGACAATTATCTCAAACTAGCTGTTCAACATTCTAGCATAGCCCGCAAAAACATCAAAAATAGTAAAATATATTCTACAGATGTCGAGCGTCTCTTGACTGAAAAAAGGAGAGCTCGAAGAGAGTGGCAATTGCACAGATCCCCTCAACTTAAAAATTTACTAAAAGAGTGCACAAAAAGGCTAAGAATCTTACTGCAGTCTCAAAAAACGGCTTCTCTGGAAAAATATCTTAAGGAACTTGATGCAACTCCTCAATTTGACTACTCATTATGGCGTGCAGCTAGAAATCTAAAAAGACCAGTTATCACTAAACCGCCATTAAGAAACTTAAATGGAAGGTGGGCACGAAATGATATAGAAAAAGGAAATATTTTTGTTAATCATTTGAAAACCGTATTTACCCCTCATACATCTGTCGATACTGCGGTCGAGTTACAACCTGTTGTTGTTAGATCAGCTGTTCCACTAAGATTTGAGATAAGAGAAATCGAAAAGGCTATTCATGATTTAAACCCCAAGAAAGACCCTGGTTTTGATAACATCAGTAACAAAATGGTTTTGGAGCTACCCCGCATAGCAAAGAAAATTATTCTACTAATTTTTAATGCTATTTTACGCCTTGAATACTACCCACAAGAGTGGAGAGTATCTTTAGTTACCATGATACCTAAACCAGGAAAGGATCACACAAAAGTAGAGTCATATAGACCTATAAGCCTATTGTCTAATATATCAAAGCTATTTGAGAAACTACTAGTGTCAAAATTAACGCCGATTTTAAATGAAAACAGATGTATTCCCAATCATCAATTCGGTTTTAGAAGAAAACACAATTGAACAAACTCATCGAATAGTAAATGTCATAAGAAAAGCCTTTAAAGAAAAAAAATATTGCTCTGCACTCTTCATCGATGTGTCTCAAGCTTTTGATAAAGTCTGGCATAAAGGGTTACTACTGAAGTTGCAGCAAAACTTACCAGCAAACATACACAAGCTGTTAGAAAGCTACTTAGTCGGGTGTCATTTTATTATTAAAGAAGGCGATTTCTTAAGTTCTCCTCAGCCAATTAACGCCGGAGTCCCACAAGGCAGCATCCTGGGCCCTCTATTATACTTAATTTATACTTCGGACTTGCCAACAAACAGCTACACCCATACCTCAACATTTGCGGACGATACAGCTTTTCTAAGCGTACACGCAAACTGTCAAGAAGCATCTCGTTACTTACAGGATCACATATTTGAACTGGAAAGGTGGTTAAAACTATGGAGGATAAAGATCAATGAGCAAAAATGCGCACATATAACATTCACATTGCGTCGGGAAACATGCCTCCCTATTAAAATCAATAATCAAATAATACCCCAACACTCGCATGTAAAATACCTCGGTATACATCTAGATCGGCGTTTAACGTGGAAATGGCATATAGAAGCTAAATTAACTCAAATGAAACTAAAAGCAATTCAAATAAATTGGCTTATTGGAAGAAATTCTGTTCTCAGCCTCGATTGCAAACTTCTACTTTACAACTCTATCTTAAAGCCAATTTGGTGCTACGGTATTCAGTTATGGGGCACTGCCTCGGCTTCTAACATAAGGATCTCAATGTGCCATTAGTAAAAACTATGATAACGAAATATGCAGTAAAATATTTAAAAAGGCTGGAACTGCACCCAAACCCATTAGCACGAAATATTTTAAATTATGGCGGCCACACTCGATTAAGAAGAAGAGACACTGCAGCACTCACCCAATCAGATGAGCGGTAAACACATACATATGTGAACAGAAACCGTGATGACGAAATCTTTTTTGTCCGGCACTGGCAGGACATAAATCAAATATTAGGTTAAGATTTGATTAATTATTGTTAGTTCATATTTAGTATATGAAGATTCAAAAAATCTCTATGTGAGTTGGTTGCGAGATATGTTTCGTCTGGATTGATTGCAATTAGGTATTTGTTTTTTACCGTTGGAATTGGCACTATATTGAAAAGCTCCAAGGGTTGCTGGTCAACGAGGGGTATTTTTACTTTAAATATTACCACATTCTTTGCGACAGCTCCTTTTGCGGTCATGAGTTTGTATAGCGCAATCAAGTTCTCGTCTTCTGTTGGAAGCATGTGTGACATTGGGAGATGGGCCTTAATTGTCATGATTTCATTTTTTAATTGTTGTGGTGAGAGCAACATCGGGCTTATTTTTCCATTATGAACATGCGTAAGAACAGTTATGATTTCCGTCTCTATTTTTTGCAAGGTTATTGCTGTTAACGTTAGATGGGTTGACAGCAATCCAACAATTTGTGCGTTGCTAATTTCAGAGGATTCTTTAAAGAGTTCATTCTTGTTTTGCTCAATCATTTTTGTGATTTCAGTTAGCCTCTGCTGCGTGTTAATCTAATCTTGTTTGATTATGTTGATGGTCGAATCAATTATCGATGTTTGGTTCCTCAAGAGACTTGCCAGATGACCGTGTTCTAGTTTTGCTTTATTAATAATCTGTGATATCTCGCTGGCGTACTCGGAATCTAGAACCCCAAATAGTAATCGCGCAATATTTCCTACAATTTTAGGCGGAGCTCTTTTGACGCGTCTCTTTATGATTAGTTCTTCTTCTTGGAGTAATTCATTTTTGATTAGATTTTAGTTGTTTGACAAAATACTGCACATTGAATGTCTTTTGATTGTGGGACATAGTTGCTGCAGCGTCTGCAAACCCAAGGAGTTTATTTCTGATATGAAGGGCGTAAGATCATAGTAAACCATTAATTTCCATTCTGCCGTGATGAGTTTTACTGTTCCCATTCCCTCAAAGTACAGTCCTGGATCGTCCTGAAATTGTGTGACCGCTATGTCATTGCACAAAACTGCAGGGATGAGTAGAAGTGATATTAGTAAAGTGAGCAGTATCGGCATGTCTAGAGTCTTGATTCGTTTTTGTGGAGTCTGGTTGCATTTGTCATCTCTTGACCTTTTTTGTTCTAACGGTTCTTTTTTTATCTTCAGAGCACAACGGAGCCAATCGGTGGACTGGTCGCTTAAACACGCCGTTCAGTGTTTTTACTTCTACAACTCTGACGGTACCGTCGTCACCTGGATAGACATTGAGAATTCTTCCTAATGGCCATTTTATTATCGGTAGGTTGTCGTCTTTAATAATCACCATGTCTCCTGTTTTAAAATTGCTGGACTTGCATTTCCATTTATAGCGATGTTGAAGCTCGCTCAAGTATTCCGTGGACCATCTTTTCCAAAACTGTTGTTTTAATTGGGAGACAAGGTTCCAATGCGATTTGCCTGATACCTTAAGGTTTTTGGCTCTGCGCTTCTAGACAAGTTGGGTCGTTTGATAGTGGAGTCAAAGGACGTGAGTTTAATATGGCTTCAATTTATATGACGATGGTTTCCAACTCTTCGTAAGTTAGTGATTCGGTTGACACACTGCGTACCAGTAAATGTTTTGCAGATTTTGCGGCGGCTTCCCATAAGCCTCCGAAGTGGGGTGCTCTTGGTGGAATGAAACTAAAATATATTCCTTTAGCGCTTGAAGCAGTGATGATGGCTTCTTGCGCTTTTCCTGAGTATATACTTTCAGAAAGTTCCAGCAGGTTTTTTGCACCGACGAAATTTGTCGCATTGTCACAAAAGATATTTTGGCAGTGGCCGCGGCGAGCTATAAAGCGTTTCAGAGCCCCGATGAATGACTCTGTTGACAAATCAGACACCAATTCTAGATGAACTGCTTTGGTGGCAAAACAGCAGAATACGGCTATGTAAGCCTTCGTTGGCTTTTTGCCCCTGATCTTGTAGTGTATCCAGAATGGACCACAATAGTCTTCACCGGAGTTGATAAAGGGCCGGGAAGGCACTACTCTAGGTTGTGGTAAGTTGCCCATGATTTGTTGATGCAGTTGTGGTCGCGCTCGAGTGCATCTGACGCATTTTTGGACCACTGAACGCGCTGTGATCTTCCCTTTGATTGGCTAAAACCTCTGTCGCATTATGGTTAGAAGAGCTTGTGGGCCGCAGTGTTTATTGTTTTTATGTATCATGATAAATAATAGCCTTGCCAAAGGATCGTTATAAGGTAAGATAATTGGATGCATTGTGTGCGGCGATAGCTCCGAATTTTTTAATCGTCCTCCTACTCGAATAACACCTTCCTTATCCAAGATTGGTGAGGGTCTGTAACGGACGCTTTTCCAATTATGGAACGTTCTTCTTCCTATAAAATTTTGAATTAAAAATGTAGGCACATATTGGCGAAAAGTGCTGAAAGTAGTGAGATTGTGACTATGAATTCAGGACCTCCTATTATGTCCTAAAAAAAAAAAAAAAAAAAAAAAATTATGAACTTTGTTCTTCTTCTCTATTTTGTTTGCTTTTTATTGTATGTACTGCGTTTTTTTCTTTTTTCATGTCACAATTGTACCTTCCACAAAAATAATCTGAAATACTCGCGGTTTGAGGCTGGGATAATTGTTTAGGTATTGATATTTATGTTACAGGTAATAAATCTTGAGGAAAATATATAATTTATGGATGAAAGTATTAACTATACATCAATCTCACATCATGAAAAATAAAACAGCGAAAATAAATTATGTATGAGTAGTGTATGTGGTAAATACCAATGGGGCCAGTAATAAAACCATGATTACAATTTGGCTGATCGTTCATGGTAATGTCATGACATTAAAACAATGTATAGTAAGTACCCTTTATTACAACAGCGGGAATTGTAAATATTAGTGAGTACTTTTGACTTTTCATTTTCGAACTTTATCCAATTCTGTGGTGTACTTGAAACGTGGGGACATATAAAAAGGCTATTTCGAAGTTGTACTTCCTTTCTTTTCTTCCAAATTGCAAGTGGACAACACATTTTGCTAACCAAAAATTTAATCGGTGTGAATAAAACTCATCCCACTTTGGTGAAATTAAAATATATAATAAGCCAATTCCTTTATAGGAGTATATTACGGAGAAAAGGTAATTTTTGAAAATTAATTGCAATAAATAAAAAAAAAACATACATACCTATCCGCATATTTACTTTGGCTCCATTTGCTTTTATAGGCGTACAAATCGTCATATTTTATAAACTAATATTGTTCGTGTACAAGGACACTTGGAAGTATTGGCCTATATTGGGGAACACAATACTATCCACCGGGGATAATACCCAAGACGGCCTGATTTTATGAAGGTGGATTCTTCAAAGTAAGACATTCATATATGTGGATGGTTAGATCGCGCATCCTCTGCAGCTTCAATCGGGAAGTTTTATTTGAAAAGATCCGACTTCCCCAAAGGGAAAACGTAGCTATTTTACCTAAAACCTATCCAAAGTGTCTGCCTTTCCGATGTCGACCATAACCTAATTTTATTCCCCCTCAACCACCAAAGATCAGCATCAGAAGCAACTTACGTTGCTGCATTATTGATACAAGTGGAAAAATATACAAAGATAAGACCAACTGACTGGGCAAAAGTGGAAAAATTTATTTTTACAGGAAAAAAAAAACGTAACCTAAAAGAAAAACCCATAATTATCCTACAATAGTAAAAGCGATATGTAAATTAAACGTTTCATTAAGATTAAAATTATCTTTTCATATCTAGAAAAATTAAAGGTTTAGCAAAGGAAAAAAAAAAAAAAAAAAAAACAGAACACAAAATCTTTAATCGATACAGAAAAATATAAAAAAGAAAAAAAAAATTTTTTTTTCATCGTAATAGTAACTAATATGATACACCAAAAGGCTAAATAACAAAAAGTAATGAGAAAGAAAATCAACCTTAATTTGGCCAATATAACCCTAAGGCAAGAACTATAAATCATTTTAGTCGGTTTCTCTATAAACAAAAAAAAAAACAAAAAAAGAAACCAACTAAATGTGTAAATGAATAACGCCTTATTAAAAAAATGTATGTGTAAATTCCTTTGAAATGTTATTATATTTTCGTTTTTCATTAAAATCTTATTCGTTATAATGGAGTGCTAAATTGAAAAGAAAAGGTGTTTTTATTACAAAAAGGTGTAGCTATAGAAAGTGGGTATTGAATCAGGGGTTTCCTCAAATAATTAAAAAAATACGCTAAGGAAACATGTGGTTGGTGAGGGTATTGAAGCAATCATCTCTGCGAGACCTTAGAGATGTTGGCTATCCAAATTTACTTGCACGCGGTAACGTAGTTTTTTGATTAATGGCTGAATTGGGGCTTTTGTTTTTGTAAATTCAGTCATGCAGGACCTAGTAGATTTTTTTACGTAAATAATATGGGAGTCTATAATAAAACATTTGTATAAAATTAGTTGTCTTAGAGATGGACACGAACCCCCACCCGGTTGCTTTGCTAGCAAAATAATGGCTCCCGCCGTCCTACCTCTAACACTTCACTAGTGTAGAATTTTCCTGTGTAAATTAAATTAAATTTTTTTTTTGGTACGGATTCCAGTCTACAACTATATAAACTTATGTATTCATTACAAATAAAATGGCGCCCATCGTGGGGCCGAAAGGACTTCTGTTCTTTCATGCTCTAAACTTATAAATTTTCTTTTTGTGTAAATTACATTAATAAAACTTAAATGCTAATAAGCTCTGGCTGTATGACTTTTGCTTATAAATCGTATATAAAACCTGACTGGAGTTTTCAGCTATTTGAGTATAAAATGTTGAATACGCTGACCGTTAGGAAATTATATATGCTTTTATAAGCTCAATAATTATTCTCGGGGAAAATTAGTATCTAAAGTTAAGTAGGAATAATATTTTGAATAGCGATGTATATGTCACAGACTTAGTATCAGCAACCTATATTCAAATGGACTTCATTACTTCGTCGGGGACATCTAGTGACCTTTGAACTGTAGGAATTACTAATAGCGGAAAACAAATCTTAGTATATTGTTGGTTTGGCTGAATATAATGCTACTCTCAATATTATTTATTACTCTATAGCCCAAAATTTTTTTTCTCGTGTAAGCAAAATTTGTATGATTCAAACTTCAGTATTTTATAGTTCACCTTTGGATATAAAAACACCTTGTTTAACCACACCTGTTTTTTATCGAATTTAATTATATTTGGTATTATTTCTGGTATTTTTTTTTATACTTAACTATAGATATAGTTAGTTTTTTTCTGAATTAAATATGGTTTTTTCGGGTAATTAATGAATTAAAATTCCATTACATAGATATTAGATCGTTTTTTTTTAAATTCAATTTCTTTTTTTTTCATAATATTATTAATCATGTCATTTGATCGTTCGCCTCCCGTAAAAAGTATTCCTCCCCCATTGCCTTTGGCTTCGGTTGTCATAGAATCATCCGTATGCCATATATGCAACGAGACTATGACTGAAGGTCAAGATTGTCTTATTATTAACGAATGTTCGCATGCATACCATAGACACTGCATAGAGGCACATTTATCGAATTCCTACGAATGTCCAGTATGTAAAAGAATATTTCAACTCTCTGAGTTGCGTAAATTAGAAGTTGTCACTAAACTTCTTCCTTTGGCTAAAACCAATCCTAAGGGCAAAGGGCGAGGCACCTCGACTAAAACTTATGCTACTCGTAGCACGAGTCGCAATCTCTTTGCGGATTCACAAAACCCAACTGGAGGTTATACCAATAATCCTCTGGTCGACATCCCAGCTCCAAATAGACCTACACAGAATGATTTAGATAATAACTTTGGTAGTACACCCATTCGGCTACAGTCAAATCCAACTCATTCGCGAAATGCAAACTATACTAATATTGACTATAATGAAATAAATCGCATGATTGGAGATAATATAACTAGGCTTTTGGCAAACTTGAATATAATCCCCTCTTTAAATCCCACTAATAATAATGATAATAGTCAGGATCGTGCAGCTGGACCAGATAATCGTAATTTTGGTCAGAATATGGCAACTGGAAACTTTTTAAATTCTTCCAATTCGCACTCTTTTAACACCTCACTACATCCGGATAAGATAACATCCATTATCCAAAACTGGAATTTAAAATTCGATGGTTCGGCTGTTGGCTTAAATGTTGACGAGTTTTTATATCGAGTTAGGTCACTGACCCGGGATAATTTTAACGGAGATTTCACAGTCGTCTGCAAAAATTTGCATATTCTATTGACAGGAAAGGCAAGAGGTATTGGCGATACCATAAGATGGTTCAGGTAATCGACTGGTCAGATTTTTGTGACGCCATAAGATGTCAATATAAGGAATTTAAGTCATCCTTTGACATTCGCCAAGACTTGTTATATGTGCCGATTCATTCCATACCACATCTACGAAAGCTCGTACAAATGAGGGAAAACTTTTTAAGTGAGGAATTTGTGCGAAAAAATTATGGGGGTCGAAACGTTACTAATATGAACCAACGTCGTTATGTAAATGAAATTGACAGCCCAAATGATGATTTAGATAACGTTGCAGCTACAAGCACCTTTGTTGAAGCTATTCAGCATTCTAAAACTGCTTCGTCAAAATGCTGGAACTGTAATGAAATCGGTCATCATTGGGAGGATTGTTTACAGCTAAGAAGTATATTTTGTTACGGATGTGGTGCAAAAAATATTTATAAACCTAATTGTGTCACTTGTGCTTCTCGTAAGCTACATCTGTCAAAAAACTACAAACCTTTCAATCGAGGCAAATACCACATTTAAAGCCGAATCAATATTCGGCTGAAAAACTTAGCTATAAAAAATTTGACAAATTTTCTGCACTCAGTGAAAACCACACTCCACCTGATGCGCATTTAGATCTTAATCAACGTGATGCTTGCCTTAAGAACGCTGACGTTTCAACTAAACCCATTACAATTCTACCACGTCCGAATTCCCTTGATTCTAGTTCCGATATAAATCGTATAGTATTTCCTAAAAATCCATATCATAAACGTTGGGAATTTTATGTAAGAAAACGCGAGGAAATTTTTAACGTTTCTACCATTTGTACTCGGAAAACTAAGCGTTCGACACGTCGAATGAGAAGGTTTTATAAAAGACGTAACATGTGTCGAAAATTGCTGGTAGCTACCATAGTTTCTAATCCCACAGATAGGAGATATTATGCTAAAGTGCGCTTTTTGAACTTCGAAGAATTCGGGTTACTAGATACTGGCGCTAACATCAGCTGTATAGGTTCCGATCTGGCTTTAAATGACTTCTCTAAATTTCCTAATTTTTTTAAATGCAAGAGTTTTGTCAAGACTGCTGACGGGAAAACACAGCCAGTTTTGTGGTGGTTGGACGTGGAAATATTATTTCAAGATACAACAAAACCTATTAAAATTTTTATAATCCCTGCTATTTCCCAAAGATTAATCTTGGGGATCGACTTTTGGAACACGTTTGCATTGCTTCCAGACATAGTTGAAGCGGCTAGCATTGTTTTTGTGGATCCTAAGTCCAAGTTTCCCGCTAGCCTATCCGCTATTAGTGAAGAGTCTGATATGCTGTCGGATGCTATGAGCAATTCAATAACGTTAGGTGAAAATCTTTATCCACTGACTTCTAAACAACGGCAACAGCTTCACGCTATTACTGAAATGTTCCCTAATTTTGAAAAAGAAGGTTTGGGCAGAACTAGCTTAATAACACATAGGATTGATGTAGGTGATGCTACACCAGTTAAACAACGGTTTTATCCGGTTTCTCCCGCAGTAGAAAAACTGATGTTTACTGAGATTGATAGAATGTTGGCATTGGGGGTGATAGAGTTATCGACATCTTCCTGGAGTTCACCTATGCGTTTGGTTGTAAAACCAGGTAAGGTAAGACTCTGCTTAGATGCTAAAAAGATAAACCTAGTTACCAAAAAGGATGCTTATCCCCTCCCGAACATAGAAGGTATTTTTGCAAGGCTTCCGAAAGCCAATCTCATATCGAAACTAGATCTGAAGGATGCCTATTGGCAAATTGCCCTAGAAGAAAAGTCCAAGAGTTTGACAGCGTTCACAGTCCCTGGTAGACCTCTCTACCAGTTTGTAGTGATGCCTTTTGGACTGTGCAACGCTCCCCAAACTATGTGCAGATTGATGGACGAGGTGATTCCACCTGATCTACGGCACTGTGTCTTTGGGTATCTGGATGATCTGGTAATTGTATCCGAGGACTTTACCACCCATTTAGAAGTACTAGTTCGCATTGCTTCCCAGTTTCGGAAAGCCAATTTGACACTAAATATATCAAAGTCTAAATTTTGCGTAACAAAGGTAAATTACTTAGGATATGTTATAGGGAACGGAGGGATATCAACTGATCCGGAAAAGATTGCGGCAATCATTAATTGGCCTGCACCCAAGAATTTAAGGCAAGTTCGTGGCTTTCTTGAATTGGCGGGGTGGTATCGGCGCTTTATCGAAAATTTTTCCACCGAAGTATTTCCCATTACAGAAGTGCTGTCAACAAAGAAAAAATTTTTATGGACAGAGGCTGCTCAACAAGCTTTTAATAGAATAAAAGTGCTCCTAACCACCGCTCCAATCTTGTCAAATCCAAATTTTTCAGAAAAATTCTCCCTGCATTGCGACGCTAGTGATTACGGTATTGGTGCGGTTCTGGTGCAATTGGATGCGAATGGAAATGAGAAACCAATTGCATACATGAGTAAAAAATTAAATTCAGCCCAACGTAATTACAGCGTCACCGAGCGAGAATGCTTAGCTGCTATTGAAGCTATAAAAAGATTTCGCTGCTATTTGGAGTTGCAAGAATTTGAGGTGGTTACTGATCACTCTAGTTTATTATGGCTTATGAGGCAACCCGATCTCAGTGGAAGATTGGCCCGGTGTGTTTTCAAGCTGCAGGCGTATAAGTTTACCATCTCGCACAGAAAGGGAAAAGAAAACATAGTTCCCGATGCGCTTTCGAGAATACCTACTGATGAAGTAGTTGCCTTAGAAATTAGTGAACCGGAAATAGATTTAAATTCTCCCCATTTTGATGATTACAAATATAACGATTTGAAGGAAAAGGTTATCAAAAATGCGGCAAATTATCCTGATGTTAAAGTTGTGGACAAATTCGTTTACTATCGTACACAACATTATTCTGGAGAAGATGCTCAAGAACAAGAATGCTGGAAACTGTGGATTCCGTATAATCTTCGAAATGATACTATTTCGAGATCTCAAGATTTCCCCGTAAGAGCTCACGGAGGTATGAATAAAACAGTCGAACTCTTAAAAAGAAACTTTTTCTGGCCTGGAATGGTCCGAGATATAAAAACTTATATACGCAACTGTGAAGTCTGTAAAGCCACAAAATCCCCAAATTTTATTATGAAACCACCAATGGGTAATCAAGCCGTTTCTGAACGTCCATTTCAGCGCCTTTATATAGACTTATTGAGACCATATCCCCGTAGTAAATCTGGTTTTATCGGTATACTTATCGTCTTGGATCATTTCAGCAAATATCATTGGCTATGCCCACTGAAAAAATTTACATCTACAAGTATTCAAGAATTTCTACAAAAAAATATTTTTCACGCATACGGAGTACCAGAAATACTAGTAAGTGATAATGGTAGCCAATTTCGCGCAAATGACATCAATGCTTTTTTAACTGCGTATGGCATTAAACACATATATACAGCACTTTATTCCCCCCAAGCTAATGCCTCAGAACGGGTAAATCGATCGCTGATTGCAGGTATAAGAGCATATCTTAAAAAGGACCATCGCTTATGGGATGAAAACCTAACTGCCATCAGTTGTGCTATACGTAATTCGTTTCATCAATCCATCGGATGTTCACCTTATCACGCATTGTTTGGCTTGGAGATGGTTACACACGGCTCCTCGTATGAAATATTACGAAAACTTCGGTTGCTTAACGAACCATCTGCCAGTGTTTCAAGAGACGATCAATTACAGTTAATTAGTCAAGATATACGCAAATGTATCAAAAAGGCATACGATCAGAACCAACACCAGTATAATCTACGTGCCAAATCCCAAGACTTTAAAGTTGGTCAGGAAGTTTTTCGGCGGAATTTTGCTCAAAGCAATTTCGAAAAAGGGTTTAATGCGAAACTTTCTCCAGTATTTATTAAAGCTAGAATAAGGGAAAAACTGGGTAACAGTTACTATATTATTGAGGATTTACAAGGAAAACTGGTTGGAACGTTTCATGGAAAGGATATAAGGGTCTAAGCGCCTTTCTCCATCTAATTCTGTTTCGATTTTCGACAAAATTATCCGGTTTGTAACGGACGCTTTTCCAATTATGGAACGTTCTTCTTCCTATAAAATTTTGAATCAAAAATGTAGGCACATATTGGCGAAAAGTGCTGAAAGTAGTGAGATTGTGACTATGAATTCAGGACCTCCTATTATGTCCTAAAAAAAAAAAAAATTTATGAACTTTGTTCTTCTTCTCTATTTTGCTTGCTTTTTATTGTATGTACTGCGTTTTTTTCTTTTTTCATGTCACAATTGTACCTTCCACAAAAATAATCTGAAATACTCGCGGTTTGAGGCTGGGATAAATGTTTAGGTATTGATATTTATGTTACAGGTAATAAATCTTGAGGAAAATATATAATTTATGGATGAAAGTATTAACTATACATCAATCTCACATCATGAAAAATAAAACAGCGAAAATAAATTATGTATGAGTAGTGTATGTGGTAAATACCAATGGGGCCAGTAATAAAACCATGATTACAATTTGGCTGATCGTTCATGGTAATGTCATGACATTAAAACAATGTATAGTAAGTACCCTTTATTACAACAGCGGGAATTGTAAATATTAGTGAGTACTTTTGACTTTTCATTTTCGAACTTTATCCAATTCTGTGGTGTACTTGAAACGTGGGGACATATAAAAAGGCTATTTCGAAGTTGTACTTCCTTTCTTTTCTTCCAAATTGCAAGTGGACAACACATTTTGCTAACCAAAAATTTAATCGGTGTGAATAAAACTCATCCCACTTTGGTGAAATTAAAATATATAATAAGCCAATTCCTTTATAGGAGTATATTACGGAGAAAAGGTAATTTTTGAAAATTAATTGCAATAAATAAAAAAAAAAAACATTCATACCTATCCGCATATTTACTTTGGCTCCATTTGCTTTTATAGGCGTACAAATCGTCATATTTTATAAACTAATATTGTTCGTGTACAAGGACACTTGGAAGTATTGGCCTATATTGGGGAACACAATACTATCCACCGGGGATAATACCCAAGACGGCCTGATTTTATGAAGGCGGATTCTTCAAAGTAAGACATTCATATATGTGGATGGTTAGATCGCGCATCCTCTGCAGCTTCAATCGGGAAGTTTTATTTGAAAAGATCCGACTTCCCCAAAGGGAAAACGTAGCTATTTCACCTAAAACCTATCCAAAGTGTCTGCCTTTCCGATGTCGACCATAACCTAATTTTATTCCCCCTCAACCACCAAAGATCAGCATCAGAAGCAACTTACGTTGCTGCATTATTGATACAAGTGGAAAAATATACAAAGATAAGACCAACTGACTGGGCAAAAGTGGAAAAATTTATTTTTACAGGAAAAAAAAAACGTAACCTAAAAGAAAAACCCATAATTATCCTACAATAGTAAAAGCGATATGTAAATTAAACGTTTCATTAAGATTAGAATTATCTTTTCATATCTAGAAAAATTAAAGGTTTAGCAAAGGAAAAAAAAAAAAAAAACAGAACACAAAATCTTTAATCGATACAGAAAAATATAAAAATAAAAAAAAAGAAAAAAAAAATTTTTTTTCATCGTAATAGTAACTAATATGATACACCAAAAGGCTAAATAACAAAAAGTAATGAGAAAGAAAATCAACCTTAATTTGGCCAATATAACCCTAAGGCAAGAACTATAAACATTGCACTCTTTTAGCACTCTGCATCGGTACCCTGGAAGGCCTTCTACTGTTCGATGTAATGTTGGTAAGTTGGATCATTTATATCTCAAACTTCATGTTATGTTAATAGTTCTTGCAATATATGTTAATCCTAAATCTAAATTATTCATAATCAAACTAAAATAACAACAACCAAAAGAAGTTATTTCCAGAGAGAGTAAGATTGCGTACAATCGGGTTACACCGATAAGAACCAATGCCCTAGAAACAAAGTTTATAAACATGTTGATTGGTTTTGCAGTTAATTACTCTCATTGGAAAGTTCTTCGTTTACTTATTTAGTTAAATGCATTCATGCGGATCGTTTGCTAGAATATAACATGTACATAAACGTTTGGTTGTTGTCATTTGTCAAAGTTTAAATATAACGCAAAAGAAGACATCAATAAAAAAAAAAAAAAAACAAGAAAAAAACAAAAATCAGAAATAAGTAGAAATTAAAGATAAAAAGAAATGAATTTTTGTAATTTGAAAAAGAAAAAAAAACACAGTGGTGTACATACGTTGAATTTTTATATAGCTAATAATACAAAGTTTTTTTTTAATTTTTCTAAATTCTTTTAATAATTAAACCTTAAGTTTTGTTTCAAAGTCATTTTCGTCGGTTTCTCTATAAACAAAAAAAAAAAAAGAAAAAAAGAAAAAAAGAAACCAACTAAATGTGTAAATGAATAACGCCTTATTAAAAAAATGTATGTGTAAATTCCTTTGAAATGTTATTATATTTTCGTTTTTCATTAAAATCTTATTCGTTATAATGGAGTGCTAAATTGAAAAGAAAAGGTGTTTTTATTACAAAAAGGTGTAGCTATAGAAAGTGGGTATTGAATCAGGGGTTTCCTCAAATAATTAAAAAAATACGCTAAGGAAACATGTGGTTGGTGAGGGTATTGAAGCAATCATCTCTGCGAGACCTTAGAGATGTTGGCTATCCAAATTTACTCGCACGCGGTAACGTAGTTTTTTGATTAATGGCTGAATTGGGGCTTTTGTTTTTGTAAATTCAGTCATACAGGACCTAGTAGATTTTTTTACGTAAATAATATGGGAGTCTATAATAAAACATTTGTATAAAATTAGTTGTCTTAGAGATGGACACGAACCCCCCACCCGGTTGCTTTGCTAGCAAAATAATGGCTCCCGCCGTCCTACCTCTAACACTTCACTAGTGTAGAATTTTCCTGTGTAAATTAAATTAAATTTTTTTTTTGGTACGGATTCCAGTCTACAACTATATAAACCTATGTATTCATTACAGGTCTATTAAGTGGGCTTTTTTTTGTCAATTGTCTGATTCCTTTGTAGTTGCCTTATGTCTTCTGCAAAGTCTGAAAATTGCATTGCGCGCACAATAAGATGCAGAGAATCGTCTAGCTCCTTCGGAGTAAGTGAGATATGCGTTGGTCTATCTCGAGCAGATATTCTCAATTTCCTTGTGAATCGTAGAATATATGCCATAATTCTTTGCAAGGTTCCAAACGAATTTTTATGATTAATTGTATATATGAGATCGTAGTTCTGTGTTTCAGCCATACCGACCTTTTTTTAGTTCAGGGTGATCTGCCTTAGGTGGCTGAGGTGAGAAGCATGATGGCCACAAAGACCCGCTTCCATGAAGAAACATTGGCCCGTGGAACCATAATGCGTTTGTCCGCAGCTTGGATGGCTGAAGTCCGCGGGATAATATGTCAGCTGGGTTATCGTTTGACCTTACATGACGCCACTGTCCTGCTAGTCTAAGGGATTGTATTGTAGATACTCTGTTTGCAACAAATGTTTTATATGATGATTACTGTGAGTTGATCCAAGATAGGACAATTTCGGAGTCAGTCCTTATGAATGTCGGCTGATTTTTACGATTCCAATCAACATTGGCATTATGGGCAAGTTGCGCTGCCACAACTGCAGCACATAACTCTAACCGAGGTAGAGTTTGTTGTTTTAGGGGAGCCACTCGTGATTTTGCACATAGCAAGCGGACACACTCTCTTCCGTCTTTTAACGTTGCACGGATGAATGCCGCTGCGCCGAACGCCTTTTCGGAGGCGTCTGCAAACACGTGTAGTTCCGTTGTAACGGGAATTTCATTATAAAACATGTGTCTTTTTATTTTGAAATCTTCTAATGTCTTCAAGTCGCTGCGGAAGTCGTTCCACTTCATACAAAGCTCCTGCGACAATGGTTCATCCCAGTCTAAGGTATTCTACCACAGTTGTTGAATGAAGATCTTTGCTTGGACGACGACAGGTGCTAAGAGACCAAGAGGGTCAAATAGTTTTGCGAGCTCTGAGGTCACCGTACGTTTTGAAGCTGTTGGGCGCTCAGTGAGGTTTACCTTGATGCAAAAATTGTCTGTCTGAGGGATCCAATGTAATCCCAATATATTTATTGGATTGTGAGTGCCTTCACTGAGATCCAAATTTATGATTCTGTCATCATGTGGTATGTCTTCTAGAAGTTTTGGATGATTTGAGCACCATTTTTGTAAGTGAAATCCACGTGCTGCTAAGATGAGTTTGAGCTCTCGTTGTGTTTCTCTGGCCAAGTGTAGACTCATCGACATAGAAATTTTGTCTTAACATTTTAGCTCCAAGAGGGTACCTTTCGTTATTTTCTTCTGCTATCTGGTTTAAGCATCTGGTGGCCAAGTATGGAGCTGATCGTGTGCCGTACGTCACAGTGTTCAGTTTGTAGTAGTTAATTGGTGAAGCAGGATCCTCTCTCCAGTTGATTAGCTGATATTGGTGATCTCCAGGATTAATTAATATTTGTCTGTACATTTTTTCGATGTCGGTGGTAAAAACAAATTTTGGCATTCGAAAACGGAGCAAGATGGAAAATAATTCGCTTTGTACAGTTGGACCGGTATGCATTACGTCATTTAGCGAGTACCCTATTGACGTCTTTGATGAAGCATCAAATACTACTCGCAGTTTTGTTGAGGTGCTGCCTGGCCTCAGAATACAATGATGCGGAATGAAGTACCTTGGGTTAGGGATCTCACTGATATTGACGTTTTTCATGTGACCCAATTGTTCGTATTCTCTCATGAACTTTTTGTACTCATCTCGCATTTTTTCATTTTCTGAAGTCGCTTCTCCAAACTGATGAACCTATTGTACGTTGTCTGACGCGATTGTTCTAATGCAGTAGGATTTTCCTTAAATGGAATCCTGACAATGAAACGGCCGCTAGGATCAATTTGAACATACTGATTGAAATGGGCCTCACAAAGGTTTTCAGCTGGAGACATGGTCCTTTCAGTTGAGTCTATTTCATCGAGTTTCCACAGCTGTTCAATCGCCTCTTCCAGTGAAGACTCCTGGTTGAGGATTGTCTATAATCCAGCCAAATGACGTATTTTGAAGTTCAGGACCGCTGTTGTTTAATTGTATTATTCCCGGTCGTACCAGGCTAAAGTAAAATTCAGCGCCAAGAAGGATGTCTATTTTCTCCGGGAGGTGGAAGTTTGGGTCTGCCAGGTGAATGTCCTTTGGGATTTCCCAAGTGGAGACATCGATGATACGACTAGGCTGTGCAGGGATTATGGTTGGTAATATAAAGCCTTCCAAGCTTGTTGAGCAGCCATGAGTCCGGGACATCAGTTGCAGGTTTACACGGCGGCGTGGCCTCTTCTGGGTCCTTTCGATACCGTCAATGCACAGCGATGCTTCTGTTGTTGATAGCGACAGTCTTTGTATCAGCCGTTCAGTCACTATGTTGACTTGAGAACCGGAATATATTACTAACCTGAATTCGGTTGAACTGCCATTTGACGCCTTGACTATCACCTTGGCTGTGGCTAGCATCACATAGTTGTGGTTGGTTGTTTCTGATGCTGCTGAGGCTGACGAGGCCGCAGTTGTATTGGTTGGAGCTCCATCGTGTTTTTGAGCAGACGACTTCGCAAGCGAATTCTTTGATGGTATCGAGGTGTCGTCGGACCTCTTTTGTATATGTAACGTGTTGTGCTTTTTGTTACACTTCTTGCAGGTGCCGTAAGTACAAGTTTTGGCTAGATGATCCGACTTGAAGCAGTTCACACATAGGTGCTGCTGTTGTACCCATTTGAGTCGTTCAGGTTCTGTCATTGCCAGGAGTTTCTTGCAATGATAAATGCGGTGTTTACCATTGTAACATAACAGTGGCTATTATTCTCTACTGTTGCTATGGAAAAAACAGCCTTGCTTGAATTTTGAAGGCTGCTTGATGTTTTACCAATTGACTCCATCGATTCAAATTGTCTCTCTAAAAAGTCAAATAGTTCTTTAATGGTCGGCACCTCTTTAGGGTTCAATAGTGATTGCATGAACCGAATGTAAAGAGTGTGATCGAATTTTTTCCGGAGTATCTGAATGAGAATGGCATCCCAAGTGGATGTGTCGATATTTAGATTGTTAAGTGCTAACATGCACTCTTTTGTTGTATCATGCAGAGCCTTAAGTGATGCAGTTGATGACGTGCCCTTTGGTTGATTCAGGATTCATTCTACAAGCGTGGCTACCAGAATCCTTTTGTTGTTGTAACGCTCCTGAAGAAGTGTTCATGCTGTCTTGTAATTTTCTTCTGCGAGAGCTAGATAGCTTATGAGTTTGCCCCCGATAAGTTGGTTTTGAGATACCACATCTTTTTTGTAGGTTTGGGAGAGACTGCTTGTCCACCATATCTAAGAACAGTTCATAGAATTGACGCCACTGTAAACAGTCACCGTTAAATTGAGGAATGATGACCTTTGGGAGTGGCAGCGAACTGTGTATTGTCATATTACTTCCGACCTGTGGCGCAACAGGTCTGCCGTCTGCTAGTATTGCCAGGTTAACAAGGTGATGTTGAACCAAATCTTCCAGGTCATCGTATTTACCTTGTTGTAGTCCCAGTCTTTCTGGATCGTCAGCCTGTTGCCACATGCTGTCATATAACTCTTGGATTCGAGTCCATAGCCCTTTTACAGTCTCGGATTTGAGTGTAAAAACGTGTAAAAGACGAGTCAGCGCTATCATACGGGCAGTTATCCGTCTAGCTAGTCCCTGCAATGCTTCTCTCTTGCTGTTGGGACTGGCTTGCTGCTTAACGGCATCAATTTCTTTAGTTGTCATTGTCTGTCGCGCTCGTTGAAGATAGACGTGTTTTCTTAGCTCGGCATACGGTTTATTTTTTTGAAAGTATTAAAAAAAGTATATACAAGTAAAGAAAAAAAAAATACATGTATGTACATACATACATAAACACACATTTTTTATTCTCGGTGTTGATAAACAATAACAAATAAGAAGAGCAAAACTGTAAACAGTAAAAGAAAAAAAAAACTCTTATGAGTGCAAACAGTAGAAATGCATATAACACAGTGAGTGTTAACCAAACAAATGCAGAAATAAAAAAAAGAATTGATGATAGCAAATACCTAACGGCTAAACCTATTACTCGCACGCGATCCCTTTCACCGTCTGTATTTAATAACACGGTTGATACAATAACAAATATAAAACCTGCTAGCGTTGCCTCAACAGCAAAAACAATTTTAATAAGTGATGTAAATATTAACCCCCAATCAGGCATAATAGAAAACTCAGTATCACCTTCGGTGTCTAATAATACGGTTGATCTTAATACAATAAAAAATATAAAACCTGCAAGCGGTGCCTCAGCGGCAAAAACGATTTTAATAAGTGATGAAAATATTACCCCCAAATCAGGCATGATGGAAAACTCAGCTCCACAAGTAAAAAGTGCTCAAAAGCCTCCAGTATAAGTAGGTATTGATAGGTACATAACAGTGCTTAAAGGGGGTCGCAGCCCAACCTCCTCAGCAGTTGCTCCGGTCTCAAAAGTCTTAAAAGATGGTACAGCTGATAGAAGAAGTTCACAAAATCGTTTTGCAATTCTGGATGAGGAATCCCCGGAAGCACAAAACGTTATCAAATGTTCTAAGCCACCGCCGATATATCTTAGAGAGCAAAACTCAAATGAATTAATAAAGAATTTGATCTCGGTAATAGGTGAAAGTTCTTTTTATGTAGCTGCAATAAAGCGGGGTAGTATTAATGAGACAAAAATACAAGTTAATCGTGAAGAAGATTTTCGTAAGGTAATAACTGAATTTGAAGGCCTTAATAAGAATTTTTATACATATCAACTGAAGAGCAGTAAAGGTCTTCAGGTAGTAATTAAGGGCATTGACTCATGCGTGGACCCAGGTGAGATAAACACGTTTTTAGAAGAGAAGGGCTTCAAAATAAAAAATGTAATAAACATTAAAAATAGAGAAAAAAATCCCCAGCCACTATTTCGAGTGGAGTTAGAACCCGGCGACATTAAGCTTAAAAAGAACGAAACGCATCCCATTTATAATCTTAAATATATCCTGTATAGAAAAATAACAATAGAGGAGCCGCACAAAAGGAATGGTCCCGTGCAATGTTTAAACTGCCAAGAATTTGGTCACCCTAAGGCATATTGTCATTTAACCCCTGTTTGCGTCGTATGTGGAGAATTACATGGTACAGCTCTCTGCAATAAGTCTAAAAACGACCCCAATGTAAAAAAATGTAGCAACTGTGGTGGTAATCACACGGCCAACTATAGAGGATGCCCTGTATACTCTATCGTCAAGCGCTCGGTTGGACCGAAACCTAATCCCCCTCAAATGCAGGCAACAAATCAAGTTTACATTAATGACGTTCAGGTACCGCAGCCTAGTAATAACAGAACATCCTACGCTAACGTCCTAAAATCAAACCATATGCCAATGCAAGGTGAGTTGCCAAATAGTGATGAAACTCCAGTTTCTAACTTAAGTCGTCTAGAGAAAACCATGGAAACATTAGTACAAACAGTATATAACTTTACAAACACAATGGGTAATATGATGCAGGAAATGTTAAGAATGCAATCGATGTTATTGCAAACTGTACTAAACAAGCCATGAACTGTTTAAAAATTTGCTTTTGGAACGCAAACGGCATCCGCCAACATAAAAATGAACTAGAATACTTCCTTAAAAATAAACAAATTGGTGTTATGATGGTTTCTGAAACTCATCTGACCTCAAGAAAGACGTTTTAAGTCAATGGTTATATATTATATGATACCAAGGACCCTCGAGGTAGAGCTTGTGGAGGTTCTGCTATTTTGATAAAAAACCGAGTAAAACACTACTTAATGTGTGATCATCGCGAAGATTATCTCCAAGCAACGAGCATTTGCGTTGAGGAATTACCTCGAAACCTAGTAATTTCATCTTTATACTCCCCACCTAGATTTTCAATATCAGAAAGCCAATATAATAAATACTTCAAATCATTAGGACCCTGCTTCCTGGCTGCTGGCGATTATAACGCTAAACACACTTTCTGGGGGTCACGACTTATTACACCTAAGGGTCGTGTTTTGTTTAACACAATTTGTAAAATGTACCTAAATGTGGTCGCGAGCGGACAACCAACATATTGGCCTACTGATCAGCAAAAAGTTCCATATGTCATAGATTTTGGCGTGGTTAATAACATCCCCATAGACACGATTCATGTGGAAGCGTTCCTAGAATTATCTTCGGATCACACACCTACAATTGTTACTATAATGAATCCAAATAGAATCATATCTCCGTCTGGTTACTTATCCACATCAGCCTCACAAATAAATTGGTTAAAATATAAAAAATATCTGAGTGCCCATTGCACAGAAAATATTCCGCTTAGCACACCGGAGAACGTGGATCTCGCTATTGTTAATTTTGACAGTTATCTCAAACTAGCTGTTCAACATTCCAGCATAACACTCAAAAAAACCAAAAACAAAATCATATATTCTACAGATGTCGAGCGTCTATTGACTGAAAAAAGGAGAGTTCGTAGAGAGTGGCAATTGCACAGATCCCCCCAACTTAAGACTTTATTAAAAGAGTGCACAAAAAGGCTGAGAAAGTTACTGCAGTCTCAGAAAACGGCTTCCCTGGAAAAATATCTCAAGGGACTTGATGCAACTCCACAATCAGATTACTCATTATGGCGTGCAGCTAGAAGCCTCAATAGACCAGTTATCTCTAAGCCACCATTGAGAAACTTGAATGGAAGTTGGGTAAGAAATTATATTGAAAAAGGAAATATGTTTGCTAATCATCTAAAAAATGTATTTACCCATAATATATTTCACGATATAGCAGTCGATTTACCGCCTGTAAATGTTAGAGCAGCTATTCCCCTAAGATTCGAGTTTAGAGAAATCGAAAAGGCTATTTGTGATTTAAACACCAAGAAGGCACCAGGTATTGATAAGATCAGTAATAAAATGCTTTTGGAGCTACCAAGTACAGCAAAGAAAATTATTCTTTTTATTTTTAATGCTATTTTACGCCTGCAATACTACCCTCAGAAATGGAAGGTTTCCTTAGTAACCATGATACCAAAGCCAGGAAAGGATCATACAAAAGTTGAGTCATACAGGCCTATAAGCTTATTATCTAATATTTCAAAGCTATTTGAGAAACTACTAGTGGCAAAATTAACGCCGATTTTAAATGAAAATAGATGTATTCCTAATCATCAATTTGGGTTTAGAAGAAAGCATAGCACAATTGAACAAACTCATCGAATAGTAAATGTAATAAGAAAAGCCTTTGAAGAAAAAAAATATTGCTCAGCACTCTTCATCGATGTGTCTCAAGCTTTTGATAAAGTCTGGCATGAAGGTTTACTACTGAAATTGCAGCAAAACTTGCCAGAAAACATACACAAGCTGTTAGAAAGCTACTTAGGCGGTCGTCAATTTATTATAAAAGAAGGCGATTTTTTAAGTTCTCCTCAGCCAGTTAACGCTGGAATCCCACAAGGCAGCATCCTGGGCCCTCTATTGTACTAAATTTATACTTCGGACATGCCAACAAACAGCTACGCACATACCTCAACATTTTCGGATGACACAGCTTTCCTAAGCGTACATGAAAACTGTCAAGAAGCATCTCGTTACTTACAGGATCACATATTTGAACTGGAAAGGTGGCTAAAACATATAACATTCACATTGCGTCGGGAAACATGCCCCCCTATAAAAATCAATAATCAAATAATACCCCAACACTCGCATGTAAAATACCTCGGTATACATCTAGATCGGCGTTTAACGTGGAAATGGCACATAGAAGCAAAATTAACTCAAATGAAACTAAAAGCAATTCAAATTAATTGGCTCATTGGAAGAAATTCTGTTCTTAGTCTCGATTGCAAACTTCTACTTTACAACTCTATCTTAAAGCCAATTTGGTGCTACGGTATTCAGTTATGGGGCACTGCCTCGGCTTCTAATATCGAAAAAATTCAAAGGCGCCAAAATAAACTTCTTCGAATAATAACAGCCGCTCCCTGGCATGTCAAAAACTCAAATATCCACAAGGATCTCAATGTGCCATTGGTAAAAACTATGATAACGAAATATGCAGTAAAATATTTAAAAAGGCTGGAACTGCACCCAAATCCATTAGCTCGAAATATTTTAAATTATGGCGGCCACACTCGATTAAGGAGAAGAGACACTGCAGCACTCACCCAATCAGATGAGCGATAAACACCCACATATGTGAACAGAAACCGTGATGACTAAATCTTTTTGTCTGGCACTGGCAGGACATAAAGTAAATATTAGGATAAGATTTGATTAATTATTGTTAGTTCATATTTAATATATGAAGATTCAATAAATAAATACTGAAAAAAAAAAAAAAATTTCTTTAGTTGTGTTGCAATGTATTCCATTGTGGAGCTATATTGTTCGCCAATTGCCTTGTAGAGGTTCGTAACAATATAAGGATCCTGTTCCGATAACGTGGCATCGCTCCGAATTCTGTTTTCCGTTTTTTCGAACGCCTGCCATAGAGAAATGAGCTCACTACGTTTGCTCTGATAATATTTAATTTAATAATAGAAATGATTTTTCCAATATTACTGGCCCTTACTTCCTGTTGTGCTATCAGATCCTGGATCGTTGTCATTCTGAGCTGATTAAAACTTGAGTTGATTTGTCAAGGATTCACCACTTGTGAGGGTTTACCGTACTCAAGCGCCTAGAACTGTGTCACTGCTGGGGAGATTGATTACTTCAAGGTGTCCTGATGCCTTGGATTAATGAACAAATTAATAAATGATGGCTAATGAAGTTGAAATTGCGGTGTATGCATTTTATTAAACCAAAATTAGGTCACTACAAAATTAAACTGTAGTGTACCTCATAAGTCGCCACCGCATACCCTTAAACATCCTCTAAACCAACACTTACCAACTTATATAGAGTAGGGTATTTTAAATATCAAATAACGGTATAAACAAATGACGACAATCGGAATGTAAGTGAATGACATTTCATTGAGTGAGAATTGAGTGCATTCCAACTTGCAACATTCTGATTGACGAGAATAGTTACGAGAGTTTGTTTTTATTACAATTTATTGATATCTCCATATGACTGACAAAGACAAACATAATGATGTAAATAATTAAAATAAGTTAGAACGGTTAAGTTAAAATTTCATGTATAGTATATAAGCACCAGTAAATTTAAAAATAGATCAGACTTAAAATTAACAACTTAATCCGGCAATAACTTGCCTAGTTTTAATTTAGAGCCTCAACTAATTCGGCAGTTCTTTTGAACGCCTTGCAAATCAGCTGGTACCCTAACAGCTATTAAAACAAAATAAGGGCTATAGGGACCAATACACATTAGAAAAACACGCTCACACCACAACACAAAACTCTACATGGGGATCCTGCACTCGGGCCACTAGGACCAGAACAAATTAATTATCCTGTCAGGCTAAACTTTTTAGATCCTGTCCACTCCAGATTTTTGTAGATATTCCAGGCTGGTAAAGAAAATTTTGAACTATTCCTGCCATTTCCACATCCAGCACTAGATGTCCAAGGAAATTGATGAAATTTTTGCACGTTGGTCGGCGTATCTAGAAGCAAACAAAGAAGAAGAATACGAGCCCGAACCAACAAGCTATGCAGCACCTCCTTACGAGCCGCTACCAATCTGTGCGGGTCCAAAAGCCATCACAATTGAAGAATACAGCAAGCGCCAAAAGAAACCGGTAGAGACTGCACCAGTAGAAAAGAAGAAGAAAAAGAGAGCTGGTAAGCAGTTCCAGAAGAGGAAGACGTTGGCGGTGTTATATAAAAACTTGAACCTCGCAACAGAGAAAAAACAGCAGCTGCTTATAAGGACGGAGATAAGAAAACTACAATAGTAAAGAAAATAAATAAAAAAAAAAAAAAACAAAAAAAAAAATTTTTTTTTAATAAAACAAAAATAACCTAATAAGCTATATTTCATATAATTTATAGATTTATTAATAATTATAAAAACAAAAGTAAAAATATTGTATTTATTTTAATTTGTTAAAAATATATAGAAAATTTGAAAATGTATAGAAAAAAAAAAGATTGTTAAACCAAAAAATCCAATAGATTTTACACCAAAAGAAAGTAAAGAATGGAGTTTGGAACAGAAAATAGAATGGTTAGCGGACTGGTGGAAAACGCTAGGCATTGAAGGTAGACCCACTGCAGAGGACGTACTAGAAAAAAGAAATATAGAGTAAGAAACAATCCTAATGATAAGGAAGTTTTGTAAGGATTAGACAAACTGATATAAAACAAGAAATATTGCTAGATGGAGAAAAATCTCCAGAAAATAACAGACATATTAAAGAATTTAAAGAAAAGTCCAGGAAGGACATATTCGGAAAAAACAATAAATCTTAGACTAAAGGATATAAAAATTATAACAACAGAAGCACAACTAGAAGAAAAAGACGAAAAGAAAATAGCAGTGCTCAGATTAGAATTTAGCAATATAATTGGAAAATCAAAGAGTACTTAATCAAAGACATTAAAACCCCATTAGAGGCAGAACCATCAGAAATAGGAAATACAATGGCAGCATTTAGTTTAGAAACAGTGTCTAAAGCACTCCCACTTTTTGCTGGAAACTTTGAAGAACTGGAAAGTTTCTTAATAACAGCAGAACTCATTGAGAAAACTCTTGCTGAAACAGCAAAACAAGATTTCCTACAATATGTCTACCACGCCAAATTAACCTCAAGGGTAAGAACAGCGATAGGTAGTTATGCGAAACCCGAAAACTTCGGTACTTTAAAAACACAATTGCAACAAAGGTACAAAAGTACAAAGACCATTCCAGAACTACAGTCCAAACTAAGCAATATCTACCAAGGGAAAACGTCTGTCAACGCATTCAGGGAAAGAATATTAACAGTAATAGACAACCTGAACAGGTTAGGAATAGAAGAACTTAGTAGTGACGCCACAGAAGCAGATAAAAATGTCATTATCAGATTAAACTCAAAGCTTGCTCTAGATTCATTTAAGAGAGGAATTAATGATAATTTAAAGACAGCCATTTTTGCAGCTCGTCCAAAAACTTTACAAGACGCGGTAGAACTTGCGCTAGAACTAGAAAATGAAAATGAAATAACTACTAACTCAGTGCAGTATACACAACAACAACATCGTAATAATAATGATACTAGGCACAACAATAGCAATTTTCATAACGCTAGGAATAACATTAATAACAGGAACAACTATAATTTCCCAAACCGTAGTACTAACGACTACAACTCAAACAATAATAGAAACAACAGACATTTTGACAACTACACTAGGAATAACAATAATTTCCCAAACAGTAGAAATAATAACTACAATTCAAACAGTAACAGAAACAACAGGAACTTTGACAACTACGCTAGAAATAGCAATAACTCAAACAACAATTACAGCCGTAATACACCTAGAAACAACAATAGAGACTACAGGAATGACAACAATAATAATAGAAATAATAATTCCAATAGAACCAACAACAACTACGGAAATAATAACAATAGAAGAAATATACATGTAGTACAAGACGAGGGAAACGAGGAAGGCTCGGAATACAGGGATATTCCGGACAGCCAAAATTAAAAGTATTTTAAGTTTCTAATAATAACACAAATTACA
This sequence comes from Pollenia amentaria, assembly GCA_943735925.1. Classification (NCBI taxonomy): domain Eukaryota; kingdom Metazoa; phylum Arthropoda; class Insecta; order Diptera; family Polleniidae; genus Pollenia; species Pollenia amentaria. The sequence continues at coordinate 38,403,375 of OX031008.1, read as the reverse complement.
TAATCGCTAAATACAAAGGTAAAGAATTAACGTTTCTTGTCGACACAGGAGCCGACATATCACTATGTCGCAATAAAACAATTTTTGATGATGAACCACTAAATGTAGAAAACAGATGCAAATTAACAGGCATCACTAATGAAGAAATATATTCATTGGGGACAAGTGAACTTAAACTTTCACTAGCAGACCAAACATGCAAATTCCATCTAGTAGATGACAATATTTCCAATAGAGACAGACGGCATAATAGGAAGAGACTTTTTAAGATAATACTTATGTAAAATAGATTATGAGACATTCACAATTTCTTTCTTTACCAACAATGAAACCATAATTTTGCCCATGCAATAAAAAGCATTTGACACATTAAAAATTACCATACCCCCACGAACAGAAATCATACAACCATTGAAATTAAACCTTACTGAAGATTGCGTAATACTTAATAATGAATTAAAAAGCGGTATTTTTTTAAGTAATTCAATAGCACCAAAAAACGGAATGACACACGTTAAAATTTTAAACACAACAAATGAGACACAAATTTTACAGGGCATTAAACTGCACACTGACCCACTTAAAAACTACGACATATTAAGTTACACAAATATAAACAATGACGAACGCTTTGAACAAATTCTAAATGATTTGCAATTAAATGAAACTGATGAATATGCAAAATCAGAATTAATAAACATATTCAAAAAATATCAAAATGTATTTCATTTAGAGAATGAAAAATTGACTGTAAACAATTTTTATAAACATAACATTACAACTTCAGATAAAACTCCGGTGTATATAAAAAACTACAGACTACCACACACACACTCGGACATAATAAATGAACAAGTACAAAGTATGCTAAATGACGATATAATAGAACCATCGGTTAGCCCCTACAATGATCCACTTCTTTTGGTACCCAAAAAGAATACGGAAGACAAACGAAAATGGAGACTTGTAGTAGACTTTAGAAAGTTAAATGACAAACTAGTTAATGACAAATTTCCATTAACTAGATTAGAGGATATTTTGGATAAACTAGGAAGAGCTAAATGGTTTTCGACTCTTGACATGACTAGCTCATTTCACCAAATTCAGTTGGACAAGGACTCAAGACCACTTACAGCTTTCTCTACACAACAGGGACACTACCAATTTAAAAGACTACCATTTGGACTTAAAATTTCATCAAACAGTTTTCAGAGAATGCTTACGATAGCACTTTCGGGACTTTTCTTTATGTCGATGACATAATTGTTTATGGATGTAGTTTGAACCATCACAATGAAAATCTTGTCAAAGTTTTGGATAGACTTCAGCGATACAATTTAAAACTGAATCCAAAGAAATGTTGTTTTTTAAGACCAGAAGTAGTTTACTTAGGACATTTAATAACAAAGGACGGTGTGAAAACAGATCCAGCTAAATATGAAGTTATTAAAAATTACCCAACTCCCAAAAACGCAGACGAAGTTAGACGTTTCGTTGCATTCTGTAACTATTATAGAAAATTCATACCGAATTTTGCGGACATTGCAAAACATTTAAATATGCTATTGAGAAAATCAGTAAAATTCTTATGGACAAATGAATGCCAAAATGCTTTTGACACACTAAAAGAAAAATTAATGAACCCACCAATTTTACAGTACCCAAATTTTGACAAACATTTTATTTTGACGACTGACGCCTCAAACTACGCACTAGGAGCAGTCTTATCACAAGGTGAAATTGGAGAAGATTTACCTATTTCTTACGCAAGTAAATCACTTCAAAAGCATGATATGAATAAACCAATCATTGAAAAAGAATTGCTCGCAATTCACTGGGGAATAAATTTCTTCAAACCATATTTATACGGTCAAAAATTCATAGTGGTAACAGACCATAGAACATTGATATCACTATTTTCACATAAGAATCCTTCATCAAAAATGACAAGAATTAGACTAGATTTAAGCGATTATGACTTCACGATAATTTATAAGAAAGGAAAAATTAACACTAATGCGGACGCATTATCAAGAATAGAAATAAACTCAGACGTACTAAAACAAATGATACCATTGGAAAATGATGAAAAAGAAAAGAGAATGCTAATAAGCACAAGGGCAATGACAAAGAGAAATGAAAAAGAGGCAAATAAAGTTACAAATAATGAGGCAAATAAAGTTGATGATAATGAAGGAATAGATATAAATAAAGCGCGAGTTACATATTCACTCCTTTGTCTAATAGTATTGGCTGGTAGAAGTGTAGGGAACCAACATCATATTACATTTATATTTTATGTTCCCACATTTTTTCCAGTCAGTAATATTAAACGCTTAAAATAAATATAATATTACAATTTTCTATTCCCATATTTTAGCTTTTTTACAAATACAAAATTATTTTTAATTAAAAATTTAGTCTTAAGATTCATTTAAAATAAATAAGACGTTCTAAAGAACGTCAGAAAACAAATACTTATATATTTTGTTTTATTTAAAAACTGTTTCTCCCCAAACAGTTAACTGGCGCAGTCGGTTTCGCGAACCATATTTACTAATTTTGGAAGAAATTAAGTGTTAAACCTTTTTTTTAAATTAACAAAAAATTAGAAAGAGAAATTTAAAAGAATATATATTTGTGAGAAGAAAGAAACCCATATTTAATAATTTTGAGAAAAAGTAAAGTGTTAAATCCTTATTTATACAAACAAAAAAAAATTAGAAAGAGAACTTTAAAAGAATATATATTTGTGAGAAGAAAGAAACCCATATTTAATAATTTTGAGAAAAAGTAAAGTGTTAAATCCTTATTTATACAAACAAAAAAAAATTAGAAAGAGAACTCTAAAAATATTTGTGAATAGAAAGAAAAATTTTTTAAGGAAAAATAAATAAACATATTTTTTTTATAAAACGTTTGAATTGTTCAAACTAAAAACAATAAAGTGATATTTGTTAAAAGATACTGTGAAAAGATGAGTAGATTCGATGTAAACAGGGATCTACAGCAAGCCGACTGGGCAATGCAGGAAAAGATCGCTGAATTAGAGGCGGTCCTGCGGTTGCAAGAACAAAAAATCCTCCAGCAGCAACAGCAGTTGCAAGAACAACAGCTGCAAATGCAACAGCAGTTGCAAGAACAACAACAGGAACAAATACAACAGCAACAACTAGAACAAGCTCAACAAGAACAGCAAAAGCGTCAACAATTACAAGAACTTAATCTACAACAAACACAACAACAACAGCTACCCCCACAACAATATCCTCTGAACGATGAGTTCGGATTTAATATGACGGCCAAGGACGTCATTGAACAGTTCCGGCGTCTAAAGCCTCTTGACGAAAGGCATAGCCCAAGAGCATTTATACATGCCGTTGAGGCAAATCTTGCTCTCTGCAGGAACAATGAAACTCTGGCTCAATTCTGCATTAGGATTGTGGCAAACGAAAAAGTTCTCGGAAATGCTGGTAAAAGGGTGAGAGAACTACCAAACAATGCCTCCTGGGAGGAAATTAAAGCAAGGATTCTACAAGAGTACAGACCGAGAAGGACCTATGCGGAAATCTTCAATTACTGCCGTACAATAAAAGTAAGGAATCTAAATGAATTATTTAATATATTTGAAAAAGCTAAATTCGAAATAAACGACATATATTTAGGGGATCAATTCAAACCAACTATATATAGGCCAGAAAATGTCGACTGGGATCTGGTAGATATTTTGCTAGAAAAAATAGACGGACCTATTAGGGAACACATAGGAGAACGTGAGACTTTGACCGACATTATTCTTAAATACACAAGACTTAAATTATTGGACGATACAAGAGCCATTGCTTTCAACCATAGGACTAAGGGATACAACCAAGGAGTTTCAATCATTAACAAAAACCAAAACCACCAAATACGACAAAATTATCGCACAAAAAATTACAATAATTTAAGCTCACAAAATTCTAACCGAACACGACAAACCTATCATGCAAATAACCAAAATATTTTTAGCTCAGAACACACAAATGGAAATTATCAAACCCGACATAATTACCAACCAACTAACTACAATAATTTAACTACACAAACTAGTAACAGAAGGCAAAGCCATGACAACAGACAAGAGTACAACCCGAATAAAGATAGATATAGCAATCAAACAAGGACTAGTCGTTCTGACAGTCGTAATAATCAGTCCACGGACGAACCAATGGAAATAGGCAACCTTTATAGGGAAAATGAAATAAATTTTCTGATGCAGCCTCAAAATCAACACTGCCCATAATAGTTATTTCATTGGGAAAGCAAAAGGTCAGGTGCCTTATAGACACCGGATCAACAACTAGTATTGTTAAGAAAAATATATTGATTGAAAATTACCCAGAACAGAAACTGGAAACCCCAATTAAATATCGAACTATCAATGGGTTTAATGAAATATGTTTTCATGTGGTTACACCTTTCCCCAAGGAATTTCAATGTAAGGGAACACTTAGTTGGAAAATAGTAGATTTTAGAAATGATAGATACGACGCTATAATAGGTCAAAATTTTCTGATACCACTCAAGGCTGTAATAGATGATGAGCATGGTTATGTGAATATTTTAGGTAATAAATTCCTTTTTGAGAAAATAAACCATCCACTCCATACTGTTAACATATGTGCATTGGAACCTATCTCAAGAAAACATGTTTTAGATAAGCTCGATTTTAGTCATTTAAACGAAGACGAAAAAAATACAATGATACGTTTGCTTAGGGATTTCACGGACTTATTTTATGTCGAGGGAGACAACCTTTCGGCAACAACTGAGATAGAACACCAAATAATTACTAACATTGATAGACCTCTTTATTCAAAAATATATAGATACCCCCAAGTTCACGAAAGTGAAATCCAAAGGCAAATCAAAGACATGCTCAGACAAAATATTATAAGGGAAAGTAATTCTCCTTATAATAGCCCCTTATGGGTCGTACCGAAAAAGCAAGATAATTCGGGAATAAAAAAATGGAGAATTGTCATTGACTACAGAAAGCTTAATGAGAATACAGTCGATGATAAATTTCCCATACCAAATCTAAACGGTATTCTGGATAAATTGGGAAAATCCCAATATTTTACAACCTTACCCTTGCCAAAGGTTTCCACCAAATTTTGGTAAGAGAAGAAGATCGCAAGAAAACAGCATTTTCAACGCCTTTCGGACACTACGAGCTTATTCGTATGCCCTTCGGCTTGAAAAATGCGCCATCAACCTTTCAAAGGCTGATGAATTCAATTCTTCGTGAGCAAATTAATAAAACATGTGTTGTCTATATGGATGACATTTTGGTTTTTAGCACGTCTCTAGAAGAACATAAAAATTCTTTAAAATCAATTTTCGAGGCCATAAGAAAAGCCAAATTAAAAATCCAGATAGATAAATGCGACTTTCTGAAGAAAGAAACGCAATTTCTAGGTCATTTACTGACCAATAAAGGCATTAAACCGAATCCCGAGAAAATTAAAATAATACAAAACCTGCAACTTCCTCAAACGACCAAACAAATCAAATCATTCCTGGGAATGACAGGTTTCTACAGAAAATTTATTAAAAATTACGCGAAAATCGCAACCCCTTTAACAAAAGCGCTTAGGAAAAATGAAAAAATTAATATATTTGATCCCAATTACATTTTGGCTTTTGAAAAATTAAAAGAAATCGTCACCAATGCACCAATCCTAAGATATCCAATCTTTTCCAAAAGATTCAAGATAACCACTGACGCAAGCAATTTCGCAATTGGCGCCGTTCTTTCACAAGAAGGCCACCCAATTGCATATGCCTCTCGAACTCTGAATGTAAACGAAACAAACTACTCAACAATTGAAAAGGAATTATTGGCGATAGTATGGGGCGTTAAATACTTCCGACCATATATCTATGGAAGAGAGTTTGATCTTGAGTGTGATCATGAACCATTGAAGTGGTTACAAGTAAAATATACGGGTAAGGACATCAACCCACGTCTTCAAAGATGGTTGGTTCAATTGGGAGAATATAATATGAAAATCAATTATATAAAAGGTGAACTAAACAAAGTTGCCGATTTCTTGAGTCGTATTAATTCTGACACTAATGAAATTAATTACTTAACAGAAAATGACTCCGATGATACAAACGATAATAGGAATCAAGATTCATTGTTGGTACACACTGATCATTCTCTGGATGAAAACTCAATCGAAAGTTTACGAGAGTTTAATGAGAAAGTTTCAAGAATTCAATCAGAAATCTTTTATAAAACTGAAGATGTTACAAACATCAAGATCAGAATGTATAACAAATTTGAAAGTATTGTAAGTATTGACTTAGTTAACGAAACATCAAACTTCGGTGAAATGCTTTTAAAGTTACAAAAAAGAGCTAACAATAATGGCATTTATATTATAGAATGGGCAAAGAATGATCCATTTTTTTCTATATGCTCTGTTCAGGACTTTAAAAACCATTGTAACAAAGTACTTACTACTTTGAAAATTTTGTTGGTTGATCAGTCAGAAGACGGTGAGACCATACACTCTCAAGAGGAAGATCTCGGCGATAGTGTTCCAATATTAGATACGGTGGTAAATCGTTTTAAAACTCAAATTATAATACTAGATGTTAAGGAGGTAGTCACTGAAACAATTTTTGGTAAAAAACGAATTTACATAGACAGAAACGACATCGCGAATAAAAATATTTCAAATATTTTAAGAAGGGAGGTTGCTAAAGGAAAAATAGGAATATTTTCCAAATTGAATGATCACGAATATTACAAGGTTCAACTGAAGTTGATAGAAGAATTTCCTGACAAAAAGAACTTTAAATTTGTTAAGTGTTCTAAATTTGCCAAAGATATTGTTGAGGAAAACCTAAAAAAACAAATAGCATTGTTTCACAAATTCGAAACGGGCCATGCTGGCATAATTCCAACTTACGAAAAAATTAAACACAAAATATACAACCCTAATTTTAAAGAATTCGTACAAAAAGTAATAAATAATTGCGAAACTTGTTCCGGGGCTAAATACGATAGAAACCCAATAAAACCAAAATTCAAAATAACTGAAACCCCTTCCACCACGAATGAAATAATTCACGTCGATACTTACGTAAACAGTAAACATTCATTTCTAATTTTTATCGACAAATTCTCAAAACATGTAATTTTATTCCATTTACACGACAGAAACAGTCAAACCCTAGTTGGTAAAATTCGAGCATTTTTAGCCATCAAAGGTAAGATTACTAAATTTGTTTTAGATAATGAATTCAATAATGCGAATGTAAGGGACTACCTTGATCAAGAGGGAATCCAATATAATTTTACAAAACCAAACAGCCATACCGGTAATTCGGATATTGAAAGATTCAACAATACAGTCACAGAAAAAATCAGAGTTTTTAATTTGGAAGAAAAACTCCCAATAAATTCCCAAATTCTTAAAGCAATAAAATTCTACAATAGTAATTATCATAGCACAATAAAATGCAGTCCTTTAGATGTTCAAAATAAATTGATTGATCATAGCATTATAAAAGTAATTATCATAGCACAATAAAATGCAGTCCTTTAGATGTTCAAAATAAATTGATTGATCATAGCATTATAAAAGAGAGACTAAAAAATGCTAAATTCAAAATAGTTCAAAAAAGAAATAAATATCGTGAAAACTATGTAGAAAATAGGAACGTAGGCTTTATAAAAAATTATAAAAGCTTAAGGCATAAAGAACAACCAAAGTTTATTAAAAAACCTTTAGAAAATGTTCATGTATCAAACATTAAAAGACCATTCAAATTTTCAGACAATATCACTGATGCTTCTGCTATTGATGAACATTCAGCTGAACCAATCCACTCTACGGATTAATCCAATAACAGGAGACGGCGGATTCAACAAGATTAGAATAGGCGAAGTGGAAATTGTCAACAAAACGACTACTCTTGTACATGTCATAAACATAATCGAAATAGAAGACATATCGAACCAAATAAAGGGAAATATAAAACATTTACTTTTACATGAAGAGATAATTATGCAAAATGAAATTAAATTAATAGAATCTAAGATCAAGACTCTGAAACCAATTCAAAATAGGAAACGAAGAGGTTTGATAAATATAGGAGGAAAGGTCTACAAATGGCTCTTCGGGACAATGGATGATGATGATAGACAAGAAATTCTGGAACACCTTTCCGTTACTGAACAAAATTCACACAATTCAATTGAGACTTTAAATAAACAAATAATAATCAACAATTCGATGAACAAATCACTGCATCATCTGAAAACTGCGGTGGAAAACGATAGAAAGGAAATAAGCATATTTTTGCAGAAGATAAAGAACACGAATAATGAAATAGTGAAGGAGATAATTTACTTAGACCAACTTACAAAACTTAAAACCTTAGAACATAAAATAGATCAGATTCAGGATAATGTAGTTTCAGCAAAAAGTAATATTATACATCCAAGTATGTTTACTACACAAGAAATAGAGAAGTTTGAAATTGATTTTTATAAGCTTAGGATGTTGAAAGTAGGCATAATGACTTATAGTGATCATTCTTTGATTATCGCGGTACTAATTCCTGACAATTACATTAAAACTGATTTAAAAATGATTATCCCTATTCCAAACAAAAACAAAATTGAAATAGACGCAAATGACGAATACATAGTCGAAATTGATAACCAAACTTTTACATACCAAGATAATGTACCTTTAAGGAAATTGAAAATAACTAATCATTGTACTTATTATAATACGTGTAAATTTAATTTTAATAACATTACATCTATATTAAGTCTTGACGAGGAAACAATTATTGTAAAGAATGTTTTTTTCGAAAAGGTGAATCAAGATTTTGATGATAGAAAATTTAAATTGGAAGGAAACTTTTTTATAAATTTTAATAATTGTAGTATAACAATTCGCAACCAAACATTTTCCAACAAAAAATTTATAATAAAAGAAAAATATTTTTATCCAAACTTTAATAAGTTTGAGAATTTAAGTATATCAAATGTTAACCCAAAATTTACTAATATCATAACAGAGCATTTTGAGAACATTAAGCAAATTGAGGAGCTTAAATTTCATAAAACAGTTTCTTATGGTATAAGTGCAACGCTAGTAATTATAATCGTTGTGATATCTGTAGTTTTGTATTGCCTTATTAAAAGAAATAATGTAAAGGTAACCATTAAAGAAAATGTTGCAACTAGAGGTAGCAGAGCCGAATTATCAGGTTCAAATGAAGTAGGAGAAATATTAAAAAAATATAAGTCATAATAAAAATCTAATAATTTAAATTTAAGATAAAATTTTTATAAAAATAAAATAAACTGGAAAAATGCAGTATATTTACAATGGAATATTGACAAAATAAGAATTATAATAACACTTAAAGTTTAAAATCTATTTTATATTGATAAATTACAAAAACAATTATTTAAAAACCATAAGAAAAATCAAGTATAATGAAATCCAGGAGTATTTCAAACAAGGGGTGGAGGAGTTACATATTCACTCCTTTGTCTAATAGTATTGGCTGGTAGAAGTGTAGGGAACCAACATCATATTACATTTATATTTTATGTTCCCACATTTTTTCCAGACAGTAATATTAAACGCTTAAAATAAATATAATATTACAATTTTCTATTCCCATAGTTTAGCTTTTTTACAAATACAAAATTATTTTTAATTAAAAATTTAGTCTTAAGATTCATTTAAAATAAATAAGACGTTCTAAAGAACGTCAGAAAACAAATACTTATATATTTTGTTTTATTTAAAAACTGTTTCTCCCCAAACAGTTAACTCGCGCGCGAATATGATTAATGCGGATAGAAATAACGCGAATAGAAATAATTTAGAAAAATTCATCTCTCAGGAGTCTGATCAACTTCTAATCTGGGAATGCACATCCATAAATGATATTAAAGAAATGAAGAAATTGCAATTTGATAGTATTGAGAATATAGAGAATATAGATATATATGTAAAAGATAACATTGTGCACATAGGACGTGATGATAATTCATCGAAACAAGATTCGATTATGAAGAAATCACGTACCCAAAAGAATAATTATATGAATGAAGGTAGTAACGATAATTCATCAAAACAAGATTTGATTATGAAGAAGTTACATTCCAAGAATAAAGATAATATGCATGCAAGATTCAGCGATAACTCAGCGAAACTGGATTAGATTCTGAGGAAACTGATATCTAAAATGAATAAAGTAAATATAAAAGAACTAGCGCTAGCAAAGAATGATAAAATATTTAAAGTATATACAATGAAAGATTTTAAAGAAGCATATGCAAAGATAAGAATAAACAACAAAAGTCCTCAACTAAAAATATTAATTTACAATGCCCCAACTAGAATAACAGATGACATACTGAAATATAAACTCATCGATGAATTCCACAATGCCACACACGCAGGCCACTTAGGAATAAGAAAAACAATTATTAAATTAAAACAGCGGTACATTTGGAAAAACATGAATAAGATGGTAAAGCAATTCGTAAAATACTGTGACAAGTGTAACATAAACAAACAAACCAAACACATTAAAGAACCACTTACAATAACGGACACCTCAAGCAACAGCTTTGAGACAATATCAATTGATACTGTAGGACCTCTTCATATTTCAAACGGATACCGATACATATTGACAATGCAATGCGAGCTAACAAAATTCATTATTGCTCACCCAATGTCAACAAAAGACGCACTTACAACTGTCAAAACACTAGTAGAACAATTAATTTTAAAATTCGGTAAATTTAAGGTGCTCAAATCAGACAACGGGACAGAATTCAAAAACGAACTCATGCATAACATATGTTCATTACTCGATATCAAACAAACATTTTCAACCCCTTACCACCATGAAACAATGGGTGCGGTAGAAAGAAATCACAGGGTTCTCAATGAATTCTTGCTGACAACAGCAAATGATTACGAATGGGACAAGTGCATAAATTACTTTACTTTTGCCTACAACACGGCACCACACATAGACACTGGTTACACACCATTTGAGTTAGTATATGGTAAATTACCATGCTTACCATCAGAATTTCATAACAGTGAAGGAGATAAAATATATAACTATGAAGATTATGCAAAAGAACTTAAACAAAAGTTACAATATTCTTTAAATAGAGCTAAGGAGCTTACAACTAAGATTAAAGAAAAAAGAAATTTAGAAGATAGATATAGTAATAGGTTAAATCTAAATATAGGAGATTTAGTTTTAATAAAAGTAGAAAATAGAAAAAAGAATCAAAGCCCATACAAAGGCCCATATAAAATAATTAGAAATAACGGTGTAAATACTATAATAGACTACCACGGAATTGAAAAAGAATTCCATAACAATCAATTAAAACAATATATAGGCTTAAGAGACAATAATTAAGTACACAGTAAACATTAAATATTATAAGAATACTAATTTTAAATAATTAAATAATTATAAATTAAATATTAATTACATTAAGAACTACTTTAAAAACTATAACTTATGTAAATACAAATTATAAAACTATGAAAATATTAAATACTATATTACTTTGTAAAATTATAATGTTTAGAATTATTTTATGAACATTGTCAGTACTATGAATATATCAAGAAATCTCGGTAATAGGTGAAAGTTCTTTTTATGTAGCTGCAATAAAGCGGGGTAGTATTAATGAGACAAAAATACAAGTTAATCGTGAAGAAGATTTTCGTAAGGTAATAACTGAATTTGAAGGCCTTAATAAGAATTTTTATACATATCAACTGAAGAGCAGTAAAGGTCTTCAGGTAGTAATTAAGGGCATTGACTCATGCGTGGACCCAGGTGAGATAAACACGTTTTTAGAAGAGAAGGGCTTCAAAATAAAAAATGTAATAAACATTAAAAATAGAGAAAAAAATCCCCAGCCACTATTTCGAGTGGAGTTAGAACCCGGCGACATTAAGCTTAAAAAGAACGAAACGCATCCCATTTATAATCTTAAATATATCCTGTATAGAAAAATAACAATAGAGGAGCCGCACAAAAGGAATGGTCCCGTGCAATGTTTAAACTGCCAAGAATTTGGTCACCCTAAGGCATATTGTCATTTAACCCCTGTTTGCGTCGTATGTGGAGAATTACATGGTACAGCTCTCTGCAATAAGTCTAAAAACGACCCCAATGTAAAAAAATGTAGCAACTGTGGTGGTAATCACACGGCCAACTATAGAGGATGCCCTGTATACTCTATCGTCAAGCGCTCGGTTGGACCGAAACCTAATCCCCCTCAAATGCAGGCAACAAATCAAGTTTACATTAATGACGTTCAGGTACCGCAGCCTAGTAATAACAGAACGCTAACGTCCTAAAATCAAACCATATGCCAATGCAAGGTGAGTTGCCAAATAGTGATGAAACTCCAGTTTCTAACTTAAGTCGTCTAGAGAAAACCATGGAAACATTAGTACAAACAGTATATAACTTTACAAACACAATGGGTAATATGATGCAGGAAATGTTAAGAATGCAATCGATGTTATTGCAAACTGTACTAAACAAGCCATGAACTGTTTAAAAATTTGCTTTTGGAACGCAAACGGCATCCGCCAACATAAAAATGAACTAGAATACTTCCTTAAAAATAAACAAATTGATGTTATGATGGTTTCTGAAACTCATCTGACCTCTAGAAAGACGTTTTAAGTCAATGGTTATATATTATATGATACCAAGGACCCTCGAGGTAGAGCTTGTGGAGGTTCTGCTATTTTGCTTCCTGGCTGCTGGCGATTATAACGCTAAACACACTTTCTGGGGGTCACGACTTATTACACCTAAGGGTCGTGTTTTGTTTAACACAATTTGTAAAATGTACCTAAATGTGGTCGCGAGCGGACAACCAACATATTGGCCTACTGATCAGCAAAAAGTTCCATATGTCATAGATTTTGGCGTGGTTAATAACATCCCCATAGACACGATTCATGTGGAAGCGTTCCTAGAATTATCTTCGGATCACACACCTACAATTGTTACTATAATGAATCCAAATAGAATCATATCTCCGTCTGGTTACTTATCCACATCAGCCTCACAAATAAATTGGTTAAAATATAAAAAATATCTGAGTGCCCATTGCACAGAAAATATTCCGCTTAGCACACCGGAGAACGTGGATCTCGCTATTGTTAATTTTGACAGTTATCTCAAACTAGCTGTTCAACATTCCAGCATAACACTCAAAAAAACCAAAAACAAAATCATATATTCTACAGATGTCGAGCGTCTATTGACTGAAAAAAGGAGAGTTCGTAGAGAGTGGCAATTGCACAGATCCCCCCAACTTAAGACTTTATTAAAAGAGTGCACAAAAAGGCTGAGAAAGTTACTGCAGTCTCAGAAAACGGCTTCCCTGGAAAAATATCTCAAGGGACTTGATGCAACTCCACAATCAGATTACTCATTATGGCGTGCAGCTAGAAGCCTCAATAGACCAGTTATCTCTAAGCCACCATTGAGAAACTTGAATGGAAGTTGGGTAAGAAATTATATTGAAAAAGGAAATATGTTTGCTAATCATCTAAAAAATGTATTTACCCATAATATATTTCACGATATAGCAGTCGATTTACCGCCTGTAAATGTTAGAGCAGCTATTCCCCTAAGATTCGAGTTTAGAGAAATCGAAAAGGCTATTTGTGATTTAAACACCAAGAAGGCACCAGGTATTGATAAGATCAGTAATAAAATGCTTTTGGAGCTACCAAGTACAGCAAAGAAAATTATTCTTTTTATTTTTAATGCTATTTTACGCCTGCAATACTACCCTCAGAAATGGAAGGTTTCCTTAGTAACCATGATACCAAAGCCAGGAAAGGATCATACAAAAGTTGAATCATACAGGCCTATTAGCTTATTATCTAATATTTCAAAGCTATTTGAGAAACTACTAGTGGCAAAATTAACGCCGATTTTAAATGAAAATAGATGTATTCCTAATCATCAATTTGGGTTTAGAAGAAAGCATAGCACAATTGAACAAACTCATCGAATAGTAAATGTAATAAGAAAAGCCTTTGAAGAAAAAAAATATTGCTCAGCACTCTTCATCGATGTGTCTCAAGCTTTTGATAAAGTCTGGCATGAAGGTTTACTACTGAAATTGCAGCAAAACTTGCCAGAAAACATACACAAGCTGTTAGAAAGCTACTTAGGCGGTCGTCAATTTATTATAAAAGAAGGCGATTTTTTAAGTTCTCCTCAGCCAGTTAACGCTGGAATCCCACAAGGCAGCATCCTGGGCCCTCTATTGTACTAAATTTATACTTCGGACATGCCAACAAACAGCTACGCACATACCTCAACATTTTCGGATGACACAGCTTTCCTAAGCGTACATGAAAACTGTCAAGAAGCATCTCGTTACTTACAGGATCACATATTTGAACTGGAAAGGTGGCTAAAACATATAACATTCACATTGCGTCGGGAAACATGCCCCCCTATAAAAATCAATAATCAAATAATACCCCAACACTCGCATGTAAAATACCTCGGTATACATCTAGATCGGCGTTTAACGTGGAAATGGCACATAGAAGCAAAATTAACTCAAATGAAACTAAAAGCAATTCAAATTAATTGGCTCATTGGAAGAAATTCTGTTCTTAGTCTCGATTGCAAACTTCTACTTTACAACTCTATCTTAAAGCCAATTTGGTGCTACGGTATTCAGTTATGGGGCACTGCCTCGGCTTCTAATATCGAAAAAATTCAAAGGCGCCAAAATAAACTTCTTCGAATAATAACAGCCGCTCCCTGGCATGTCAAAAACTCAAATATCCACAAGGATCTCAATGTGCCATTGGTAAAAACTATGATAACGAAATATGCAGTAAAATATTTAAAAAGGCTGGAACTGCACCCAAATCCATTAGCTCGAAATATTTTAAATTATGGCGGCCACACTCGATTAAGGAGAAGAGACACTGCAGCACTCACCCAATCAGATGAGCGATAAACACCCACATATGTGAACAGAAACCGTGATGACTAAATCTTTTTGTCTGGCACTGGCAGGACATAAAGTAAATATTAGGATAAGATTTGATTAATTATTGTTAGTTCATATTTAATATATGAAGATTCAATAAATAAATACTGAAAAAAAAAAAAAAATTTCTTTAGTTGTGTTGCAATGTATTCCATTGTGGAGCTATATTGTTCGCCAATTGCCTTGTAGAGGTTCGTAACAATATAAGGATCCTGTTCCGATAACGTGGCATCGCTCCGAATTCTGTTTTCCGTTTTTTCGAACGCCTGCCATAGAGAAATGAGCTCACTACGTTTGCTCTGATAATATTTAATTTAATAATAGAAATGATTTTTCCAATATTACTGGCCCTTACTTCCTGTTGTGCTATCAGATCCTGGATCGTTGTCATTCTGAGCTGATTAAAACTTGAGTTGATTTGTCAAGGATTCACCACTTGTGAGGGTTTACCGTACTCAAGCGCCTAGAACTGTGTCACTGCTGGGGAGATTGATTACTTCAAGGTGTCCTGATGCCTTGGATTAATGAACAAATTAATAAATGATGGCTAATGAAGTTGAAATTGCGGTGTATGCATTTTATTAAACCAAAATTAGGTCACTACAAAATTAAACTGTAGTGTACCTCATAAGTCGCCACCGCATACCCTTAAACATCCTCTAAACCAACACTTACCAACTTATATAGAGTAGGGTATTTTAAATATCAAATAACGGTATAAACAAATGACGACAATCGGAATGTAAGTGAATGACATTTCATTGAGTGAGAATTGAGTGCATTCCAACTTGCAACATTCTGATTGGCGAGAATAGTTATGAGAGTTTGTTATTATTACAATTTATTGATATCTCCATATGACTGACAAAGACAAACATAATGATGTAAATAATTAAAATAAGTTAGAACGGTTAAGTTAAAATTTCATGTATAGTATATAAGCACCAGTAAATTTAAAAATAAATCAGACTTAAAATTAACAACTTAATCCGGCAATAACTTGCCTAGTTTTAATTTAGAGCCTCAACTAATTCGGCAGTTCTTTTGAACGCCTTGCAAATCAGCTGGTACCCTAACAGCTATTAAAACAAAATAAGGGCTATAGGGACCAATACACATTAGAAAAACACGCTCACACCACAACACAAAACCCAAATATTGTGCAAGAAAGTTAATGCACTTAAACTATGTCACTACAATAAATGAATATACATGTAAGAATGTACATATATGTATTCTTATTAGTTAGCATAAAATAATAAAATTAACAAAAAATAAAATTAACAAAAGTAATGAATGTATGTTCTTAACACAAGTAATTTATTATTTAACACAAAAGGCTTTAAACCATCCGTTTTGAGGATATTGATGAAGGGCGACTTGGAAGAATGCAATCCTAACAAAAATACCAGATTATTTTAAATAAACGTGGAAAAAATATTTCTACTGTATTATAAACAATAAACAATAAATATTCCGGTCCAATAGTAACAGAATCATTATATGGAAATTCGACTGTATTAAAATTTATTAAAAAGTATATATCGTCAGCTCAGAATTGGTTTGGCGCATATGCCAAAAAGTCGGAGTGGAGAAAAACGACAAAGAAGATTTACATGAAGATTTCTCGAAATGTACCCGATAGAATTTTTTTATATTTTTACCACTGCTTCCGGTATGTGTTTTGAAGAAAAATGTAAATTTTTGCGCACTTTCATGAATAAAGTTAGAATTTAAAAGTATTTTTTTGAAAATGAAAAATATTGTTTTGTGCCGCATACGACACTTTTCTAAAAAAAAATAAAAATAATAGCTTTTTGTGCTGCATACGTATACTTATTGCTGTGTATTGAATAACTTATTGTTGAGATGAATGTTTCTATATTTTCAATCTAATAAAAAGTCAACATTAATAAAATATTTTTTTATTTGGTTTTATTTAAAAAAAAAAAAAAAAAAACAGTTCTACTGTTATGAAAAGGTACATAAAAAGCCACAAAGAATCAAAGTATATGGGTAATGAGAGTTTACCGCCAATTCATCCAAAAAGCCATTAAAATCACCCAAAAGCCATTAAAAAGCCATTAAAATCACCCAAAAGCCATTAAAATTACCCAAAAGCCATTAAAATTATCCAAAAGCCATTAAAATTATCCAAAAGCCATTAAAATTAACACGTGTTAAAGTAGGTCAAATGAACACGTGTTAAAGTAGGTCAAATTTAAAAAAAAAAAAAAATTTCAAAAAAAAGTCGTTAAATTTTATAGCTGAGATTTAGAAAAATGTTGGGGGAGCAATGCACAAGTGTTGGGTGCATTGTTGAAGCCTTTTTTTAGTTTTTTTTTATTTTGAATTAGGTGATAAAAAAATAAATTATTGGATGGACAGAAAAAAAAGAAGGAGGAAAAGGAAAGTTAGTGAGACAGACAGACAGACATACAGGCAGACTGGCTTCGTAACAGCAAATGGTTTTTCAATTTTATTTGGGGTTGAAGAATAAATTCAAAGTATCTATAAATTATGATTTTATTTAGTTATTAAAAAAAATTGTATAGATGCAATTGGTGTTTCTATTTTTATTTTGGAGTGGATAGGGAAATATGAAACCATTCTTGAAAATTTTTTTAAAAAATTTCAAAAACAAAGTAATAAAAAAAAGTCGTTAAATTTTATAGGATAGCAATGCACAAGTGTTGGGTGCATTGTTGAAGCCTTTCTTTTGTTGTGATCGATAGACAGACAGCCAGACAGACATAGAGATATGTAGATAGATAGACATACAGACCTTGTAGAAGCAATTGGAAAATATTGTTGATAATTCTATGTTTTTATTTTGAATTATGTGAAGAAAAAATTTTTGTTGAGGAAACACACAAAGCTGATAAGCGCATTTTTTTAAATTTTTTTTATGTGTGATTATGGAGAGCCAGATGTAGGGATGTTGTGGTTGTTGTTTTTGCTTGTTGTAATGATCGAGTGTATTCGAAACAACTTGTAGAAGTAATTGGAAAATATTTTTGATAAGGCTTTTTTTTTTTTTTTTCTTGAATTATGTGAAGAAAAAATTTTTGTTGAGGAAACACACAAAGCTGATAAGCGCATTTTTTTGTTTTTTTTTTTTATGTGTGATTATGGAGAGCCAGATGTAGGGATGTTGTGGTTGTTGTTGTTTTTGCTTGTTGTAATGATCGAGTGTATTCGAAACAACTTGTAGAAGTAATTGGAAAATATTTTTGATAAGGCTTTTTTTTTTTTTTTCTTGAATTATGTGAAGAAAAAATTTTTGTTGAGGAAACACACAAAGCTGATAAGCGCATTTATTTAAATTTTTTTTATGTGTGATTATGGAGAGCCAGATGTAGGGATGTTGTGGTTGTTGTTTTTGCTTGTTGTAATGATCGAGTGTATTCGAAACAACTTGTAGAAGTAATTGGAAAATATTTTTGATAAGCTACAAAATATGGAGATGCCATTGTCTTGGAATTGGATGGAGCTATGCTTTATCTTCCTAAAAGGTTTAATGTCTTGACTGAAAACGATGTTGGGAGCCTATCAACTGGCTCATATATAATTTCAAAGATTCCTTTAGATGACGAAAAGGATAGCATTAATTATAAGCAAGAAATTAAGACGGCTGCTCCTATGAAAGGATATTACCCTTATACTCATTTTAATACATTTAAATAAAATAATTTTTTCAATAAAAAAAAAATGATTGAACAATAAAAAAAAATAAATTATTATAGATTCGTGTTTTTTTTTTTTTTATTTTATTAGTATATACATATATATATATATATATATATATATATAATATAGAAATATTAATATTTTTAATAAGTTGTAAATGAAATCTTAATGTGGAAAGATGGAGGTTATTGAAGCTTTTCTACAAGAATTTGGAAGTGTAGTCTTTGAAGAACATTTGGAATTATTATGTACATTCAAAAGAGAATATACAAATTTTAATGTATATAATATGCCTTGCTCTCACGAAAGTACAAGTGGAGATGTCGTGGGTTTGTGTGGATGCTACTTTTTCTATAAGAGGAAAAAGGAGGTTATAAGAATTATAGAAAATTATAAAAAGATATTAAAATATTTTAGAAGTCTAAATTTATGTACAAGAAAACAAAAATAATTAAATAAAAATAAAAAAAAAAAAAAAGATAAAAGCATTTTTTTTTTCTTTAAATAGAGATTTTCAAAGCAAAAATATTATTAGTTTACATTTAAAATTCATCGAGAATGTTCAATCTTGTAAGAAACCCGAAAATACACGACTGTGTATTTGATTTCGAATATTTTATAAATTTAAAATTAAAGATATCCTGCGGATTTTCCACAGCTCTTGGTTTTAAGCCTATTGTCTGGTTGCATTATAAGGTTAGAAACTTCATTGGATTGGACCGGTATGAATAGATAAACCTTATGAGCTATAAGGAATATATTAAGGCAACACTAAATCAATGTGAATTCCTAGATTGTATGAATCTAATTTATAAGGATGATAAGAGGGATGTTCAATATACATTTCAGTATAAGAATAGTATTTGCTATCTCATCCTACAACAGGGAAACCATAAAATTAAAATTGATCCTGAGACTTGGAAATCGCTAACCCAAGTCGGAATATTCTTGACAACATTTTTAAGCTGGAATACAATTCTTCGCAAGCAAATTTTATATTTTTATTATGAACATTATATTCCAAATTGCTCTATTTTAAATAAAACAAATGTACAATATTATGAAATTAAAGGTATAAATGAAAGAGATATAGAAATTGATTTAACCAGACTTTGTTATGAGTTTGGAAAAAAATGCAAAATAAGATTAAAACAGATGTGAAAATCTATAGATTATTATTAAGAATGGATAATAAATAAAACAAACAAACAAATAAATAAATAATAAAAAAAAATATAAAAACAACAAAATATTTGAGTTTTTTTATTAATTCTTTATTTTGAAATTTATTAAAAATTTTAAACATAAATGACCACAAATAAAAGTATTAAATTTTTGATATCTTAAATAGTTATATTTAATGTTTTTACCCAAGTATCTTAAAACTTCTATAGGTGGTTGGAGATTACCAAAACTATCAAAGTATTCTACATTATCATTATTTTTATAAAATGCTACCCAATGCGTTCCATATCCTCTATTTGAGTCCAAGTTTATAATTCCATTCTCTATTCGGTGTGGAGTTTTAGGAAGTTTATCCCTCATATATACTCCTCTAAAATAAGGAATATACTTCTTCCCAAATGTTCTCAAGTCCACATCTGTTAGCGGTCTATTAGGTAGCTGCTTTAATAGTTTTTTGATGAGGTATAAAATATTCCATAGCCTTTTTTATAGGGTTTAAGATATAGACCTTTACCCATAGCTATTGCCTCTAATGTTTTGTTATGAAGCTTACTTTCTTCGAGCTGTTGTCTACCATTTTTAGATAAAGTAATAGTTTTAGCGATTGCTGACCCACCAGAAGCTATTGCTCCCAATGCTCCAAGTGGTGTTAGAATAGGGACAAGTGGAAGAAAACCGCCAAGTTTAGGTATGTTGATAATTCTAGGAATTTTTACTATAGATTTTTTTCCAAGAAATGAATGTCGGATAGCTTTTCGTGCAGTTTTAATAGCGGTTTTGATGTCATTTGGTTTTTCCTTTTTTAAAATATCGGTTGCTGATTTAACGGCATTCTTAAAAATATTTCGTCTACACTTTTTCTTTTGTTTGTCAGTTTTTACTCCCAAGCCCAATTAACCTTTTGACTTCATTGTGTTAGTGACAAGGTATGCGTTGAGTTTTTCTCCAAATGTACTATCTTTAGCTTTAACTCTACTCCAAGCTTTTTCTGCTAGTTCTTTATCTGCGTAATGTCGTTTATGAATATCAGTGTTCTGGGCATAAGCAATATCATGAATTTTACAAGCTGCATCTAACGGATTGATACCTTTATTACCCCTTTGTAATCGTTTTTCCAATTTAGTGCCTGGTCCACAAAATTGATAACCCGGTAAATGAAGTTCAAGTGGTAGTGAATTAATTAAGCTATTTACAAGTCCTTTTCCAAGGGCGAAATGTTTTCTACTAAATTCTTTATTTTTATACACAATCATTTATATATATAAAAATTGCTTTTCTGAAAATAAAAAATAAATAAAAAATCTAAAAGTAAATAAAACGCAATATTAAGCAAACGTATGCTTTCAGTTATAAAGATGCGTTTGGTAAAACAACAATCGAATATTTCAGTGAGAAACTTGGATTTAACGGAAAACAGAAATGGTTTTAAACATAGCTGTCTTTTACCTAATTCTATCAGAGCACTAATAGTTGGTCCCTCAAACTGTGGCAAAACAAATATAATGCTTAGTTTAATTGAAAGTCCGAATAGTTTAAAATTTAAAAATATTTATATATACTCAAAATCATTAAATCAACCGAAATATAAATATCTGTCAAGATTAATTTCATCAGTAAAGGGTATGGGACTTTATACGTTTTCAGACAATGAACATATCATACCACCCGAAAAAGCTAAAGTAAATTCTATTATGATATTTGACGATGTCGCTTGTGAAAAACAAAATAATATAAGATCATATTTCTGTATGGGGAGACATAAGGATATTGATTCTTTTTATTTATGTCAGACTTATACACATATTCCAAAACATTTAGTACGTGATAATGCAAATATGATTATTTTATTCAAGCAAGATGAATTAAATTTAAAGCACATCTACAATGATCATGTTGGCAGTGACATGAGTTTAAATATGTTTCGTTACATTTGCGGAGAATGTTGGAAGGATAAATATGGATTTCTTATAATAAGTAAAGATGATGAAATGAAGCAAGGGCGTTATAGAAAAGGCTTTGATCTATTCATTCAGATTTAGTCATATAAATACTACTAACTACATCAGACGTATACCTATTAATATTAAATACGTTTTTTTTTTTATACTTGGAGAACCGTCAAAATTATTCCACGAAGCTGTTTAGCTGTTTTAAGAAGCTGTTTAGCTGTTTTAATTACCTGTTTAGCTGTTTTAAAAAGCTTTTTAGCTGTTTTAAAAAGCTGTTTAGCTGTTTTAAAAAGCTGTTTAGCTGTTTTAAAAAGCTGTTTAGCTGTTTTAATTACCTGTTTAGCTGTTTTAAAAAGCTGTTTAGCTGTTTTTAAAAAGCTGTTTAGCTGTTTTTAAAAAGCTGTTTAGCTGTTTTAAGAAGCTGTTTAGCTGTTAAAAGTATACTACGAGTTATTCCAGGATCTAAAGTTGGTGACGACGCTAGTTTAAAGTTATAATCATGGAAGAAAATATTTTAAAAGAGTTGGTGAAATCCAAAAAAATTTTAAAGAAAAAATTTCAAAGCATAAGACTGGGAGAATTGGAAAAATTTAATAATTTAGAAAGAACGTTTAAACCTTTAACAGAACCTCTAAAGAAACTAGTCAAATTGTCAGATTCGTCAAATCTAACAATACCCACAGACGAAAAATATAAATGTAAGCACAATACTAAAATAAAAACGGAAAATAATACTATATTCACCAGCACTCCTAAGGAAAAATTATTGAACGAGAAAAACATTAATTCAGCACCTAATAAAATAAAAAGGGATAAAGAAGAAGAAGAAGAAGAAGACTATAATAGTAATAGTGAAGATGAAGTAAATGATAAATCGAAAAATGAACAATTTTATTCTCAATCATCCGATTGGGAGTTTGATTTATCAACCCTAAATGGAAATAAAAAGCTTGACACTATATTTGGACCTCATAAAATGGAAAATGGAGACTGGAAATTTGGAAATTCTATTTTAAAGCTTACTAATGATAAAATAATTATAGGTCAAAAATCTTGGGCACTAACCCCAGGGTTATACTCATTGCTTCTTCATAAAAATACAAAACAATTTGATTCGTCAGAGTTAGCAATATATAAACATATTTTACTTGATACAAACGCACATCGAAGGAACTATGATCCTAATAATCAAATTAATGGAAACAGAGGTTATAAATATAAAAAAATAATAAATAAATTGTTTACTACAACTACTCACGTTGGCAAGGGTTTAATGGAGGTTAATCTTAATAAGCCAAACTATATATACTGGGATAATCCTAATGAAATTGTAGACCGATTGAGGCTGTTAATAGCATCACAACATGCTGGTAACAATAATCATTCTAATGAAATAATATCTATAATCGAAGAACTAAGGGAAGCAAATATAATTGAATAACTTTTTAAAACAATAATAATAAGAAAATTATGACTGTTGACAAATTTGGTCATTACTATAATCAAAAATATATAGGAGATATAACAAGAAACAACATTTCAAAAAAATTCGGTATCAAACTCAACGTAAATAATATTGATATAGAGAATAAAAGAATTTTAAATTTGTCACCTCCAATGAATGGGACAGATGCTGTTAACAAAAATTATGTGAATATACAAATGACCCATATGCAAGAACATTTAAAAAGGGGTATAAACAAAGAAGTTTTAATAGTAAGAAATGAAATAAAGGATTTAAATAAGAAAATTTCTGACATATATAGTGCAATGATTCATCACAACAAACTTTCATCACAACAACAACAACAACAACATAATGGAAAAAAGAACGATAATAAATGAACTACATTCCCAAGCGCGGAAGAATTTCTTAAGACGGAAAGTAATAACAAAGGGAATTGATGATCTTTGGCAAGCAGATTTAGTAGAAATGGGTAACTATTCCATTATAAACAACGGATACAAATATATGCTAACAGTTATTGATACATTTTCAAAATATGCTTGGGCTGCAGCAATTAAAGCAAAAACCGCAAATGAAGTTTCCAAAGCTTTCCAGGAAATACTAAGTAAGGGGCGAATACCTAAAAATTTACAAACAGATGACGGAAAAGAATTTTTTAATAAGGAGTTTGGTTTACTAATGCGTAAATATTCAATTAATCATTACTCTACTTATAGTGTAATGAAAGCTTCAATTGTTGAACGCTTTAATCGAACACTAAAAGGTATGATGTGGAGAGAATTTAGTTATAATGGAACATTTCACTGGATTGATAATTATAAAAATCTTGTTAAACAATATAATAGAAAAACTCACAGTACAATAAAAATGGCACCTATGGATGTAAAACCTGAACATGAACAATATTTACTGAATACTGTATATAATAATTTAAAAATGTTTAAATCATCAAGGTTTAAGGTTGGGGACTATGTTCGCATAAGTAAATATAAACATATATTTGAAAAAAGGTAATACACCGAACTGGACTACAGAAATATTTAAAATAAAAACGATACAGAACACCTACCCAATAACATTTTTACTTGAAGACTATTAAGGATATCCTATAAAAGGCGCATTTTACAAGGAAGAAATACGTCGTACACGTTATCCTAATACATTTCTGGTGGAAAAAATTTTAAATGAAAAAGGTGATAAAGCGTATGTTAAATGGTTAGGTTTTCCAAACCAACATAATTCTTGGATAAGTAAAAATGAAATATTATAAGAAAACAAATAAAAAAAAAAAAAAAAGTTTTTCTAATAAATGTATAAATTTAATAAAACAAAAAAACTCAAGCATTTTCATTTCATTTACAATTTACCATTCAGGATGTCAATTACTTTAGCTTTAAGTGGAAATTCATCAATCCTAACGGCAAATTATTTCCCACCAATAGATCTAAAAGATGACTATGAATGTTCTCTAGTTGATTTTCATTCATATAACTCTATTCCTAATGTAGATTATGATAATAATTTATTTCATATAGGAGATAAAATAATTGAAATTCCTATTGGATCATACGAGTTACAAGATATTGTTGATTATATAGTTGGGCAGTATAAAGCAGAAAATTATAATAAATCTATTCTCATTAAAGCTAATAATAATACTTTACAAATTGAAATAACTTCATCCCACGATGCAATTTTATTTAATCGAAAACGATCCATTGGTACGCTGTTAGGTTTTAGTGAAGAAATTTTAAAGGCTGGTATGAAACATATATCAAATCAACCTGTAAATATATTAAAAGTGAATGCTATACAAATTCAGTGTAACATCATAACAGGAGCATATATGAATAATTCTCCCGCACATATACTACACGAGTTCGCATTAGACGTACCACCAGGCTATAAATTAGATGTTATTGCTAATAACCTAATTTATTTACCAGTAAACGTCAAAGAAATAACATATCTCAAAATTTGGATTGTTGACCAAGAAAATCGTGCAGTTAATTTCAGAGGTGAAGAAATAACAATTAGATTACATCTAAGACCCAGAAAAAATGATAATTTACAATAAAACTAAGCACATTAAAGTTAATAGGGTCATTCCTACTAATCATATTAAAGCTATAAGACCATCATTATCGAAAGAAAACACCACCTTTTTAAAATTGCTTAAGTTAAAAATAAAGAAAAATGTCTGATATACTCAATGTCATTGAAAAACCGTATTCTGATGAAAATATAATAAAAAAAGATTATCACAGCTATGTGCCCTATATTCAATCATTTAAAAACAATGATGAAATTCGAATTACACTACAAAATCAAGACTTATATGTTCTTCCGTCTGAAAGCTACTTATATATAGAAGGAAACATTAAAAACACTAAAGGTGAAGAAGCGTCAGAAAATACTATATTGAGGAATAATTGTGTTGCATACTTATTTGATGAAATACGGTATGAGATTAATGGTGTTGAAATTGATCGTACTCGATACTTGGGAATATCCAGTACAATTAAGAATTATGTCTCACTAAATGAATTTGAAAGCAATATGATGAGAAATGCAGGGTGGAATATTTCTGAAGACCTGTCAATGCGAAAATTTAATTTTTATATTCCCCTTAAACTACTATTGGGATTTGCTGAGGATTTCAATAAAATAATTTTAAATAGTAAACATGAACTTATTCTTTTACGAAGTTCAAATGATGATAAGGCGTATTACTCTACAGATGCTAATGAAAAATTAAGTTTATCGATTAAAAACATAACATGGAGAATAGCACATATTCACCTATCAGATACACGAAAAATACAAATAATGAAGATTATAAAGGAGGGTGTTTCATTACCCATAGCATTTCGCAGTTGGGACTGTTATTTTAATCCAACATTTTCCGGAGGCAGAAATCACAACTGGAATATTAAACTATCAGTGAATAGAGAAAGGCCAAGATTTCTTTTATTCGTATTAGAAAACGATAATAAATATATACATTCAGATTTGAAAAATGTTAAAGTGCATTTAAATTCAGAATCGTATCCATATGATGATTTAAATTTAAAATTTGAGGAGAATCGATACGCTATTTTGTATGATATGTATGCTAAGTTTCAACAAAATTACTATATGAGAGAAGCACAACCTCTTCTTTCATGTGAGAAATTTAAAAATATTACAATTGCAGTTGTTGATGTTAGTTATCAAAATGAAATTGTTAAAAATGGGCCTATCGATATGAAAATTGAGTTCGAGACAAGTAGTCCAGTATCAAAAAATACAAATGCTTATTGTTTAATCCTACACGATCGTATGATGGAGTACACACCTTTAACTGGAATTGTTCGAAAAGTTATATAATCTATTTTAAAATACATTCTAATACTTACTTTTTTTTCATTTAATTTCTATTAAATAAAGAATAAAACTGTTGGTTTTTTTTTTTTTTAAATAAATTTTGGTTTTTTTTTTATTTTATGTGTATATAGGTGTATATATTTACATGTATTATATATAATTTTTAATACTACAAGGTAATGTATATATATTCTATACTAATTATTTAGTGACTCAATATCGCTAATTAACCTACTTAATTCTAAATCACCATTATCAGTATCTAACTGATAATGGTGCTATGCAAGTGTATTAATCTCATCATTTCTTATTTTACGTTTACTATCAATAAAATTTAAAGCTATTTTATTAACTCTATTTGTTAGTATTGTGTGTTACTTAGATGTCAATGTGTACATACATGCCCCTACTGATTTCTTATTAAATAAGACATGTTTATAATGATCTATAGTATAATTGTCTACCACGCATTTTTTAACCCCCTTAGCTTTTTTAACATCTTTATCATCTTCAACTGTGAAAGAATAAACTTTGGGTCCTAAGCCTACATATTCAGTGATGAATTTACCTTCAGTTTCATCTTTCATCATTCCAAGTACTTTTTTATTTAATTGAGGAAAGTTAAATGGATTATTTTGTGAATATGCTGATGTGTTAAAGAGTGTTTTTAAATCTCCTCTTATATCATCATAGAAATCATCAGTTCTAATTGAGTAAATGAAAGAGTCAGTGTCCATATAATTGAGATTTATATTATCTCCAAATTTAGGTTTCATATACTCATAATGGAAATCATACATTTTCCATTTTGATAGATCAAGTACACAAAAGCCTAAATAAATGGGTTTATTGTAATATGTCAAAGTTTTGTTCATTTGTACAGCCCATAATTTATCAGTAAACTGTGAAATACTGTGAAAATTTGGTTTTGCTATAAGTTCACCTACACCCAATCGGTTACGGCTGGTACGTTCCCACTCACTAACCAACCGAACGTCTTTTCTCTTATCGACATTTTCCATGGTTTTACCATACACAGCATTATTGAGCAATTTATAGAAATCTTTTTCAAATTGATTCTTAGCTTCTGTTCTATGTGTCGTATTTAAATCTATGTATGTCTTTAACCACGGCTTTTGATTAAATTTCAGAATTCGGTGAACTTTTTCCAAAACCAATCCATTATTTAAACATTGCTCTAATGTTTTATAATGTATGACATATTTCTTTTTGTTAGATAGATCAGCAATTAATTTTTCATATTTACTCCCACCAATTATTTTGTTTTCCACACAGAATGGCAGGTCATTATGATAATCATGACAGCAAGACGGGTATGATAAATCGACTTCATAAATATAACCAACATCTGAGTTATGTGGAATATTTTTGGGGTGAATGAAGTCATTTGTCCAACTGAAGCCTCCATATGGTAGTGACTCTGACATTGCCCCACCATAAAGATTATTTGCGTCTAAATATAAAATGTATTCGGACGGTTTTGTAGGATCATAATTATTAAGATATTTATGATTCGCCTTACTATACCTCTTACTACATTGTGAAAGACCACCACGAATTCCTCGTTTAATAAAATTATACATTTCTAGATCTGTTAATAATTCTAGCTCAATTCTTGTATATTTTAACATTGCATCCCAAGAAAGCCCTGCGATGGTATAATAATGTGGAGGATCTAGGTTATAAATCTTCTTACAGAGCTTTCTGAAGTTTTCAAATATATCTGTAAGTAACAACACGTCAGTTTTTAAATACAGCTCCATGTAATCCTTAATAGTCTCACAATCAAATTTTGTCCATATATTTTGTGCTAGCAAATAATCTTCTTCTGAACATTTTTTATCATTTAACCTACTATAAAATGCTTCAATTGGTGGGAGTTTCTTTTCATTTAATTTTTCAAATGAATTTAAATATTCATAAGGAAAAACACCCTTTCGCTTCATAAGAGAAAACTTCTCAGCATCTGGAAAATATTTTCTAACTGCATTTAAATCTTGATCATTGAGGTTACTAGCTAATGATTCCAAACCAGATGCCATAAATCTTAAAGAGTCTAAAAATCTAAGCTCAATTTTTTTTCCAGTTTTATAATCTCGCACCTTTTCAAGTTGTTTTGAAATAATATGCTGAGGAATAGTTTGCTTCACTTTTCTTATATACAACTCATTTATATAATCATCAATTTCTTCATCAGTATATACCCGAACAGTATGCGACAAAGAAATGTATAGTTCTTTATTTATTGGAATTACATTTGTCTCCCCTTTAATACTAAGTAATTCTTTAATAAATAAGTGACAGTCATATTTCGAAAAATTATGGAAAAATATAGGAATAAAATTTGGAATTTTTAAATTTAAATTACACGAATTATGTGCAGCCCCTCTATATTTTCCTGATAAGTGGCAGTGATCTCTCACAGCTAGTTCATCGCCTAGTGCTAAACCGCAAATATAACAGTTAATAGAGTTTAAAAATTGTTCTTCTTCTAAGGGGGTTAATGAATGCATGGGGACAATTTTTTTCATAATACTTCTTATATATTTGTCTACATTCATTTATTAAATTATTTACAAAATGTTGCCCTACATTAACACTACTACTACTACTACTACTACTACTACTACTACTACTACTACTACTAAACATTTTAAACTTATCTAAATTTTCATTAAAATTACACTTAATATTAAAACCATATGCACATGGAACATGTTTTTTTGTATATCTACTATTTTCATTAATACTACTTACATCTACTTCCTCGAGAACGCATCCAAAATCCGCATACACAGTGAACGGGAGATCCATTTGTCGCTCATGATGGGAAAACTTTATGATGGATTTGTCTCCCTCCGGCATCTTGGGAATGCACTCTCCACATTCTTTTTCTTTATGAATAAGCATTTTTTCCGGTATGTCTGTGTGGTAAAGGCATGCGTTGCAAAATATAATTCTTCCATTATGCGCAGATATTTGACTTGAAAGTAGTCTAAAAAAAAAAAAGAAATAAATTTAATAAATTGAATAGATTTTTTTTTTTTAAAAAAATTTTATATAAGTTTATGCTAATTACCTAGAAATATTCTTTATTAAAATATAGTGCATTTTACTCCCACATTCACTTTCCAACAGCAACAAATTTATATGCACTTCCTTCTCTTTTTTTGTGATGTAGTAGGGACCAACAACCGTTTTCAATTTTCTGTCGAACCCGAACACATTTACACTTATTTCTGTATTATTTTTTTCAAAATACCTAATATCCTTCACATCAGAGGGAAATTGCATTGAAGTGAAGTTAAGTATTGTACCGGAATCAAGCGTAATAATTTGCTCAGAAATATTATTAATTTTATAAATTGTCTGTCTGTGTACATGACTGTCATCACCATTATAAAATGCTGCTATAATACTCCATTTAAAGCAGAAGACGTCATTATTTTGAACGTTAACGCAAGCATGTTTTCGTATTAGCTCTACAGGTGTTGGTATGTACTGGGATCCGGATAATGGTGATGCTTTGTTAATATTAATTTCTAGACATTTAATTTGGATAAGCGTCCAACCAGAATCTCTTTCTTGAAACTCAGACATCTTCGCCTTAATCTTTTCAAACTGAAGTGTGAGAGCTAAGCCAATATTGTCTGCCCTTGATAAGCGTATCATTTCCGTATTGTGGTACATATCAGTTTCTGGTTTAAGAGGATGTGCTGGTAGCTTATATCGAGCTGTCAATTCCAAATTAAATTTCACAATTATGTGCTCAGCCAGACAATTATTTAATAATTTCTGAACATACATTTGGCCCTCTTTCAAATATTCATTTACATTCAAATTCAGATCTCCTTTCGGAAAACGATACGTTGGGAGCAATGAATAAACCACTGTTGTGGTTGAATTTTAACATTACAATCCTCACACATAATAAAAGATTCTGAACATGACTCAGGCTTTTGTTGTTTAAATGGTATATTTGATTGTAACATCGATAGACGCTTCCTAGATGCATCCGATGTTGAAGGATGTTCATCCATTTCTTCTACTTGTTGTTGTTGTTGCTCTTGTTGGTGTTGTTGTTGCTGTTGTTGTTGTTGTTGTTGCTATTGTTGTTGTTGCTGTTGTTGCTGCTGCTGCTGTTGTTGTTG
Source organism: Pollenia amentaria (assembly GCA_943735925.1). Taxonomy (NCBI): domain Eukaryota; kingdom Metazoa; phylum Arthropoda; class Insecta; order Diptera; family Polleniidae; genus Pollenia; species Pollenia amentaria. The sequence continues at coordinate 38,372,424 of OX031008.1, read as the reverse complement.
TTGCTGTTGTTGCTGTTGAAGGAAATCTAGATGGATTTCCATATGTTTTTTCCTCTCCATTGATGTCAGGGATATATGATTGCACACATCACATGGCACATGAATTTGAATATGTTTTTTTAATTTTTGTTTCTTTTTATATTGGTTTTGGCAAATTTCACAAATTAGTACACTAGCCATTATTATTATTTTAAATATTAATTTCTTTTTTTTATTTTCACAAAAAAAAACAAACTTTCTTAAGCAAGTCTACTTTAGAAACTAATGAATAGAATATATTTAAAACCTTATATATACTTTCAAATATCTATACAATCGTAAATTTACTTATCAACAAATAAAATGCCAGACTGTCTGTATATCTGTCTGTCTGACTAACTTTCCTTTTCCCCCTTTTTATCTTCTCTTTTCTTTTAAAAATCAAAAATAAATACTTTGAATTTTTCTTCCACCCAAATAAAAATTTAAAAACCATTTGCTTTTACAAAACCGTTACTTCTACAAGTTGTTTCGAATACACTCGATCATTACAACAAGCAAAAACAGCAACAACCACAACATCCCTACATCTGGCTCTCCATAATCACACATAAAAAAAAAAATAAAAAAATGCGCTTATCAGCTTTGTGTGTTTCCTCAACAAAAATTTTTTCTTCACATAATTCAAAATAAAAAGATAGAATTATCAACAATATTTTCCAATTGCTTCTACAAGGTCTGTTTGTCTATCTATCTACATATCTCTATGTCTGTCTGGCTGTCTGTCTATCGATCACAACAAAAGAAAGGCTTCAACAATGCACCCAACACTTGTGCATTGCTATCCTATACAATTTAACGACTTTTTTTTATTACTTTGTTTTTGAAATTTTTTAAAAAAATTTTCAAGAATGGTTTCATATATCCCTATCCACTCCAAAATAAAAATAGAAACACCAATTGCATCTATACAATTTTTTTTAATAACTAAATAAAATCATAATTTATAGATACTTTGAATTTATTCTTCAACCCCAAATAAAATTGAAAAACCATTTGCTGTTACGAAGCCAGTCTGTCTGTCTGTCTGTCTCACTAACTTTCCTTTTCCTCCTTCTTTTTTTTCTGTCCATCCAATAATTTATTTTTTTATCACCTAATTCAAAATAAAAAAAAACTAAAAAAAGGCTTCAACAATGCACCCAACACTTGTGCATTGCTCCCCCAACATTTTTCTAAATCTCAGCTATAAAATTTAACGACTTTTTTTTATTACTTTGTTTTTGAAATTTTTTTTTTTTTTTTTAAATTTGACCTACTTTAACACGTGTTCATTTGACCTACTTTAACACGTGTTCCTTTTAATGGCTTTTGGATAATTTTTAATTGCTTTTTAATGGCTTTTGGGTAATTTTAATGGCTTTTGGGTGATTTTAATGGCTTTTTAATGGCTTTTGGGTGATTTTAATGGCTTTTTGGATGAATTGGCGGTAAACTCTCATTACCCATATACTAATCAAGAAAAAACACTTAAAATTAAAAACTAAATATTGAGTTAATTTTTATAATAACTTTTATCAACATGTGGAAGAAATATAAGCAAGTCTTTTATGTCTCTCTTTTTATCGCTGGAAATAATTGATCGTTTCGATATTTTCAAAACATGCGTCAACAAATTCTCAGAAGTTTTCAAACAATTTTTTGATGCAGACTTAACCAAAATTTCATTTTTATATTTTTACTCTCACGTCGAAGTTTTATAATGTATACATAAATCATTATTTTTACTGTATAGAAGTACTTTAATTTTAGCAAAAGGGACTTTTCGAAAGTCCATTTTATTTGCTTCCAACGAGTATGTGCGAAAATCTTCCGGAAGCATTTCCATAACTTTTAATTTTGTTTTATTATTTGGCATTGTTTTAAGCAAATTAAGTAAATGAAGAGGACTATGAATTTCAATATTCTTTAAGTACCGGTCAATAACACCATGAACACAGTCCACTTCTTGAATTAAAGAATGTCCTGGTTCTAGTGGATAATCTTTTATTAATTCATTTAAAATTTTAATTAAAGCACTAGCAATATCGTTACCACTCCGACCGCTATGAGCTTCCGTCCACAAGGCACAATAAGTAAAAGTTGGTATATTTGGCATAATAATGGTTGCTGTAGGATTGTACATATTCAATTTTCGTTTATAGTAAAATGCTGAAGCATTTCCCTTAGGTAGGCTAAAAACACTTTGCATATCAGCAAACCGTACACTTGGTTGGGTCCATATTCAGTCTGTCGTTATCACGATCACGTTTCGCGATAAATATGCATGCCAACCGGATTTTCATTATTTTGGCTGTACATGGAATACATTTTACTTAAGTTAAGACTGCCATCAATATATTTCTTTTGAGAATTCGCTTGGCAGTAGTGGGACTCAATGGCTGGAAAACTTAAAATATGAGCTCGCACCTTTGACAGTTTTTCGGGTGGAGTAGCTTTTTTAACATTTTTGCCTTTTATTCTTGGCAGTGGCAGTCCCGTGTTAACATCATTTAAATGTTCAAAGCAGTAGTAAATTCTTTTTTGATCTATACATATTTAGTCAATTCACAAGGTATCCTAACATGTCATATTGTCAAAATGTCCTAATATTTCACAATGGTTTAAAAATATTGTTGTTGGTTTGTTAACAAAAAGTGTCTTAAATAAATAGAACGTTGCTTGCTGTGTTTATAGTGCTGTCGTAATTAATCAGAAAAGTCCAGCGCTGAGCGGCTGAGCCGTACAACAATATTTTTAAACCATTGTGAAATATTAGGACATTTTGACAATATGACATGTTAGGATACCTTGTGAATTGACTAATAGTGTATTTAAAAAAAAAGTGCGACATACACGATATGTAAACGTATGTTTTTCAAAATAATAAAAAAACGAGTACTTCTTTAGGGTTGACCTTGACCTGCGGCGTTTTACAGGATGCCGTGTAACAAATTTAAAATAGAACTTGGATTTTTCGTCGTCAGACAGAACTACAACAATAGCAAAAACTACATGCATTTTTTTTGTGTATAACATGATTAAGATGTAAAAAATAATTGCTACAAAAACAACTGCATGAAAAAATACAACTCAAGCAAAAATCAGCTGGAGTGTTGCGTAGACCTACTAATTAGACAATGTTTTTGCTTTTACTACTTTTTTTCTTACGCCAATAAAGCAAAGCAACAGTAAAATATATTTTGTACGTTTTTGTATGAAGAATTTGCTGCAATCGCCAAACAATGGCTTGTAGAGCAAAACAGTACTTAAAAAATTTTGAAACAGTTGATATGCAGCAAAATTAATGCCTTATATCTCAGAAACCATAAAAATTTTCGCGAAACAGGTTTTTGATTTAGAAAGAGGGTATTAAAAAAATATATTCCACATACCTAACTCATTTTTTTTAAAAATGGTCGGTAGGTCAAACCAGTAATGTGCTGACGATATGTAAAGTATATACATATAACAAGTGTTGGCAAAATCATATCATAAAAATAATGACAGTCTGCTGGAAGCAAAAAACTAAGGACCTGCAGATGGTACTATTTATTCTTGGAAATTCTTAGCATATGGGAGTGCAATGGGGTAAGCTGTGAAATTTCTAATAGTCCAATGTAGAAGAAGCTGTATATATGGATTCGGCTTATATTAATTTTGCAGCACTGTTTTTCTTTTTTGCTTATGCAATAATTTGCAGTTTGATCATGAAACAGAATACCCATTTTCAGAATACGGATTTTCATACAAAATCTGTTTCATAAACCCTTTATTGACTTGTTTTATTTTTTATAACTTAGGCGGTTAATGATAAGCCATTTTTGATTTTGTTAATAGCTTGGATATTTTTTAAGGTGGAAGTTTAAAATTTTTTTAAAATATTTTACGTAAACCGTAATCAATAAAAATGTCTATTTAAAAATTGTCATTGATACATTGCGTTGCAATTTAGCAAACGATATGTATTCTGTTGTAAAAAATTCTTTGATGCTTTTAAAAGGGTAGGTTTTTTTCTTAAGCAGGCATAAAGGCAAAATTTATTGAAAAAAACTCCAAGTACTCAATACGTGTTGTTGTTGTAATACAGTTTTGGTTTTACCAACCAAAACAGTGGGTTTTTTCGTTAATAAAATTTTTCTTAAGTAGGTAACAAATATTTGAAATTAAAGTAAAAAAAGGCTTGTTTTGCTAAAAATTATGTGTAAACAACCTATATTCGTAAAAGCAAATGTGACAGTAGGTATAATTATTGGGTAATGCCAGTTTTTTGTAAATTTAATAATGTACCTCCAATTTATATGTGGGTATTAAGCAAAGTTGTAATAAAACATTTTTTTTCTGAAGATCGTAAGCAAAAGGCAGTAGTAAGAATATACTTATACAGCATACTTTCAATTAAATGAGTATTTTTCTTTCAAAATGCAGCTTTAATTATTTTCTGAACATTTTTTAATTAGTTTATTTGAAACTGTGCGATACATAGATACTATGCATATTATCTGCTTCAAATTCTAAACATATAATATTTTTTTATTGTAAAGGATCATTTGCTCAAAACAGGAAGCCATGCAAAAAATTGGAAATAATATAAATGATCAGGAAGTTTTAACCAATTTAAATTTAATGAACTGCAGCTTTCAAGACGACGGTACCACAACGGCGAATGCTTATAAGAAATGCGTTATAAGAAATGCGTAAAATATCCGTTTTTCTAATAAAATAAAAATACATATAAACTATCTATGTATGAAGTTTTTACTTTTCGATTTACTAGGGGGACAGAACTTTTTCTATGTATATATAAAAACGTTTCTTATTTTTAACACATTAGCGGTATTCACCCTTTGTTTTAAGTATACAACTCTGTTATATTTAATACGATTTTATACTTCAACGCGTGAGTGTATTTTTCCTATGCACTGTAGATTAATGAATTTGCTGAGTGAGAGAGAGACAGATAAAGTTTCTTCAACTGTTTTATTCTGGTAAATTCACACACTTTGTTTACTACTGCTTTTTGTGGGATTTTTCAACCACAGCGTAGTATTTTCTATTCTAATACATTTTGTTGTTGCAGTGTTGTAAATGTTAGTATTTTTAATAAATTTATAAGATTAACAAGGTCTACAAGGGACTTTACTATCAAGTGTGAATTCCTCTATTGTAAAAATATTATATCAAGATAGCCTAAATATGAATGTATATATTAAATCAAGACATTAATATACAAATGCATAATAATGCCATTAATAGTTAATTCAACCCTGAAATGATTATACTTGCTCATGAAAACTAAAATTTTTTCAAAATTGTTTGTAAGAAAATTTTTAATATTTTGACAATCCATTTTTTTTTTGAACGTCAATAAAACAAATTGTCATGAGTAAAAATTCATACATTCTGAGTTTAAGGAAAATGTTTCCGCAAATATGAATATCTAAATAGCATCATAGCATCATCACATATCGGCTCTATTCATAGATACATATGTATACAAAATAGTACATACCTTCTGAATGCCGGCAAATAAGACTAAAATGAATAATTCTGTTAATAAATTGATCCCAGCGCTATATACTGGTTTCAAATTTTGTCCGGAAACTTATTTTTGCTTAATAAATATACATTGTGAATTTCGGCCAAATCCATAATTACGACAACAGCGACACCTTCCCGGATGAAACTTAAGAGAAACGTTGTTACAGACTAAACTAACTTATTGCCCAAGTTTAGTATCAATCGGTCCCGCGGTTCTTGACTTTTAGTAACACGTACCCGGAACAAACGTTTTTATATATAGATAAAGTTTTGTCCCCCTAGTAAACCGAAAAGTAAAAACATACATACAGATAGTTTATATGTATTTTTATTTTATTAGAAAATAGGATACTTTAAGCATTTCTTATAATTTTTTTAAATAGGCACTAACGATATATATTCATATTTAAGAATGTCTACATACATATACATATATATGTATGTATGTATATTTTATAAATTTATTTCAGAGGAAAGGTCATTTTCTATGATACTATCAACATCGAAATTAGAAAAATTTACGAGGTTATAATTAAGCTTTGTTATGAGTAAATTGGAAAGAGACTTTTTCGAAAGTTTATACCTTAATTTTGTTAATATAGTAGATAAGGCACTAAAACAACGCTCTACTGAAACTTGAGTGACTGGAACAGCTAGTACAGTCTCCACAGGTTGTGTCACCTCCTTATCCGTACCATAAGATATGCGCCAATAATCAAATACATTGGTACCTAAAGGCACTCTCACTCCATCAAATAGTCTGTTTAGCTTCTGCTTAATGGTTAAAGTATGGTTTTGTACAGATGAGTTGTACGTGCTCATTTGGATATGAAGATCTATTTTATCGTAAGCATTAGCCGTCTTGAAAGCTGCAGTTCATTAAATTTAAATTGGTTAAAACTTCCTGATCATTTATATTACTTCCAATTTTTTGCATGGCTTCATGTTTTGAGCAAATGATCCTTAACAATAAAAGAATATTATATGTTTAGAATTTGAAGCAGATAATCTGCATAGTATCTATTATCGCACAGTTTCAAATAAACTAATTAAAAAATGTTCAGAAAATAATTAAAGCTGCATATTGAAAGGAAAATACTCATTTAATTAACAGTATGCTGTATAAGTATATTCTTACCACTGCCTTTTGCTCACGATCTTCAGAAAAAAAAATGTTTTATTACAACTTTGCTTAATACCCACATATAAATTGGAGGTACATTATTGAATTTACAAAAACTGGCTGTTATCGCCACCTGTTGTGCAGCTTTGCTATAGTAAAGTAAATTTAATAACAATTATTTTTCTTTGTGTATTTATCGATACTTATTGACTATAGGGAGCTAGCTTTAAGCAAATGTCAGTTTGACTTTTGCTTATTTACTTTATATAAAATTAAAGCAATAATTTCCAGGCGGAAAAGTGTTATATTTAAGGTAACTACCTAAAAGAAAATGGAGCAGAACGAAAAAAGAACTTGTGTGTGAATATTCACTGAAGCTTTCTTTGTGTATTTATCGATACTTATGGACTGTTGAAGCGATTTCAGACTTTATTTTTTTTTTCTAATTTTCTTTATTCTGCTTTAATCTTTATTTATTTATTTTTTTTCTTCTTATTTTATTTCTTAAATCTTAACCCCCATATTCATAAAAAATATTTTTATTTTATTGGAGGTTTATTGAAAGAATTTCCTATTTGTTTTTTGAATTTGTATTTCCTTTTCTCTAAGTGTAGAGTAATTCTCAAGGGTTCTTTTACTCTTTTACTATGTTTTTTTTTGCTATAATTGTCTCTTGAGATTGTTTTTTATTTGAGTCTTATTTGGTTACTACGAACCTACAAAATTTTTAAGTAATTTTTTTAGTATTAGTATTAATCTCACAACAGAAGGAGCAAGAAGCTCAATAAAAACCATTTTTGAATTGAAAATAAAGACCAACCGTGTTTTTATTTTTTAACAATACTTAGCGGCTAGGAAGAAAGTCTAGCCCACATTTTGGTCCTTCGATAAATCCTAGAGGAGCTAGGATTGGAACTACCAGTGGCAAACCTGTCCACTGAATGCCATCAGCAGTTGTTCTCCCGTAACAACTACGGCAAATTTGTGAAGCGGCGTCAAGAGTTGTTCCACCGCAACAACAAAGACATCAACCACAGTCAAGAGGGCTGCGTGCAGAAAAATCTTTGGTGTATCCCGTTCCGATAAAAGGAAAAAATTGCGCTAAATATTCCAAGAAGGAAGAAAGGTCTACCAGACGATTGATTTTCAAGAGGGAAAAATCAGCAAGGTAATCATTAATTATCATCAAAGGGAATAGATTGGGTAAGTGCAGTGTTTTAATTATATTTAATGCGATTGGATGATTTTCGTGAAAAGTGCTTAAAAAAATTGATTAAAATTACTGCATAATCATATTCAAACAAGGTATCGAACATAACCTTAAAATTTAATAAAATTCCATCACTGATAGAAAAAAACCCTAACGTGCCAACACTGATAAAAAGTACCAACACTGGTAAATAAGAAAAAAATAACGGAGTTTTTTTTATTTAAGACATGCGCACTGCCGTTAAATATAATTGCCATACTCGTCACACTCATTAGCAAGTGTTTCAATTCCACCAGTTCCCCTAACTTTGTTATTTACAATTGATTTATTTTGCCGACAACTGCACAAGTTAAACGCGCGTTGAGCAAAGTGAACAAAAAAAAAAAAGTATAGTGTGAAAAATATTGAAAGAAAAATAAATTGATGAAATAAAAAGGGGCCAGCGTGTTTAAAAACAAACAAAAAGGAAAAAAACGGAAAAATATTGATATATAAAGTGTGTTTAAAAACAATAAAAAAAAACCACTGAATTTCTACAAGAATAATTGAAGTGCATATGAGAAAAAAAAACCACAGAAGAAGAAGAACAACAACAACATTGCAAATAAAAACCTGTATAAGGGTGAGTGTGTGGAATTCAAATAATTATATATTTTTGTGAAGAATTTGGTACGGGAAATTTAAATTAAAAAAAAAAACAACACAGTGATTTGGCATAAGCGGTTAACATTGCATATTACATATTTATAAAAAAGTATGATAAAGAATTAATTTTGTAGTAAAAATATTTTACACGGTGACCTTTCAAGTGGTACACAAATTTTTTGTAAGCATCATTATACTTGGATGCACAGTGACGAGTCTGTTGAAGTTTGAAAATAAAAGGGTGATTCGAAGAGTGATAATTTTTTTTTTTAAGGAAAATTTAAAGGGTCTCCCTTCAAGTGGTGCGCACATTTTGAACAATAGCATAAATGTTGAATGCAAAAATACATCATATTTACTAAATTTTGGAATAAAAAGGGTGGACCGAAAAGAGGTAAATTTAAATAAAAAATTTACAAGGTGACCCTACAAGTGGTACATATTTAAAGCATTATTAATGCAAAAATTTAATGCTTATGAACAACCCGTTCTAAATTTGCTGTGAAGTGTGTTCGATTACTTTGGAAAAATTGTTTGAAGAAAAGAGTGTGTAATTTTTGAAAGATTTGATTTAAAGCACAATTATTATAATTATATTTGGAAGTTTGATGAGTAGATTTTTTAAAAAAAATTTTACGGAATATGAGTAAAATTGATTTGTGGCTAAATATTGAAAGTAATTTTATGGTGATAGAGAAAATTTTAAGAAATAAAAAGTTTGAGAAAATAAAGCTACATTGAAATACAAACAATTTGGCAAATTTTTTGGCGGTTTGAGGCGAACATTTTTAAAAATTTTTTGGTGAAGTTTAAAAGCTGTTTTTTAAACATTCTGCAGCGCTTTCATTCGTCGCGAATAATTTTAATATTCCTTTGTATAAGGTTGAATTTCTTCACGGTTATTTTTTGTAAATTTTTCATTTCGGCTGGTGAAATCGTTGAGGTATAAAATATTTTAAGGCCTTTTGAACAAAAATTTTTAAAATGGTTTCGGAAAGGGCATGTAAATACGATATGCGACAAGTAGTGAATTTTTGTTCTACTTTTGAGAAGATATCTTCAGAAGATTTGACGATTTCACTTTTAGAGGTAAAGCAGTCTGAACTTGAAAGAAGATGGCTGAAGATGATGACAACATTTGAAGAATTCATCAAAGGCTATGAAAGGGTGAAGGAAGAAGAAGATTTTCCAGATGAAATTACTCTGAAATACGAAGATGCCTGCGAACAGTGCCAGATACTAAAGGCGAAGATAATGAACTTGTTGAAGGCGAAAGCTCCGCAACAAAAGGCGGCAGACACAACAGTACGTCAGTCGTCACTTAAATTACCTGCGGTCGAAATCCAAACGTTTGAAGGGGGTTTCGACAAATGGCCAGCATTTAGGGATATGTTTAGGGCAGTGGTTGGAAACGAACCTTCAGTGGCGCCAGCGCACAAATTATATTATCTACTTGGCAAGACGAGGGGGGAGGCCTACCAACTCATAAAAGATTATGATTTGGTAGATGCTAATTTTGACCTAGCTTGGCAGGCTTTGGAAAATCGCTACGAAAATAAGCGAATTTTAATTAACAATCAAATTAGGAAAATTTATGGCATCCAGGCCCCTCAGAATGAAACTTTGAAATTTTTAAGGCAACTTCAAAATAAGGTCAGCGATGGATTGTCTATTATTAGTTCGTTTCAAGTTGAGGTAGCGGATAATGACCCCTTTCTCATGCATATTTGCACTTCAAAACTCCCTGAAGAAACGTCGCGTGCGTGGTTAGATTCTCTGACTAACCATAAGGAATTGCCTACTTGGCGACAACTTAATCGACTTCTGTCTGAACGAATCGAAACTCTGGAAACTTTCATAAATTTGAGGAAGCCGTCCAGCAGAGACAACAATACTTCCAAATCTCAAGTTTTCTATTCTGATGCTCAACCTGATAAGGGTAAATTTAGCTGCAAGAAATGCCAACCGAATCATCCATTACGATTCTGCAAATATTTTAAGGGATTATCAGTCCATGATAGAATCAAATATGTTTATGCGAACAAATTTTGTGCGAATTGTTTTTCACCCACTCATTTTAAAACGAAATGTCAGAGTAGCAGTAGCTGCAACAGATGCAATCAAAGGCATCACACCATGTTGCATATTGAAGAAGATAAAGTGAAAAAGGCTCCCACTCAAAGGGCGTCAACTCACCAGCAGTCTCGAGACTACGAAAGGCCATCAGGGTCGGGTACTCAGAGTAACACGAGTCCATCCAATTCTCAATCGGAACGATCTGCCACTTCGGGTGCAAATGGGGAGTCGGTTCAGGTTAATTTGTCTCAGCACAGCGGAACTACAATTTTACCCACCGCTTTGGTTCATGTCGAGCATTTAGGCGAAAAATTCACAGTTCGCGCATTAATTCATACTGGGTCGACTAGAAGTTTTCTTCTAAGGCGTGTTCAACAGAATTAAGCTATCCCCCTAGAGCGCCATCATAGCGAAATATCAGGGTTCGGTGAAACAGTGGTAGGAAGTTCGAAGGGAAGGTGCTATGTCACAGTTAAATCTCGAATATCCGATTTTAAAATTAAAATTCGAGCGATTGTGGTACCAACGTTAGCACATTTAATGCCTTCACGGCCGATTCCAATCCAAAATTTAGAAGATATAAGAGGTTTAAAGATGGCAGACCCCTATTTCTACAAACCGGCGGCAATCGAAATGATTATTGGTAGTGATTACTTGCCTTTTATAAATTTGAGCGGCGTAAAAATGAATATTGGCAATAATCTTGAAGCTCGAGAGTCCCACTTCGGATGGTATTTGCTAGGCCCTGAACCAGAAACTCGAGTTCAATCATTCCATTATTTTGTCTCGCCTTGTAGCGATCTGGCCCTTCATGAGCAATTAAAAAAGTTTTGGGAAATAGAAGAGGCGGAAAAACCAGATTTTCAGTCTGAAAGCGACCTCTATTGCGAAAACTATTTCAAACGTACCACAACGCGACAATCTGATGGACGTTACGTGGTGCGACTACCGTTTAAGGAACAATTTCCGAAAGAGATTTTTCTAGGCCCCTCCCGAAATATGGCTCTTGCGGAGTACCATAGAATGGAGAAAATGCTAGATAAAACTCCAGATTTGAAACCGCAGTACACTGAAGTTCTCCAAGAATACCTCGACTTGGACCACATGGACCCAGTTGTACATTTTGAACCCAAAGCAGAAAAAGTGGAGTCGTTCTATCTACCCCACCACGCGGTCATCAAGCCCGAAAGCAATACAACAAAAGTTCGAGTTGTGTTTAATGCCTCAAAGAAGACAGGAAGTGGTTTTTCATTAAACGACGTGCTCTACGAGGGTCCTACTCTTCAAACGGATTTGATGCAGCTTGTTTTACGGTGGCGGAATTACAAATACGTGTTCACTGGAGACATACAGAAGATGTATAGGCAGATTTTGATGCATGAAGCAGATCGCCCTTATCAACAGATCTTATTTCGTAACCCAGCTGAGGGATATGTGAATTCATTTCAGCTTAAAACTGTAACGTTCGGCGTAAACTGCGCCCCCTTTTTGGCGATTAGGACTCTACTTGAGCTAGGTCATGATTGCAGACACCTGTATCCCAAAGCATCTAGTATTCTGAAGAATGAGGTCTACGTGGATGACATATTGTCCGGGGGACACACGCTAGAAGAGGCTAAGCAGAAGCGAGGGGAGCTTATCACAGCTTTGAAATCAGGTGGCTTCCCCCTTAAAAAGATGACAGCAAATGATCAGTTTTTACTCGAAAGTTTGCCCCGGGAGGATCTTCTAGACGAAGATTTCTTGAAGTTTGATGACTCCAGCTCTTTAAAAACATTGGGAATTCGCTGGAATGCGTTAGCGGATATATTCTACTATGCTGTAGAGCCAATTGAGATTACCCCATCTTCTACAAAGCGGAGAATCTTGTCGGTAATAGCGAGATTATTTGACCCCCTAGGTTGGTTAGGCCCAGTCGTCATTATTGCGAAAACTTTGAAGCAAGAATTATGGGAGGCGAAGTCCGATTGGGACGAAGGGGTACCTCCACATATACTTGTGAAATGGAATTCGTTTTTAAAAAACTTGCCATTTATCTCGACAATTAAAATACCTAGATGGGTAGATTTTTCTCCAGGGTACAAAATTCAGATACATGGCTTCTGTGACGCCTCAGAGAAGGCATATTGTGGTTTGGTATACATTCGAACAGAAAACTCAGAAGGCCAAATAAGGAGACATTTGCTGGTTGCAAAAACGAAAGTTGCTCCGATCAAGCGGACTACCGTTCCGAAACTAGAATTGTGTGGAGCTTTATTGTTGGCTAAGCTCGTCCGTAGTGTAGTCATGAATTGTCAGTTCACCTATGAGCTATTTTTGTGGACAGACTCGTCCATAGTCCTGGGGTGGTTGCAGAAACCTCCCTACACGTTAAAAACTTTTGTCGCAAATCGTGTGACTCAGATCATCAGCACCGCCCAGTACTCAACACTGGAAACATATAAAAACTGAAGAAAATCCTGCCGATATGGGCACGCGAGGCTGCTCCCCGCAGGAACTTGCAGACAATCAACTCTGGTGGCATGGGCCCACCTGGCTACACTTTCCCACCCCATTGTGGCCAATTCCTCGGACGTTTGATCCAGTCGATCTGGAGATGAAAAAGCCTATTATCAACTTTAATCTTGACGTAAATTGCACAGATGTACTAGAAGAATTTTCATCTTTCCCAAGGGCGTTGCGAGTTCTTTGTTATCGACTTAGATTTGTCAACCGAGTTCTCAAGAAACCATTTTCCACCGAAAAGTTTATTACAGCTCAAGAAATTAGCTCAATGAAAACTCGACTCATCGCGCTCGCTCAAAAGAGATATTTTTACCGTGATTATGATTGCCTGAAAGAAAAGAGACCGTTAAGCCGCAAAAGCAGATTGCTTAATTTAAATCCTTTTATTGATAAGGATGACCTTTTACGAATTGGCGGCAGACTTATTAACGCAGGTTTAAGCTACGAGGAGCGTCATCCCGTTATCGTGCCAGAACGGTCACATTTCGCAAGACTTTTAGTCAATTTTACGCATCGCATTCTGCTTCACTCTGAGCACCATATAATGCTACGTGCGATTCGCCAGCGATTCTACATCCCACGGTTAAAAAATCTTGTACGGAAATGTATTAGAGAATGCAAGGCGTGCACGATCTATAAGCATAAGGTCCAGCACCAAATCATGGCCGCACTCTCCCCAGAACGTGTGAACTTTTCCCTGCCCTTCACATATACGGGAGTCGATTTCGCTGGTCCATTTAGCATTAAATCCTCTACCGTGAGAAATGCCAAAGTCCTCAAAAGTTATGCTGCTGTGTTCGTATGCTTCTCTACTCGAGCCGTCCATTTAGAAGTCTGTTCAGACCTCTCAACCGATGCATTTCTAGCCTGCTTTCACCGATTTACCGGGCGCAGAGGGCTCCCTAAGACCATGTTCTCCGACAACGGTCGAAACTTCGTCGGTGCAAGCTACGCTCTTCTAAAAAACCACCACGAGTTTTTAAAATCTACTGAAAAAAATCTAATTGAAAAATACTCTACATTGGGCGTTACCTGGTCTTTAATACCGCCATACGCACCTCATATGGGTGGCCTATGGGAGGCCGCAGTCAAGAGCATGAAGTCTCACCTGAAGAAAGTTACCAGCAACCTATCTTTCACGTTCGAAGAATTCAGCACGCTGCTAGTTCGTATTGAAGCCATTTTCAATTCGCGACCTCTATCGCCTCTAACAGATAATCCAAATGAAGTACTACCCCTGACCCCAGGACATTTACTTCGAGGAGCTCCAATTACAGCACTACCAGAAGCACCTGCTGAACCTCCGCTCGAAGACATGCCATTCCTAAAACGCTGGGAAAGATTAAAAGCGCTACAACATATTTTTGCTCGACGGTGGAAGTCTGAATATATAACCGAGCTTCAACGCCGTTTTAAATGGCAAAAGGAACGCGACAACTTAAAACCAAACGATATTGTTATAGTCAAGGAAGACTTACTCCCACCTACCGAGTGGCTCCTGGGTCGCGTTAACAGCGTCATCTATGGCCGAGACAGCAAAGTGCGGGTTGCTGAAGTAATCACCAAGAAGGGTAAAATTTTACGCCCAGTTGTAAAATTATGTTTGCTACCGATAAACAATACTGAAAGTAAACTCCCACCACAACCTACCAAATAATCTACCAAATTCCTAAACAAAAATAGAAAATTAGAAAACTCAGTCGCATTAGGTATTTTTTAACACTGTATATACTTCTTTCTTTTCTTTTACTACTAATATAGATGAAGAAGCGACCACGCTGCCACATTTGCTACCTCAACCACCCTCTACGGTACTGTAAGGGGTTTAAAGAGCTGTGTTGAGCTACGCTGGCCAGCGGAAAAGGCTTCGGCCTAGATTGCAGCGCCTATGACCATGCCCGAGACGAGTGAAGCTTGGCCAATCGATGTTCAGTGACGGTCAACGGGCAGCCCTGCAACGGGTTCACCATACTCTATTGCACCCAGAAGTGGGAAAGAACGTTCTCGCTGAACCTCAACGCGAGGACCCCTCGGCAGCTAGAGCTCCTTCAGCCGTATCACCCCCAAACCCAGTAGCAACCCTGCAAGCCGCGATCCCTTTACTAGAGGACATCCAGTTGGCAGCCATGGCCAACATACTGCAAGTGACCCTAAAAAAGGTTGTACTGGATTCGGCAGTACGACCCTTGGCTCATCCATTTTCTGCCACTTGGCGTGAGATCGACAGGATCCTGGGCAGGGATGTGGCCCAAAGAATATTGTCACGTTGACCAGCCCGACCTTAACTTACCGATAGCCCAAGAGTCCACCTTTGGCTGGATCATATCTGGAGTGTTGAGGGGGTGCTCTTGCCATGCGTCGGGGGGAGCATGTTGAAGCGACTTCAGTATTTATTTTATTTTTTTTTCTAATTTTCTTTATTCTGCTTTAATCTTTATTTATTTATTTTTTTTCTTCTTATTTTATTTCTTAAATCTTAAATCTTTAATTTTGTAATTTTCTTTAATTTTGAATTTTGTTTTTTGAATTTGTATTTCCTTTTCTCTAAGTGTAAAGTAATTCTCAAGGGTTCTTTTACTCTTTTACTATGTTTTTTTTTGCTATAATTGTCTCTTGAGATTGTTTTTTATCTGAGTCTTATTTGGTTACTACGAACCTACAAAATGTTTAAGTAATTTTTTTAGTATTAGTATTAATCTCACAACAGAAGGAGCAAGAAGCTCAATAAAAACCATTTTTGAATTGAAAATAAAGACCAACCGTGTTTTTATTTTTTAACAATACTTAGCGGCTAGGAAGAAAGTCTAGCCCACATTTTGGTCCTTCGATAAATCCTAGAGGAGCTAGGATTGGAACTACCAGTGGCAAACCTGTCCACTGAATGCCATCAGCAGTTGTTCTCCCGTAACAACTACGGCAAATTTGTGAACCGGCGTCAAGAGTTGTTCCACCGCAACAATAAAGACATCAACCACAGTCAAGAGGGCTGCGTGCAGAAAAATCTTTGGTGTATCCCGTTCCAATAAAAGGAAAAAATTGCGCTAAATATTCCAAGAAGGAAGAAAGGTCTACCAGACGATTGATTTTCAAGAGGGAAAAATCAGCAAGGTAATCATTAATTATCATCAAAGGGAATAGATTGGGTAAGTGCAGTGTTTTAATTATATTTAATGCGATTGGATGATTTTCGTGAAAAGTGCTTAAAAAAATTGATTAAAATTACTGCATAATCATATTCAAACAAGGTATCGAACATAACCTTAAAATTTAATAAAATTCCATCACTGATAGAAAAAAAATTGAAAATAAAGACCAACCGTGTTTTTATTTTTTAACAATACTCAGCGGCTAGGAAGAAAGTCTAGCCCATATTGACTGTAGGGAGCTAGCTTTAAGCAAATGTCAGTTTGACTTTTGCTTATTTACTTTATATAAAATTAAAGCAATAATTTCCAGGCGCAAAAGTGGTATATTTAATGTAACTACCTAAAAGAAAATGGGGCAGAACGAAAAAAGAACTTGTGTGTGAATATTCACTGAAGCTTGCTCCCGTAAAAGCAAATGTGACAGTTGGTATAATTATTGGGTAATGCCAGTGTTATTGGGTGAAGCAGCCCAAGCAATAATTTATAAAACGTTAATCTTTTACTGTCGGAATTTCAACATCAACAATTGTAAACCAATAAATAGCTCTTTCTTAAAAACTTAAAATTGATGTTAAAAATCTATTGGAACAGGGTGCTTGGGCTGCTTCACCCAATAACACTGGCATTACCCAATAATTATACCTACTGTCACATTTTCTTTTACGAATAAAGGTTATTTACACATAATTTTAAGCAAAACAAGCCTTTTTTTACTTTAATTTCAAATATTTGTTACCTACTTAAGAAAAATTTTATCAACAAAAAATCCCACTGTTTTGGTTGGTAAAACCAAAACTGTATTACAACAACAACACGTATTGAGTACTTTTTTTCAATTACTTTTGCCTTTATGTCTGCTTAAAAAAACGGTCCCTTTTAAAAGCATCAAAGAATTTTTTACAACAGTATACATACATATACATTCATCCCCTAAAAGGCCGGCATGATTTTTTTGTCTGTTGTTCAGTAGTACCAAGGCTGTTTGGTGACAAGAACTCAACACCAAGAAAGCGCACAGTGGGAAATTTTACGAGAAGGCGGTCAAAATTCCATAACTTTTGACTGGATCGGTATTTTTTATGCGATAGGTGCGCTATTAGGCTTTAATTTGCGCTATAAAACGTAAAATTCGACTGATAGGAGCAAAAGTTATGGGGAGTTCAAAATGCATTTTAATTTTTTTGTTGAGTTTCGGTGTAAAAGTTGAATATTTCAAATATGAATTTTTTATAATTTATCATTATTTCTCTTGTATTTTACAACTGATACTTATTTTTTATTGTCGAACTTAGATCCTGTCAGAAAATGCCAATATTTGGCCCCTGTAAATTTTTTAGTCCCAATATTCACAGGGGCCAAAGGTTGGCTTTTTTGGGACGAGACGAGTTGTTATAAGGATAAAACTGAAAAGGAATATTTTGAAAAATGCCCAAATAGCATTCTTAGCTATCGATAACATTTTAGGTAATTCAACTTTTATTTTTGGTTTGAGATGTATGTGTATTTTATTTTTATATCTTAATACAAATATATACTTAAATCAAAAACAAATTATAATCTATAAACACTTTTAAATTAAACAATATTAGTAAAAATTTCTTCTAAATAGCTTTGGGTTTCATTTTCCAGAAGTTGTTTAGCTTCTTCCACTAATTCGATTGAGGTTGATTTCCATTTTTGTCGAATACTGGACATATATGGATCTGATGTGCACAACAAAATAGTAATAAGATCTTCATTAGTACAACATCTGGACATTTTTCTTGTATTATGCTCGCGGAAGAATCTGTAGTCTTTGTTCCTTTTTTCTTGCGCTTCTTCAGATAGATCTCTAATTGGTAGGATATTGTGTTGAACTATTTGTTCCCCATGGTATACAATTTTATGAACTGTGGTTGGCATATGTCTCCAAGAGTATTTTTTGTTATAAAGAATTGCTGTTTCATTTGCATACTGGCCAAATTTTTTTGCATTTATCTTTCTGCTACATGATATAACTTGTAAAATGTTCTGGAATCGTCTTATTAATTCAAAATGTACTCCTGTGATAGATGCTGCAGTTTCTGGATCGGAAAAGAATCTCCTTGCAGTGTTTCCATCATTTGAATTTCCTTCTCCTTTGTTGAAGAGGGAATTTCATTTTTCCATACATCCATTTCTGTAACTCTACTGGTTGACGGCTCTAAGCCAATATAAGTTTTTCTTAAACGTAATGGAATGAAAGATACCATGAATAAGTTAGCATCAGATGAGTTTTCTGAATTACATTGCTTGTATTGTTTCTGACTAGAGCTTCCATCACATCCCCATTTAGAAAATATGTGTATGTGTATGTGTATTTTATTTTTATATCTTAATACAAATATATACTTAAATCAAAAACAAATTATAATCTATAAACACTTTTAAATTAAACAATATTAGTAAAAATTTCTTCTAAATAGCTTTGGTTTTCATTTTCCAGAAGTTGTTTAGCTTCTTCCTCTAATTCGATTGAGGTTGATTTCCATTTTTGTCGAATACTGGACATATATGGATCTGATGTGCACAACAAAATAGTAATAAGATCTTCATTAGTACAACATCTGGACATTTTTCTTGTATTATGCTCGCGGAAGAATCTGTAGTCTTTGTTCCTTTTTTCTTGCGCTTCTTCAGATAGATCTCCAATTGGTAGGATATTGTGTTGAACTATTTGTTCCCCATGGTATACAATTTTATGAACTATGGTTGGCATATGTTTCCAAGAGTATTTTTTGTTATAAAGAATTGCTGTTTCATTTGCATACTGGCCAAATTTTTTTTGCATTTATCTTTCTGCTACATGATATAACTTGTAAAATGTTCTGGAATCGTCTTATTAATTCAAAATGTACTCCTGTGATAGATGCTGCAGTTTCTGGATCGGAAAAGAATCTCCTTGCAGTGTTTCCATCATTTGAATTTCCTTCTCCTTTGTTGAAGAGGGAATTTCATTTTTCCATACATCCATTTCTGTAACTCTACTGGTTGACGGCTCTAAGCCAATATAAGTTTTTCTTAAACGTAATGGAATGAAAGATACCATGAATAAGTTAGCATCAGATGAGTTTTCTGAATTACATTGCTTGTATTGTTTCTGACTAGAGCTTCCATCACATCCCCATTTAGAAAATAAAGTGATGCTGCAATTTTTAAGTTTTTTTAAACAGTCAGCATCAAGTTTATTTAATAATCGTTCTGCAGTGTGTTCGAGAAGAGCCTGCAATTTTACTTCTGCTGAACTTGAAGTTACACTATTAGCCGTTTGCGAAGGTAAACACTCTTTTTTGACAGAAACTAAATCTCGATATGCTGGAAAGATTCCACAATTTTTTTCATTGGTTCGCTTTCGCAGTTCTGTATACTGATTTTTTGTCAGTTTTAAATCCAAAAATAGTGCAAATGCTTCTTCTGGAGTAAATTTCATTTCTTCAGTTGGCGTAGGCATACTTTTTAACATCCTCTTTGTGCGTTTAGGGCTCGCTTCCACTATTTTTTCAATTATTGCAATTTTTGTTTTCTTATTTTGCGTTGGTTGAATTTGATGCAGAAATGAATCCTTTATCATACTATGAGAAATTTCTTCATTGATATTTGCAAGCTTGCGTCTTCGTGATCTTTCACTGCAATTGTCAATTTGTTTTGCGGGCTGACCCACTTTACCAGTTTCCTTAGCGGTTATTGACAGCTTCTTAAAAATCAGATCATTTGTTAGCCATTTTTCGTTGCGTAAGTAAAACGTTTTCTTGTTTCTAGAACATTTAAGGTACCGTTTTCTTAATGTAAATGAAAAATTTTTATCTTATGAATTTTGATTTCTTGTTCGTTGCATAATTTAAAGAATGGATTATTAATTATGTGTAACACAAAATCTTTTTCATCTTTCTGTTGAGGAATATCTGCGAGAACATTATAACTGAACTTAGCCACTGTTTAAACAATAATGAAGGTAAAATTATGAATGCGTGCATTTTTATACTCTTGATAAAATTTTTTTAAATGATCTTTTGTTACCACTTCTTGGAAACATAAAACCCCTTTTTTAAATACAAATTTAATCTTTTATTACCATTTCTTTGAAACACCGGCAATAAATTAACGGGTAACATGAAGGTAATTTTCACGTAAAATATAACTGCTCTTCCATTTTTTTAAATTAAGTTGCAATTTTCAGGTAATTAAACTATGTAGTTTATGTTGCGTCTATTTACTTATGTTTAACTTTTTAACTTACTCAGAAATCGTGTTAGTCTATTTATGTCGCCTATTCGTTTTGCAGCATCCGTTCACCCACAATAAGTTTATAACAATGGCAATACCTTTACCTTCTCAAAATTAATTGATAACCTGACGTGCTAGATAATTTATGTGGCCTGAACTGCTTTATTTGTCGAAAATTCTTTAAGATTCACCTTCTTTAATTTCAGTAATGGTTCCTTGCAGGACTTATTTTTTGAACCGAATATCTTACCTTGGGTCACAGAAATTGCTGTAGTTCGCAAGATCGTATCCAGATGTGTGTACAATGGGGTATAGAAATGTAGGTTAGATTCTGGACTACAAGAGAGTATAGATTTTTTTTTGACGCGTTTTGACGGGCAGGACTTACGTTCTATAAAATAGGAAATTTCCGGGAAATTTTGACATTAAAAAAAAAAGAAAATTAAATAGTTCTACAGGTCGCAGAGTTTAATGCTTTAAACCACGTATAGCTAATGAGATAAACTAATACACAAAACTTATTCTGTCAAAAAATCTTGAAAAACAAAAAAGTTATGAGCATTTAAACTTCAAAAGTTTACTCAGAAATTCAAATCTATAACCAAATACTGACAAAGTCCATTTGGGACCACCCTGTTCTCAATGAAATAGTTGAAATAGGGTTGAAATTTTTTGGCTCCCGAGGTTCACTAGTATTTACTTTCACATGAATAAAAAAAAATTCAAAATCGGAGAACATAAAAAAAAATAGTTTTGGCCGCCTTCTCAAAATATGAACCAGTGTGCGGCGAGCCCAAGCGGAGTTAAACGTCAGCATGCCAGCGCGGCTAACATTCTGGCCAACTGAAAAACGCATCGGCGACTTTATAATTTTTTAAACCACGACAACGAAACAACATATTTAAATAAACGGACATTTGAATAAGCATCTGAAGAAAAGAAAACCATATATGGTATATATTTGACGTTTATTTTCATATTTTTTCTTATTAATTAACATTTGATAGTGAAATAAGGCCAACTATGATCCGAATTTTTATCTGGCAAGATATAGTTCTTGATTAACTATTCAGTATTAAAACAAATACAAATTATGCTAAAATAAAATAATTATTGATAAAACGAATTTGAAATTAATTTTTCTTTCCGAACCTTATTTCAACGTATTACTGCAATTTTTTTTTTTCTTGTAAGAATTAGCTCTGAATGTCTTATATTAAATGTTTGAAAACGTTTTGTTACTATTGATTTTAAATAAATACTTGTATCTTTATATATTTTGAAGTTTAAACTTTAAATACAAGATGTGTTGACTTAATTGAAACACGGTTGAAATGTAACACTCGTATGGTGAAATGGCAAAATAGCTAAAAATCGCCGTTTGTCGAGAAATTTTTATACTTGACAACCCAGATTGCATTATGAAAATGTGTAAAGTAATGTGGCAATGAGTAAAAGAAACAAGTATATTAGTCTGTACCCAGAATAACATATACACAAGAATAGTATTGTGGTTTCTTTTCAATCAGTTCTTCGATCAAGTAAACAATAAAAAAAAGACCAAAAAAGAACTGACAAAAAAGACAAACTGACTCAAAATGAACTAGTCAACTAAAAAGTACGATGATACAGAAAGACCGGTCATTGTTCATCTAAATGAATAGTTCAATTGCACTAGCTCGTTCATGAACTACACAACTCTAGTGCAAGCGTTTTAATTTCGGACCAAGATTTTCACATCAAACGAATTCTTTTGCTACCGACCTTCTCCAGGTGTATGATGGCCTACCAGCTCTCCTATTGCCTAGAGTGTTCCATTCAATTGCAGTTCTTGATGTATCTCCATTAGGTCTTCTTAAAATATGACCAGCCCAGTTCCATTTTCGGCGGGCAATTTCTAGCCGGATTGGCCAGAAAATTCTTAGTATTTTCCACAAAGAACGCTTAATAAAAACTTGGAGAGACCGTATTTCCTGCGTGGAAGTCTTCAAAGATTTGCACCCGTATAGTAGAGTGGACTTAACGTTTGAAGAAAAAAGGAGTAGTTTTGTATGGATTTGAATTTGTGGTAATCTTTATGCTTTTTGAAGTGACACAAATGATTATTTGGCCTTTTAAAGTCGGTTGGAGACATCTGCCTCCGGTGTTGGTCAGGATACTCCCCAGATAACAAAAGTATTGCAAATTTTGAAGTTTAATGCCGTCTATGACAAAATTGTTGCTATTATTCGAATTAATTCCTGATACCTTCGTTTTAATTTAATTTATACGAAGTCAAACTTCCGAGGCTAGTTCCTGCACCCGCTCTAATTTTGATTTCATATCTGTAAAGCTATGTGATAATAAACAGATATCGTCGCATAGTCTAAATCTTTTTGACGCTCTTGCAGGCCCTATGTTATGCCCCTCCTTTCAATTGTCGACACCTGTATTGCAATGTCCAACACTATGTTGAATAGTAAATGGGACAACACACATCCTTGGCGTACACCTGTCTTTACAGTTAACGGTGGTCCTAACTTTTTTCGTGGAACACTCGGCAGGTCGAGTTGTAGTAAAGAGCTTTAATAAGATTTAGTATATCCACTGGAACACCTTTGTACCTAAGCGCCTGCCATATTGCCCAATGGAGGAGTGTATCAAAGTCAATGAACACCACATATAGTGGGGAACGCCATTCAACGGATTTGTTCCACAATTATTCGAAGATTGCTGACGTGATCGATACAGGAACTGTTCGTTCTGGAACCCGCCTGTTCGAATCTTATCTCAGGTGAATTAACTGTAGAAGACGAGCATGAATTATTTGTGCAATCACCTTATTGATCATGTTCAGTATGGTAATTCCACGCCAGTTGTTACAGTCGGTGAGGTCACCATTCTTAGGGAGTTTATGGATCACACCTTCCTTAATTTCAGCCGGGAGATATAGATATGACCAGAATTGTGCAATTAATGGGCTTACGATACCTAAAAAAGGAAATGATCCCACAAAAGTTAAGTCATATAGATCTATAGGCTTATTATCTAATATATCAAAGATGTTTGAGAAGCTGTTAGTGCCAAAATTAGCCCCAATTTTAAATTAAAATAGATGTATTCCTAACCATCAATTCGGCTTTAGAAGAGAACACAGCACAATTGAACAAACCCCTCGTATAGTAAACGCCATAAGAAAAGCCTTTGAAGAAAGAAAATATTGTTCCGCTCTCTTCATAGATGTCTCTCAAGCTTTTGATAAAGTCTGGCCAATTTACGCTGGAGTCCCTCAGAGAAGCATCATGGGCCCACTGTTATACTTAATATATACCTCAGACATGCCAACAAATAACCACACCCTAACTTCATTCTCATTTACTTGCCGAATCATATATTTGAACTGGAAAAGTGGTTAAAACCATGGAGGATAAAGGTCAATGAGAAAAAATGCGCACATATAACATTCACCTTGGGTCGGGAGTCATGTCCTCCTATTAAAATCAATAATCAATTAGTGCCGCAACAATCGCATGTAAAATATCTCGGTATTCATCTAGATCGGCGTTTAACATGGAAACGCCATATAGAAGCAAAAATAACACAAATGAAACTAAAAGCAATTCAAATTCATTGGCTTATTGGAAGAAATTCGGTTCTTAGCCACGATTGCATACTTCTACTTTACAACTCCATATTAAAGCCAATCTGGTGCTACGGTATTCAGCTATGGGGCACTGCCTCGGCTTCAAATATCGAAAAAATTCTAAGGCGCCAAAATAAACTTCTTCGAATAATCACAGTCGCTGCCTGGTATGTTAAAAACTCAAATATTCACAAGGATCTCAATGAAAAGTATGCTCAACAAAAAACCCAACGTTTTGGTTGGTAATCCAAAAATTTTTTACAATAACAAAATACACGTTCTCTGTTCTAATAGTATTTTTTCCAATAATTTTCTAGAAAAAAAACTTACCCTTTTTAAAGCATCAATGCAAAATGTATGAACAATGTATTATTAGTACATTCTGGCTTCAAAGAATTTTTTACAATAACAAAATACATATCGTTAGCTAAAACGCAAAACCATGTATCTTTGAAAAATTTTTAATTTACTTGTTTTATTGATTTCGATTCACTTCATCACGTTACATAAGTTTAAAAAATCACCAAGTTCTTAAAAAAATTCAAAATGACGTATCATCGAGTATATAATTTTTTTAAACAACATAATGTATAATTACACTCATGAAAAAATTAGCAGAGTGTTTAATATTTTTTTAAAGAACACATAAATTTTTTTAAACGGGTTTCTATTTCTTACTCTGTGGTTAACTCTTACCACGGTGTTAGTGGAATTAGTGATCAAACTAAAAATTATTGCACAAGGGAAAATAAAAACATTATTACAAAATCTTTATTAAGTATGACTATCAGCTTCTCCGCAAAGAACTGTTAGAAATTTTGCAACCTAACCCATTGCACTCCCAAACGCTAAGATTATAGTCACATTCGCGATTTAGTCCATTTTATCTTTATTTTCAGCCACTATAAGTAAATTTAGTAGAAATTTAGTATTTCCGTTGTAGTCCGTTTAGCAACACAAGCACATTTGAAATATCTGCGGGTAGTAAAGACAAAAGTTAAATTGTTAAATTTTTGTCATCAGTTCATGAATGAAATATTTAATTTTTTTATACAGAACAATAAGCCTTCTGTCGTGTAATAAATATGAATTTTTTATTTTCTTTATTCAGATAAATTTATTATATTCGAACTCCTTATATGCCTCATATGGGCATATATGTGAATTAGGCTTACATAGTCCACGATTTGCAACTAAAGGATGTGACGATAAGCGAAAAGTAAATTTAAATACCATTGAACTTCCCTATAATGAATTTGTATGGTATCAGAAAATTTCTTCAATATATAGAATATTTATAATACAAAAGACATATTTTTCCCACTTTTATTTAAAATAATCTGGTACTTTTGTTAGAATCACAAAGATATTTATTCTACATTTTAAGAATAACTGCCTTTTTTAATTTGTTATAAAGTGCTGGATTATAAAATGTTTAGCTATATTTTGTGTTTATCCCTCTCTTCAGCTTTATTAAATACTGATATTTTTTTTTAGGAGAAATACTACTTTCTTCAACATTTTCATTTATTGAATACGGGGGCTGCTATCAATATTATTTTAATTTTTCAGAAATCACTTACTTATAATTTACTTGCACATAGCGTTGTAAGTAAGGGCTACAGAACTTTTTTTAAAATAATTCCTTATATGGAGACAAATATGCATGTATGTATATGAGTCAAATTTTTATTTACAAAATTGGTTTATTGTAAATAAAAATTCAATTAATAAAAATTATTATAAGGAGATCAAAAAACACTATCTGTAATGGAAAAGTTAGCTTTTTAAAATAAATTAATAGTTAAATTTAATGAAGTGAAATTTTGTGTTTAATCCACTTCTAATTAGAAATTAAAATCAATAAAAAATTAAACATATGTCATAAGATCTATAATAATATAATTTCCTTACGTTCTCAAATGCGCTGCATCAGAAAAGCCAACTCGTTTCACCATGTCAACGCAAACCTAATGATGCTACATATTTATTAAGTGATTATAGTTTTTATAGTTGCGCATTTAAATTTATTACTTAAACGGAGTATTGCATTTATAACAATGTACTTTATCTTTATATTCTATTCTACCTGTAATTTAACAAAAATATTTAATTATTTATTATTTTTAATGTTTATTTTACTTAATTTTATCATACTTTCGTTGATGATACGTCATTTTGTTTCAGAGAATTAAAAATTAAAATAACCTAACACACATAACTTAATAAATTACAATAAAAATATTTTTCCCTCAAAAATAAATCGGTTATCGCGTTTTTATCCTAAATATTTAAAATTGCTTTTATATCTCAATTAATTTCTATTTTACAGCGTTTTTTGCTTCTCATGTAAACTGTGATGTTATATTATTCTGCATTTAGGATGACGGTTTCTGCAATTCTTTTTGTTTTTTCAATATTTGCATTCAAAAAATCCAACACACAACTTGGTTGGTTGCCTTAACCAAAAATATTATACAAAAACAAAATACACACACACACAGGCATTTCGTGCTGTGGTCATGCATACTGTCGAGCAACAACAACATTACTAGGGAGGAGCGTTAATAAATTTTATTTTCCCTCACCCTCATAAATAAATTGGCGAAAAATTCACAATTCTTTCATGGTTTTAAAAAAATTACACGTTTTAAATTCCTCATTCATGAAAGAATTAATGAATGGAATTTTTCTGCACTCTAATTTTTAATACATATTCCTTTTATTTTCTGTCTTTATTCTTTTTAATTTTATATTATATATGTTAGCTGAAGTGTATTCTGAACAAAAATTTAAGACTTTAAGTCAGAAATGGATTTTAGAAACGCTCGAAATTCATCACGCCTTTTAAAAACGTTCGTTTTGAAATCGATCGATTTTCATCACATACCTGTATTTTATTAGTACGTGATAACAATGTCTTTTAATGTTTTGGTATTTTCTGTCACCCTTGTATACTCGGAAACTATTTGTTATATAAGTTATATTAGCATAGGTGTTGTGCTTTTAAATGTGCTGATCAAATAAAAGGCAACTAACTAACATTAAACTTTAATATCAGCCCAATTATGAATAACAATTCCCCGGGGATTTATTCCCTTTTCCCTGTTCCTCTATTATAAATAAAATCTTATCTTAAAATCTAGTTATCTCTTTTCCCTTTTCCCTTATTCTAAAGAGACTTCGAAAATGGGAAACTTTTCCCCGGGAAAAAAGTAGGTATTACGAATGACAATTAGAGGGAGAATGTGATGACAAATTTTAAAAATAATTCCGCCAAAAATTTGCAAGGGAGTGGTGCTAAAAAATGTAAGTTCTTTAGTTTTTTTTTATAAATTAATTAATATCACTGCTTCTTTATTTTCAGGTCAAAAATAACAAATAAAAAACAGTTTGATATCCTTTTGAACGAAATGGAAACCCACCCAGATATTGCTCGTGGCATGTCTAAAGGGAGCAAAGACGAGTTAAACCGTTTTTGGCGCAATGTGGAGCCGGAGTTGAACTCAGCAGGCCCACCGCAAAAACATATTTCAGAGTGGTATGCTAATGTATTTTGTCCTTGATGGTATACATTAATAATTTTTTGCAGGTATGGTCTGATCAAAAAAAGTATGTTCGGCAAAATACCGCCCAAAACCTTAAATTAAGTAAGGGAACAGGTGGAGGACCGAATATGGAGCAGAAGTTTTCTGGAATTGAAGAGGCAGTTTATAATTTGATTGGGATGAAGGAGTCCGTTGAAGGAGTAGCCAACACCTTTGGATTATGCTGTTCTTTTAATGCCAGGAAAAAATCAGAGGAAAACATTGACTTTTTGTTGTCTGACGATGCACCTAATGAAAATGAATCATTTAAAGAGCCATCTCAGCCACCGGAGAAAAAAAATCAAAAGAAATCCTGTTCAACCGCCCGCACAGATTTCCTCAGCCGATATCCTTGCAGAGGATATATGTATTCAAAAAAATATGTTGGATGCTATGAAACAACAGTATGAAACCAGCAAAATAATTTATCGCTGCACAGACCGGCTCTATGATCTGAAAAAGGAAGAGCTAAAAGAGCAAAAGCGACATAACCTGGTTATGGAAAATTTAAGGCTTAGGGAAGATGAGGATAAAATCGAAAAAAAAAACAAAAGACTGCTTGAATTAGAAAACTTAAAATATAATTACTAGGCATAATATATAAAGTGTGATAAAAAGGACTGTGCTATATAGCTATTAATATGTTTTGTTTTTCCAATTTCAAGTGAAATGTTATTGGTGTACCTGAATATGAACACTTTTTGTTTTTTAAGTTTTACACTTTTGTTTTTATTTTGTTTAGTGTTTCCTTTTATTTTTTAAGAATATTTTAAGTTTGCGCCAAGAATGCACCACCATCTATTTTTGAGGACACCATTGGTTCGTTCAATAACATTGCGGCACTTCGAATGAATTTCATTAAATTTCATTTCGATCGACCCCTCTTCTGGAGTTCTGTGTGGGGTCAGAAGCTACGGTTCTAGGGGATATCCTGCGTCGCATATTCAAAAACATGTATACGTAGTTAATTCCTGTGTATTATATGTTATCATTTAAAACAGTGAAGGCAACACACATACTATCACAATTATGCTTGTGTGGGAAGCAGCAGAAAACGAATGACGCTCACTAATTCTACACTCGAAAAATTTTTCAGTCGAAAGTAAACTTTTTTTTTATAATTATTATTTTATTATTATTAATTCAATTATTATGATTATATATTTAATTATAAATAATATATAAAAATACAAAAAAATAAAACCATATACTAAAAGTAAAATATTTTATTGTTACCTCAACGGTTGGCTAACTCATCCAAATCGATATCTCCTCTGTATTTCTTTATGCGCAAAAGATCGGCTGTGTGTTGGTCAGACAACTTGTTACCAGTGTTTAAAAAACTTAAGTCAAAAGTCGAAAAGTCGCAAAATTTTAACTTTTCAATGCTTTTACTTTTCTCTGCTTTTTAAAATCAAACATCGATTCTGTTAAAACTTATGAAAACAATCGGCAGTCGTGTGCTAAGTTTTCTTCTGCTTTTGATAAGTTAAAAAAATCAAAATCACAAGCAGTGTCTTTGCTTTTGAAAGTTGTCGGAAGTCGCAGTCTTAAAAGCAGGCAGTCTTTTAGTTTTGTACATTTTTAACAGAAAAATATGCTCTTTTCTCTTCTGTTTTTTTACATTTATACTTACTCACACACAGGGGTGCCAGATGGTGTTGGTAAAAAATCGGCATATTTTCAAAAAAAAAAAAAAAAATTTTTGTTATTAAAAAACATGTTTTTAATAACAAAATCGAAAAATTCAGCATTACATATAAAAAGTAAAAACGTAAACGTTTTACAACGGCTTATGTAAATTTATATATTGTAAAGTTCAGCCCTATTTAATTACATTCAATGAAAAATTCAATGAAGCGGATTTTAGCGATACGGAACAAGTTTTTTTTTTTGGGGATTTATAAAAAAATATTTTTAATTATTCTAAAAATACAAATATTTTTGTCAAAAACTAAAATATAAATGCTATGGCGATTTTTGACATTGAATTTGGCGAAAAAGTTCAAAATCAATCTGACAACCCTGATTGGGACTTATAATTTGCAAATACAAAGAACTTTTTGCTTCTGCGACTGTTGGCGACTTACAAAAGCAAAGAGATTGATTTTACTATTACTTGCGAAACTGTTTAAAAGAAAAGAAAATCAAAATCACAATTTTTAAAACAACTGCTGGCAAAAGTTTCGTTCAACTGTTTGTTTTTCGTTTTGTGATTTTGCTTTGACTGAAACTGTTGTTGATTTCAGAAGCACAAGCAGAAGTCAAATCAAAAGAAATGAAAGTTATTTCAGTTTTTTAAACACTGCTTGTTACGTAGCTTACTTAATATTATTTTTAGGCTGGAAAATGCCACCTCGCAATTATATGTAGTACCAAACATTGAGTACAGCTTGTAAATTTCATATTTAAGTTTAGGATATTTATTTTCATCTATATGCGTCCAAAACTTTTTTCCAGTTTCCTGTAATTCTTTTAGCTCTTCTTGCAGTTGGACGTCCTGCTTCTCTATTTCGCTAATAAGTGGATAATCATGTAAATCAATTAACTTTTCAATACATTTTAAGTCTTGAAATCTACCTGCATAATTCTCATTTACAGATTCGAAGATTTCAGCATATTTTTGTATTTTAACAAAATTGTTGATGCTTAATTTCGAAAATATAATCGTTGCTTTTTTCAGATTGACAATACTATTGTTTTTGAGTTGGTGGGTTAATAAATTTAAATTTCTTAAAAAATGGTCGACATTGCTTTGCCAAAGCCAAAGCAACTACATAGGATGCCTTTTTTTAGAGGCAATGAAAAATTTTCTCTTATTAATTGAAAACTGGTATAATGATGAATATTTAATATATGATGAATAGATTCATCAAAAATAAGTTTAAAGAAAACTTCTGCTTTTAATTGAAATAGTTTCAGTGATCGATCACCCCCGCTCAGGTTATCGTAATTTCCATGGCAAGAGTAGTAATGTCTTCTTAAACAAAACAAACTGTTGTTACTTATAACGCGATAACAAATCACGCATTGCGACTAACCATCCATATTCTCTATAAAAAAAATCATATTCCCATTTTTCATTGAACATTTTTCTTTGGGTTGAATTAAAAAGTTGAGTAGTGAGATCTTACTTCAACAAGTGCTGTGCCCATGTTCTGTAACTCCCGCGGCGAGAAACTTTTCGCTTGAAATGTGAGAAATTAAACAATAATTCCATAAATTGAAACAAACAGCTGTTTTTCTCACTTAACTGCGTCTGTAACATTTTTGGCGATTAATAACTGTCACGTAAGGAAATTTCTCACCAATATTTTTATGAGAAAGTTCCCGCTTTGAACTGTCAAATAAACTCACGCATAAAAACGGGGTGAAAAAAATGTTAACATTAAAAAATAAATTAAAAATGCTAAATGCAATAAATATTAACACGGAAGAGATTAGTATTTAGGTCTTGGCAGATTTTTTCATTTTTAATTATATTGCTTTTGACATTTTTAAAAAATATACGAATGTTTTCAAAGCAATTTTTTAATCAACAAACATTAAAGTCGCACTTTACATTTTTTGGTATAGCCGACGGTTGTATTTTCGCCGCCGTCGTTGAAAATTTTCCAATTTTAGTTAAATTTGGTCGCCGTCAACGTATGTTTTACTGGCGTTTACAACATCTGATATTTCATATCGGCTTCGAGTGAAATATTATGACATTCATAACGTAACGACGTAATCTCTTTTGATAGTTTTCGACATGAGTTACAGACACACTTTTTTCTCACATTTCGAGAAACGATGGAATATTTTGTTTCACATGTTTTCGATGCGAGAAGTTCTCACCAAAGTTACAGAACATGGGTACTGATCTGCAACTGATTTAAATAGCTTTGACGAAATAACAGCAAAGCAACAGCCGAACGTACATTGTCAGAGACTACACGAAGAAGTTTATAGTGTACATGTGTCGACGTCACACAAGCAGCATTTTTTTCCTTTGCACGCGTACATAGGATTTGCAAAAGTGCCCTTCACTGATTTAAAACCTTACCAAATAGCCAATAATTGTAGAAGCCTCTCAGATATTCTTGCTCGAGATGTGGTCGCAAATCGCTGGTATTCCAAATAAATGAATCATGGCAGGTACCAGGATGAGAAGCATCAACGTATTGAATCCTTAGCTCATGATCACAGACCTGTAAAAGTACTTACCAGCATTACATTTAAACTATAGAACCCGTTCCTGTTATAATACAAATGCTTATTATTAGAGGGAGCAATAATACGGAGATGCGTCCCGTCAACGCATCCTGTAACACTAGGAATCCCATGGTTCACATACATAGCCAAAGAATTTTTTCGTTTTTCTTCTTGTGTTTTATACCTGTTTGGTAACCCCCTTCGGCAAAAAAACGTAAAGTTGCACTGAGTTTCACAAGTGGGGATACTGCGAACGACTTCATTTTTGGCTGACAGTTGGACGTTAACACGTCCAGTAGATACTTAAAGCTGGCTTATTAGCCCTGTAATATTTTTCAAACCTTTTAAAGGTTAAGTAGTTCTCATTACTAAAATTAAAAAATATTTTGCATTATCACGCAACTCTCTCCTAGCAACCCTTTGCTCGTTTTTTAAATGTTGCTGATTTTCGGCTTCTTCAGCTACCATCCGAAATGCTACACTAAACATTATATTTTGTTTTTTAAGTTGGCAGTTCGAAAAGTTTTCATTGTAGTTATCAATATCTCTATCAATGTTCGGCCAGTAGACGTAGCTTCTCGCTACTGCCTTGCTTCTTCCAGATATAGATATAACCCCTATGAATCTGTTTAAGAATTCTATTACGAAAAACGTCTGGAATTACAATTCTCATATTAAACATTATGACGTTGTCAACTTGCGAGATTGATTCTCGTTGATTGTATAAAGGCAATAGTGTTTGATCTACGTTTTTACCGCAAATTGTCCAAAGCCTTCACCAGCGTTGCGTCCTTTTTGGTTGCCTAAACAATCATATTGTATGTTAAAGGAAGTTGACATAGAATCATTCAGGTGACTTCTCATATCAGTTTCTTTTCAGTATCTTTTTCATGCTTGTCGAAAAAGATACCGACGTCACGTCAGCGCGACCAAAGTCCTGAGTACTAGTATATTTAATTTCGAAGTCATAGGCAAGCATCGTTGTAACCGATTTTCAGTATATATACCCTTTTTAGTGCCAAAAATGCTGAGCAAAGGTTTGTGGTCAGTGTGAAGAACGAAGCTTCTGCCGAAAAGCATTTTATTTACAGCAAATACCAGCGCCAGGCCTTTCTTTTCTATTTGACTGTAGTTTCCCTCTGCTGGAGTCAGTGATCTAGACACATGAGGTATGTATAGCTTTCATTTTACCATCGGGAACACTGTGGTATATAACGGCACCGATACCATGGGAAGATGCATCTGCTGCGACATGTATAGGCAAGGTCGGGTTATAATGAGTAAGTAGTAGTTCTGAGGTCAAAATTGTCTTAAATTTATTTAATGATTCCTGGCATTGTTGTGCCCACGAAAATGATTGCTCCTTTTTAAGCAGGTCGTCAAGAGGTTTTCGTAGCATTCTCATGTTTGGTACGTATTTAGCCTAATATTTAATAGACGCTAACAGTGACCGTACCTCGGCGATGTTTCCCGGAACCTTTAGATTTTGTATGGCCTTAATTTTGTCAGGGTCTGGACGTATACCCTGACTGTCGACAATTTGTCTCAAATATTTTATCTGGTTTGTAAAAAATTTAAATTTTTCGAACCTACGAAGGAAACCGAATTCCTGGATGCGTTGTAACAGTTTGTCGTGATTAGCTTTATTTTCGGAAAAAGACTTACTCGATAACATAATATCATCTATGTACGCCTTCGAATTATTAATACCGGCGCAGAGTTGATCCATTATACGTTGGAATGCTCCCGGAGCAGATTTAATACCAGGGGTCAAGCGGTTAAACTTGTAAAGACCCTTGTGCGTGTTGACCGTTAATAGTTCCTTACTGGCATCGTCCACCTCAACTTGTAGATATGTATGCTACAAATCAGTGACATAATGCATAAATGCCGGCGGTAGTGTATGTCTTGTAACTTGAATCGGTATAGTCTAACCGGAACAAGTTTGAAGGCATAATCTTTAAGGCCAGCATGACCAAGGGTTATCCATACATCCCCTATCCCACCCCCATTACCTATAATATTATCTACTCCCATTTGTTTTCCTAAATCCCCCACTTTTAAGGTCAAGGTGGTTGATAGCAGTGCCGAGGACCTGAATGGCTAGTTAGTGGTTAAAGAAACTGGTCGCGAACAGCTTCCCTCTGACGCCGATGACATGGGTCAGTTGTAAGTCTAGCCTAGTCCGCGCAAGCCGTCACTGCGCGAGATGGTCCTTTTGTATACTGGAAAATTTTAAAAAAAGACGAAACGAAGGAGTTGGTGCAGGGAATGTCCCTGACAGCTCAGCAGGTTCGGTGTCAGATTCAGACCCCGACTTGCTGGGTATTCACAGAGATATTCTGCTGCAAGAGAGTCAGTTAATGGCAGAACTGACAGTTATGACAGAGACGGACAGGATAGACTCCCCAATCGACTCTCCGTCTCGTACAGGGGCATCGGAAAGATTCGGTGACATAACTCTGGGCTCTGATGATGAGCACGAAATAACACTGATTTCGGCTTATGATGAGGACCATAGGGATGGGCCATCGACTTCCGGAGTCACATTAGGGATGGAGAGCGGATTGGCGAGTGTATAAAAACTCGTTGTTCGGCAAGATGCGTCAGAACAGGTCACATCTGGTAGTCGAACGAGCTACGAAAAAGCCAAGAGTGGTGTGAGAGTCTCCTTAGGCTTTCTAGAAAAGATGGCTAAGAAAGACTCCTCACTGCACGATAGGCGGGGTAAGCATCTGCTGAGGAAGCACCGAAAGAGCGTTGCTAGATTCAAACGAATCCACGGCTCTGTCGGTGCTATCCTAGGGCTTCCTTATCCTGCGGGATACACAGCAAGGGCTGCTGGGGAAACAAATGTTGTCAGTAAAGACAGCAAATCCGCAGCACCCCCTGCTGATGAATCCTCGAATAAAACAGCGGATAGCCAAAAGGAGGGTAAAGGTTCAACACCTGGCCCTCTTAATTGTGACAGTATGGTCACAGTAAAGGGAGCTAGGCCTGTGAACGATATACCCACTACTAGTCGCGCGATGAGGACTGGAAATGTCTTGATAATTTCCGATAGTCACTCCCAAAAAGGAGTCACTAAAGGAAGGGTTACCGGGACAAACCAGTCAGCATCTGCAAGAAAATCGGGTGATCACCGACAGAGCTCTGCCAAGGGCCCCAATAAAGGAGTAGTTAAGAGAGTGAGGTCTGGTGATGACCAGAAATCCCCTGCAGCTAAGAGGACTGGTCAGACTGTGGTAAGTTCTCTTAAAGATCCCCGCAGAGATCAATAAGAGAACTAGCTCCAGAGAGGGCCACCCCTCCACGTCAAAGAAACTAAAGGAGTCGTCGAGTAAGGACGGTATTCTGGCGGCTGTCATTGATCGTAGGTATCCCGATGGAAGGATCAGTGTCGAGAGATGGCAGGAGCTAGAGAACAAACTACTCGACGAAATCTTTAGTGCTAAAGGAAGGCAGCGTTCAAAGGGACTGACTGGGCAAGAGGTGTCAAAACTGTCAGTTGCGGCAATCAAGAAACCTTTGAGTTTTTAAAGGCCGCAATTGGTAAGTGTGGCAGCTCCTGTCCTGAAGCTAGTCTGGACGTTGTACTCGCGTCTGAGTTGCCATTAAGGCCGGTATTCACGGTATGGATACCTCCACCTATAAAACCGGTGGAGGTCATACTGGGGGTACTGGCCAACCAGAACAATGGACTCATTACGAGCCACTGGAAGTTAATAGCTTCACTGGGTTGTATAGAGAACCAGGGAAGAGACTTCAGGTTCGCAGTGGACCGGGATTCTCTTAAAAGGCTGGAATCGATGGGAGGGGTTGCGGTATTCGGGTTGGGGTCTATCAAATTTAGGTTTCCTAAAAATGATAGACCCTAAGAGGTTGAAAGTAGTGCAGATAAACCTACACCACTGTGAAGCAGCCTCAACCGACTTAGTAACCCACCTCATCAATAATAATGTGGACGTGGCCTTAATTCAAGAGCCCTGGATTAACAAAAAAAACCGGGTAGTTGGATTAAGGGTCACGGGGTATATATTGTTCGTACCCCACACGGAAGAGAAGGTACGAACTTGTATTCTGGAGAGAACTGAGTATACATTTTTGATTTCACATTCTTACAATAATGGAGACCTCACGGTTGTGACAGAAGCCAACGACAAAACGGTCCTGGCACTAGCATCGGTATACTTGCCATACGAGGCTACCGATCCAGCTGGAGAAAAATAGCGAGAGTTGGTGGAGTACTCAGGCAGAAGTGGCTCGAGGCTGGTACTAGGGTGTGACGACACTGCACACCATACCCAATGGGGAAGTGCCGACATCAACGAAAGGGCGAGTCTATATTTGATTTTATTATAACCAGCAATCTTCTTATCTGTAACAGGGGGAATACAGCTAAGTTCAGAACTAGGGATAGGGAGGCAGTGATAGATATGATATTAACGAGCTATAGGGAATTAGTGGAGGATTGGAGGGTGGATCTGGGTTTTTCCTTCTCTGACCATAGTCGCCTGTCCTTTAATCTAATATTTGAGAAGTCGAAAAGGTGTCCGTATAGGAATCCGAGAAGGACGGATTGGGATTACTTTTCGAGATTGGTGCAAAGTAACCTTAGAGTTACACACGACTGGAGGTCGACTTCGACCGGTGTGGAGCAACTGGTGAGCACCCTCACGGGGGTTTTGACTAGTAGCTATGAGCGATCCTGTCCAATGAACTTTCCGGGCAAGCCCACAAAACCAAGATTTTGGACAGACGACTTGAGGACTCAAAGGTCCACTGTCAGAAGGTTGTTCAATATAGCGAAGTATACGCGTAGGGAAGAGGATTGGAGTAACTTATGATTGAGTTACAATAGATATAAGGGAGATATTAGGGAGAGCGTAAAGGGACTCGTGGATAAAGTTTAGCGAGTCAGTGGAATCTCTAAATAAGATGCCCAGGTTCAGAAGAATTCTATCCAAGGACCCTGTAGTTCCGGGATTTATTCAGAGACCAGACAACTCATGGGCGGAATCTAGCTCTGAATCTCTCTGCATGCTAATGGAGACTCACTTTACGGGATGTGTGGATCCTGGGGTGGGGGAACAGATTGAATGTGGTGACTGACCCCTTCTCTGGGTCAGACTCGGGCAGTGAGGAGATAGACGGTGGGAGACATGATCACCTTGGATAAAGTAACATGGGCGCTTAATACCTTTGGGTCTTACAAATCAGCAGGACCAGATGGTATCTTTCCGGCGATGTTGCAGAATATCGGGAAATCATCACTCCTGTTGTTGGTGGAACTGTTTAGGGTCTGTATGCTGAACGGGCACATTCCTAAAGGGTGGAGGGAGGTCAGGGTGGTTTTCATACAGAAGGCGGGAAGAACCGATCACTCTAAACCGAAGGATTTTAGACCAATCAGCTTATCGTCTTTTCTTTTGAAGACGTTGGAGACTGATTGATCTACATCTGAGGACGAAGATTGACGCCGGCATCATCAGCGGCGCTCAACACGCCTATCTTAATGGTAGATCTGTTGAGAGTGCGATTCATGATGTGGTGGGTTATGTAGAGCGGGGATTGCGAAGCAAGGAGGCTTTCCTGGATATAGAGGGCGCCTTTAACAATTTGAAGATAAAGGCTATTAGGCAGACACTGGTGGATCTAGGCGTTCCACTGTTCCCGGTCGAATGGATAACTCTGATTCTTAGCAGCAGAGTTATTCAGTCGGACTGAGGAAAAGAACGCTTAAAGAAACGGGTGACTATGGGGACCCCACAGGGGGAGTTCTCTCTCCCCTATTATGGCTCTTAGCTGTCAATGTCGTTCTGGGACTTTTTGACAGGATGGGTCAGAAAGTTGTGGCCTACGCGGATGATGTAGTGATATTGGTATCGGGCAAGTTTCTGCCGACAATTAGCGAAGTCATGCAAGAGGTACAGGGTAGAGATTTTTAGGCTGCCGGTACTAGGAGTAGAGCATAGACTATGTGATATGGCTAAGTATCTAGGAGTTTTTCTGGAAAACAAGCTGTCGTGGGGAAGAAATACTCAGGAGAGACTTAAGAGAGGTCTCAATGTCTACTATGCTTGCAGATCATAGATAGGTAGGAGCTGGGGACTCCGGCCGTCAGTAGTGGGATGGCTATACACTTCGGTGGTTAGACCTATTCTTACGTATGGATGCTGTGTTTGGTGGGAGTCGTTGAGAGTGGCTAGTCGAAGGAACCTTCTGTCTAAGGCTCAGAGGTGTGCTTCAATCGGCATGACAGGTGCCATGAGAAGTACTCCTCAAGCGGCCCTGGATGTCATTCTACATCTTCTGCCCATTGGGAATGGCAGCCAGAAGCATTCTTAGACTGAGGGAGCTAGGATTGATAGGGAATTTCACGCAGGGTCACTCACGGATCCTGGTTGAGATTGAAGCTGGTGGTTACTGACAAGGAACACCCGGCTCCACGGATTATGTGGGCACTAGGGTGGATTTTGGGCGGTTGCCGGAGTCAGTAACGCCTTCTAGGGAGAGCTGGTCAGGCAGGAGCAGATTATTTAGTGGATTTGCTATTTTCACTGACGGCTCGAAGATGAGAGGCACAGGTGCGGGGGTCTGCATTGAGGATCTGGACATCAGAATGTCATATAGGATTCCTGACGAATGTAGTGTTTTCAGGCGGAGGTTCTGGGGGTATTGATGGCCGTGGAACTGATGAGGGACAACATTGATAGGGGCTCGGAGGTCACTTTATACGTCGACAGCCAGGCGGCCCTTATGGTCGTAAGGGGCTGTTATGTGAACTCTAAGCTAGTTGATGGTTGTAGGAGGGCTCTAGAGGAGCCTTAAACGGCAATGAGATTGCAGATGAGGTGGCGAGACAGGGCTCAGAGATGGAGGATCCTAACTATATGGAGGTGGTTAGGCCTCCAATAGGCTTCTACTTTGGAAAGATCAGAGAATGGATTCTGCGGGTTGTTTGAAGACCCGGAGGAGTTGTAGACGGTTGAGCACATTTTGTGCCACTGTCTCAGGCTACAGGGCAGATTGCTGAGGTGGCTGGGCAGAGATTATTAGGCGAATTAGGGGATGTCTCGGGCTGTGGACTCGAGAGTCTGATAGGATTCGTGATGGGGATGGCCTGGCTGCACAGCAGGAGACTGGGAGCTAGCCGCACATAGGGCGGATTTGTGTTGTGTTGAGTGAGGTTTTCTCTTTATCTTTATCTTTTCTAATACTTTCGCTGTTTATTTCACCTACTTTCCAGCTATCTATTTCTAAACAAGGCATCACAATGGACCATATTAGTCTCTGGGTGAGGGTGTGAAGGAAACTTCACACTTGCCTTTCTACATACCTGCCTACCTATCTAAGTGACTAAATACCGTGGTATCATGGCAATCTGACAATATCTCCTCAGGTGTAGGAGTGGATACTGGTTTAGTTATATCATATTATTTAGACCTGAAGAGTAGTCTGCACAAATTCTGGTTTTGCAATTTCGTCTGCTAATGACGATTGGTGCAGCCCACCTAGACGTATCGACAGGAGTTATTATTCCTGCTTCTCCTAGCCTTTTTAATTCGGTCTCTATTTCTGTCCTAACAGCGTATGGTACAGGTCGTTTGGGTTTAAAAACCTCCCTGCTATTTGGTAATAGCACTCTGCATCTGTACCCTGGAAGGCCTTCTACTGTTCGATGTAATGTTGGTAAGTTGGATCATTTATATCTCAAACTTCATGTTATGTTAATAGTTCTTGCAATATATGTAAATCCTAAATCTAAATTATTCATAATCAAACTAAAATAACAACAACCAAAAGAAGTTATTTCCAGAGAGAGTAAGATTGCGTACAATCGGGTTACACCGATAAGAACCAATGCCCTAGAAACAAAGTTTATAAACATGTTGATTGGTTTTGCAGTTAATTACTATCATTGGAAAGTTCTTCGTTTACTTATTTAGTTAAATGCATTCATGCGGATCGTTTGCTAGAATATAACATGTACATAAACGTTTGGTTGTTGTCATTTGTCAAAGTTTAAATATAACGCAAAAGAAGACATCAATAAAAAAAAAAAAAACAAGAAAAAAACAAAAATCAGAAATAAGTAGAAATTAAAGATAAAAAGAAATGAATTTTTGTAATTTGAAAAAGAAAAAAAACACAGTGGTGTACATACGTTGAATTTTTATATAGCTAATAATACAAAGTTTTTTTTTAATTTTTCTAAATTCTTTTAATAATTAAACCTTAAGTTTTGTTTCAAAGTCATTTTAGTCGGTTTCTCTATAAACAAAAAAAAAAACAAAAAAAGAAAAAAGAAACCAACTAAATGTGTAAATGAATAACGCCTTATTAAAAAAATGTATGTGTAAATTCCTTTGAAATGTTATTATATTTTCGTTTTTCATTAAAATCTTATTCGTTATAATGGAGTGCTAAATTGAAAAGAAAAGGTGTTTTTATTACAAAAAGGTGTAGCTATAGAAAGTGGGTATTGAATCAGGGGTTTCCTCAAATAATTAAAAAAATACGCTAAGGAAACATGTGGTTGGTGAGGGTATTGGGTAATGGCTAAATTCAGTCATGCAGGACCTAGTAGATTTTTTTACGTAAATAATATGGGAGTCTATAATAAAACATTTGTATAAAATTAGTTGTCTTAGAGATGGACACGAACCCCCCACCCGGTTGCTTTGCTAGCAAAATAATGGCTCCCGCCGTCCTACCTCTAACACTTCACTAGTGTAGAATTTTCCTGTGTAAATTAAATTAAATTTTTTTTTGGTACGGATTCCAGTCTACAACTATATAAGCTTATGTATTCATTACAAATAAAATGGCGCCCAACGTGGGGCCGAAAGGACTTCTGTTCTTTCATGCTCTAAACTTATAAATTTTCTTTTTGTGTAAATTACATTAATAAAACTTAAATGCTAATAAGCTCTGGCTGTATGACTTTTGCTTATAAATCGTATATAAAACCTGAC
This sequence comes from Pollenia amentaria, assembly GCA_943735925.1. NCBI lineage: Eukaryota > Metazoa > Arthropoda > Insecta > Diptera > Polleniidae > Pollenia > Pollenia amentaria. The sequence continues at coordinate 38,331,537 of OX031008.1, read as the reverse complement.
TGGAGTTTTCAGCTATTTGAGTATAAAATGTTGAATACGCTGACCGTTAGGAAATTATATATGCTTTTATAAGCTCAAGAATTATTCTCGGGGAAAATTAGTATCTAAAGTTAAGTAGGAATAATATTTTGAATAGCGATGTATATGTCACAGACTTAGTATCAGCAACCTATATTCAAATGGACTTCATTACTTCGTCGGGGACATCTAGTGACCTTTGAACTGTAGGAATTACTAATAGCGGAAAACAAATCTTAGTATATTGTTGGTTTGGCTGAATATAATGCTACTCTCAATATTATTTATTACTCTATAGCCCAAAATTTTTTTTCTCGTGTAAGCAAAATTTGTATGATTCAAACTTCAGTATTTTATTGTTCACCTTTGGATATAAAAACACCTTGTTTAACCACACCTGTTTTTTATCGAATTTAATTATATTTGGTATTATTTCTGGTATTTTTTTTTATACTTAACTATAGATATAGTTAGTTTTTTTCTGAATTAAATATGGTTTTTTCGGGTAATTAATGAATTAAAATTCCATTACATAGATATTAGATCATTTTTTTTTAAATTCAATTTCTTTTTTTTTCATAATATTATTAATCATGTCATTTGATCGTTCGCCTCCCGTAAAAAGTATTCCTCCCCCATTGCCTTTGGCTTCGGTTGTCATAGAATCATCCGTATGCCATATATGCAACGAGACTATGACTGAAGGTCAAGATTGTCTTATTATTAACGAATGTTCGCATGCATACCATAGACACTGCATAGAGGCACATTTATCGAATTCCTACGAATGTCCAGTATGTAAAAGAATATTTCAACTCTCTGAGTTGCGTAAATTAGAAGTTGTCACTAAACTTCTTCCTTTGGCTAAAACCAATCCTAAGGGCAAAGGGCGAGGCACCTCGACTAAAACTTATGCTACTCGTAGCACGAGTCGCAATCTCTTTGCGGATTCACAAAACCCAACTGGAGGTTATACCAATAATCCTCTGGTCGACATCCCAGCTCCAAATAGACCTACACAGAATGATTTAGATAATTACTTTGGTAGTACACCCATTCGGCTACAGTCAAATCCAACTCATTCGCGAAATGCAAACTATACTAATATTGACTATAATGAAATAAATCGCATGATTGGAGATAATATAACTAGGCTTTTGGCAAACTTGAATATAATCCCCTCTTTAAATCCCGCTAATAATAATGATAATAGTCAGGATCGTGCAGCTGGACCAGATAATCGTAATTTTGGTCAGAATGTGGCAACTGGAAACTTTTTAAATTCTTCCAATTCGCACTCTTTTAACACCTCACTACATCCGGATAAGATAACATCCATTATCCAAAACTGGAATTTAAAATTCGATGGTTCGGCTGTTGGCTTAAATGTTGACGAGTTTTTATATCGAGTTAGGTCACTGACCCGGGATAATTTTAACGGAGATTTCACAGTCGTCTGCAAAAATTTGCATATTCTATTGACAGGAAAGGCAAGAGACTGGTATTGGCGATACCATAAAATGGTTCAGGTAATCGACTGGTCAGATTTTTGTGACGCCATAAGATGTCAATATAAGGAATTTAAGTCATCCTTTGACATACGCGAAGAACTTCGCAACAGGAAACAAAAAACTGGGGAAGCTTTTTACACCTTCTATGAATCGGTTTCATCTATCATGGATCGTCTACCCAGTCCCATGTCTGAACCAGAGTTAATTGAAATTCTAGCAAGAAACCTTCGTCCAGACATTCGCCAAGACTTGTTATATGTGCCGATTCATTCCATACCACATCTACGAAAGCTCGTACAAATGAGGGAAAACTTTTTAAGTGAGGAATTTGTGCGAAAAAATTATGGGGGTCGAAACGTTACTAATATGAACCAACGTCGTTATGTAAATGAAATTGACAGCCCAAATGATGATTTAGATAACGTTGCAGCTACAAGCACCTTTGTTGAAGCTATTCAGCATTCTGAAACTGCTTCGTCAAAATGCTGGAACTGTAATGAAATCGGTCATCATTGGGAGGATTGTTTACAGCTAAGAAGTATATTTTGTTACGGATGTGGTGCAAAAAACATTTATAAACCTAATTGTGTCACTTGTGCTTCTCGTAAGCAACATCTGTCAAAAAACTACAAACCTTTCAATCGAGGCAAAGACCACATTTAAAGCCGAATCAATATTCGGCTGAAAAACTTAGCTATAAAAAATTTGACAAATTTTCTGCACTCAGTGAAAACCACACTCCACCTGATGCGCCTTTAGATCTTAATCAACGTGATGTTTGCCTTAAGAACGCTGACGTTTCAACTAAACCCATTACAATTCTACCACGTCCGAATTCCCTTGATTCTAGTTCCGATATAAATCGTATAGTATTTCCTAAAAATCCATATCATAAACGTTGGGAATTTTATGTAAGAAAACGCGAGAAAATTTTTAACGTTTCTACCATTTGTACTCGGAAAACTAAGCGTTCGACACGTCGAATGAGAAGGTTTTATAAAAGACGTAACATGTGTCGAAAATTGCTGGTATCTACCATAGTTTCTAATCCCACAGATAGGAGATATTATGCTAAAGTGCGCTTTTTGAACTTCGAAGAATTCGGGTTACTAGATACTGGCGCTAACATCAGCTGTATAGGTTCCGATCTGGCTTTAAATGACTTCTCTAAATTTCCTAATTTTTTTAAATGCAAGAGTTTTGTCAAGACTGCTGACGGGAAAACACAGCCAGTTTTGTGGTGGTTGGACGTGGAAATATTATTTCAAGATACAACAAAACCTATTAAAATTTTTATAATCCCTGCTATTTCCCAAAGATTAATCTTGGGGATCGACTTTTGGAACACGTTTGCATTGCTTCCAGACATAGTTGAAGCGGCTAGCATTGTTTTTGTGGATCCTAAGTCCAAGTTTCCCGCTAGCCTATCCGCTATTAGTGAAGAGTCTGATATGCTGTCGGATGCTATGAGCAATTCAATAACGTTAGGTGAAAATCTTTATCCACTGACTTCTAAACAACGGCAACAGCTTCACGCTATTACTGAAATGTTCCCCAATTTTGAAAAAGAAGGTTTGGGCAGAACTAGCTTAATAACACATAGGATTGATGTTGGTGATGCTACACCAGTTAAACAACGGTTTTATCCGGTTTCTCCCGCAGTAGAAAAACTGATGTTTACTGAGATTGATAGAATGTTGGCATTGGGGGTGATAGAGTTATCGACATCTTCCTGGAGTTCACCTATGCGTTTGGTTGTAAAACCAGGTAAGGTAAGACTCTGCTTAGATGCTAGGAAGATAAACCTAGTTACCAAAAAGGATGCTTATCCCCTCCCGAACATAGAAGGTATTTTTGCAAGGCTTCCGAAAGCCAATCTCATATCGAAACTAGATCTGAAGGATGCCTATTGGCAAATTGCCCTAGAAGAAAAGTCCAAGAGTTTGACAGCGTTCACAGTCCCTGGTAGACCTCTCTACCAGTTTGTAGTGATGCCTTTTGGACTGTGCAACGCTCCCCAAACTATGTGCAGATTGATGGACGAGGTGATTCCACCTGATCTACGGCACTGTGTCTTTGGGTATCTGGATGATCTGGTAATTGTATCCGAGGACTTTACCACCCATTTAGAAGTACTAGTTCGCATTGCTTCCCAGTTTCGGAAAGCCAATTTGACACTAAATATATCAAAGTCTAAATTTTGCGTAACAAAGGTAAATTACTTAGGATATGTTATAGGGAACGGAGGGATATCAACTGATCCGGAAAAGATTGCGGCAATCATTAATTGGCCTGCACCCAAGAATTTAAGGCAAGTTCGTGGCTTTCTTGGATTGGCGGGGTGGTATCGGCGCTTTATCGAAAATTTTTCCACCGAAGTATTTCCCATTACAGAAGTGCTGTCAACAAAGAAAAAATTTTTATGGACAGAGGCTGCTCAACAAGCTTTTAATAGAATAAAAGTGCTCCTAACCACCGCTCCAATCTTGTCAAATCCAAATTTTTCAGAAAAATTCTTCCTGCATTGCGACGCTAGTGATTACGGTATTGGTGCGGTTCTGGTGCAATTGGATGCGAATGGAAATGAGAAACCAGTTGCATACATGAGTAAAAAATTAAATTCAGCCCAACGTAATTACAGCGTCACCGAGCGAGAATGCTTAGCTGCTATTGAAGCTATAAAAAGATTTCGCTGCTATTTGGAGTTGCAAGAATTTGAGGTGGTTACTGATCACTCTAGTTTATTATGGCTTATGAGGCAACCCGATCTCAGTGGAAGATTGGCCCGGTGTGTTTTCAAGCTGCAGGCGTATAAGTTTACCATCTCGCACAGAAAGGGAAAAGAAAACATAGTTCCCGATGCGCTTTCGAGAATACCTACTGATGAAGTAGTTGCCTTAGAAATTAGTGAACCGGAAATAGATTTAAATTCTCCCCATTTTGATGATTACAAATATAACGATTTGAAGGAAAAGGTTATCAAAAATGCGGCAAATTATCCTGATGTTAAAGTTGTGGACAAATTCGTTTACTATCGTACACAACATTATTCTGGAGAAGATGCTCAAGAACAAGAATGCTGGAAACTGTGGATTCCGTATAATCTTCGAAATGATACTATTTCGAGATCTCAAGATTTCCCCGTAAGAGCTCACGGAGGTATGAATAAAACAGTCGAACTCTTAAAAAGAAACTTTTTCTGGCCTGGAATGGTCCGAGATATAAAAACTTATATACGCAACTGTGAAGTCTGTAAAGCCACAAAATCCCCAAATTTTATTATGAAACCACCAATGGGTAATCAAGCCGTTTCTGAACGTCCATTTCAGCGCCTTTATATAGACTTATTGAGACCATATCCCCGTAGTAAATCTGGTTTTATCGGTATACTTATCGTCTTGGATCATTTCAGCAAATATCATTGGCTATGCCCACTGAAAAAATTTACATCTACAAGTATTCAAGAATTTCTACAAAAAAATATTTTTCACGCATACGGAGTACCAGAAATACTAGTAAGTGATAATGGTAGCCAATTTCGCGCAAATGACATCAATGCTTTTTTAACTGCGTATGGTATTAAACACATATATACAGCACTTTATTCCCCCCAAGCTAATGCCTCAGAACGGGTAAATCGATCGCTGATTGCAGGTATAAGAGCATATCTTAAAAAGGACCATCGCTTATGGGATGAAAACCTAACTGCCATCAGTTGTGCTATACGTAATTCGTTTCATCAATCCATCGGATGTTCACCTTATCACGCATTGTTTGGCTTGGAGATGGTTACACACGGCTCCTCGTATGAAATATTACGAAAACTTCGGTTGCTTAACGAACCATCTGCCAGTGTTTCAAGAGACGATCAATTACAGTTAATTAGTCAAGATATACGCAAATGTATCAAAAAGGCATACGATCAGAACCAACACCAGTATAATCTACGTGCCAAATCCCAAGACTTTAAAGTTGGTCAGGAAGTTTTTCGGCGGAATTTTGCTCAAAGCAATTTCGAAAAAGGGTTTAATGCGAAACTTTCTCCAGTATTTATTAAAGCTAGAATAAGGGAAAAACTGGGTAACAGTTACTATATTATTGAGGATTTACAAGGAAAACTGGTTGGAACGTTTCATGGAAAGGATATAAGGGTCTAAGCGCCTTTCTCCATCTAATTCTGTTTCGATTTTCGACAAAATTATCCGGTTTGTAACGGACGCTTTTCCAATTATGGAACGTTCTTCTTCCTATAAAATTTTGAATCAAAAATGTAGGCACATATTGGCGAAAAGTGCTGAAAGTAGTGAGATTGTGACTATGAATTCAGGACCTCCTATTATGTCCTAAAAAAAAAAAAAAATTTATGAACTTTGTTCTTCTTCTCTATTTTGCTTGCTTTTTATTGTATGTACTGCGTTTTTTTCTTTTTTCATGTCACAATTGTACCTTCCACAAAAATAATCTGAAATACTCGCGGTTTGAGGCTGGGATAAATGTTTAGGTATTGATATTTATGTTACAGGTAATAAATCTTGAGGAAAATATATAATTTATGGATGAAAGTATTAACTATACATCAATCTCACATCATGAAAAATAAAACAGCGAAAATAAATTATGTATGAGTAGTGTATGTGGTAAATACCAATGGGGCCAGTAATAAAACCATGATTACAATTTGGCTGATCGTTCATGGTAATGTCATGACATTAAAACAATGTATAGTAAGTACCCTTTATTACAACAGCGGGAATTGTAAATATTAGTGAGTACTTTTGACTTTTCATTTTCGAACTTTATCCAATTCTGTGGTGTACTTGAAACGTGGGGACATATAAAAAGGCTATTTCGAAGTTGTACTTCCTTTCTTTTCTTCCAAATTGCAAGTGGACAACACATTTTGCTAACCAAAAATTTAATCGGTGTGAATAAAACTCATCCCACTTTGGTGAAATTAAAATATATAATAAGCCAATTCCTTTATAGGAGTATATTACGGAGAAAAGGTAATTTTTGAAAATTAATTGCAATAAATAAAAAAAAAAAACATACATACCTATCCGCATATTTACTTTGGCTCCATTTGCTTTTATAGGCGTACAAATCGTCATATTTTATAAACTAATATTGTTCGTGTACAAGGACACTTGGAAGTATTGGCCTATATTGGGGAACACAATACTATCCACCGGGGATAATACCCAAGACGGCCTGATTTTATGAAGGTGGATTCTTCAAAGTAAGACATTCATATATGTGGATGGTTAGATCGCGCATCCTCTGCAGCTTCAATCGGGAAGTTTTATTTGAAAAGATCCGACTTCCCCAAAGGGAAAACGTAGCTATTTTACCTAAAACCTATCCAAAGTGTCTGCCTTTCCGATGTCGACCATAACCTAATTTTATTCCCCCTCAACCACCAAAGATCAGCATCAGAAGCAACTTACGTTGCTGCATTATTGATACAAGTGGAAAAATATACAAAGATAAGACCAACTGACTGGGCAAAAGTGGAAAAATTTATTTTTACAGGAAAAAAAAAAACGTAACCTAAAAGAAAAACCCATAATTATCCTACAATAGTAAAAGCGATATGTAAATTAAACGTTTCATTAAGATTAAAATTATCTTTTCATATCTAGAAAAATTAAAGGTTTAGCAAAGGAAAAAAAAAAAAACAGAACACAAAATATTTAATCGATACAGAAATATATAAAAATAAAAAAAAAAAAAAAAAAATTTTTTTTCATCGTAATAGTAACTAATATGATACACCAAAAGGCTAAATAACAAAAAGTAATGAGAAAGAAAATCAACCTTAATTTGGCCAATATAACCCTAAGGCAAGAACTATAAACATTGCACTCTTTTAGCACTCTGCATCGGTACCCTGGAAGGCCTTCTACTGTTCGATGTAATGTTGGTAAGTTGGATCATTTATATCTCAAACTTCATGTTATGTTAATAGTTCTTGCAATATATGTAAATCCTAAATCTAAATTATTCATAATCAAACTAAAATAACAACAACCAAAAGAAGTTATTTCCAGAGAGAGTAAGATTGCGTACAATCGGGTTACACCGATAAGAACCAATGCCCTAGAAACAAAGTTTATAAACATGTTGATTGGTTTTGCAGTTAATTACTATCATTGGAAAGTTCTTCGTTTACTTATTTAGTTAAATGCATTCATGCGGATCGTTTGCTAGAATATAACATGTACATAAACGTTTGGTTGTTGTCATTTGTCAAAGTTTAAATATAACGCAAAAGAAGACATCAATAAAAAAAAAAAAAAACAAGAAAAAAACAAAAATCAGAAATAAGTAGAAATTAAAGATAAAAAGAAATGAATTTTTGTAATTTGAAAAAGAAAAAAAAAACACAGTGGTGTACATACGTTGAATTTTTATATAGCTAATAATACAAAGTTTTTTTTTAATTTTTCTAAATTCTTTTAATAATTAAACCTTAAGTTTTGTTTCAAAGTCATTTTCGTCGGTTTCTCTATAAACAAAAAAAAAAAAACAAAAAAAGAAAAAAAGAAACCAACTAAATGTGTAAATGAATAACGCCTTATTAAAAAAATGTATGTGTAAATTCCTTTGAAATGTTATTATATTTTCGTTTTTCATTAAAATCTTATTCGTTATAATGGAGTGCTAAATTGAAAAGAAAAGGTGTTTTTATTACAAAAAGGTGTAGCTATAGAAAGTGGGTATTGAATCAGGGGTTTCCTCAAATAATTAAAAAAATACGCTAAGGAAACATGTGGTTGGTGAGGATATTGAAGCAATCATCTCTGCGAGACCTTAGAGATGTTGGCTATCCAAATTTACTTGCACGCGGTAACGTAGTTTTTTGATTAATGGATGAATTGGGGCTATTGTTTTTGTAAATTCAGTCATACAGGACCTAGTAGATTCTTTTAAGTAAATAATATGGGAGTCTATAATAAAACATTTGTATAAAATTAGTTGTCTTAGAGATGGACACGAACCCCCCACCCGGTTGCTTTGCTAGCAAAATAATGGCTCCCGCCGTCCTACCTCTAACACTTCACTAGTGTAGAATTTTCCTGTGTAAATTAAATTAATTTTTTTTTTTGGTACGGATTCCAGTCTACAACTATATAAACCTATGTATTCATTACAGGTCTATTAAGTGGGCTTTTTTTTGTCAATTGTCTGATTCCTTTGTAGTTGCCTTATGTCTTCTGCAAAGTTTGAAAATTGCATTGCGCGCACAATAAGATGCAGAGAATCGTCTAGCTCCTTCGGAGTAAGTGAGATATGCGTTGGTCTATCTCGAGCAGATATTCTCAATTTCCTTGTGAATCGTAGAATATATGCCATAATTCTTTGCAAGGTTCCAAACGAATTTTTATGATTAATTGTATATATGAGATCGTAGTTCTGTGTTTCAGCCATACCGACCTTTTTTTAGTTCAGGGTGATCTGCCTTAGGTGGCTGAGGTGAGAAGCATGATGGCCACAAAGACCCGCTTCCATGAAGAAACATTGGCCCGTGGAACCATAATGCGTTTGTCCGCAGCTTGGATGGCTGAAGTCCGCGGGATAATATGTCAGCTGGGTTATCGTTTGACCTTACATGACGCCACTGTCCTGCTAGTCTAAGGGATTGTATTGTAGATACTCTGTTTGCAACAAATGTTTTATATGATGATGACTGTGAGTTGATCCAAGATAGGACAATTTCGGAGTCAGTCTTTAGGAATGTCGGTTGATTTTTACGATTCCAATCAACATTGGCATTATGGGCAAGTTGCGCTGCCACAACTGCAGCACATAACTCTAACCGAGGTAGAGTTTGTTGTTTTAGGGGAGCCACTCGTGATTTTGCACATAGCAAGCGGACACACTCTCTTCCGTCTTTTAACGTTGCACGGATGTATGCCGCTGCGCCGAACGCCTTTTCGGAGGCGTCTGCAAACACGTGTAGTTGCGTTGTAACGGGAATTTCATTATAAAACATGTGTCTTTTTATTTTGAAATCTTCTAATGTCTTCAAGTCGCTGCGGAAGTCGTTCCACTTCATACAAAGCTCCTGAGACAATGGTTCATCCCAGTCTAAGGTATTCTACCACAGTTGTTGAATGAAGATCTTTGCTTGGACGACGACAGGTGCTAAGAGACCAAGAGGGTCAAATAGTTTTGCGAGCTCTGAGGTCACCGTACGTTTTGAAGCTGTTGGGCGCTCAGTGAGGTTTACCTTGATGCAAAAATTGTCTGTCTGAGGGATCCAATGTAATCCCAATATTTTTATTGGATTGTGAGTGCCTTCACTGAGATCCAAATTTATGATTCTGTCATCATGTGGTATGTCTTCTAGAAGTTTTGGATGATTTGAGCACCATTTTTGTAAGTGAAATCCACGTGCTGCTAAGATGAGTTTGAGCTCTCGTTGTGTTTCTCTGGCCAAGTGTAGACTCATCGACATAGAAATTTTGTCTTAACATTTTAGCTCCAAGAGGGTACCTTTCGTTATTTTCTTCTGCTATCTGGTTTAAGCATCTGGTGGCCAAGTATGGAGCTGATCGTGTGCCGTACGTCACAGTGTTCAGTTTGTAGTAGTTAATTGGTGAAGCAGGATCCTCTCTCCAGTTGATTAGCTGATATTGGTGATCTCCAGGATTAATTAATATTTGTCTGTACATTTTTTCGATGTCGGTGGTAAAAACAAATTTTGGCATTCGAAAACGGAGCAAGATGGAAAATAATTCGCTTTGTACAGTTGGACCGGTATGCATTACGTCATTTAGCGAGTACCCTATTGACGTCTTTGATGAAGCATCAAATACTACTCGAAGTTTTGTTGAGGTGCTGCCTGGCCTCAGAATACAATGATGCGGAATGAAGTACCTTGGGTTAGGGATCTCACTGATATTGACCTTTTTCATGTGACCCAATTGTTCGTATTCTCTCATGAACTTTTTGTACTCATCTCGCATTTTTTCATTTTCTGAAGTCGCTTCTCCAAACTGATGAACCTATTGTACGTTGTCTGACGCGATTGTTCTAATGCAGTAGGATTTTCCTTAAATGGAATCCTGACAATGAAACGGCCGCTAGGATCAATTTGAACATACTGATTGAAATGGGCCTCACAAAGGTTTTCAGCTGGAGACATGGTCCTTTCAGTTGAGTCTATTTCATCGAGTTTCCACAGCTGTTCAATCGCCTCTTCCAGTGAAGACTCCTGGTTGAGGATTGCCTATAATCTAGCCAAATGACGTATTTTGAAGTTCAGGACCGCTGTTGTTTAATTGTATTATTCCCGGTCGTACCAGGCTAAAGTAAAATTCAGCGCCAAGAAGGATGTCTATTTTCTCCGGGAGGTGGAAGTTTGGGTCTGCCAGGTGAATGTCCTTTGGGATTTCCCAAGTGGAGACATCGATGATACGACTAGGCTGTGCAGGGATTATGGTTGGTAATATAAAGCCTTCCAAGCTTGTTGAGCAGCCATGAGTCCGGGACATCAGTTGCAGGTTTACACGGCGGCGTGGCCTCTTCTGGGTCCTTTCGATACCGTCAATGCACAGCGATGCTTCTGTTGTTGATAGCGACAGTCTTTGTATCAGCCGTTCAGTCACTATGTTGACTTGAGAACCGGAATATATTACTAACCTGAATTCGGTTGAACTGCCATTTGACGCCTTGACTATCACCTTGGCTGTGGCTAGCATCACATAGTTGTGGTTGGTTGTTTCTGATGCTGCTGAGGCTGACGAGGCCGCAGTTGTATTGGTTGGAGCTCCATCGTGTTTTTGAGCAGACGACTTCGCAAGCGAATTCTTTGATGGTATCGAGGTGTCGTCGGACCTCTTTTGTATATGTAACGTGTTGTGCTTTTTGTTACACTTCTTGCAGGTGCCGTAAGTACAAGTTTTGGCTAGATGATCCGACTTGAAGCAGTTCACACATAGGTGCTGCTGTTGTACCCATTTGAGTCGTTCAGGTTCTGTCATTGCCAGGAGTTTCTTGCAATGATAAATGCGGTGTTTACCATTGTAACATAACAGTGGCTATTATTCTCTACTGTTGCTATGGAAAAAACAGCCTTGCTTGAATTTTGAAGGCTGCTTGATGTTTTACCAATTGACTCCATCGATTCAAATTGTCTCTCTAAAAAGTCAAATAGTTCTTTAATGGTCGGCACCTCTTTAGGGTTCAATAGTGATTGCATGAACCGAATGTAAAGAGTGTGATCGAATTTTTTCAGGAGTATCTAAATGAGAATGGCATCCCAAGTGGATGTGTCGATATTTAGATTGTTAAGTGCTAACATGCACTCTTTTGTTGTATCATGCAGAGCCTTAAGTGATGCAGTTGATGACGTGCCCTTTGGTTGATTCAGGATTCTTTCTACAAGCGTGGATACCAGAATCCTTTTGTTGTTGTAACGCTCCTGAAGAAGTGTCCATGCTGTCTTGTAATTTTCTTCTGTGAGAGCTAGATGGCTTATGAGTTTGCTAGCCTCCCCCGATAAGTTGGTTTTGAGATACCACATCCTTTTTTGTACGTTTGGGAGAGACTGCTTGTCCACCATCTCTAAGAACAGTTCATAGAATTGACGCCACTGTAAACAGTCACCGTTACATTGAGAAATGATGACCTTTGGGAGTGGCAGCGAACTGTGTATTGTCATATTAATTTCCGACCTGTGGCGCAACAGGTCTGCCGTCTGCTAGTATTGCCAGGTTAACAAGGTCATGTTGAACTAAATCTTCCAGGTCATCGTATTTACCTTGGTGTAGTCCCAGTCTTTCTGGATCGTCAGCGTGTTGCCACATGCTGTCATATAACTCTTGGATTCGAGTCCATAGCCCTTTTACAGTCTCGGATTTGAGTTGATAAACCTGTCTTGGCTGATCAGCTTCTATTGACTCCAACCCGTGTAAAAGACGAGTCAGCGCTATCATACGGGCAGTTATCCGTCTAGCTAGTCCCTGCAATGCTTCTCTCTTGCTGTTGGGACTGGCTTGCTGCTTAACGGCATCAATTTCTTTAGTTGTCATTGTCTGTCGCGCTCGTTGAAGATAGACGTGTTTTCTAAGCTCGGCATACGGTTTATTTTTTTGAAAGTATTAAAAAAAGTATATACAAGTAAAGAAAAAAAAATACATGTATGTACATACATACATAAACACACATTTTTTATTCTCGGTGTTGATAAACAATAACAAATAAGAAGAGCAAAACTGTAAACAGTAAAAGAAAAAAAAACTCTTATGAGTGCAAACAGTAGAAATGCATATAACACAGTGAGTGTTAACCAAACAAATGCAGAAATAAAAAAAAGAATTGATGATAGCAAATACCTAACGGCTAAACCTATTACTCGCACGCGATCCCTTTCACCGTCTGTATTTAATAACACGGTTGATACAATAACAAATATAAAACCTGCTAGCGTTGCCTCAACAGCAAAAACAATTTTAATAAGTGATGTAAATATTAACCCCCAATCAGGCATAATAGAAAACTCAGTTTCACCTTCGGTGTCTTATAATACGGTTGATTCTAATACAATAAAAAATATAGAACCTGCAAGCGGTGCCTCAGCGGCAAAAACGATTTCAATAAGTGATGAAAATATTACCCCCAAATCAGGCATGATGGAAAACTCAGCTCCACAAGTAAAAAGTGGTCAAAAGCCCCCAGTACAATTAGGTATTGATAGGTACATAACAGTGCTTAAACGGGGTCGCAGCCCAACCTCTTCAGCAGTTGCTTCGGTCTCAAAAGTCTTAAAAGATGGTACAGCTGATAGAACAAGTTCACAAAATCGATTTGCAATTCTGGATGAGGAATCCCCGGAAGCACAAAACGTTATCAAATCTTCTAAGCCACCGCCGATATATCTTAGAGCGCAAAACTCAAATGAATTAATAAAGAATTTGATCTCGGTAATAGGTGAAAATTCTTTTTATGTAGCTGCAATAAAACGGGGTAGTATTAATGAGACAAAAATACAAGTTAATCGTGAAGATGATTTTCGTAAGGTAATAACGAAATTTGAAGCACTTAATAAGAATTTTTATACATATCAACTGAAGAGCAGTAACGGTCTACAGGTAGTGATTAAGGGCATTGACTCATGCGTGGACCCAGGTGAAATAAAAACGTTTTTAGAAGAGAAGGGCTTCAAAATAAAAAATGTAATAAACATTAAAAATAGAGAAAAAAAATCCCCAGCCACTATTTAGAGTGGAGTTAGAACCCGGCGACATTAAGCTTAAAAAGAACGAAACGCACCCCATTTACAATCTGAAATATATCCTGTATAGAAAAATAACAATAGAGGAGGCGCACAAAAGGAATGGTCCCGTTCAATGTTTAAACTGCCAAGAATTTGGCTACACTAAGGCATACTGTCATCTAACCCGTATGTAGAGAATTACATGGTACAGCTCTCTGTGATAAGTCTAAAAACGACCCCAATGCAAAAAAATGTAGCAACTGTGGTGGTAATCACACTGCCAACTATAGAGGATGCCCTGTATACTCTATCGTCAAGCGCTCGGTTGGACCGAAACCTAATCCCCCTCAAATGCAGGCAACAAATCAAGTTTACATTAATGACGTTCAGGTACCGCAGCCTAGTAATAACAGAACATCCTACGCTAACGTCTTAAAATGAAATCATATGCCAATGCAAGGTGAGTTGCCAAATAATGATGAAACTCCAGTTTCTAATTTAAGTCGTCTAGAGAAAACCATGGAAACAGTAAATAACTTTACAAACACAATGGGTAATATGATGCAGGAAATGTTAAGAATGCAATCGATGTTATTGCAAGCTGCACTAAACAAGCCATGAACTGCTTAAAAATTTGCTTTTGGAACGTAACCGGCATCCGCCAACATAAAAATGAAATAGAATACTTCCTTAAAAATAAACAAATTGATGTTATGATGGTTTCTGAAACTCATCTGACCTCAAGAAAGACGTTTTAAGTCAATGGTTATATATTATATGATACCAAGGACCCTCGAGGTAGAGCTTGTGGAGGTTCTGCTATTTTGATAAAAAACCGAGTAAAACACTACTTAATGTGTGATCATCGCGAAGATTATCTCCAAGCAACGAGCATTTGCGTTGAGGAATTACCTCGAAACCTAGTAATTTCATCTTTATACTCCCCACCTAGATTTTCAATATCAGAAAGCCAATATAATAAATACTTCAAATCATTAGGACCCTGCTTCCTGGCTGCTGGCGATTATAACGCTAAACACACTTTCTGGGGGTCACGACTTATTACACCTAAGGGTCGTGTTTTGTTTAACACAATTTGTAAAATGGACCTAAATGTGGTCGCGAGTGGACAACCAACATATTGGCCTACTGATCAGCAAAAAGTTCCAGATGTCATAGATTTTGGCGTGGTTAATAACATTCCCATAGACACGATTCATGTGGAAGCGTCCCTAGAATTATCTTCCGATCAAACACCTACAATTGTTACTATAATAAATCCAAATAGAATCGTATCTCCGTCTGGTTACTTATCAACATCAGCCTCACAAATAAATTTGTTAAAATATAAAAAATATCTTAGTGCCCATTGCACAGAAAATATTCCGCTTAGCACACCGGAGAACGTGGATCTCGCTATTGTTAATTTTGACAGTTATCTCAAACTAGCTGTTCAACATTCCAGCATAACCCCCAAAAAAACCAAAAACAAAATCATATATTCTACAGATGTCGAGCGTCTATTGACTGAAAAAAGGAGAGTTCGAAGAGAGTGGCAATTGCACAGATCCCCCCAACTTAAGACTTTATTAAAAGAGTGCACAAAAAGGCTGAGAAAGTAACTGCAGTCTCAGAAAACGGCTTCCCTGGAAAAATATCTTAAGGGACTTGATGCAACTCCACAATCAGACTACTCATTGTGCAGCTAGAAGCCTCAATAGACCAGTTATCTCTAAGCCACCATTGAGAAACTTGAATGGAAGCTGGGCAAGATATGATATTGAAAAAAGTAATCTGTTTGCTAATCATCTGCAAAATGTATTTACCCATAATATATTTCACGATATAGCAGTCGAGTTACCGCCTGTAAATGTAAGAGCAGCTATTCCCTTAAGATTCGAGTTTAAAGAAATCGAAAAGGCTATTCGGGACTTAAACACCAAGAAGGCACCCGGTATTGATAAGATCAGTAATAAAATTCTTTTGGAGCTACCAAGTATAGCGAAGAAAATTATTCTTTTTATTTTTAATGCTATTTTACGCCTTCAATACTACCCTCAGGAATGGAAGGTTTCCTTAGTAACCATGATACCAAAGCCAGGAAAGGATCACACAAAAGTTGAGTCATACAGGCCTATTAGCTTATTATCTAATATTTCAAAGCTATTTGAGAAACTAATAGTGTTAAAATTAACGCCGATTTTAAATGAAAATAGATGTATTCCTTATCATCAATTCGGGTTTAGAAGAAAGCACTGCACAATTGAACAAACTCATCGAATAGTAAATGTAATAAGAAAAGCCTTTGAAGAAAAAAAATATTGCTCAGCACTCTTCATCGATGTGTCTCAAGCTTTTGATAAAGTCTGGCATGAAGGTTTACTACTGAAATTGCAGCAAAACTTACCAGCAAACATACACAAGCTGTTAGAAAGCTACTTAGTCGGTCGTCAATTTATTATAAAAGAAGGCGATTTTTTAAGTTCTCCTTAGCCCACAAGGCAGCGTCCTGGGCCCTCTATTATACTTAATTTATACTTCGGACATGCCAACAAACAGCTACACACAAACCTCAACATTTGCGGATGACACAGCTTTCCTAAGCGTACATGAAAACTGTCAAGAAGCATATCGTTACTTACAGGATCACATATTTGAACTGGAAAGGTGGTTAAAACAATGGAGAATAAAGATCAATGAGCAAAAATGCGCACATATAACATTCACATTGCGTCGGGAAACATGCCCCCATATTAAAATCAATAATCAAATAATACCCCAACACTCGCATGTAAAATATCTCGGTATACATCTAGATCGGCGTTTAACGTGGAAATGGCACATAGAAGCAAAATTAACTCAAATGAAACTAAAAGCAATGCAAATTAATTGGCTCATTGGAAGAAATTCTGTTCTTAGTCTGGATTGCAAACTTCTACTTTACAACTCTATCTTAAAGCCAATTTGGTGCTACGGTATTCAGTTATGGGTCACTGCCTCTGCTTCTAATATCGAAAAAATTCAAATGCGCCAAAATAAACTTCTTCGAATAATCACAGCCGCTCCGTGGTATGTCAAAAACTCAAATATCCACAAGGATCTCAATGTGCCATTGGTAAAAACTATGATAACGAAATATGCAGTAAAATATTTAAAAAGGCTGGAACTGCACCCAAATCCATTAGCTCGAAATATTTTAAATTATGGTGGCAGTGTCTCGCTTAAGAAGAAGAGACACTGCAGCACTCACCCAATCAGATGAACGATAAACACCTACATATGTGAACAAAAACCGTGATGACGAAATGTTTTTTGTCTGGCACTGGCAGGACATAAAGCAAATATTAAGATAAGATTTGATTAATTATTGTTAGTTCATACTTAATATATGAAGATTCAATAAATAAATACTGATAAAAAAAAAATATATATATTAATCGTGTGAATTTAATTTTTATAGGTGCATTAAACCATATTAAAATTTATTGTTTAAACATTTAAAACTATGTACATTATTTTTATATTCTATTATACCTGTAATTTAACAAAAATATTTCATTATTTAATATTTTAAACTTCGATCAACAACAACATTACTAGTGAGGAGCGTTACGAAAATTTTTTGTTTCCTCATTCTTCATATTTTACTGCAAAACACTCTCATTCACAGGGCTATATCACACGGCCTGTTTTGAGGCCCCTAAATAGAAATAATATATTTATTATTTATTATCTTTGTTTATGTTTTGTTTTATTTCTGTTTTTAACATTTTACAATGATTGACAAATAATATCTACATTGTTTTGCATTTAAGCTAACGATATGTGTTTTGTTTGTGAAAAAAAATTCTTTGATGCCTGTTAAAGGGTCCCTTTTTCTTTCGTTAAAAAGACGTAGGTTAGGTTAGGTTTCATTGGCAGCCGTGATCAAGCACAGCTCACGTCGGTCCATTACTTAGTTCCCGTTGTGTTACCATATCACGCAGTCTCCCATGGGTCCTATGAAATCTGGCTGCTAGTATTCCCATGCAGCCAACCGGTCGATTCAATAAAGGAGTGGATCCTGTTTACATCAACATCAGAGAGACAAGTTTTGTCCCCTAGGGTTCTTCGACCAAACATTTTGAGTCTTAAGTCTCCGAAAGCCGGGCAGTTACAGAGAAGATGTTCCGTTGACTCTTCCTCCTCCTCATCGCCGCAACTTCTGCACAAGTCGTTATAAGGGAGCCCCAGCCTCTGGGCGTGTCTCCCAATTGGCCAGTGGCCAGTTATAACCGCAGTTAGGTTTCTTAGATGATGTCTGGACAGCTGTAACGCCCGCCGTGTCCTTTTTTCATCTATGATGGGCCAGATTTTCCTGGTTTCCCCACAGGTGGTTTCATCGTGCTACCTCTGACTGGCGATAAGATGAAACTTGTGCGCTATAAGTTGCTTACACCTTGGGAGTGAAGCACCTACATATGTGGAACCGTCCCGATTCAAGGTGGTACCTGCATGCGCCAACGAATCCGCCATGCAGTTCCCATGTATGTCCCTGTGTCCAGGGACCCAATTAAGGGTGACCAGTGAATGTCTCGCTATCTCCTCCAGAGACATCCGCCATTCTCGGACAATTCTCGATGTGATAAACACATTCTCCAGGGATCTTATGGCCGCCTTGCTATCGGTAATAATGTGAATATCCCTTCCAGATATTTCACCGTACCGGATGCGCTTTGCGGCTGTGTGGATGGCCATTATCTCGGCCTGGATGACACTGCAGTGGTCCGGCAGCCTTATAGGAATGCTCCAGTTTAGCTGGTCTAAAACACCATACAGTGTTTTAGACCCGTCCGTGAAGATTCGAATCGCATTCGCGGGGATTTGCAGGTCATCATAGTGGACCACGTTATCCACAATGCTTACCTTGAAGCCAGGATCAAAGATTGGCTCGGGTGTGACATAATCAACATCCATGTGCCAACTAATATCATTCAGAATGTTAGCATGTCCGATATTATAATCCCTCCATGCTCCTGTGGCCCTTAGTTTTACCGCCGCGTTCGCAGCTAACCTTTTCGCCAAAATGTCTGGTGGTAACCAGTTTAGAATCGTAAACAATGCCTTAGAGGGGGTTGTTCTAATGGCACCTGTTACCGCTATCGCCACCATTCTCATTGTACGTCCAAAACTGGTTTGATGACTCTTCGCCTTGAGCGCCGGCCACCAAACAGCTGCCCCGTAGAAGAGAATGGGTTTAATGACACATTCGTATAGCCAGTATACATTCCTCGGGTTAATTCCCCAGTTTAGGCCAATGGCCCTTTTGCAGCAATATAATGCAGTAGCCGCTTTATTAGTCCTGGAGCTGGTGTTCATCCTCCAGTTCAGTTTACTGTCCAATATTAGCCCAAGATACTTGGCGCTGTCAGACAGTTCCAGTGACACCCCTTATATCCTCGGGGTATTAAATTTGGGAATTTTGTATCTCCTTGTGAAAAGTACCAGTTCTGTTTTGGCGGGATTTACATCCAGTCCACATCCCTGGCACCATCTTGTTAGGACGTCCAATGCGGACTCCATTAGTTTAGACAAAAGTCTGGGATCTTTACCCATAGCCACAACTGCAACGTCATCCGCATATGCAACCGTTCTGCAGCACGTCCTTTCCATGGCTCTGAGTAGGGTATTTATATTCAGATTCCAAAGTAAGGGTGACAGTACACCACCTTGCGGGGTGCCCCTAGTCGCAACCTTTGAAATGTTCGAGGCGCCCAAGTTGGATTCGATACGCCTGAAGTGCAAGATACTGCTGACAAATTGAATAATCGCTGGGTCAATCTCCAAATGTCTCATAGCGTTAATAACCGATTCAGGTTTAACGTTGTTGAAAGCGCCCTCAATATACAGGAATGCAACTAAAGCAAATTCCTTGTAATGCAGGGATCTCTTTATGTGGCCCACCAATGAGTGAAGCGCAGTTTCAGTGGACCTTCCCTTCGTGCAGGCGTGCTCAGCCGGTGACAGGGAATTGGGTCCTAGTGATGATCTAATGTGAATATGCAAAATCCTCTCCAGTATTTTCAGTAGAAAGGAGGATAGACTAATTGGTCTAAAGTCTTTAGCCATAGTGTGAGATGTCTTCCCACTCTTGGTGATGAAGACGATCTTATATGATGTCCACGTTGATGGGACATGTGAGAGACTCAGGCAGGCTCTAAATATTGCCAAGAGCCATGGCATCAATATTCCCAGGTTATTTTGTGGGTCCGCTGGGATAATGACATCCGGGCCTGGAGATTTAAAGGGATGGAAGCTTTTGACCGCCCATTCCACACGATGGCGAGTTATCGGAATATTAGAGATATCCCGAGCGCCACTAAAAGCTTCCTCCCTAGGCACATCGTCAGTGCAACCTGGGAAGTGTGTATTCATCAGGACCTCAAGGGTGTCCCGACTGTTTGTGGTCCAGGCTCCATCCATCTTCCGTATATATGATGGAATAGCTGGATTAGAGGATAAAATCTTACGAAGCCGACTTGTCTCCGAGGAGTTTTCCACGTCACTGCAGAATTTCCATGACTGTCTCTTGGCCTTTCTAATAAGATTCTTGAATCCATTAACTGAGGACTTGTAATTGTTCCAAACACCATTACGTTTTGCCTCATTAAAGAGCTTCCTGCTTTCCTTGCGTTTTTCAGCAATTTCCGCATTCCACCATATGGGCTTAGCTTTTCCCCTCCTGTCAATTATTTTACAGGTTTCGTTTGTTGCCTCCATTAAGGCACCGGTCAATGACTCCACTGCGGAGTCGAGCATGGACACACTGTCTATGAGAACTGGGCACATAGGCAGCTTGTCCCCGAGTACACTCGCATAGATAGACCAGTTGGTCCTTCTTCTGTTCGTGTAGGGTTTAACGGAATCAACTCTAAAGGAAAAATTGACATCAACATACATGTGATCAGAGAAGGAACATTCCTTAGACACGTTCCAATCGCTAATCATATCCGCGAACTTATCACTAATAAGCGTAATATCAAGAACCTCCCTTCTGTTAGTCACAATAAAGGTGGGCTCACTACCCCTATTAACTACTGTTAGCTCGTTTTCTGATATGAAGTCCAAAAGCGACTCACCTGGTGGATTGACATCCGAGCTTCCCCAGACGGTATGATGTGCATTAGCATCAGCACATATTATTAGGGGGATGTTGTGCCTGTTAGCATACGACATCGCCTTCCTGGTTGTGGAGTTTGGGGGATTGGCACCCTGGTCAAGTGCCATGTAGCAGCTCATAAACCAAACTGTACTGGTTTTGCATTCTACTGCGACAGTGCATGTATCCTTATCGCTGAAATTAGAAAGAATGAAAGCTTTAAGGATGTTTTTGACCATAACACAAGCCCTGGTCTTACCTTGATCGGCTGCGTACAGAGTACAATAGCCGTCTAAACTGAGTCCCCAAACCCTGTCTCTATACAACAATGGTTCTTGGATACATATAAGCTCCTCCGTGCCTTAAGCCAATCGGAGAAGAAGGGCAGCTGACGCCGCTTTAGAGTGATGAAGGTTGATCTGCGTAACCTTCATCATAGCTCATCGCTATGGACGACTGCGACGTTGGCATCCTCTGGGTCGTCGTCCGATTCCAGAAGGATGTCCTCATCGTCCGCTACTTCCAACTTACCAAGGATGTCACCCACAAGTCCGCTGACCGATTGGGTGTCTTCATTGGTCGTTGACGTAGCAGAGTCGTCTTCCAAAAGCTCCGTTGATGCTGTTGTTGTGGTGGTAGTCACCGGAGCTTGAGGCTTCCCTTTGTCATCACCTTTGTAGACTCGGAGGAAGATAGTTCCAAATGCATAGAATATCTTCCCTTGTGTCTTCCGAAGTGACGGCAGAGAGTCACTGTTTATTATAACAGTGGCCTTCCTGGACTCTTCAACAGAGTCAGAAACCCTCACTACTTTCCAGTCCTGTTTGGGTAGCTGGGGGTTACTGATCTGTATTATTTCCAGGATCTCCTTGGGGTCGGATGGCTCAGCGGGGATCTTGGCCTTTGCGGTATATCGGCCAGAGGTATTGCCTCAATCTTAGCGCCCTGCCAAACTTCCCCCAGGGACTCCACGGCATCCTTGTACAGCAGCGCTGAACGCTCATCTGCACACGCTATCAATTTAATGTGACCCTGATACCAGCCGGCATCTTCACATTGTGGTGGTGGTCCAGGGTTACCCCTTAAGACGCTCAAGAACGCCCTACTAAGTGCGACGACAACCAGCTTCCAGTTCTTGGAGGAAATGGTGCCGTCACTTGCGTTGCGGTCAATGATCGCCCAAATGAGGTGGTCTTTAGCCACATCTTTGTACGACCTGTTTTGCGGCCGTTGAGGCGCGTGTTTTGGACCTTTTAGTCCCAGGAAGCGTGTCCTCCCCAGACCGTTGCCGTTTAGGCGCTGCTTCGGTTGGCTTTCGTTCAGGATTGCCTTCCTCTGCAGAGGGAGGTGCACGTTTTAAACCCTCAATATGGGTTTTTGCCCACTGGAGAGAGGTTTTCCCCTGCTCCGTGAGCTCACCAACCGGTTTTTCACCAAGTCGGCTGATGATTTTGTGGGCGGAGCGCCTGGTTATGAAGGCCCGTTTGGATGGGTTTATGTGCCTTTGGGGTTTTTTAATAATTGCCATAGAGGCTGGGGGAGGTACATCAGAGGGCATCGAATCTTTCTTCGTATGCTCTCTTTGCACAGGTTTCGGCACATGGGAAACTGGATTTCCAGTAGACTGAGTCTGCACCGTCAAGCCAGCACCCGAGGAAGGGGTTTTGACGGGTTTTTCTCCCGTCCGGACCTGGGAAGCCTTGGAGGTACCTGGTTTCGAAGAACCCTGTACCAAGCTTGAGAACAGACGCTGATCGATTTTATTGCGGGCCGACAGCCTTCAGAAGGCAAACAATTGACCGTAAAAGGCCAGCGGACCTAGTCATTAGCCGCTCCAACTAGGAGAAACAGACGCTAATAGACAGGGGGGTAGTTCTTGGTTCGTACTCGGCTTAGACCCTTCTGGCAGGCCCTACCGGTCTTGACTAACGTCACCACCGCCAGCATGACTCTAAACGTCCTTGTAATTAAGCCCTCGCATCGCGGCAAGATGACTACCCATTCGCGAGGGCTAAAAAGACGTACCTATATGCAGAAATTATTAAGAAAAAATAGCCACAAGAATTTGTTGGTATTTTGTGCTTGTAAAAATATTTTTCTTTCTGTACCAATCGCGTCGGTGGGTTTTTTTCTTTGAAAACACTTTTCTTAAGTAAGTAAAAATATTTAAAAAACTTGTTAAAAAAAAGTCTTGTTTTCCTACAATTTATGTACACATAAAAGCAAATGTGACAGCAGGTAACATTTTTGGGTAAGAAGATGTGTATTATTGATGTATTAATGAAACTTTATTGTTTAACGTCCACAAACCTAAAAAATGTTTTGTTGTTTCGAAACTGCAATTTAAATTTAGAAGATATTATTGGTAAATAAAAGTATATTTTTATAGGCTAGTAAAATCTTCTCTTTTTATAATGGCGGTTAATAATTATAGAATATTTTTAAACTTAATGGGGTTAATCTTTGCATTGGTATTTGCAAATTTTATTTTCATTGTTGGCATTCGCAAAGGTATGTTGAGCACAAAATTAAAAATATTGAAAAGAATTGTATAAGGTTGTAAAAAGACTTCATATATTGTCAATGGCTCAATTTTTCCAAAAAATAAGCAAAGTTTCTGCGAAATGCAGGTTCCAAATTAAATTTATTTATATAATAACTGATTGTGTCTGTCAATAACTCAACATTTTTCGATAATTGTGTTATTATTAATTGCTCTAAAGTCTTCATAGCAAAATTTGTATGTTAACTAGGCCTCGTAATAGGCCTCGCAACCGCAGATTTCTCCCGCTGGGAATGTAAGAGACAAGAGTAATCGCACCAACACAATCATAATTGACACCACTGATCTAAAGCTGCGATCGGCAACCTATACTATTACATTTTGCGATTGTATGCGTTGTATGCATTTTACATATGTTGTTGTTAATGTTGTTTAATTCTCTACAATATGTGTGCACACGTACGTAACAAAAGAGAATAAAAGAGAAAAGAGAAAACGCGGCGCCCTGATTTTGCCGATCGCAGATCTAAAGTCTACAACAGTGGTGATCATTTCATAGAGCAATTGCTTTTTGGCTCCACCTATCAATATGTTATGCTCTTTTAATTCAGTTGTCTTTCAGACGGCAAATAGTGCACATGCTTGGAGGATGCTTTTGTTGATTTAAAAAAATAGTGCGTAAGAAAATGTTCGTACCATTACGAAATTTTTTTATGATAAATAATGCATTTGGTAATCCTCAATGCCTTTTGTGTTATAAAACATTTAAAGGGCACTGGGATTCGGTTATCAGAAGGCATTATGATATTTTTCATAGCGATATACAAAAATAAATTGAAGATGATAAAAAAAGAGCTTTTTGTCGATATGAAAAATAAGTATTTAAAAAAATTTAAGGGATGGATAGAAAAGAATGAAAATAATGAAGAAAAATTTGATAGAGATTTGAAAAAAAAGATTTCAAGCATTGTAAGCTTAGATATTGTGAAGCAGGGCAGATCATTTTCTGATGGTATTTTTATTAAAGAACTTTTAAGTAAAATTCTACTTAAAATAAATTGTAGCATTAACTTAGTTGAATCTATACCCTTGTCGCGTTTTACTATAGCGCGACGTGTGGCACAGTTAGGAATATCTGTTGATTCTGCAATAAAGGAAAAAATAAAAATTTGCGAATTTTATTCTTTTTGCATTGACGAAACCACTGACATAAACGATTTCTGTGAACTTCTTATTTGTGTTCGTTGCGTGGATAAGGAATACAACGTTTTCGAGACCATGTTTTCATTGGAAACATTTTACGGAAACGTTACAGGAAAATTGTTGTTTGCTTTGGTATGCGAGAAACTTCTGTCTATTGTAGACCCTAAGAAATTTGTTGGGGTTGGACAGTTATAATAGCATGGTTTTGATGTCAATACATTTGATTGCATTATTCATCAAGCTGCTTTATCATCAAAATTCATAAATGATTTTCCAGCAATGAAGACTGCAGAGTAGATAATAAATAAAATACGAGGAGGACATCATTCTCTTTCCCATAGGAAATTCGTTAGCTTTTTAAAAACCACAAACGCTTTACATAATGACCTCAAAATGTTCACCGAAGTCGCTTGTTAAGCAGAGGCAATTGTCTTAATAGATTATTTGAACTAAGGGAAGAAGTTGTTCAGTTTCTAGAAGTTGAACAAATGGATAAAGGCTTTTCAGATTCTCTGAAAGACTGTCAATTCATTTCAGATTTAGCCTTCTTATCGGACATAACTACTCTTCTTAACAATTTTAATTTAAAACTGCAAGGTAAAGAAAACAGTATATATGATTTGTCGAAAATTGTTTTTAATTTTAGAACAAAATTATATATACTGTTAACAGAAATCAAAATGGGTGATTACACAAACTTTTCGAAAACATATTTTATTTTAAGCCAACAGAAAAATGTTTGTACAGAAGAGTACATCAATATTTTTGAAACCCTCTTATTCAACTTTCAAGATAGGTTTAAACATTTAGATGCCTTAAGACCATTTCCTGAACTTTTTGAAGCCTCCTTTAAAGTCGACGTTACACATTAAGAGCTCAAAATACAAATGGAACTCATTATCTTGCGAAGCGAAATAACAGAGCAACCATTCGAGAATATGCCTTCGTTTTGGAAAAGTTTGGATGAAGTAACATATCCAGAGCTAAAAAATAATGCTTTGAAGATAATCTCTCTGTTTCCTTCAACCTATATGTGCGAACAAATTTTTTCGGATCTGAACTTCATTTGTTCAAAACAAAGAAATAAACTCAGCTCCGAACAATTAAAGCATATTTTGCTCTTGCGAAATTGCCACAAAAGCATTAGCATAAACACCTACATTTAATTGTATGCTTTTGCTTCCGTAAGAGTAAACAAGTTCCTATATTGAAATAAATTCGAAAAAAATTTCTCAAGTGATATATAATAATTTCTTCTCTGAAATAAACTGAAAATCCTTAAGAGACCCTGATAAGCCCCTAACTAAAGTGAAGATCTTCTTAACCAGCAAACTTCGGTGAATAATTGGAAGTCATTGTGTTAAGTATTTTTGATTTTAAAGTATCCAGCAAATTTCCTATGTAAAGGCGAGTGATGTGCTTATCGACTTTTTAATTTATTAACTGCTCTGCAGTCTTCATTAATCGTTTATAATATTTTATTTTTCTCAAAAGAACTAAATCATTATATAAATAAAATAAAAAGAAGATTGTTTGTTTTTTTTTACCTTTAAAATATAAGGAATAATATTTTGTTTTACCAAGTAGTAAATTAATAGTGTATTGAAGTATTAAAAAGATTTTTTAAGCCAAAACAATTTTTACGATTACATTTTTATAATAATCTTTTCGATTACTTTTTTGTTGTACTGTATTTTTAAATTTGTCTCATTTTCTCACCAATACAAAAGCATTTCAATTTTGATCACCACTGGTCTACAATTACAATTGCTAGAAAATTAAGTACAGTGCCGTTCATAAAAATAGTAACTAATATGATATAAAACTATAATTTACAGGATAACTTATAACTAAAACCATGAATAATTCTTAGACAAATCTATTTTCGTAACACTGCCCTCCACTGAAGTCTGTTCGTCCCGAATAAGCTCAGATTCTCCGTTTCCATAATGGGCTAGTCGTTCTAAATGTACCACCTTCATTTTTGATCTAAGACTCTTTTATTTCTGAATTCGATACACCAAGTCACTTAGTTTCTTTATCATCTTATATGGTCCATCCCAATGAGTCTGCAGCTTAAGGGATAATCCTTTCTTGCGTTTTGGATTAAAAAGTAAAACCATCTGGCCTTCTGTAAAGCCTTCCAAATTTGCCGCTCGATCGTATCTGGCTTTCATCTTGTCACCGGACAGCTTAATCCGGCTTCGTACGAACTCATGAAGTTCATTTAGGTTATCTTGTTCTTTGAAGGTAGAGCCTTCATTATTTTCATCTGTTGGTCCAGGCTTAACGCCGAATTCTAGATCTCCACGATTTGCATATAAAATTTATAATGTCACCTTTGATAATTTATTAAAGTGCCGAACACTTATCTTCTTACATAAAATAATATACAACCGACAACCACCATATCTCTATGAGAAAATAACATTCTCAAGGTCGAATAGAGGTAACAAGATAAATAGCATTAAGTATACAAAAGCGATATCTGAGCAACACTTTTTCATTAATTCAATTCGTCTTTGGAGCCAATTACCCCCTCAAATACAAATTATTAGCAATGCAAGCCATTTCAAATCTGCCATATTTAAGCACTTTACGTAATTATTTTACCTTTTAAATAAGCACTTGTGCCTTAATTTTTTGTCTATTTTTTATGTTAATTATAAATAAATTATAAACAATTTTAGTTATTATTATTATTTTTTTTTTTTTAAATAATTATTGTTATTGCTTAAATTTACGAAAATATTTACATATCTATAAATGTGCCAAATAACTAAGCAATACTTTAATATAAGACTTGTTCTTGTTGTATTGTAATAACATAAGTAATAAATAAAAAATAAAAAAATAAAAATAAAAATAAAAATAAATGTGCGGTTAAATCTTTCAACCATGCCATCGGATTGTGGATGCAAAGGAGTTGTTCTAGTTTTCCTTATACCATAAAATTCACACATTTCTTTGAACACAGCAGATTCAAAATTTCTGCTTGGTCGGAGTGTAATTCTATTGGAACTCCGTAGCGGCACACCCAGTTATTCACAAATACGTCTACAACGGTTCTAGCTTCTTGATTTGGGATGGCATACACCTCTGGCCACTTACTAAAGTAGTCGATGACTACTAGCACATAACGGTTGCCGGAATCACTCACAGGAAAAGGTCCAGCTATATCCATTGACATTCGCTCAAATGGGGCACCTGAATTGTGCTGCTGTAGCGGTCCCCGACTTCTCTTTGCTGGACCTTTTGCGGCAATGCATTGGGTGCAATTTGACATCCAATCAGCCACAGCTTGTTGGCACCCAACCCAGTAGAAACGATGTTTTAATTTCTCTAGTGTTTTTGTTACGCCAAGATGGCCAGCACTTGGACCCATATGGTATTCATTTAAAACTTCATGTATTTTCGACGACGGCACTACAATAAGGTTCTGAACTGACTTTCCATCGGTACTTTCCCATGTACGGTAAAGGCAGCCGTTTATCAACTGGAGGCTGTTCCATAGGGCCCAATATGCTTTTGTTAGTGGACTTTCAGATGAAATTTCGTTTCCAGTCGGCCTTCTGCCTTCTTCTTTGGCCTCCATAATTTTTTTCAATATAGGGTCAGTATTCTGTGCCATTGTCCAGTCTTCGCTGGACTCTATCTGTAATAGGCGAACTTCACAGCTATATTCTTTACCTTCAGCTTTAACACAATGCTTGTATTCTAGTTTGCAGGGTCGTCTTGATTGGGCATCCGCATTTCCATGTTTCGCGCCATTTCTGTGCTTAATGCTAAAATCGTAACTCTGGAGGCGCTCAATCCATCGAGCTATCTCTCCTTCCGGATTCTTGAATTGAAGCAACCACCTGAGTGCAGAAACTCTGTTCTTAACTCAAAATGTTAACCATACAAATACTTGTGAAAATGTTTTATGGCACTCTTCCTGTCACGCAGTAGTTCCTCTCGGGCTTTGAAAGTATTCGACTGTAATAGCCTACGACTCGCTCTATGCCTCCAATTCCGTATTCGCTCGCATCGATATCTAACATAAATTTCTGGGATAATGGGATAAGCCAAAATTGGTGCTGGGCACAATAGTGCCTTCAGTCTCTGAAATGCTGTTCCTGTGCTCCACCCCAGACTTATTTTTGCGCCTTTTTAGTTAACTCGTGTAAGCTTGCAGCAATATTTGCAAAGTTCGGTACGAAACGCCTGTAGTATGTACATAAGCCTAGAAAACTGCGTAATTCATGTAGATTTTTCGGACGAGGCCAATCTATTACAGCTTTTATTTTACCGTCATCCGTTGAAATGCCTTTAGATGTTACTCGATGTCCCAGGTACTTTACTTCCTTCTGGAACAGCGAACATTTCTTAGCACTTAGCTTAAGTCCTGCCATGGATACACGTTTCAACACTTCTTCCAGGTTTTTCAGGTGTTCATCAAATGTTTTCCCCATGACAATAATGTCGTCAAGGTACACCAAACATGTCTTTTGGTGAAGTCCTTTTAACACCTGCTCCATTAAACGCTCGAATGTCGCCGAAGCATTGCAGAGTCCAAATGGCATCACATTAAACTGCCATAAACCATCACTTGCGCTAAACGCAGTTTTTTTTTCTTATCATTTTCTAAATTTTCACTTGCCTATAACCACTCTGCAAATCTAATGTAGAAATCCATTCCGTTCCGGCTAACGTGTCCAAGGTATCATCAATTCTAGGCAATGGATAACTATCTTTTTTCGTGACGTCATAAAGTTTTCTGTAGTCTACTCAGAATCTGGTACTTCCATCTGTCTTTTTCACTAACACCACTGGTGAGCTCCATGGACTTGATGATGGTTTAATAACTGCTCTTTTCCATCTCGCTAACCAGCTCGCTTACATGCTTCAAGGTGCCTGTTTTATTGGCTTAGCGCCGCCGGTGTTGATTTCGTGTTTTACGATTGAAGTTCTACCTTGTTTTTGACCTTTCAAAGCAAATACAGAGGCATATTAACGTAGTAGTTGTTTCGCCTTATTTTTACTAGGCGGCGTTAGTTTTTGGGTCCATTTTCTCACATGTTCCTCTAATGATTCGTGGTCCTTAAAACTCTTTCTTGCTGCGACTTGATGCTGCTCGCAATTAATTATTGCCTCTGTTGAAGTACATTGTCCAATCTTACTGTTCTGCGCAAGGACTTTTTCACTACTGGATAAATTTAATATTCTCACGCAAACTAGACTCTTCCTAGGTTTTACAAGGGCATTTGCTCTTACGACATCGCCTTTAATTTATGCTAGCTCCACCACCCACAAACTGTTGTCCTCACATTCTCCATCCATTCGCGCCCAAACTAAGATTTCTGATTTAGGTGGCAATTTTTCACATTCAAGGGCGATTAATTGTCTTACATGAGCCTTGATTTCGTATCCATTTTCAAGGGGTATATCAACATCACGCCAATACATAATTTGATGACCCATATCCAAACGAATACTATGTCCAATCAACCAATGATTACCTCGTCTACAATATCAGCCACTATAAATACGTGATGGACGATTGTATTAGCCATATTTAATTGTACTTTTACTTTTGCATAGACTGTGGCAGACTCTCCCGTAGCTGTTCGTAGTCTTACCCCGCTCAGTGGTTCAATAGATTTTTGTATTAAATCGGGCCTTATAATAGAATGTGAAGCCCCAGTGTCCACAATAAAAAATGCGTTTTCGTCCGTTAATATAACCGCAAGCAGTAAGATTACTGTTACTATGTTGCACAACTGATATAGAAATTGTGGGGCCATCAGATGTGGAAGCTAGCCCATGCCCCGCAGCGCTAGCTCTTTTTAGTTTAAAAGTGACTCTTGTGATGAATGTCGATAAGCTCTTTGGTTGTCTCTTTGTGGCGAAGCAGATCGGGATCGTGTTCTTGGTGACTTGCAGTTTCGTTGAATATGACCAGTCTTACCACAGTTATAGCATTTTCCTTTGCTTTTGGTTTTATTTTGCTTTTGGCCCAAAGCTTGCAAAATTGCCTCCGTCATGCTTTTCACTTCCTTTAAAATATCTCCTTCGTCCTCAGCAGAGAAATCAAGCTTTTGTACCTTATACGCTTGCGGCCTTGAAATTATCCTGGCGGTTTCTTGGGCTAAGGTAAATGATACCGTTTCTGCAAACGATGATTTCTGTGATGCACATACCGCGAGTTTTACATCAGCTTCTCGTATACCATTTACAAATGCTTCGGTCTTAAAGTGATCTAACAATGGATGACTTTCACCTGGATAAGTAAGCTGCACTAAACGCTCGATCTCTAGTGCGAAATCCTGTAGCATCTCGTTTGCCTTTTGTACTCTGCCCCGTAATTCCATTCTGAATATATCTTTTCTGTGTTCACCACCATACTTACGTTGCAGTGCAACCATAATGTCATCATAATTTTTTCTGAAACTTACTGGTACACTTTCTAGAATTTCAGCTGCAGCTCCTTTTAAAGCCAGAATCAACTCTATGGCTTTTTCTTCACTGTTCCATGCATTTTTGTTGGCAACTGTGTCAAACTGGAACTTGAACACATTAAATGGTGAGCTGCCGTCACAACTTGGAGCTTTTATTCTATTCGAGACTTCTGGAAAAACTCGCACCGCTCCCTCTTGGTATTGAAGAGTATTTACTTTTTCTTCCAAATTATGTAGTTTTCCATCAAAAACCGTGACTTGTGTTTTCACATCCCTGACTTGAGTTTTTACATCAGTGACTTGTGTTTTTACATCAGACTTGTGTTTTCACATCAAACATCTTCTGGTTAAATTCTATCTCTATATCTTCTATTCTTTCATTTATAGCAGCAGAAATTTCTTGAAGCTTCTCAAGTTTTTCATTAGTAGCCTGGAGTTTCTCGTTCGTCACGCTCGAATTTTCTTGAATTTCGGCAAGAATGGTGCTTGAATTTTCCTTAACCATTTTCTCCAACCTTCTTGAATTTTCTGCCATTCTTTTAGAAGTTTCGTTTGAATTTTCTTTTACCATTCTCTTCATGTTTTCCTCCATTTTTCTAGAATTTTCTTTAATTTTTCTAGAAGTTTCAGCCGAATTTTATTTTACCATTCTATCCATGTTTTTAGAATTGTCTTCCATTTTCTGCATCATAGCAGCAAACATTGTGCTAAGTTCCATGTTGCTTGTTACTGCACGGGTAGCAACTTCTATTTCTTCTTTTTCATCAAATTCATAAGCTGCGATGTCAATATTGCGTCGCTTAAATTCATCGATTAATCTTCTCTACAGCTCAGCTTTATTTCCTGCAGTCGGCAGATCCAACTTGCCCATCTCCTTCTAAGCTGTTCAACTTTTAGCTCATCGAATTTCTTTGTTTTTCAATTTTATTTTATTTATTTTTTATTTATTGCAATTTCACTTCTGACACCAGTTGTTACGTTTTTTACTTAATAAAACGCATTAAGGTTTATTCCCTTTCTAATAAACCTTTGAGTTCTTTTAATTGCAAATCAAAATTGATAAACACACGAATTCAACTTAACAAACTTAATTGAAATTAATTATAATGTTCAAAAAATTTAACCACTATTGTAAGTAACGATCTGAACCGTTTAATGTCTCCAATCAAACCAAACTAAACTTTCATGAGTTAGCCTGTGTTAATAGTTCAAAACTATTCCTAGTTGATTCAAGAACCGTCTAGTATTTTCTAGAAGGTTGTGTTCGAATTATTTTAAAATAACTTAAAATCTAAATCTAAAGTCTACAATTACAATTGCTAGAAAATTTAGTACAGTGGCGCTCATAAAAAAAGTAACTAATATGACATAAAACTATAATTTACAAGATAACTTATAACTAAAACCATAAATAATTCTTAGACAAATCTATTTTTGTAACAATATGTATGAACATACATACATTAACATACACGTTTTGAGCAAAAAAATTTTTTGTTTTTATTCTCGGTGTTGATAAACAATAAATAATAAGAAGAGCACAACTGTAAACAGTAAAGTAAAAAAAAAACAAAACGCAAATTTGTGCAAATTATGCCAAAACAATAAAACAGAATGATAGAAACGCATATATCACAGTGAGTGTTAACGAAGCAAATGCAGAAATAAAAAATTAATCGATGATAGCAAATTTCTAACGGTTAAACCTATTACTCGCACGCGATCTCTCTCACCCTCTGTATTTAATAATACGGTTGATACACTAACAAATATAAAACCTGCAAGCGTTGCCTTAGCGGCAAAAACAATTTTAATAAGTGATGAAAATATTAACCCCAAATCAGGCATAATAGAAAACTAAGTTTTACCTTCTGTGTCTAATAATACATTTGATTTCAATACAATAACAAGTTAGAGTGCTATATTCGGCTGTGCCGAATCTTTAATACCTTACACCGACAGGAGTGAGCTCTTTATGATAAATACATATATATTATAAGCTAAGCTTCACAAAATCGAGCGTCAGCATTAAAATTAGTTGCGGTTTAGACATGAATTAAATTATTGACCGACAATAAGAAAACTTTATGCGTTTCTTGTTAGAACTTTGAACAGGCTTGAGTAAAATATCATGATTCGTAAAAGTTTTAGCCGAACTAAAATAATTTCTAGGAGGGTAATTTGTATCGGTCCTATGGTACATTATGGCCCAATCATCCCAAAATTCTGAAGACTGATTTCTGGTATTACAAAAAATAAATTAGAATAAATTTCAATACAGCAGTGTAATTAGTTTTTGCGTTAACAGAAAATTTCACAAATTTGCATGATATTTTTTCTGGCCATATAAATTTAAGTAAGAAATTTTACCGCAATACCTATATCTGTGATGGTTTAAGGCGAATTTTATTATTTTCCCAAAGTGAGCTTTATTTGGTTTTAGACGCAATAAACTGTTTTCGAGAGTAGGGTTTATATGTGGCCTAAAGTAAATTATGGACCAATCTTCACGAAATTTGGCAGTGTGATTTCTCGTCCTATAAAACTGTGACGTACCGAATTTAAGTATGCTAGCGTTATTTATTGCGGTTTTAGGCGTACTAAACTGTTTTCCGGGAATAGGGTATATATGGGGCCTAGTATAAATTATGGACAGATCTTCAAAAACGTTAACAGTGTGATTTCTAGTCCTATAAAACCGTGACGTACAAAATTTAAGTATGGTAGCATTATTTATTGCGGTTTTAGGCGTACTAAACTGTTTTCCGGGAGTAGGGTTTATATGGGGCCTAGTGTATATTATGGACCGATCTTCAAAAACGTTAACAGTGTGATTTCTAGTCCTATAAAACCGTGACGTACAAAGTTTAATTATGCAAGCATGATTTATTGCGGTTTTAGGCGTACTAAACCGACCGATCTTCAAAAAATTTTACAGTGTGATTTCTGGTCCTATAAAACTGTGACGTACCAAATTTAAGTATGCTAGCGTTTTTTATTGCGGTTTTAGGGTACTAAACTGTTTTCCGCGAGATGGGTTTATATGGGGCCTATGGTAAATTATGGACCGATCGTCACGAAATTTACCAGTATGTTTGCAGTCGTACAAACCAAATTCGAGCAAAATTTTATGTCATTCCGTGCATTATTAAACCATTTATGTTAGTTTTTGTATCAAAATTATCAATTTTTTTAGGGTGGTGGTTCCACATTTTGATTCATAGTTCTGATCCTACTGAACCGATGTTGCTGGATTTCAATCCTAAGCTGCTTAGGTTAACTACAAGCAATTTGAGACCAAGTTTGTTCTTTTATTTTGCGTTTTTCGAAAGTGAGCGTGTTTTCAACAGACGGACAGACGGACATGAATTACTCAATTACTCGACTTAGAATTACTCAAGGAGCCAGAATATATATACTTTATGGGGTCTTAGATGTATAATAAAAAAGTTTCACACGGAAGGACAAACTTAGTATACCCTTATTCACCGCAGTGGTGGTGGAGGGTATAAAAAATATAAAACCTGCAAGCGTCGCCTCAGCGGCAAAAAAAAAATTTTAATAAGTAATGAAAAGACTACCCCTAAGTCAGGCATAATGAAAAACTCAGCATCACAGGTAAAAAGTGGTCAAAAACCCTCAAGAACAAGTTGGTATTGATAGGTACATAACAGTGCTTAAACGGGGTCGCAGACCAACCTCTTCTGCAGTTGCTTCGGTCCCAAAAGGTTTAAAAGATGGTAATGCTGATAGAATAAATTCACATAAACGTTTTGCAATTTTAGACGAGGAATCCTCAGAAGCACAAAATGTTATCAAATCTTCTAAGCCACCCCCGATATATCTTAGAGAGCAAAACTCAAATGAATTAATAAAGAATTTGATCTCGGTAATAGGTGAAAATTCTTTTTATGTAGCTTTTATGTAGCAATAAAGCGTGGTAGTATATATGAAACAAAAATACAAGTTAATCGTGAAGATGATTTTCTTGAAGAAATAACTAAATTAGAAGCACTAAAAAAAACTTTTATACATACTAGGTGAAGAGCAGTAAATTTCTTCAGGTAGTGATAAAGGGCATTGATTCATGAGTAGACCCAGGTGAGATAAAAACGTTTTTAGATAAGAAGGGCTTGGTCCCGTGCAATGCTTAAACTACCAAAAATTTGGTCACACTAAGGCATACTGCCATTTACCCCTTGTTTGCGTTGTGTGTGAAGAATTGCATGGTACAGCTCTCTGCGATAAGTCTAAAAACGACCGCAATGTAAAAAAAATTCAGCAACTGTGGTGGTAATCACCCTGCCAACTATAGAGGATGCCCTGTATACTCTATAGTCAAGCGCTCGGTTGGACCGAAACCTAATCCCCCTCAAATGCAGGTAACAAATCAAGATAACACTAAAGACATACAGGTACCGCAGCATAGTAATAACAGAACATCCTACGCTAACTTCCTCAAATCAATCCATATGCCAATGCAAGATGATCGTCTAGAAAAAACCATGGAAACACTAGTGCAAACAGTAAATAACTTTACGACAACAATGGGTAATATGATGCAGGAAATGTTAAGAATGCAATCGATGTTATTGCAAGCTGTACTAAACAAGCCATGAACTGCTTAAAAATTTGCTTTTGGAACGCAAACGGCATCCGCCAACATAAAAATGAAATAGAATGCTTCCTTAAAAATAAACCAATTGATGTTATGATGGTTTCTGAAACTCATCTGACCTCAAGCAACACGTTTAAAGTCAATGGTTATATATTATATGATACCAAGGACCCTCGAGGTAGAGCTTGCGGGGGTTCTGCTATTTTGATAAAAGCCCGAATCAAACACTACTTAATGTGTGATCATAGTGAAGATTATCTGCAAGCAACGAACATTTATGCTGAAGAGCTAAATCGAAACTTAGTACTTTCATCTTTATACTCTCCACCTAGATTTTCAATATCAGAGAGCCAATATTATAAATTTTATAAGTCATTAGGACCCTGTTTCCTAGCCGCTGGCGATTACAACGCTAAACATACCTTCTGGGGGTCACGGCTTATAACACCAAAGGGTCGTGTTTTGTATAATTCAACCTCTAAAATGGATTTAAATGTGGTTGCGAGCGGACAACCAACTTATTGGCCTACTGATCAGCAAAAAATTCCAGATGTCATGGATTTTGGCGTTGTTAAAAACATCCCCGCAGAAACGATTCATGTTGAATTTTCCTTAGAATTATCTTCCGATCACCCATCTACAATTGTTACTTTAACTCTCCGTGACACACACTTTTACTTTTTCACATTAGTACTGCACTGGGTCTGGCCAGACCCCATATAAATGTTAATGTATTTGCATTCGTTCACATTATTTTTTTATGCAAATAGTTTTAAAAACGGTTTAAATTGCATCAAATATAATTAAAAATGCTGGTGGTTTATTAATTTCATTTCTAGTTTTATTTTTATAAAGTCTTTAATTCATAAAGAAATGGAACCAGAGTACATTAAATAAAAATTGTTATATTATTAATCTAAGCAACTAAAACATATATATTCTACTTTGGAGTGTTGCTGACATACAGCATTTGAACATTTTGAACAAAAGAATCGATTCTTTCTGCGAATTTTTTCACTTCCCGTTGCGCATTCTACACAAGATTTCTTTACGTCTAGGGTATCAGCACCGCTTTTGGCAGTTATTATTTTGTTTATCTGAAATGAAAAAAGAAATTCACAAAGTGGATGTTAAATAGAACCAAAATAGAATAATTTTGTTTATTTTATTCAACTTACTTTTATGGGTTTTCCAAGAACAGATTCTATAGCCGAACGAGTACTAAATTGACCCATAACATAAGTGTTATTCATTCGGTATTCGATATTTGGAAAAACTAAAGAGTTATATAACGTATTCAAAAAATTGCGTCTTGCATCATTTCTTTTATTGTCATCGACTTCCTTACAAATACAATATGCTGCCAGTGCCATAATATCTAACATATTGCAGAAAAATGCAAAAGTCCACCTCTTCGTTGTGCTCTTTGTTGTAAAATGCGAAACCATGCAATCGACACCAGCTTTATTTTTATTATAAAATAAAATTGCTTCTGGTTTATTGGCTTCACCTTCACAATTATCTGTGTAATGTACAGTGGACAGAATATTGACGCATTTATTCTTTTTTGGAACATAACTGCAAAGTGAAACCAAATTGTCGTGAAAGCCAAAAACAGATGAATGAACTGGTCGTGAAGGACTTTTTCTCATTTCTATAGGAATGCATTTCTTGTTAGACCGAATGGTGCCAACGAATGCTAGACCAAGATTAGCCAGACGCTTTGCTCCTTCTAAAGATGTAAAAAAATTATCAGCGACAATTGTGCGACCACTTTTAGCGTACGGCTTTGCAAGCTGCAGCATAACGTGTTTGCCTTGATTTATTTCACGTCGTTCACCTGCCTTTCGGCCTGTGTATAATTTTCCTTGTAATGGATACTTTGTTTTTGAATCACAGGCCCACCAAATTTTTATACCATATTTTGCAGGTTTTGTTGGTATATTCTGTGTAAATTTAGTTTTTCCCCGGTATGGAAACAATTGCTCGTCAATAGTTATACTCTCATGCGGACTATAATTCTTCCCAAGATTTTCGTTGAGAAAATTCCATATATCACGAATAGGTGCAGCTTTGTCGTCGAGTAATCGAAATGAGCGTGTTCTTCCGTTGTCAAACCGAATGTATCTCGTCAGGGCTATAAATCGATGAAGAGACATTGCGGCCCGAAATATGGGTAAATTATTAGTACGCCAAGACTGCTTCAGTGAAAAAATATAACCGTGTAAAAGTGATGGCTACTTAGCGGTTATCTGGGCGTAAATAAAAAACTTCATTACTGAACACCTGTTTTAGTCAATTGATTTATTTTATGGAAAAAAAAAATTAAAGTGACGGAGGTTAAAATAAGAATGTACTGCAGTTTTTCATACAAAATATATGTGGGTCTGGCCAGGCCCACTGTGGTTCTAATACGACATAGGTTTCAAAATATCCTTCTAACTCCTTTTCTGTTTACTTTTTTCGTCCCGTTTTTCCACCACCAGAAAGCCAAGAAAATTTCAGAAGGGTACCTGAAAATTCAAATCTCTACCCATATTGCAAACACGGTTAAAATGCAAAACAAATTGGAAAAGGTCTGACCAGACCCATGACTGTAACGGACGGCTTTTCTAAGCGTACACGCAAACTGTCAAGAAGCATCTCGTTACTTACAGGATCATATATTTGAACTGGAAAGGTGGTTAAAAAAATGGAGGATAAAGATCAATGAGCAAAAATGCTCACATATAACATTCACATTGCGTCGGGAAACATGCCCCCCCTATTAAAATCAATAATCAAATAATACCCCAACACTCGCATGTAAAATACCTCGGTATACATCTAGATCGGCGTTTAACGTGGAAATGGCATATAGAAGCTAAATTAACTCAAATGAAACTAAAAGCAATCCAAATTAATTGGCTTATTGGAAGAAATTCTGTTCTTAGTCTCGATTGCAAACTTGTACTCTACAACTCTATCTTAAAGCCAATTTGGTGCTACGGTATTCAGTTATGGGGCACTGCCTCTGCTTCTAATATCGAAAAAATTCAAAGGCGCCAAAATAAACTTCTTCGAATAATCACAGCCGCTCCCTGGTATGTCAAAAACTCAAATATCCACAAGGATCTCAATGTGCCATTGGTAAAAACTATGATAACGAAATATGCAGTAAAATATTTAAAAAGGCTGGAACTGCACCCAAATCCATTAGATCGAAATATTTTAAATTATGGCGGCCACACTCGCTTAAGGAGAAGAGACACTTTCACACTCACCCAATCAGATGAACGATAAACACCTACATATGTGAACAAAAACCGTGATGACGAAATGTTTTTTGTCTGGCACTGGCAGGACATAAAGCAAATATTAAGATAAGATTTGATTAATTATTGTTAGTTCATATTTAATATACGAAGATTCAATAAATAAATACTGAAAAAAATGTTCTCAAAAGTCAACACAAGTAACTTGCCCACTCACATCATGAACAATATCATCTTTTCTTTTCTTGCTAAAACAAAATATTTATTATCTTTCAATTTTAAGAAATGATAATCTCGGTAACTCATTTATATGCTCATTTTACCATAAATCTTATTTTGTCTTGTAAGATTTTGGAAATTCTGGTGATCTCAAAACCGAATAATTTACTCTCTGTCTCAAGATAAACGAAAATAAACTGTTTTTTTATGACTGTTTTTGTATGTGCATACAAAAAAAAGTTCTGACAAGCTTTATTACACTGCGGAACAGTCATTTTGCGGTTTGGAACTTTGTGTAATTTTTTTACTAATTTGAGGTCGCTGATTCCAAATCTAACCTTAATTTTTCTCTATCAGCTCCAGTTTTAGAGATATACCGTTATGTCCAAAATTAAGGCACTTTCAGCACATATATTGAAATAACATGAAAATGGTGCATCATATTCCCTTAAGAATATGTCTTCGAGTAATCGAAATGAGCGTGTTCTTCCGTTGTCAAACCGAATGTATCTCGTCCGAATGTATTAGTACGCCAAGTCTGCTTCAGTGAAAAAATATAACCGTGTAAAAGTGATGGCTACTTAGCGGTTATCTGGGCGTAAATATAACACTTCATTACTGAACACCTGTTTTAGTCAATTGATTTATTTTATGGAAAAAAAAAATTAAAGTGACGGAGGTTAAAATAAGAATGTACTGCAGTTTTTCATACAAAATATATGTGGGTCTGGCCAGGCCCACTGTGGTTTTTTGTTTACTTTTTTCGTCCCGTTTTTCCACCACCAGAAAGCCAAGAAAATTTCAGAAGGGTACCTGAAAATTCAAATCTCTACCCATATTGCAAACACGTTTAAAATGCAAAACAAATTGGAAAAGGTCTGACCAGACCCATGACTGTAACGGAGGGTTAATGAACCCAAATAGAATCGTATCTACGTCTGGTTACTTATCGACGTCAGCCATACAAATACATTGGTTAAAATAAAAAAATATCTTAGTTGCACAGAAAATATTTCGCTTAGTACACCGGAGAACGTGGATCTCGCTATTGTAATTTTGACAGTTATCTCAAAAATTTCAACATTCCAGCATAACCCTCAAAAAAAACAAAACACAATAACATATATTCTGCAGATGTCGAGCGTCTATTGACTAAAAAAAGTAGAGTTTGAATAAAGTGGCAATTGCACAGAT
The DNA here is from genome assembly GCA_943735925.1 of Pollenia amentaria. NCBI lineage: Eukaryota > Metazoa > Arthropoda > Insecta > Diptera > Polleniidae > Pollenia > Pollenia amentaria. The sequence goes on along the minus strand of OX031008.1, from coordinate 38,291,216 downwards.
CCCCCCCCAACTTAAGACTTTATTAAAAGAGTGCACAAAAAGGCTAAGAAAGTTACTGCAGACTCATTAAACGGCTTCCTGGGAAAAATATCTTAAGGAATTGGTGCAACTCCACAATCAGACTACTCATTATGGCGTGCAGCTAGAAGACTAGATCAGTTATATCTAAGCTACCATTAAGAAACTTGAATGGAAGTTGGGCAAGAGATGACATTGAAAAAGGAAATCTGTTTGTTCATCATCTGAAAAACGTATTTACCCTTAATACATCTCACTATATAGCAGTGGAGTTACCGCCTGTAAATGTTAGAGCAGCTATTCCCCTAAGATTCGAGTTTAGAGAAATCGAAAAGGCTATTTGTGATTTAAACACCAAGAAGGCACCCGGTATTGATAATATCAGTAATAAAATGCTTTTGGAGCTACCAAGGAAAGCAATGAAAATTATTCTTATTATTTTTAATGCTACTTTACGCCTTCAATACTACCCTCAAGAATGGAAGGTTTCCTTAGTAACCATGATACCAAAGTCAGAAAGGATCACACATAAGTTGAGTCGTACAGGCCTACTAGCTTATTATCTTATATCTCAAAGCTATTTGAGAAACTGCTAGTGTCAAAACTAACGCCAATTTTAAATGAAAATAGATGTATTCCAAACCATAAATTCGGTTTTAGAAGAAAGCATATCACAATTGAACAAGCTCATCGAATAGTAAATGTCATAAGAAAAGCCTTTAAAGAAAAAAATATTGCTCAGCACTCGTCATCGATGTGTCTCAAGCTTTTGATAAAGTCTGGCATGAAGGTTTACTACTGAAATTGCAACAAAACTTACCAGCAAACATATACAAGCTGTTAAAAAGCTACTTAGTCGGTAGTCAATTTATTATTAAAGAAGGCAAATTTTTAAGTTCTCCACAGCCAATTAACGCTGGAATCCCACAAGGCAGCATCCTGGGCCCTCTATTGTACTTAATTTATACTTCGGACATGCCAACAAACAGCTACACACATACCTCAACATTTGCGGATGACACAGCTTTCCTAAGCGTACATGAAAACTGTCAAGAAGCATCTCGTTACTTACAGGATCACATATTTGAACTGGAAAGGTGGTTAAAACAATGGAGGATAAAGATTAATGAGCAAAAATGCGCACATATAACATTCACATTGCGTCGGGAAACATGCCCCCCTATTAAAATCAATATTCAAATAATACCCCAACACTCGCATGTAAAATACCTCGGTATACATCTAGATCGGCGTTTAACGTGGAAATGGCATATAGAAGCTAAATTAACTCAAATGAAACTAAAAGCAATCCAAATTAATTGGCTTATTGGAAGAAATTCTGTTCTTAGTCTCGATTGCAAACTTCTACTCTACAACTCTATCTTAAAGCCAATTTGGTGCTACGGTATTCAGTTATGGGGCACTACCTCTGCTTCTAATATCGAAAAAATTCAAAGGCGCCAAAATAAACTTCTTCGAATAATCACAGCCGCTCCCTGGTATGTCAAAAACTCAAATATCCACAAGGATCTCAATGTGCCATTGGTAAAAACTATGATAACGAAATATGCAGTAAAATATTTAAAATTGCGATTTCCATAAAAAAAACGTATTTTAATGTGTATGTGTGAACAAAAAACTTTTGATTGTATTCACTTATCCATAAAAAAACATATTTGAATGTATATTTTTTTTTTTTTTTTTTTTTTTTTGTTCACACATACACATTAAAATACGTTTTTTTTATGGAAATCGCAATTTTTATCAATTCGGTAAATTGTCAACACAATCAAAAGTTGTGCACCGATTGCAATGAAATAAAGCTCATTTCATTCGAAATATGTTGAACTAAATGCTTCTAAACCCATTCTGTGATTTTTGTTGCACATTTATTTTTTATGAATTTTTAAGAACAAAAAAATTTTTTTTTTCTTAAAATTTTATTTGTTTTTTTAAAAACTTCAACAATATCTCTAAAATTACTGGCCAAATTTAAAACAATTTTAGTACGTTTTAAAGATAATATTGTTAGCGAATTTCGTTTTTTTTTTCTTAAGGGAATATGATGCACCATTTTCAGGTTATTTCAATATATGTGCTGAAAGTACCTTAATTTTGGACATAACGGTATATCTCTAAAACTGGAGCTGATAGAGAAAAATGAAGGTTTGATTTGGAATCAGCGACCTCAAATTAGTAAAAAAAAATACACAAAGTTCCCGGCCGCACAAAAAAAGTTCAATTTTGTTCCGCAGTGTTATTAATTGGTTATGTTAGGTTCCATGGGCAGCCATCGAGAGGCAGCACACTTGGGTCCTTCAGCGGTCCCTTTGTGATACCCAGCGCCAATGCCCATCCCAAAGAGCAGTTACTCAGATGGCGTCACTGCAAAGTTGAGCCAATTCGTCTTCCTAATGAAGAGAAGAAGCAATCTTAGTTATATTTTAGATAGATCCTCCAAACAGGAAAACACCGGTTCTCCCAGGTATTTTTCCTGATGCCCCGTAGCCCAGGGCATTGACAGAGAAAGTGAAGCACAGTCTCCTCTTCCTCCTCATCATGACAACTTCTACAGTAGTCATTGAATTCCAGACCCATTCTTCAAGCATTAGTACCAACAGGCCAGTGTGCAGTCATGACCGACACCACAGTTAGGGTTGTCATTCGTACTGTTTTTATTAGAACATGTACTGCTTTTTTGTTTAAAGTACTGATTTATGCATTACAAGCAAATCAGTACGCAAATGTACTGATTTTTTCATGAATGTACTGTTTTTGTACTGTTATTGTAAATTGATTTTATTCAGTATATAGTTTGTTATATTGTTAAATTGCTTGCAATACAAATATTAATATAGATGAGTTATTATCTTTGAGTTATTAACATTAAAGATTTTTGCGGAGTCAGTACGAAAAAAGAAGACAGTAGAAGAAAAGTGGAAAGTGTTTCTATTCTAAATGGTGGTCCTTTACGAATTCGAGGAAATGTGTAATTTTATTTCTACCATTCCACATTCAAACGCTTTTACAGAACGAATCTTTAGTTTTCAAAGTGGAGGAAAGAGAGAAACAGGCTCCTAATATAAAACCTAGAAAGTGAGTTGCAGATCAAGACAAACTTTGGATGTTGTTGTAATGAGTCTTACGATTTCTTGAAGACTACATACATAATTGAAATTATGGACAATGTACAGAAATTCCATAAATATTTGTAACTTGTAACATTGTAACTATAGTATATTATACTTAAATGTGTATGTCCATACATATGTAAATATATTATTTATAAAAATATATAGTATAAGATCGTCTGGAAAACGATTGTGCCTTTTGCAATAATTGCAATTATTTATAATAATTGGTTGTAAATCACTTTTAAATAATTTTTTTAAATTATTTTGAAGATAAATACATAACAAGCTTCATTATTTCAAGTGTTAAATTTGTCTTTAAACATTGTTATCCTTATATTGTTAGCTTGGTGCTAAAAAGGTCAATGTCAAATAATTAATATTTGAGAAAATTTAAATTTAAGTTTTTTTTTATAAAAGAGCTCTTAGTCAAATTGGCTAGCAAAACCCTTTTGAAGCTGTTCCCGGTTAAATTATACATTGTCTGTTTCCTCAAAATAAAAGCGATTCAGCATGTCCTTTTAATTGAAAAATGAAATTAATTATGCTAGTAGACTTAGCAAAAAACTAGTTTTATTTAATTTTATGCTGCCTTATATTCAAAAAATATAATAGAATATAGAAAATAAAGTTTTAGTTCAAAAGTTGGTCACGTTTTTTTAGTTTAATTTTTGCTAGGTGTGACCGTAGCTTAAGAAAAGACCTAATGCAACAATTAACTCAAAACAGCTAAATATTGCCATTAGGCCTTTTAGTACCAAGCTTCAGACATAATAAACTCAAATTTTGCTCTTAATAAAATTAATGTTTCTTTAACAAGAAATTAAGAATCGAATTTTTAACAACTTGTTGTGTTTTAGATTTTTTTGTTATTCACTTTGTATTACCGCTAAAAATATATACGATATTGAATTATTGTTTTGAAAAAATTCAGTTTTATTAAATAAATTTTGTCCCTGTTCAAGTTTTGTTTTAAAGAAGATTAAAGGTTTTTATGCTATTAATTGCAATTGTATATTAAAAAAGGTATATGTACTGTTTTTTATGAATTTGTACTGCTTTTTTTCTCTTATGTACTGTTTTTTCTGGTTTCAAAACTGGCAACCCTTACCACAGTCCGGATTTGGTCCCTATTGAACCTAAGTAGAGATTTGGTTTTCCGTTCATCATAGCCACGCAAAAGGTGGACTTACAGGTCCATCCCTTTTGCGTAGTTCTATATTTGTCGCGCAGAATGAGTGACTTACAGTGAGCCATTGGAAGGCCAATGAATTGATCAATGAATGTTTCATCCATGCGACCACCTTCCTTGGCCAGCTCATCTGCTATCTAGTTTCACGGGTAGTCTGAGTGCCCTGGTATCCATATAAGCGCTAAATCTGAATGTTCAGCAATCTCATTCAAAGACATCCGGCATTCCACCCGCAAGAGAAGCAATGGCAGCATTGCTATCAGTAAATATACGTATATCTCCCGATACGCGATAATGCTTTAGCCAGTTGGCTGCCCGCTTTATAGCCGATATTTCCGCCTGCAGGACACTACATCCATCCGGCAGACGAAAGGAAACTTTTACGCCCAGTTCCTCTATGTAGAAACCTCCGCCAACTCTTTCCCCCTTCCTTGAACCATCAGTGTATACCCCCAGGGCTGGTTCATGGAAGGTGTCCATGACCGACAGCGCACTTTCGTGCGCTATATGTGTAGCGTACCTCGCACCAAAGAAAGGCTCTGGGGAGCAGTAGTCCACTCCCTCAGAGACAATCGAGCATCCCATTATCTTGGAGTGGCCATAGTCACGGTTCGACCAGCCGTGTGCCGCGTTCAACCGTATCTCCGAGCATAGAGCCATCTGTCTGGCCGTGATGTCCACCGGTAGCCAGTTTAGCATTGTAAACAGCGCCCTGGTGGGAGTGGAGCGCATTGATCCTGTGATCATCAATGCGACCAGTCTGTGTACCTTCTCAAGCATCGCACGGTACCTGCCCTTATCCAGCGCAAGTCCACCGCAACAACACCGTAATACAGAGTCTGCTTTACTACAGTCTCAAAGATCCAATTGACATACCTCGGGTCCATGCCCCAGATTCTGCCGATTGCACCTCTGCACGCATATATAGCAACAATTGCCTTTTCCATCCTCGTCCGGATGTTCAGACCCCACGACAGTTTTCTGTCCAAGATTACGCCCAGATACTTGGCGCTATGAGAGACCTTAAGTTCAGTCCCATTTAGCCTCGGAAGTCTCATGACCTCGGTCCTATACTTCCTTGTGAAGAGAAACCAGTTCCGTCTTAGACGGATTAACACCCAATCCGCATGATACGCTCCAGGTGCTAAGTACCCTTAATGCAGCCTCCATACACTGAGACATTATATTCAAATGCTTCCCCGTGATGGCCACTGCAACATCGTCAGCATACGCCACAGTTTTAATCCTCATGTCGTCCATTTTCGTCAACATGGTGTTCATAGTCAGGTTCCACAATAGTGGGGATAATACTCCCCCTTGGGGAGTACCCCTGCTTACCAGTCTCTGAAAGCTGGTCTCAACTATCGTGTAACAAATGACCCTATTCCTGAGTAAACTATCCACAAATCTACATATGCCATCATCAACCCCCAGACTCCTCATGAATCCAACGATAGAATCCGGGTTGACATTATTAAAGGCCCCTTCAATGTCGAGAAAGGCCACCAGGGCACACTCCTTAAATACGCGTGATCTCTCAATAGTTCCAACTAATGAGTTGAGAGCTGTCTAGACAGACCTACCCTTTGTGTAGGCATACTGAGAGGTCGAGAGTAAACACCTTGGGATGGTCATCCTCAAGTGAATGTCGATAACTCTTTCAAGAGTCTTGAGAAGAAAGGATACAAGACTAATCGGTCTGTAATCCTTCGCTTCGGTGTGAGAAGTTTTCCCTCCCTTGGGGACAAAGACTACTCTACACAAGGTCCAGCTCACAGGTACATACGAAAATCGAATGCATCCCCTGTATATAGCCATTATCCAGGGTATAATCATAGTCGAATTCCTCTGCAGGTCCGCCGGAATTATACCATCCATACCCGGAGATTTATACGGGCCAAAGCTGTCGACAGCCCACTTAATCCTATCGTAGTCCATTGGGATGGACAAAGGACCGGGCATCGATTCACAAACCTGATCCAGGAAAGTGAGTGTCAACTAACAACTCGATTCGACAGAAGTTCTCCAAGCTTTTCTTTTCGCCGATCTCACCAAGTTTCTGAATTATTAAGTGAAGACTTGTACTCCGCCCAATTACCATGACGCTTAGCCATATTGAACAACCTACGACAGTCTCTTCTTGCCTGCGCAATATCAAGATCCCACCAAGGTAGAATATCCCTGCCCCTATGCAGCATTGGCTTGCACGCCAAGGAAGTCGCAAACTGCAGTGAGTCTGTAGGCAGACCCACTACTCTGCCTCTCCCTCAGTGGTTCCAAGGATTGCTGGTTTATCACCACAATCGCCGTCCTTGGGGACCCTTCAGCAGCCGAAACCATCACAACTTTCCAATCCTGTGTGGGCAGTTGATGGTTGCAGCACTGAATGATCTTCAAGATCTCCTCAGGTTCCGATGGCTCGGCAGGGATGGTGGCAATCGATCTAGGCCTCCGTGGTATCTCACCAACTAATACCACATCGAGCCTAGCACCTTCCCAGACCTTTCCTAACATTTGGATGGCCCGCTTCAGAAGCAGCGCGAGCGCTCATCTGCGCAAGCCATCAGCTTCACGCGACCCTGGAACCAGCCAACATCATCGCATTGAGGAGGTGGCATACATACAAGAAATGAACAATATTTACTCAAGCAAAACGAGATTTCCATCGATCTCACTTTTATCATTTTATGAGTAAATTTTCTTAACTGTTTCGTTTTGACAATCACCCTAAAACAACGCCGTTTTTTATATTTTGATACAATTTCGTATTCCTGTTGGCAATATTGCCATATTTCGATGACTTTTAACATATGTTTGTTATTTTGTAAGAAAAATCGCGTTGATATTGTCTTTAATTGCCTTTGATTTTGTCGTCGGCGTTTTTAGTGTTGTCATGTATTTTAAAAATTTAAAAAAAAAATGCAACGTGATTGTTAGCTTTGGGCCCTAATCATATAAACCGCAGCGCAACGCCAAATATAACATTGAAAGCACAAACAATGTCATAAATATTTCGTAATTTTGTTGTTGCTTCCTACAGAAATTCACATTGCGTTTTAAAATTTCAAACGCTTCATTGCGTTATACATGATTAGGGCCTTAATTTTGATTTCTACGGCGGTTTTGATATCTTTTTACATTTGAGTTGTGGCTTTAATATATTTTTGTGGAAATAATTGAAAAAATTTATATAACAAGTAAGTGCCAGTTGGAAAAGCTAGTGGATGATCTTGAGAAGATTCCATCACTAGCCAGTGGATTTCGCAGGGGCTCTGCTTCTAATAATTTTAGGGAACAGTCAGAGACTATTGCCACTGCATTAAATTGTCTTGGTGCTCCAATTAGAACTGGTGATGGATGGCAAAAGGTTTATTTTAAAACTATGCTGTCTGATGGAATTCATTTTACAGATTTCGAGGGACTTAAAATTCAAAGTCAAAAGTAAAATGTACACAAATAAAGCAGAAAGTGAAGCTACTGGAGGTGGTGTATTTAAACAGGAAGCTGTTTTTAGGAAGCTGTCTTCATTGTGCTTGGAGCAAACGTTGATCTCGTCGCTTTCTTTAAATTGGGCTCTATTATTTCCAACACATGTTTAAAGGAAAACCGAAAATAACTTTTACATCTTAAAAAGGATAAAAATCTATTACTTGGGAAAGTATGATTTTAAAAATCACTTACTTTTTATCGGGCATATACAAGATTTCTGTCTAAGCCGTCTTCTTTCCACACTTAATTTTTTTTTTCGTCACTGGAGGAGTCCGAATTAGAAATAATAAACATTTTTATTAAAACTTTACTTTTATCACAGTATTAAACAATTATTGTTTAATATCACTGTACAAGAAATTGACACTTTTTTTCGTGACAAGCTGGTCACCTAGCGTTTTAACATAATTCGGGTGCGCTGAATCCAGATTGGCTCTGGATTTCGAGATATACCGTTATTTCGAAAATGAAGGAGGCTGCACAACATATGTTCGAGTAACTGTAAAACGCTTTAGCTTATTGAAAAAACTTAAAAAACCGAAATTCCACAAGTGAAATTTCTTTCTAATATCCGCAGTCGTTATAAAAACCAAATTTTTTTTTTTTGGAAAAAAAAATATTTTTTTAACAAAATTTCGAAATTTTTGTTTTTTAAAAATTCATAAAAATTGGAAAATGCAGCTATGCTTCTAATTTTTTGCAGACGTATATAAAACGAAATTCCAAACAAATCTGTTTGCAACTTTTGATTTTATTCACAAAAGTCGACAAATTTTAATTAATTTAAAAATTTCATAAAACGCAATATTTGTGTGGGAGCCCCCCTAAGGGATGGTGATAAAGGGAAAGTTAAATTTGAGAAAATGTTAAGAACAGAAAACTAATGGAGGTCGGTCATTCATTTTATCCCCCTAGGGGCGAGTCCTGGGCATTTATGGGACTTTTTCTTCAATATATTTCTACTCTGCATTGAACATTTTGTATGGAAGCCCCCTTAAGTAATGGAGATAGCGGGTGGGTATGTTAGCAATAAATGATTAAGATGAAAAATAAAGTTGGCTGGTCATACATTTGGCCCGTCTAGGGGTATCTCAGGCGCTGCAGGTGCAAAATTTAAGGTTAGGGTTCTACGCGTATAAAAAACAAAGTTCCAAACAAAATAAGCTATAAGTGATTAAAGTCTGTCTACAACTTTTGATTTTTTCAGAAAAGATGAAATTTTTTTATTTTTTATACTAACCAAACTTAAAAATTTTAAAACAATAATTTTTGTTATTAATTAGTTAAAGTTAAAGTTTTTATTTAGAAATTTATTCTTCTTCCTCCTGCAGACTCCAACAAATATCCCCTAATAGCGAATCAAGTTGTTTGCCGCTATACCAGTGTTCGAGCCTGGCTGTTACTTGGTGAAATCTCTCGCCATGTTCATCAGACTCGGCTGGTGATTGTTCATTAAATTTTTCGGCATGGTAAAGCAAAAAATGTATTTTCAATGACATTCTAACGTTTAAGTTTTTAAATGCGGTTAGCAAATTTTTGATTAAAATTCGCCAGTTTTCAGGCCGATGATTTCCTACTACATTTTCTATTACTGATTTCACAAAATTCCAGGCCAATAGCTCGATATCATTCAATGCAACCTCAAATTGAATGTCCGGTCCATTAAGAATTCCTGTAAAATAAAATCTCTATAATATGAAATATAAATCTAATTTAATAAAGTAGTTAGAGTTCATACCTTATTTTACTTTCATGCCGCTTAATCGGAAAAATGCGGCGCAATTCGGTAAAAGCAACACCATCTGGGCTCAATGCTTTTATAAAATTTTTTACAATACCCAGTTTGATGTGGAGTGAAGGAAGCAAAATCTTTTCCATCGGCACAAGTGGTAATTCAATAACATTATTTCTATGCAATCTGCTTTCCTCACGTAAAGCCCAATCCCGTGTATTGTACTGGTCGCCATCGAAACGAGTATTCCATAAGCACATGAAGCACATATTTTTAGTATAGCCCAATTGCATGACTCTTAAAAGACTTACCACTTTTAAATCTGCGCATATTTTCTACTTGTGGTCTTCATATTTAATTAACTGTATTATTTTTTTCATTGATGCGTATGTCTCTTTAGTATTTGTGCTTAGTGCTATCGGAATAAGACTTTTTTAATTAGTGACATGTGGCAAAACTGCTTTTACGCTACTTTTGGAAGAATCAATGAATAAGCGCCAATCTCCAGGATTATATTCATTATAAATTGTTAAAACCAAGCCGCGGATGTCAGTACAATACGCTATAGAATTATTCTCAATAGATTTAAAAAAAGTCGTAAATCGTCTATGGCGATTGATAGCCCCGTATATTTGTACACCTGGTGATAAAATATTAGTGAAGGGGTTGAGGAACTCTTATTTATACTGTAATTGTTTTAATCAAAGTACCTGTCGAGACGTTCATGACCATGTTTTGTAAAAAAAACAAAGCCAGGACGATTAATATAAGTTTTTTACAAGACCGATTAGTGCGGTTTTGACTGCACAATAAAAGACCGATTTGTGTGGTTTTGTAAGCACAATAAAATACAAAGATGTAAGCATTTATGACTTTATTTCTTAATTCTAAGAATTTTTTAATCGGTAACTGTGAATTTTCCAAAATTCCTACCGCAAAGTGAAAGTGTGGTAATAATGCATGCATATTTCTTTGGAATAGCATAAATTTTAATATTTGTTCTTTTGTTTTGTATTGTAAATGGCACAAAAACCGCATTTAAAAATTTTTACGTTAAAATGTCATTGAAAATAAATTTTCTTCATTGGCATATTCTTCATATATACATAATGTTAAATAAAGAATTTAATAATTAAAAAAAATCCTATGAAATGCTCCATATAAATTATATTCTTCATATATATTGAAGAAAAAGTTCCATAAATTCCCAGAAGTCGCCCCTAGTGGAATATAATGTATGACCGACCTCAATTAATTTTTTGTCCTTAACATTTTCTCGAGACATACTTGCCCCTTATCTCCACTTTTTAGGGGGCTCCCATACAAATATTGCGTTTTATGAAATTCTTAAATTAATTAAAATTTGTCGACTTTTGTGAATAAAATCAAAAGTTTAATCATTTATGGCTTGTTTTGTTTGCAGCTTCGTTTTTTTATATGTCTGCAAAAAATTAGAAGCCTAGCTGCATTTTTTAATTTTTTATGAATTTTTAAAAAACAAAAATTTCGAAATTTTGATAAAAAAATTATTTTTTTTCCAAAAAAAAAAAATTATATTTCTAAAACGACTGCGGATATTAAAATAAAATTTCCTTTTCTTAAAGGAAATTTTATTGCGGAATTTCGTTTTTTCAATAAGCTAAAGCGTTTTTGAGTTACGCGAACATATGTTGTGCAACCTCCTCCATTTTAGAAATAACGGTATATCTCGAAAACCAGAGCCAATCTTAAAAAAACGCGGGCACCACTGGATTCAGCGTACCCGAATTATGTTAAAACGCCATGTGCCCGGCTTGTCTGTTTTTTCAACTAGCATAGTGTATTTAATGCAATGCACAAACACCACCATTTTTTTTATCAAACACCGTAAACAAAGTAAATCAGCTGACTCTAATATAACAGTTGTTTGCTGTATTTTGTTAAAATTATCGATAAACAGTCAACGGCGTCGTAACACTCTTACAAAATACCAAATTAACATAGAATTAATGTTGCCTATTATTAGAATTGCTGTTGCCTTAAAATTGCCCTTGCTATTGCCGACGCCAAATAGAATTAGGGTGAATTACTCACATTATGAGAACAAGAAAGACAAGCATAATAAATTGAGTGATATTACCGAGACAGTTTTTTCTATGCTAATGCAGATGTTTAATTGGCATCAATAAACGCAGATGTGTCTGCCAGCTTTTATATCGTCGTATGTTTTTACTTTACCTCATAGTTGCGCATCCGCTGCGAATTTTTTCTAAATTCCTTATAGTGAATTTTTAAACCGTGAAGTTTTCCCAGAATGATCCAATTTTTCAAATATAAATTTGTCTTTCATACATTTTTGTCTGCATATAATAAATTATTTCAAAAAATTTTCTATTAGGCGATACCAAAAGATGAAAATAGGAATAAAAGTAAAAGGTTCTGTTCAGTGAAAGAAAATGTAGCAGCTTTTATTTTAAGAAAATTTGATCAGTTAAAAGGTGCGTTTGAGTACTTTTACAGTAAAATGCAGTAAATGAGTAAACTTAAAAATTTGCTCTCACAAAAAGCTGTTATCCAAAAAATTACGCGAACGCAAAATTTGTAAAAATTCGTAAAATAAAGGCAACAGCTAATGGCAAATAATTGAATTGTTGAAAAATGTTTACACTTTTGACTACTTTACTCGTTTTCTTATCGGTACTCGATTAAATACTTTTTATAACACGAATATTTTTGGAAAACACAAACAAATTATTTTCTGTAAACTTTCATATTTTGTTAGGGATTTATATGTAAGGGCAAAATGTACCCATTTGTGAATAGCCAAACATTTTTTTTTTATATTTGCCTACTACCTTTTTTGTGTCTGTCACGTATAAATGTACCAGTGTACCATTTTTACTTGGCCCACTGTATTCAACACCTGTACCATTTCACTTCTGCCCCACTGTATATAAATATCATACATTTTCCATTGTGACTTCCAGCTTCTTAAATAAATACATACATACAAGTGTAACAACCACAACTTCTCTTTAACATGAGATGATTTTCCCGTTACTTAATTTGCACTAACATTTTTTTTCACATCTTGTTGTTCACGCATGTTATACACGCTTATGTACATAGCTCTGTATTTCGCGAACATTCCTTGGTTGTTATGTTCTGCTTTATAAAAAGTAAAGGAAGTTACAGTTGAGTCAGTCAGTAAGTTGCGGTTCTAGATTACACATGCGTTGTCGGTCGCCGGAGTGAATTTGCTAATAATTTTATTAAGAAGAAAAGTCTTTGAAAAATAAACAAAACCAAAAAGGTGACAATTACTCCTAGTTTATAACCAAAAATATTACAAAAAAAAAAAACAGAACTATTGGTTAATTTCAATTAATTGTGCAAAAGTACCCTACATGATGGGCAAAGTGTGTTAGTTTCCATGATAGTTATTGAGTGCAAAACTATAAAACTAAGTATTAAAACAAGATAAAAGAACCCCCACAGGGCTAAAATGTTTAGTACTAAGCACCAATGTTATGGTCAATTGCCTAAAAGTTTAGTAAATTGCAACTATGGGCTTTAATTTGTGCATCAAATACTAGATTTGTGAACTTATGCAAAAGACATAAAAAGTATAGTAGATAAAAGACCGGCATATATGTAATAAATGTGTTAACAACTTACTTAATTTAGAAAAGCAACAGTGAAATTTTGAAAGTGGGTAAAATGCCTAAACTTTATCAAAGCATAATATATAAAAGACCGGCATATAATAAACGTGTGTATGTGTATTGGTTCATGTGCATTACTGTCTATGTCTTTTGCTAGACTTATCTGCGTTTTACGTTGCGTGCAATTTTATTAGTGACAAACAACTCAAAAAAAAAAAAAAACTATTTTAGAGAAAAAAACAACCTAATAAAATTATTAAAATTATGGAAAAGTCAGGAAATATACAATAGCCGAAAAAAGGGAAAAACCAAAGGAAATTTAGAAAGCCGAAAAATAAGAAAATAAGTAATTGAACTCATGAGATTTTTTTTAATACCAACAAATAATAAAAAGCAGAAGAACCGCCTAGTAAAATAAAAAAATAAAAATCCGTTAGATGCCAAACAGCAGACCCCCTCACCCACCACCAGCTAAGAGGAAGAAATGATGGCCAGTAATTTTTGTTTGACATATATATGTATGCTATGTATGTAAGTAGTCTTAAGCAGCATTTTTATGTAAAAAGATCTAAGTGACGGAAAACAAGAAAAAAAGGAAACAAAAAATTAAAACACGTTAAACTTGTTGATATATTAAATATAAATCTATAAATACATACATATTTTCATGCAGTGGTTAGTCCACCTAAATTAATAAATAAACCCAAAAACAATTGATAATAATTTATTTTGCATTTTCGTATATCCGTTACCCACTGTATGTATATGTATATATATGTATATATGTACATGTATAAGTTATAAAAGGTTGTACTCTTACAAGACGCATTGACAGTCCAACCTCTTATAACCCAACCATTGATTTATAATTAAATATATGTGAATTAAATTGAAGAACCAGCAAAAACAAAAAAGAGAAAATAAATAACTGACCCATTCTATTATCATTACTATTATTAAATTTATGTATAAATAGATATATGCATATACATATATGTGTGGATAGTGCATACCAACTTGTTTTTTTAAGAATAGATAAAACCATATAAATTTTCCCTGATTTCGTGTATCCACTACCTACTGTATATATGTATATGCAGTCCAACCTCATATATTATAACCATACCACATATAAAACTGAATTTATTTGTGAATAAAAACCGAATTTTATATTGAATTAACAGAAAACAATGCGTTTATAAATAATTAAAATCCAAGTCATCCTGGGGTAAGGTAAGTTGTCATGTGGCAGAAAGGGGACTAAATGTTTTTGGGGTAATCGGATAAATTAGAGTGTGCACGATTACCATAGGCACAGCGGCTTAGGCCATGGGAGGGGAAAATGCACTCGGGTGACGAAAACATCCCGTCACTTAAGTTATGGGCACATTTGACAAACCATGAATGCCCTACATGTAGCCACTACTTTCATTAAACCGTTGGTGGAGTTAATACCTGTTTGTTAGAGCAAACATCCTTCAATGTGTCAATAAATCTTTTTTTTATTCAAGTTAAACAGGGACGCAAGATAAAAGCAAATCAATTTAGTGGCCGTGTATTGGGTTATTTTTTTGGGTTTTTCAGATGTGAGCATACCTTTAGAGTAATGGCCTGGACGTTTTAGCTCAATACGAGTATTTGTTAGATTTTTTTTCTGAATTTTCATAACTGGTGTTTTTTTTTGGCGTGAGAATTTAATAGCTATGCTTAAGCGGCGATGAACCTGGGGCTTAATGAAACACACCAATTAAATATGTGCTAGCCGGAACTAGCTTTTGCCAAAGTCTCCTTATTCACGGGAAATTCATATGTTAATAATCGTCTGATAAAACCGCGCGTAACATAGATGGCGCCCAACGTAATTAAAAGTAAAGCTGCTATAAGGATTATTTAACTGTGTTTGTTTTATGGCTGAAGTCAAAGCCAATTAAAGATTTTTTTTCCGATTTTCAAGCAGCGTAAATGATTTTAAGCAGTTATTGAGCTAAAACAGCTGACTCTGTCAGCAAAGCTTTTGAAAGGTGAGCATTGGACTAATTGATTAGTTCAATAAACTTTTGCCATCAGAAGTTTTGCTCGACTGATTTTTTTTGTAACAGCACGTTTAAGTACGGTTTCCATGGCTCTTTGGGTCATATGTAATGGATAGACGATTTCATTACAAGTTGCAAGGGAAACTTGGGTTCCGTTTCTTGAACAAAGGCTTTCCTAGTACTTACAGGTCTTTAAGTCTGACGCAAATTCAAAGTCAGATTCTGATTGCGGTAAATTCTATGAAACCCCCCTAGTTTAAAAGTTGGTTTTTTTTACCAACACATTGAGTATATGCACAAATACTTACATAAATTAATTACAATTTATTCATTTTAATCAGACTTTAAAAATGTAATAATCCCCCACATTAAGCTTTGATTAAGGTTATCATATAGGATTAATCAAATGATACTTGTGGTCTATGGGTTTTTTCTAGAAATCGGTTAAAATGCGCAAATAAACAAATAATTATTAAATCTGCTTTCTGCCTAGGACAACCTGCGTTGCCCCAATGATGACTGGATTTTGACTGAAATTACATTTTTTTTATTATATATTCAAAATCAACTCAATATATTACTACAAATATTATATAAATATACATTATTTTGAATTATAAATTTTTTTTTTTTCCCCCTAGTAACAATTTTTTTTGTAAACATTTCTTTCTCTTCGGCAAGTTATTGAAAAATACAATATATATATACATATATGCATATCTAATGTTGAAAGGTAGGTGAGGGTTCTTATTATGCCAATAAATACACGCAGTTCTTCTCGCTTAAAACACGTAGAATATTCGAAAAACTTAAACGTTCCAAAATCACTTACGCACTCGCGTAGCTTAAGTGTCCCTATTAATACACTTTCGTCAGAATTTTCTGAACAACCTGCCAATACACATAAGTCGCACACGAATTTACCAGACTTATCTCTATTGGATCAGACTCCTTTCAAGGGATTTTCACGGCCAACACACTCTAACAATACCCTGGATACATCCTTTTCGAACATGGCTTCAAATGGAAATAGTCAGGATAATATACAGCCAAGTGGCTTAGGTATAGCGGGTAACGACCCTGATTTGCTAGGGAAAATTCAGGAAGCTGTTAGATCTAGTCAGGATGAATTCCGAAATGAACTTAGTGCCCTTAGGGAAACACTAGCGAACTTGACGGTTAATCCTTGTTCAACTTCTCAATCTCCCGGACTTTCACTTAATATGAATAATTCCACTAGTCCCCCTTTTCCCACCGGTTCTTCTTCCAACAACCCTAATTTAGAAAAGTGGAAAATTACATTCGATGGTACCGGTAACGTAAATGACTTTCTTTTTAAGTTAGATACCTTATTAACTAGAACTCGCTGCTCTGAACACCATCTTCTTGATAACTTCCATATTTTTCTCAGCGGCAAAGCTGATAAATGGTACTGGGAATTTATAAAACAAAATCGTCAGCATACGTATGCTCGGATTAAATATTCAATCACCCAAGAATTTGGTACGTTGGAAACAGATCACGACCTATTATTGAAAATTCATATGAGGAAACGGCAATCTAGGGAATCGTATGACGACTTTCACTCCGCAGTAGTCTCGTTAAACTCTCGCATGAGAGAGCCTCTCGTTGAGAGTAAGCTAGTGGATATACTAAAGAATAACTCTAATTCACAAATCCGTCTTATGCTGTTTAGCACCCACCCAAATAGCTTGCATGAGTTTAGGGATATTGCCAGAAATGCCGAAAAGGTTTTACGCGAGAGTGGAAGTGTAATACCCAGTTCTAGTAGGCCGCGCCAGGTAAACGAAATTGAAATCAACGCCGTAAATGGTGAAGATGTTAGTGAGGATGGTAATGACCCACAGCTAGAAGCATTACATGTTTCTCGTCGTATCGTTCAAAATGACTATGCAAAAATCAAATGCTGGAATTGCCTAGCATATGGGCATTCTTATATTTACTGCCCGGAGGAGGTCAGACACCTTTTCTGTTACAAATGCGGGGAGCGGGGTGTGCTTACCACTAAATGTAAGAACCCCCATCCGGGAAACTGGAAACGAAACGAGAAGGCCACCGGGGACTCTCGTTCGCAGACACAGCCCTCGAGTTTACAATAGATCGACCGATAAACTTTCCACAGGAAGGTAATCTAAGACCTCACATTTTACCCAAAACTTTTCAAGATATAACTAACTCCTGTGAAGAAAACCTTAAGGCTGTTCCCGAAGCCTTGATAAAATGTAGAAACCGTTTCGCCAAAAGAAAACATTTTCGAAAACTGATAGCCTCGTCCATTCTGACCAATTCTGTAGATGAAAGACCGTTCGCTAACGTCCTAATTTTGAATGAAAATTTTCATGGTTTGCTTGACTCTAGTGCTAGTGTCTCAGTGTTGGGAAGGAACAGTATGGAATTCATTAAAAGAAATAATATTGAATTAAGACCTTTTTATTCTAAAATATCGACTGCCGATGGATCTAAGAACTCCATTCTTGGACACTGTAATTTGCCCGTCGCCTATAAGGGAGTTACTCGGAACTTAGATTTTTACGTTGTTCCCACCCTGACTCAAGAGGTGTACTTAGGGTTAAATTTCTGGCAAATTGTTGCCATTGCCCCACATATTGTACCCACTGTTGCCTCCTTAAATATTAACCCAGTGGAAAATAACGGCATTTGCTTCCATAACCTGACTAATGAGCAGAAATTACAACTAGATATTGTAGTCGCAGAGTTCCCCTCGTTTGAAAGATCCGGACTTGGCCGGACTAAACTTCTAGAACACCATATTGACACCGGTGATGCTGTCCCTATTAAATGTAAACATTACCCCCTCTCACCATCAAGGCAAGCTGAGGTTTACCAAGAGCTTGATCGTCTCTTAGAGATTGGCGTTATAGAGGAATCCAACTCACCCTGGTGCTTCCCTATCGTAAATGTCCGAAAACCGGGTAAGGTACGCTTATGTTTAGATTCGAGGAAATTGAACCTAATAACGAAAAAGGATGCATATCCTCTACCTCACATTCAGGGGTTAATGAGTAGATTGCAGGACACTCATTTCATAACCGTCTAGACCTAAAAGACGCGTTTTTTTCAAATTGGCCTCACAGAATCATCGAAAGAGAAAACTGCCTTTGCCGTGCCCGGTAGACCGCTCTATCAGTACCGAGTAATGCCCTTCGGCCTCTGTAATGGACCCCAGACGATGTCCCGCCTAATGGACAAAGTAGTTCCATCTCGACTTAGGGAAAATGTCTTTATCTATTTAGACGATCTTCTTATATGTAGCCCTACTTTTGAGGAACAACTCGGCCTTGTACGCCAGGTGGCAGAATGTCTGAAAAATGCCGGTCTCACGATCAATGTGGCCAAAAGCAAGTTTTGTCAGGCCGAAATAAAATATCTAGGTTACCGCATTGGAAGAGGGTGTCTCAAGGTAGACCCTGAAAAAGTATCGGCAATAGTTGATTTTCCCTTACCAAAAACTCCGCGTCAGGTTCGCCGTTTTGTAGGTATGGCTAATTGGTACCGGTCCTTCATTAAAAATTTTGCAAGTTTATCCGGTCCATTAACCGACTGTTTACGTAAACAAAGTGGAAAATTTTCAGTGCCCCCAGCAGCCATTAATAGTTTTGAGGAGCTTAAGAAAGCTCTATCTAGTGCACCGGTTCTTGCCCAACCCGACTTTTCCCGAGAATTCATCATACAATGTGATGCATCGCGCATTGGTGTCGGAGGTGTGTTATACCAATTAGATGAGGAGGACAAAGAAAGACCAATATATTTTGTATCACAGAAGCTAAATGGAGCGCAACGTAACTACACAGTTACGGAACTGGAATGCTTAGCTGCCGTTATTTGTGTTAAAAGGTTTCGACCTTACGTCGAGGGCTTACCCTTTAAAATTGTCACCGATCACTCCAGCTTAAAGTGGTTGATGAACCAAAAAGATCTGAGTGGCAGACTCGCACGCTGGAGCCTCAAGCTGCAGGGTTACGATTTTATAATGGAACACCGTAAAGGTTCCTTAAACGTTGTGGCAGATACCCTTTCTCGCTTTGATATTGATGCGCTAGACATTGATCATAGTTTTCCTGCAATTGACTTAACCTCTGTAAATTTTAATGACCCTGATTATGACCAGCTTAGGCAAACAGTTTCTTCTCATCTAAATACACTCCCGGATCTACGTCTGTCTGATAACTATATATACAAAAGAGTTCAGTTTCGACATGGAATTGAAAATGAGGAAGAAAGCCTCTGGAGGTTATGGCTACCTGAATCACTCAGGGAAACAGCCATAAAACTAGGACACGACTCTAGCTGCCACGGGGGTTATTTTAAGACCTTATCTCGAGTACGACAGAAGTATTATTGGCCCTGTATGGCCCGTGATGTAAAGACTTACGTGAGTAAGTGAGACGAGTGTAAAGCGATTAAGTCTCCGACACAGGGTCTTCGACCTCCCATGGGAGATGCCTTTATCACTGTTCGTCCCTTTCAGCGTTTATACTGCGACTTTCTAGGCCCATATCCGTGTTCAAAGTCGAAAAATACTCAGATATTCATTGTTCTTGACCATTTCACAAAATTTATTTTTCTCCAGCCATTGAGATCAGCTACTTCCATAAATATCATTGATTTCTTTCAAAACCATTTGTTTAACACCTTTGGAGTGCCGCAGTACGTCCACAGCGACAATGGTAAGCAGTTCGTTTCAAAAGAATTGCAAGAGTTCTTTCATCTTTTCGGAGTGACCCACATTAAAACCGGTCTGTATTCCCCCCAAGCTAATGCCTCAGAGCGAGCCAACAGGGAAGTCATATCAAAAATTAGGTTTTTTTTGAAAGACCAAAGTAACCATCTGAATTGGGATGAGACCATACCCCGCATTCTATCCGTTTTGCGTAGCGATTTTCATACCGCCATTCAGTGTTCCCCATACTACGCTATGTTTGGCCAGAACATGTGCATGCACGGCTCTTCGTACCCAGTTTTAGCGAGACTCAATATGTTGGAGGACGATACTATTATTAAAAGGACAGACAAACTGACCCAAGTGAGGGCGAAAATTCTTCAGAATCTGGAAAAAGCACATGAAAAATCCTCCAAAACGTACAACACCCGTACCAACGCTGTGAATTATCGCGTGGGACAGGAAGTGTTCCGTAAAACTCGAGATCTTAGCAATTTTCAGAAGGGACTAAATTCCAAATTTACCCCAAAGTTCGTAAAATGCCGTATCCGTGCCAAGGTCGGAAATGCTTTGTATGACATAGAAGATCTCCAAGGAAAATTAGTTGGGAGGTTTCATGCCTCAGATTTACGACCATAGTTTCTTTTCATATATAAATTTGCCCGGCTTGTCGTGGGTCGTGCCCCACGTCTTTAAAATACGCGGTTAAATCCTTTTTCCTGTACGTTACTTATTTCAACATTTCCTAACGTAGCAGTTTTGTTAGGGATTTATATGTAAGGGCAAAATGTACCCATTTGTGAATAGCCAAACATTTTTTTTTTATATTTGCCTACTATCTTTTTTGTGTCTGTCACGTATAAATGTACCAGTGTACCATTTTTACTTGGCCCACTGTATTCAACACCTGTACCATTTCACTTCTGCCCCACTGTATATAAATATCATACATTTTCCACTGTGACTTCCAGCTTCTTAAATAAATACATACATACAAGTGTAACAACCACAACTTCTCTTTAACATGAGATGATTTTCCCGTTACTTAATTTGCACTAACATTTTTTTTCACATCTTGTTGTTCACGCATGTTATACACGCTTATGTACATAGCTCTGTATTTCGCGAACATTCCTTGGTTGTTATGTTCTGCTTTATAAAAAGTAAAGGAAGTTACAGTTGAGTCAGTCAGTAAGTTGCGGTTCTAGATTACACATGCGTTGTCGGTCGCCGGAGTGAATTTGCTAATAATTTTATTAAGAAGAAAAGTCTTTGAAAAATAAACAAAACCAAAAAGGTGACAATTACTCCTAGTTTATAACCAAAAATATTACAAAAAAAAAAAACAGAACTATTGGTTAATTTCAATTAATTGTGCAAAAGTACCCTACATGATGGGCAAAGTGTGTTAGTTTCCATGATAGTTATTGAGTGCAAAACTATAAAACTAAGTATTAAAACAAGATAAAAGAACCCCCACAGGGCTAAAATGTTTAGTACTAAGCACCAATGTTATGGTCAATTGCCTAAAAGTTTAGTAAATTGCCACTATGGGCTTTAATTTGTGCATCAAATACTAGATTTGTGAACTTATGCAAAAGACATAAAAAGTATAGTAGATAAAAGACCGGCATATATGTAATAAATGTGTTAACAACTTACTTAATTTAGAAAAGCAACAGTGAAATTTTGAAAGTGGGTAAAATGCCTAAACTTTATCAAAGCATAATATATAAAAGACCGGCATATAATAAACGTGTGTATGTGTATTGGTTCATGTGCATTACTGTCTATGTCTTTTGCTAGACTTATCTGCGTTTTACGTTGCGTGCAATTTTATTAGTGACAAACAACTCAAAAAAAAAAAAAAACTATTTTAGAGAAAAAAACAACCTAATAAAATTATTAAAATTATGGAAAAGTCAGGAAATATACAATAGCCGAAAAAAGGGAAAAACCAAAGGAAATTTAGAAAGCCGAAAAATAAGAAAATAAGTAATTGAACTCATGAGATTTTTTTTAATACCAACAAATAATAAAAAGCAGAAGAACCGCCTAGTAAAATAAAAAAATAAAAATCCGTTAGATGCCAAACAGCAGACCCCCTCACCCACCACCAGCTAAGAGGATGAAATGATGGCCAGTAATTTTTGTTTGACATATATATGTATGTTATGTATGTAAGTAGTCTTAAGCAGCATTTTTATGTAAAAAGATCTAAGTGACGGAAAACAAGAAAAAAAGGAAACAAAAAATTAAAACACGTTAAACTTGTTGATATATTAAATATAAATCTATAAATACATACATATTTTCATGCAGTGGTTAGTCCACCTAAATTAATAAATAAACCCAAAAACAATTGATAATAATTTATTTTGCATTTTCGTATATCCGTTACCCACTGTATGTATATGTATATATATGTATATATGTACATGTATAAGTTATAAAAGGTTGTACTCTTACAAGACGCATTGACAGTCCAACCTCTTATAACCCAACCATTGATTTATAATTAAATATATGTGAATTAAATTGAAGAACCAACAAAAACAAAAAAGAGAAAATAAATAACTAACCCATTCTATTATCATTACTATTATTAAATTTATGTATAAATAGATATATGCATATACATATATGTGTGGATAGTGCATACCAACTTGTTTTTTTAAGAATAGATAAAACCATATAAATTTTCCCTGATTTCGTGTATCCACTACCTACTGTATATATGTATATGCAGTCCAACCTCATATATTATAACCATACCACATATAAAACTGAATTTATTTGTGAATAAAAACCGAATTTTATATTGAATTAACAGAAAACAATGCGTTTATAAATAATTAAAATCCAAGTCATCCTGGGGTAAGGTAAGTTGTCATGTGGCAGAAAGGGGACTAAATGTTTTTGGGGTAATCGGATAAATTAGAGTGTGTACGATTACCATAGGCACAGCGGCTTAGGCCATGGGAGGGGAAAATGCACTCGGGTGACGAAAACATCCCGTCACTTAAGTTATGGGCACATTTGACAAACCATGAATGCCCTACATGTAGCCACTACTTTCATTAAACCGTTGGTGGAGTTAATACCTGTTTGTTAGAGCAAACATCCTTCAATGTGTCTATAAATCTTTTTTTTATTCAAGTTAAACAGGGACGCAAGAAAAAAGCAAATCAATTTAGTGGCCGTGTATTGGGTTATTTTTTTGGGTTTTTCAGATGTGAGCATACCTTTAGAGTAATGGCCTGGACGTTTTAGCTCAATACGAGTATTTGTTAGATTTTTTTTCTGAATTTTCATAACTGGTGTTTTTTTTGGCGTGAGAATTTAATAGCTATGCTTACGCGGCGATGAACCTGGGGCTTAATGAAACACACCAATTAAATATGTGCTAGCCGGAACTAGCTTTTGCCAAAGTCTCCTTATTCACGGGAAATTCGTATGTTAATAATCGTCTGATAAAACCGCGCGTAACAATTTGTTTGTTTCTTTTTTTATTTGAATTTGCTAATTTGTGTCCGTCTAAATTTGATCAATAGTACACGAATACTTTTTTTACTATTGATAACTTTAAAAACAAGGGCTGTTCTAAGTATCCAAGTACTTGACACTTTTACAACTCCAAAAAATTAACATAACTAAACAAAGTTTTAAAAGTTGGTATTTAGCCATATAAAATCTTCACAAACAAGTTTAATTAATTAATATTTATTAATTTTTTGTTTTTATTTTAGTTTTATTTCAACTTTTCTTTTTTAAAAAATTTTTTCACATTTTGTATGCCTTTTGTTTGTTTACTTTTTGAAACATATGTTTTTTTGTTTTACTAAATTTTACTGCAAAATTTCTGCAGTAAAAATTTGTAAGTGCTCAGTCAAGAACTTTACGCCTGCGGTCGGCAACCTATACTATTACATTTTGCGATTGTATGCGTTGTATATATTTTACATATGATACAGGGCCCAGCGGGAAAACTCAGAAGACCTTCTTACTTCAAGCCTTTTCAAAGGCCTTCTTAAAAAATTGTTTGATTCAATTACTATTATTATCTAACTGCTAAAGAATGCCTCATAGAAGGGCTTGGATCTTTGGTATAAAAGATAAGATACACCTTCCACACTCGCTTCTGTGAGAAGCGAGAAGAGAAGGAGTAACATTTTTTGTTTTGTTTTTTTTTGCACAAGCAAAAGCAAAAAAATTTTTGTTGAAGTCGAATAGAGAAAGAGTAACATTTTTTGTTTTGTTTTTTCGCCAAAGCAAAAGCGAAAGAATTCAGATCCCGTTATAAAAACAAAGTTTCATACATACATATTAAAATACCAAATGAAAACAATTATGTAAATCATTTTAGTTGAGTTTTGTTCATTAAAGAAGATAGGTACTTGTGCTAAATAATGAAAATGTTATATAGTATTTTTAGTTTAGCTTAGTATACATATGTATATATTTATTAACAGAATTACACATACTATATTTACTATATAAACAAAAAATATAAAATTAAATAAAAAATAATAAATATATATATTACTAATACATGTACATATATATTTATTATTTTTTATTTAATTTTATATTTTTTGTTTATATACAGCCCAATTATGAATAAAAATTCCCTGGGAGTTTTTTACCTTTTCCCATTTTTACAATTGAATTTAAATGCGAAAAATTGGAGAAGGGAAAAAACTCCCGGGGAATTTTTGTTCATAATTGGACTGATAGTAAATAAAGTATGTGTAATTCTCTTAATAAATATATACATATGTATACTAAACTAAACTTATAAAACACTAAACTTTTATACTTTTTTTAAAAATGTATTCATATATTATATTTTATATTTATTAAAAACCCTTCAATATGACCTTTAATCAAAGGCATTTTTACAAGGATATTCTGAAAGGCCTTTTAAGAGCCATTAATTGAAAGGCCTTTTAACAAACCTTTCTTAGAAACCCTTCAAGATAACCTTTATTCTAAGGCCTTTTGACAGTCATTCTCTGGAAAACCTTCTAAAAGCCATTTATTTTAATGCCTTTCAAAAGGCCTGTGAAAGAAAGGAAAGCGGAAGGCCTTCCCCGCAATGACAACGTGTGTAAAAAAGATATGAGTATGGAATGGAGCGAGCAGGCCTTGTACATCCAAAAGAAGGGGTACAGAGGCCTTCTAGAAGGCCTCCGTACTCCTTCTTTTTCCCGCTGGGGGGGTTTCCATTTCTTTGCACAATTGTGCACACCACTACTAACACATATTTTTATACTCTTCAATTCAGTCGTCGATGTGACTTCGACAAGTGTACATGTCTAGCGGATGCTGTGTTATTTTGTTTCAGCTTACACTCAAAAAATATTGTGCGGTCAAAAATGCTTTTGGTAACATCCAATGCATTGCGTACAATTTTTATTTAGAGTTTAAATTTTAAGACTTAAATGTAGAATAATGTTACATATCATAAGTTTACATGCAAAGCAAAGAACTTTGTAAAATTGTAATTATTTGAGATTTAAAAGCAATTTTTAATATTTCAGATAAAAAATTTCAAAATGTCTAACAGTCCTATGTGGAAGAAGCTGATAGTCACATTTATTATAGGTTTTATTTTACCTACGTATATGGATTCGGTTCTTATAATTTTACCGCACTTTTTTTATTTTTTCTTATGCAATACTATAATTATTATCTGATCACTAATTCCACTTACACCGTGGTAATAGTTATAAAACTGATTACCCAGTTTTGGTGTTTAAAAATATTAATGTGTTCTTATTAAAAGAATTAAAACTCTGCTAATTTTTTTCTTGAGTGTTATTATACATTATGCTATTAAAAAAAAATTATATATGTATTTGATGATACGTCATTTTTAATTTTGTAAATAACTTAAAATTATATAAAAATACATGTAACGTGAATCCTAATCAACAAAAATTTCAAATTTTCAAATAATGTGTTTTGTTTGTGAAAAAAATTCTTTGATGCCTGTAAAAGGGTTAATTTTTCTTTCGTTAAAAAGACGTATCTAAATGCAGAAATTATTAAGAGAAAAAAAATAGCCACAAGAATTTGTTGGTATTTTGTGCTTGTAAAAATATTTTTGTTTCTGTACCAATCGCGCCGGTGGGTTTTTTTTTTCTTTGAAAACACTTTTATTAGGTAAGTAAAAATATTTAAAAAAAACAAGCTAAAAAAGTCTTGTTATCCTACAATTTATGTGTAAACCTATACACATAAAAGTGACAACAGGTAAAATTTTTGGATAAGAAGTTGTGTTTTATTAATCTATTAATGAAACTTTATTGTTTGGCACTATTTTTATTGCTTACTTTTTTATGCTAAAATTATATGACCGAGTCCAAAGAGTTAACATTACTAATTTATGGTATTTATTTAACGTAACTTTGACCTGTTATAATGACTTTATACATTTTTGCAGGCAAACTCAGGTGCGCATTTGGTATTTTGTAAAAAGTTATGATATACGACAAGTATGTTAAATGAACTTAATTTGGAATTGCAAGGAAAGGAACGCAATATATGCGACTTGTCAAATATCATTCACAATTTTAAAACAAAACTTTCTAATTTTTTCCCAAATTAAAACTGGTGATTTTCCAATTTTCCAAAAACTTCACATGTTTATAGAAATCTCGAAATCGACAAAAGATATGAATATGCCGAAATATTTGAAACACTTTTCAATAATTTTCAAGACAGGTTTCAAGATTTTGTAATTTTACAACCGCTATTAGATCTTTTCGAAAACCCTTTTCGTTGTGATGTAAGCAACTACGAATTTGATATTCAATCAGAACTAATCATACTACGAAGCGAAGTAAATGCTCCAGACGAAAAAAATATTGTAGAGTTCTGGAAAGATTTGGATGGCGAGTTCTATCATGAGCTAAAAAAAAATTCATTTAAGTGCCTCTCTTTATTCGGCACTACTTACCTATGCGAACAAATTTTTTCGGATTTAAAATTTATTTGTTCCAAGCAACGTAATAAATTAAGTTCATCCCATTTGAAAAGCATTCTACTATTACGAAACTGCCAAAAAAGTATAAATTTAGAAGATTTTATTTTATAAGTTGTATAACACAAGGGAAAAAAATTGAACATTTTTTGTGTTGATAGAAAATTTGTAGCAGTTCTTTACCAATTCAATGTCGCTGATTTTAAAACTGCACTTTTTTTCTATCAGCTGTGATTTGCGTGCAATAATTATTTTTTATGAATTTTTAAAACATAAAAATCTTTAATTTTTTTACAATTGTTTGACAAGATATTTGAAACTGATTTAGAGTCAAAAAGCTTCCGAATAAAAAAAGGCAGTTTTAAAATCAGCGACATTGAATTGGTAAAGAATTGCTACAAATTTTTTATCAACACAAAAAATTTTTAATTTTGTACCTTTGTGTTATACAACTTATAAAATATATTACTAACAATTTATTTCGGCTGTAAATGAATGCATTCTCTCAATTTTTTACTCTCTGGTACTCACTACTACACAACATATGTATATATTTATTAACAGAATTACATATACTATATTTACTATATAAACAAAAAATATAAAATTAAATAAAAAATAATAAATATATACATTACTAATACATGTATATATTTATTATTTTTTATTTAATTTTATATTTTTTGTTTATATACAGCCCAATTATGAATAAAAATTCCCTGGGAGTTTTTTACCTTTTCCCATTTTTACAATTGAATTTAAATGCGAAAAATTGGAGAAGGGAAAAAACTCCCGGGGAATTTTTGTTCATAATTGGACTGATAGTAAATAAAGTATGTGTAATTCTCTTAATAAATATATACATATGTATACTATACTAAACTTATAAAACACTAAACTTTTATACTTTTTTTAAAAATGTATTCATATATTATATTTTATATTTATTAAAAACCCTTCAATATGACCTTTAATCAAAGGCATTTTTACAAGGATATTCTGAAAGGCCTTTTAAGAGCCATTAATTGAAAGGCCTTTTAACAAACCTTTCTTAGAAACCCTTCAAGATAACCTTTATTCTAAGGCCTTTTGACAGTCATTCTCTGGAAAACCTTCTAAAAGCCATTTATTTTAATGCCTTTCAAAAGGCCTGTGAAAGAAAGGAAAGCGGAAGGCCTTCCCCGCAATGACAACGTGTGTAAAAAAGATATGAGTATGGAATGGAGCGAGCAGGCCTTGTACATCCAAAAGAAGGGGTACAGAGGCCTTCTAGAAGGCCTCCGTACTCCTTCTTTTTCCCGCTGGGGGGGTTTCCATTTCTTTGCACAATTGTGCACACCACTACTAACACATATTTTTATACTCTTCAATTCAGTCGTCGATGTGACTTCGACAAGTGTACATGTCTAGCGGATGCTGTGTTATTTTGTTTCAGCTTACACTCAAAAAATATTGTGCGGTCAAAAATGCTTTTGGTAACATCCAATGCATTGCGTACAATTTTTATTTAGAGTTTAAATTTTAAGACTTAAATGTAGAATAATGTTACATATCATAAGTTTACATGCAAAGCAAAGAACTTTGTAAAATTGTAATTATTTGAGATTTAAAAGCAATTTTTAATATTTCAGATAAAAAATTTCAAAATGTCTAACAGTCCTATGTGGAAGAAGCTGATAGTCACATTTATTATAGGTTTTATTTTACCTACGTATATGGATTCGGTTCTTATAATTTTACCGCACTTTTTTTATTTTTTCTTATGCAATACTATAATTATTATCTGATCACTAATTCCACTTACACCGTGGTAATAGTTATAAAACTGATTACCCAGTTTTGGTGTTTAAAAATATTAATGTGTTCTTATTAAAAGAATTAAAACTCTGCTAATTTTTTTCTTGAGTGTTATTATACATTATGCTATTAAAAAAAAATTATATATGTATTTGATGATACGTCATTTTTAATTTTGTAAATAACTTAAAATTATATAAAAATACATGTAACGTGAATCCTAATCAACAAAAATTTCAAATTTTCAAATAATGTGTTTTGTTTGTGAAAAAAATTCTTTGATGCCTGTAAAAGGGTTAATTTTTCTTTCGTTAAAAAGACGTATCTAAATGCAGAAATTATTAAGAGAAAAAAAATAGCCACAAGAATTTGTTGGTATTTTGTGCTTGTAAAAATATTTTTGTTTCTGTACCAATCGCGCCGGTGGGTTTTTTTTTTCTTTGAAAACACTTTTATTAGGTAAGTAAAAATATTTAAAAAAAACAAGCTAAAAAAGTCTTGTTATCCTACAATTTATGTGTAAACCTATACACATAAAAGCAAATGTGACAACAGGTAAAATTTTTGGATAAGAAGTTGTGTTTTATTAATCTATTAATGAAACTTTATTGTTTGGCACTATTTTTATTGCTTACTTTTTTATGCTAAAATTATATGACCGAGTCCAAAGAGTTAACATTACTAATTTATGGTATTTATTTAACGTAACTTTGACCTGTTATAATGACTTTATACATTTTTGCAGGCAAACTCAGGTGCGCATTTGGTATTTTGTAAAAAGTTATGATATACGACAAGTATGTTAAATGAACTTAATTTGGAATTGCAAGGAAAGGAACGCAATATATGCGACTTGTCAAATATCATTCACAATTTTAAAACAAAACTTTCTAATTTTTTCCCAAATTAAAACTGGTGATTTTCCAATTTTCCAAAAACTTCACATGTTTATAGAAATCTCGAAATCGACAAAAGATATGAATATGCCGAAATATTTGAAACACTTTTCAATAATTTTCAAGACAGGTTTCAAGATTTTGTAATTTTACAACCGCTATTAGATCTTTTCGAAAACCCTTTTCGTTGTGATGTAAGCAACTACGAATTTGATATTCAATCAGAACTAATCATACTACGAAGCGAAGTAAATGCTCCAGACGAAAAAAATATTGTAGAGTTCTGGAAAGATTTGGATGGCGAGTTCTATCATGAGCTAAAAAAAAATTCATTTAAGTGCCTCTCTTTATTCGGCACTACTTACCTATGCGAACAAATTTTTTCGGATTTAAAATTTATTTGTTCCAAGCAACGTAATAAATTAAGTTCATCCCATTTGAAAAGCATTCTACTATTACGAAACTGCCAAAAAAGTATAAATTTAGAAGATTTTATTTTATAAGTTGTATAACACAAGGGAACAAAATTGAACATTTTTTGTGTTGATAGAAAATTTGTAGCAGTTCTTTACCAATTCAATGTCGCTGATTTTAAAACTGCACTTTTTTTCTATCAGCTGTGATTTGCGTGCAATAATTATTTTTTATGAATTTTTAAAACATAAAAATCTTTAATTTTTTTACAATTGTTTGACAAGATATTTGAAACTGATTTAGAGTCAAAAAGCTTCCGAATAAAAAAAGGCAGTTTTAAAATCAGCGACATTGAATTGGTAAAGAATTGCTACAAATTTTTTATCAACACAAAAAATTTTTAATTTTGTACCTTTGTGTTATACAACTTATAAAATATATTACTAACAATTTATTTCGGCTGTAAATGAATGCATTCTCTCAATTTTTTTACTCTCTGGTACTCACTACTACACAACCAAAAAATTTTTGGAAATCCCTGATATGATATGTTGTTTAATTCTCTACAATGTGTGTGCACACGTACGTAACAAAAGAGCATAAAAGAGAAAGGAGAAAACCCGGCGCCCTGATTTTGCCGATTGCAGCTTTACGCTCTCATTTGTGTTCTCATTTACTGTATTTTGTGTACACGAACGCAATTAAAGTTAAAGCAGTAATACATAAAGTTTTGTAGGTAAGCAGTTTATTTTCCAGCACTTTATTTAATAAGCAATTCGAAAAATGTAGAAACAAGCAATTAAGCACTTAACGCAATAGATTTCAAACTTGACCTTTCAAGGATATTAATGAAGCAAAGGCCAAATCGATAACCGCCGTTCGTGGAAGTGTAATCGAAACAAAAATACCGGTTTTTGTAAACAAAAGTGAAAAAATTTAAAGTTCTGTATAATAACGTGATTTTCTGGTCCCATGCAGATTCATTATGGAGAAGTTCGACTGCATATGTATGTATTTCCCAAAACAATTTGTATGTTATATTAAGAAGCTACAGAGACAACTTACGCAGAATAACTTTTTGAATTTTGGTAATAGGTAGTAGTTATGTCATATGTTACCTGGTAAGTAGTTGTCATTATTCTGAAAGCCTCAATAAGTACATACTAGTAATGACCTCAGTAAGTACTTTTCACTTCTGAATATTTGCTTACTAATAATCAGCTCAATAATTACTAATTAGTTGTGTTGTTTTCAGTACTGAGTATTTACTTACTAGTAACTAGTTCCATAACTACTTATTAGGTCTATTAACTAGAGCCAATTAAATAAAAACTTGTTATATTTTGGCTTCTAGTAAGTACATATATTGTAAGTACTTACAATTTAACTTACTGGTAGTAAAATAATAACAAGATATTTTGTGACTTTTAGTAAGTGTATTGTCAGTACTGAATTCTGTGGACAACTCGAACAAATATAAGTAGTTATTCAGCCGAAAAATAAGTAGTGTTTATATTTCTCCAACATTACTTGCTAACTTACCAGGTAAGTAAAGTTTTTGCTGGGTATGTATTTATTTAAGAATAATTCTAAACACTTACCCGTGGAAACAGAGAGAAAGAGAATACCAGTATTTATATTCCTGTAACACATGTTTCACCTTTTTTGTATCCTCTTTGTTTACAGAAGCATTCACAATTAAAAGACATCAGCAGAACGGCCCAATATGGTTTTCGTCATCATTCTACTTTGAAAATGTTATGTTTTTAACTAAATAATTTAAACAAAAAGAATACGGGAATTTATCTTCTTTTATAAATTATTTTAAACACGAAAACCCAAAAAATTGGCATACAAAAATTATTTGATTAATAAACCCATTAGGAATCTTTTTCGAAAGATCCATATTTTTCAAATTAGTTTTTATGAAAAATTCAATTTTCTTAAAATATCGTGGATATTAAAAATAATATAACATTAAACAAAG
Organism: Pollenia amentaria; assembly: GCA_943735925.1. Classification (NCBI taxonomy): domain Eukaryota; kingdom Metazoa; phylum Arthropoda; class Insecta; order Diptera; family Polleniidae; genus Pollenia; species Pollenia amentaria. The sequence goes on along the minus strand of OX031008.1, from coordinate 38,259,193 downwards.
AACTCCAGAACCAGAATCTCCTTGCCCAAAATTTATACATATCATATCACTACTCTTAGAATAGAAAGTTCTATAAATGATATAATGTTGATGTGTTACAGCTATTGTAAATTTAAACCATATTACTTTCAATAAAAGTTTTTTTATTCATATATACTTTTTTACAGTCTTATGTACAAATTTTTAATGGATTTGAAACAACGTGAATTAATTACAGGTAATTCAACAAATAGTACAACTCACACAAAAACAACAAGGAATTTGTTTTTGTAAAATCATTGTACAATGTCCAAGACCGAAACAAAGTAAAACAGAAACATAGATAAAATGTTGACATCCAAAAATTAAATGCTAAAAAAAGTTACTAGGAGGGCTTTTAAGATCACAATTAAAGAATTCACCTTGAATTTGAAATGTATTTTAAGAAAAATTTCACTATGCTAGTTGAAAAAACAGATAAGCCGGGCACATGGCGTTTCAACATTTTTTTTTTTTTTTTTTTTTTATTATTTATTTATTGAATCTTCATATATTAAATATGAACTAACAATAATTAATCAAATCGTATCCTAATATTTGCTTTATGTCCTGCCAGTGCCAAACACAAAAGATTTAGTCATCACGGTTTCTGTTTACATATATAGGTGTTTCTCGCTCATCTGATTGGGTGAGTGCTGCAGTGTCTCTTCTTCATAAGCGAGTGTGGCCGCCATAATTTAAAATATTTCTAGCTAATGGATTTGGGTGCAGTTCCAGCCTTTTTAAATATTTTACTGCATATTTCGTTATCATAGTTTCGTTATCATAGTTTTTACTAATGGCACATTGAGATCCTTGTGGATATTTGAGTTTTTGACGTACCAGGGGGCGGCTGTGATTATTCGAAGAAGTTTATTTTGGCGCTTTTGAATTTTTTCGATGTTAGAAGCCGAGGCAGTGCCCCATAACTGAATACCGTAGCACCAAATTGGCTTTAAGATAGAGTTGTAGAGTAGAAGTTTGCAATCGAGACTAAGAACAGAATTTCTTCCAATAAGCCAATTAATTTGGATTGCTTTTAGTTTCATTTGAGTTAATTTCGCTTCTATATGCCATTTCCACGTTAAACGCCGATCTAGATGTATACCGAGGTATTTTACATGCGAGTGTTGGGGTATTATTTGATTATTTATTTTAATAGGGGGGCATGTTTCCCGACGCAATGTGAATGTTATATGTGCGCATTTTTGCTCATTGATCTTTATCCTCCATTTTTTTAACCACCTTTCTAGTTCAAATATATGATCCTGTAGATAACGAGATGCTTCTTGACAGTTTGCGTGTACGCTTAGAAAAGCTGTGTCGTCCGCAAATGTTGATGTATGGGTGTAGCTGTTTGTTGGCAAGTCCGAAGTATAAATTAAGTATAACAGAGGGCCCAGGATGCTGCCTTGTGGGACTCCAGCGTTAATTGGCTGTGGAGAACTTAAAAATTCGCCTTCTTTAATAATAAATTGACGACCGACTAAGTAGCTTTCTAACAGCTTGTGTATATTTGCTGGTAAGTTTTGCTGCAATTTCAGTAGTAAACCTTCATGCCAGACTTTATCAAAAGCTTGAGACACATCGATGAAGAGTGCTGAGCAATATTTTTTTTCTTCAAAGGCTTTTCTTATGACATTTACTATTCGATGAGTTTGTTCAATTGTGCTGTGTTTTCTTCTAAAACCGAATTGATGATTGGGAATACATCTGTTACCATTTAAAATCGGCGTTAATTTAGACACTAGAAGTTTCTCAAAAAGCTTTGATATATTAGACAATAAGCTTATAGGTCTATATGACTCAACTTTTGTGGGATCCTTTCCTGGTTTAGGTATCATGGTAACTAAGGATACTTTCCACTCTTGTGGGTAGTATTCAAGGCGTAAAATAGCATTAAAAATTAGTAGAATAATTTTCTTTGCTATGCTGGGTAGCTCCAAAAGCATTTTGTTACTGATCTTATCAAAACCAGGGGCTTTCTTGGGTTTAAATCATGAATAGCCTTCTCGATTTCTCTTACTTCAAACCTTAGTGGAACAGCTGATCTAACAGCAACAGGTGGTAACTCGACCGCAGTATCGAAAGATGTATGAGGGGTAAATACGGTTTTCAAATGATTAACGAAAATATTACCTTTTTCTATGTCATTTCGTGCCCAACGTCCATTTAAGTTTCTTAATGGTGGTTTAGTGATAACTGGTCTTTTAAGATTTCTAGCTGCACGCCATAATGAGTAATCAGATTGAGGAGTTGCATCAAGTTCCTTAAGATATTTTTCCAGAGAAGCCGTTTTTTGAGACTGCAGTAAGTTTCTTAGCCTTTTTGTGCACTCTTTTAGTAAATTTTTAAGTTGAGGGGATCTGTGCAATTGCCACTCTCTTCGAACTCTCCTTTTTTCAGTCAAGAGACGCTCGACATCAGTAGAATATATTTTACTATTTTTGATATTTTTGCGGGCTATGCTAGAATGTTGAACAGCTAAAGGGTGTTTTTTTAAGCTAGATAGAACTTTAAATTGTAAAAAGTAACACAAAAAATTAAATTTTGATGAAATATTTTTTTTTATCGTTTCAGTATACTCTGACAAATCATCATGAATAGACTCACGCTTGAACAACGCTACGAAATTATCCAAATTTACTTTGAAAATCAGTCGTCGTGTAGTGTACCTCATAAGTCGCCACCGCATACCCTTAAACTACTCTAAAACCAACACTTACCAACTTATATAGAGTAGGGTATTTTAAATATCAAATAACGGTATAAACAAATGACGATAATCGGAATGTAAGTGAATGACATTAAAATTGAGTGTAAATTGAGTGCATGCCAACGTCCAACATTCCGATTGGCGAGACTGGTCATGAGGGCTTGTTATTGATACAATCTATTGATATCTCCATATGACCGACAAAGACAAATAGAGAAATGTAAATAATTAAACTAAGTTAGAACGGTTAAGTTAAAATCTCATGTATAGTATATAAGCACCAGTAAATTGAAAATAAATTAGACTTAAAATTAATAACTTAATCCGGCAATAACTTCCTTTGAACGCCTTACAAATCAGCTGGTACCCTAACAGCTATTTAAACAAAATAAGGGCTATAGGGACCAAAGCACATTAGAATAACACGCTCACACAACAACACAAAACACTACATGGCGATCCTGCCACCCCTCAAACACTACAGTCGATTCGCGCAACTTATAGACGACTTCGTCATTTTTATGGCGTACATAATCGTCCATCTGAACAAGCCATTCGTCGAACTGTGGATAGATTTCGTACCACATACTCTCTAGAGGATGCAATAACACCAACACGTCGAAGGAATGTGCGTACTGAAGAGAATATCGCCGCTGTAAACGAAAGTGTGGAAGAAGATCCAAATTTATCGATTCGTCGTCGGTCGCAGGAATTGGGGCTCTGTCCGTCCACTACGTGGAAAATTTTGCGCAAAGATCTCAGCCTACACCCGTATAAGATCCAGCTGGTGCAGGAATTGAAGCCACGAGACCATTATATGCGTCGTTCTTTCGCCGATTGGGCTCTAGAGCAGTTGGCAACTGACCCGTTGTTTTATCGCAAAATTGTGTTCAGCGATGAGGCGCATTTTTGGCTTAACGGGTTTGTTAATAAGCAAAATTGCTATGGAGCGAGACCAATCCACAAGAGACCCTACAGACTCCATTACATCCAGAAAAATGCACCGTTTGGTGCGGCTGGTGGCATCATCGGACCTTATTTCTTCAAAAATGAGGCCGGAGCTCGCGTTACGGTCAATGGAGATCGTTACCGCACCATGATCAATGATTTTTTGTTTGAAAATATGGATGACATTGATCCGGAGGAGATGTGGTTTCAACAGGATGGCGCTACGTGCCATACGGCGAACGCAACCATCGACTTATTGAAATCAAAATTTGGCGATAAGTTGATTTCGAGAAATGGACCTGTCAATTGGCCTCCAAGGTCGTGCGATTTGACACGTCTCGATTATTTCCTGTGGGGCTACGTGAAGTCACTGGTTTATGCTGATAAACCAGCAACAATTGACGCCTTGGAGGCCAGCATTGTTCGTTATATTCGTGACATACGGCCAGCAGTGCTCGAAAAAGTGGCCCAAAATTGGACGTCCAGAATGCGCTTCGTCAAGAACAGCCGCGGTGCCCATATGCCCGAAATCATTTTCAAATGTTAATGTCACGTATTGATCTTTCGAATAAAAAAAAAATTTTGATTACAATTTAATTTTTTGTGTTATTTTTTACAATTTCAAGTTCTATCGGGCTTAAAAAAACACCCTTTAGTTTGAGATAATTGTCAAAATTTACAATAGAAAGATTCACATTCTCCGGTGTTCTAAGCGGAATATTTTCAGTGCAGTGGGTACTGAGATATTTTTTATATTTTAACCAATTTATTTGTGTGGCTGACGTCACTAAGTAACCAGACGGAGATACAATTCTATAAGGGTTTGATATGGTAAGAATTGTAGGTGTGTGATCAGAAGATAATTCTAAAGAAGCTTCAACGTGAATCGTTTCTGCGGGGATGTTTTTAACCACGCCAAAATCGATGACATCTGGAATTTTTTGCTGATCAGTAGGCCAATAAGTTGGTTGTCCACTCGCGACCACATTTAAATCCATTTTAGACATTGTATTATACAAAACACGACCCTTTGGTGTAATGAGCCGTGAACCCCAGAAGGTATGTTTAGCGTTGTAATCGCCAGCGGCTAGGAAACAGGGTCCTAATGATTTAAACCTCCACAAGCTCTATCTCGAGGGTCCTTGGTATCGTATAATATATAACCATTAATTTTAAACGTATTTCTTGAGGTCAAATGAGTTTCAGAAACCATCATTACATCAATTTGTTTACTTTAAAGAAAATATTCTAGTTCATTTTTATGTTGGCGAATGCCGTTTGCGTTCCAAAAACAAATTTTTAAACAATTCATGGCTTGTTAAGTACAGCTTGCAATAACATCGATTGCATTCTTAACATTTCCTGCATCATATTACCCATTGTATTCGTAAAGTTTGTTACTGTTTGTACTAGTGTTTCCATGGTTTTTTCTAGACGACTTAAATTAGAAACTGGGGTCTCATCATTATTTGGCAAATCACCTTGCATTGGCATATGGTTTGATTTTAGGACGTTAGCGTAGGATGTTCTGTTATTACTAGGCTGCGGTACCTGAATGTCATTAGTATTATTTTGATGTGTTTCCTGAATTTGAGGTGAATTAGGTTTCGTTCCAACCGAGCGCTTGACGATAGAGTATACAGGGCATCATCTATAGTTGGCAGTGTGATTACCACCACAGTTGCTGCATTTTTTTACATTGGGGTCGTTTTTAGACTTATCGCAGAGAGCTGTACCATGCAATTCTCCACATACAACGCAAACAGGTGTTAAATGGCAGTATGCCTTAGTGTGACCAAATTCTTGGCAGTTTAAACATTGCACGGGACCGTTCCTTTTATGCGGCTCCTCTATCGTTATTTTCCTATACAGGATATATTTCAGACTATAAATGGGATGAGTTTCGTTTTTTTTAAGCTTAACGTCGCCGGGTTCTAACTCCACTCGAAATAGTGGCTGGGGATTTTTTTCTCTATTTTTAATATTAACTACATTTTTAATTTTAAAGCCCTTCTCTTCTAAAAACGTTTTTATTTCACCTGGGTCTACGCATGAACATAATTCGGGTACGCTGAATCCAGTGGTGCCCGCGGTTTTTTAAGATTGGCTCTGGTTTTCGAGATATACCGTTATTTCGAAAATGGAGGAGGTTGCACAACATATATTCGCTAGAGCTGCAAAACAATCAATAGTATCGATTGGCTGACTATCGTTGGTGCGACTATCGACAGCGATACTATCGGAAAATTTTGAAAGCATACTTACTCAACACAGGCTTTTCGCAGCCGGTAAATTTTTGTATGTATTTTCTAATTTGTCTTTAAAAACATTATGTTTGCATTTACTTAATGTAAAATAAGTGCAAGTAAATTTTTAAAAAATTTATTGAAACTTAGCTAAATTTATCATGCAACGGCTACGTTATCCAGCTACAGTGGCTAATTCTCTACGACAATTTAATTGTCTTCGTTTTCTTTATGCACATGACGCTGCAATTTCTAAAAGTGCATTAAACATACAAGGACGTATGAAATTACAATAAGAGAATCCAGTGTAAATACATATAAAAGAAATTGGTAATGCTACCCTGATTTTTTTTAATGTACTACAAAATACATACATATGTATGTATGTTAAAAAAAATTCGATAGTATCGATAGTTCATTTTAAAACTATCGAAACTATCGATGGTGCGACTATCGATAGTTTTGCAGCTCTAATATTCGCGTATCTCAAAAACGGTTTAGTTTATTGAAATTACAAAAAAAAACCGACATTCCGCAAAAATTTCATTTAAAAAAGAAAACGTTTTTTCTAATATGAGTAGTCGTTATTGAAACATGATTTTTTTTTTGGAAAAAAAAATTAATTTTTTTATCAAAATTTCGAAATTTTTGTTTTTTAAAAATTCATAATGCATAAATTCATATGCAGCTAGGCTTCTAATTTTTTGCAGACATATAAAAAACAAAACAAGCCATAAATGATTAAAATCTGTTAGCAACTTTTGATTTTATTCACAAAAGTCGACAAATTTTAATTAATTTAAGAATTTCATTAAACGGCCATATTTGTATGGGGGCCCCCCTAAGGGGTGGAGATATATGGCAACTATGTTTTGAGAAAATGTTAAGAACAAAAAACATTGGAGGGAGGTCTTACATTGTATCCCCCTAGGAGTGAATCCTAGGCCTTAGAAACAAATGATGGGAATGAAAAAAAGTTGCGCTGGTCATACATTTGGCCCGTCTAGGGGTATCTCATGCGCTGCAGTTGCAAAATTTAAAGCTAGGGTTCTACGCGTATAAAAAACAAAGTTCCAAACAAAATAAGCTATAAGTGATTAAAGTCTGTCTACAACTTTTTATTTTTTTTTATTTAACATTTAACTTCAACCACAGCTTTTGGCAACGCTTAAAAATACATCTTCGTGAACAAAACAAACTTTTTGGCAAATTTTTTGAATCTTCGTGAAGAAAACAAAATTTTTGGCAAACTTATCTTCGTGAACAAAACAACTTTTTTGGCATATATTTTGATTGACTTTTGGAAAACTTTTTCACAGTTGATAAAAAAGTAGTATTTAGTAGCACGTGCATTTTGTTTTGCATGTATATTAATATACATGCATATAGTTTTGCGCTAATAAAAAACGATTAAGCGTGCACATATATAGGTAGTACCAATCGATCGAGCATAAAAATCTGAATCGATATCAATATAGTTTATTTGATGACACTCTTGCGAAAAAGAGTTATAGCGCAGCAAACTTAAAATTTTCAAAATATGTACATATGTATATAAATTTAGTTTTTCGCTAATAACGATTCCGCGTGCAAGTTAAGAAACGATTCCATCATTCCATAAATAAAATACAAATTCTTTCCCACAAAATTACGCTGATGCTATGTCTGCTTAAAACAAGGGTTTAGTGTTTCAGCGTGCGAACGCAATCAACAAACGAATTTCACAACAGCCAAAAATCCTCATATTACAAAAAACAGCAACTATCATACTTTTTGCTAAACAAAAAAACGGTATAATTAATTATAAGAAGTATTTGTTAGTTCGTTTTTTAAGTTAGTTCTAGTTTGGAATTAAAATAAATAAGTCGATCTTATGATCGACAGAAAAATATTTTTTTAAACATTTATTAATTGAATGTTTTAATTGGCGCCCAACGTGGGGCTAGCCAAAGTAACATATCCTGAAAAACAAAGTAAGGATCCGCGGCTAGTAAATAAAAGTAAAAATAAGTATCCCAGTGAAAAGGGAGAAAAAAATTAAAAAAGTATCCCAGTGAAAAGGGAGAAAAAAAATTTTTTCCAGTGAGAAAGAAAAAATTTAATAAGTACCTCAGTGAAAAGGGAGGAAAATAAAATTAAAAAAGTATCCCAGTGAAAAGGGAGAAAAAAAATTTTTTCCAGTGAGAAAGAAAAAATTTAATAAGTACCTCAGTGAAAAGGGAGGAAAATAAAAAGTGGAAAAAAACAAGAAACAATTTTTAAGAAGGTTATGTTTTAATAAACAATCTATAACAAAAGGTTGTGCGGATTATGTAGAAATAAAAACCATATAAAATAAAAAAAAACATCTTTAAAAACTGTTAAATTTTGTGAACCGAAACCTGATTTTATAGAACAAACAAATTTCCATTTGACTCAAAAAATATATTGTGAACCAAAGCAGCTTAACAGGACAATTTGTGCTACAAAAATAAATCAGTGTTTGAAATCATGATTTATAATAAAGTTAATTGTTATTCGAATGACTTGTGAAAAAAAAGAAGGGAAATATAACCTCATGCAAATAGAGAAAATTAAAACCTTCCCTTAATTTGGAATAAATTAAAAAGTGATACTAAGTCTTAAAATATTAAATAAAAAGAACTTGAACAAAACATCAAGACGGCCAACTTTAATTAATAAACAATTGCTCAACTACAACTGATGACAACGATCTCAACAAGATATTGAATCCAACTCCAATCACCACTGGTAACAACAGCTTCAACTGAATCCCAACAAAGAGGGGGAGTGCCTTAACATTGACATTTTTTATGCTCAGAACCTTAAGTTCATAACTTGCATTGATGTGTATTCAAAATTTTTGGTTATTAAATCCATAGAAGATAAAACTAATTTAGGAGAAAAAGTATTAGACGTAATACAGAGTTTCCCTAATGCAAAGAAACTCACTCTCGATAACGAACCTGGATTTACGTCACCTCAGTTCAAAGCACTAATGCAGCGACTGAGAATAGAACTTTACTACTGTACTCCTCGTCACAGTACAACCAATGGACAGGTTGAAAGGATCCATTCTACCATTATAGAGATAGCAAGATGCCTCAAGGAAGAATTTTATTTAATTGACGATACGGAGGCCTTCTACAGAGCGGCCCAGCAATACAATAATACAATACACTCCGTAATCGAAAATAAACCAGTAGATATATTCTTCAATAAAATCTCACATAATCTGCATGATCTATTAAAGAAAGCACAGGAGGAAATGATTGAAAGAAATAACTCAAACGGAATTAAAACATATCAACCTGGTGATGTTGTATATGAAAAAATAATTGGACAACGTAATAAGTTGTCACCTAGATTTAAGAAACAGAAAGTTCAAGAGGACTTAGGAAATAAAATTAGAATACAGTTTCGTAATAGAATCATCCATAAGGACAATATTAAGACCTGATTTCTTGCTATAATAAATTTTTCCCATTCTATCTTTGCAGAAATGATTTTTACAATTATTATACTCATTTCGCTCTTTGCTACGTGTCAGCTTGAAGTGCAAATACTGGACTATACTAATTCACAATTAATTTCGGTTCACTTAGGACAAACTAGATTACAGAACGGAAATTTAAAACTAATTCACGTATTAAACTTGACGGATTACGAACAGATAACTCATAACTTAAACGTTGAAATCAATAGAAATTCATTAAAGAATAGTACAAACCTACCATTCATTCTACATGATATAATTCAAATAAAAACCCTTTTGGAAAGAATAAAACCAAGACACAAACGTTCAATAAATGCCATAGGAACAATATGGAAATGGATAGCAGGCACACCGGACCATGAGGATCATCAAATAGTAGTAAATAAAATGAACGGACTTCTTACCAACAATGAACGACAGAGAATAATTAATAGAGACTCTATTGAAAGAATTAATACACTGACCAATACCACTAACCAAATTTTGAAAACAGTTAAATCCCTTGAGCAAGTCCATAAGACAATAGAAGATACCATTATAAACAAGTTAAAAATTATTAAGGACGAATTGTTGAACATTGAATACGCCTTACAATGGGCAAGAGTAGGAGTTATTAACTCTTTCATACTTTCAGAAATTGAAATTCTTGACGCAAAAACATTTTTAAACAATGAAAAGTTTCCGTATAATAATCTTGGGGAAGCCTTAGGATTTGCTTCCATTAGAATAGCAACAGATGAGTCAATAATACTATATATTGTAAACTTACCAGTAATAGATAAAGATGTTTGTGAAAAAATACTTATTAAACCAGTTAAAAAACACCAAACTATTGTAAAAATCAATTCAGAAGAAATAATTAAATGTAATAATAAATTTTATGAAATTAAAAAGGATTGCAATCAATTTAATGATTTGTCTATTTGTAGTAAAAATAATTTATTAGATATAAGTGAAACAAACTGTATCCCACCGCTTTTAAATAGCAAAAAGCATGATTGCATAATAATAAATAATCAACATGTACCATCAGTACAGGAACTTTCTAAAGGAATGTTATTTTTGAATCAATTCGAAGGATTTTTGGAAATATCAGGAAACAAATCTTATCAATTATCTGCAACTTATATAATAAATTTTCATAATGACACAATCACCGTAGAAAATAAAACCTTTATATCAAGAGAATTAACAACATTAAACCCACTTCCAGCTGTATTACAGCTTTCCAATATTAATTCTACTACCCAAGAGGTCCTTTCACTCGAAATGATGAAAGAACTACAAACAACCAATGTCGATGAGCTCGACTTGATATCAACGAAAGGAAACATTATGTTTTCACAAAATTTAGTCCTAACGGCAATTCTAATTTTCGGGTTCTTTTTCATATTCTTCAACCTTAAAAAACAAAATACCGATCTCAGTGTGACGGCAATAATCAATGAAACGCCTGACCCAGGGAATTCAGATTTTGAAAAATCACCTCCTGTCACTTCAAGGCGAGAATTTCGAAGCGTCAATGACCTTCCAGTCTTTTAACAATCGGGACGATTGATTTTACGGAGGGAGGAGTTAAGAAACGATTCCATCATTCTATAAATAAAATACAAATTCCTTCCCACAAAATTACGCTGACGCTATGTCTGCTTAAAACAAAGGGTTTAATGTTTCAGCGTGCGAACGCAATCAACAAACGAATTTCACAACAGCCAAAAATCCTCATATTACAAAAAACAGCAACTATCATACTTTTTGCTAAACAAAAAAACGGTATAATTAATTATAAGAAGTATTTGTTAGTTCGTTTTTTAAGTTAGTTCTAGTTTGGAATTAAAATAAATAAGTCGATCTTATGATCGACAGAAAAATATTTTTTTAAACATTTATTAATTGAATGTTTTAATTTGCACATATCTCGCTAGTGCCAATCGATAGAGCGTAAAAATCTGAATCGATATCGATATAGTTCATTTTCTAAAAGACTTGGGGGAGAATAGGAATAGCGCAGCAAACTTTAAATTTTTCATATATGTACATCTATATATATAAAATTGTAACGTTACTGACTGACTGACTGACTGATTCATCATCGCACAGCCTAAACGCCTGAAGCTAAAAACTTGAAATTTGGACCAGGGATTGGTCACTCCCCAAATCGATCCACTAAGACGGGATTTTTGGAAATTCGAATGTTTAGGGGGTAAAAAGGGCAAAAACGGGTAAATTCGGTACCCTTATATCTCTAAAACTAAAAGAGATACAAAAAAAATTTAATACTTATCGTTGTTCTTTAGAAAAATAAGCGGACAGGTGTCTGGTACTTTTTGGAAATTCAGCCCTTTAACGGAGTAAACGGGTAAAACCTGTATTTTGGTACTTTTTTGTCACCCCATCTATCTTTTAAACCCATAAACATAGAAATAATGGTTATATCACATTTGAAACTTATCTAAAAAATTCAAATACGAATTTGGTACTTTTTTGAAATTCGGACGTTTATGGGGTAAAAACCGTTACTATTTCTGGTACTTTTTTACAAAAAATTTTTTTTATTCATTGACATACATATTAAATTATGGGCTCCTACTACAATATTGAAATTTTTTATGCTTCAATGGGGAAAAAAAGTACCAAAAAGGAGAAATACGGGAAATTTTATTTCTTACTTTAGGTTTTTGGTTCCACAACTGACAATTTTTTTAGTTATCGTTAATATGGAACCTAGAAATATAAACTTCAACATGCAATGTCCTGAGTGGATAAGAACCTCTGAGGGTACTTTTTGTTATTTTTTGATCTTTAACTGGTACCTTTTTAATTTCCGTTAGTATTAGACCTAGAAACATAAAACTAAGCAAGCAAAGTCCTGAGTGAATAAGAATTTGTTAGAGGGATCTTTTTGGTACTTTTTCATTCTTTAACTGGTACTTTTTTAATTTTCGTTAAAATTAGACCTATTGACATAAAATAAAACATGCAAGGTCCTGAGTGAATGAGAATTCGTAAGAGGAGCTTCTTGGTACTTTTTGGTCTTTAACTGGTACTATTTGAAGTTCCGTTAGTTTTGGACCTAAAATCAAAAAATTCAACATTAAATGTCCTAAGTGGACAATAACCTATAAGAGGGATATTCTTGGTACTTTTTCGTTTTTTAACTGGTACCTTTTTATTTTCGTTAATATTGGATCTACAAACATAAAATTAAAAATGCAATGTCCTGAGTGAATGAGAATCTGTAAGAGGGGCATTTTGGTACTTTTTGTTCTTTACCAGTTACTTTTTGAATTTCCGTTAAAATTGGACCTATAAACATTAAATTAAACATGCAAGTTCCCAAGTGAATGAGAATCTGTAAGAGTGGGTTTTTGGTACTTTATTTTGTGCTTTTATTGTTGTTCATTAAATAAAAAAGAGAACAGGTGTCTGGTACTATTTCGAAATTCTGCTCTTTTAGGGAGTAAAAGTGTAAAACCTGAATTTTGGTTCTTTTTTGTCCCCCATCTACCGTTTAAATCAATGCACATAGAAATACAAATTATATAAAATTCGTAACTTATCTAAAAAATGACAAGTGAAAATTTTGTACTTTTTCTGAATTCGAACGTTTAAGGGGTAAAAATCGTACGTAATTTTGTTACTTTTTCCAAGATATTTTTTCTTCATCTATTTATTTTCATCGCACAGCCTAAACGCCTGAAGCTAAAAAGTTGACATTTGGACCTGAGGCAGGCCTCTCGCCAAATCGATCACGCTGACCTCATAGCTGCTAAGCTAAAGGAGATACAAAAAAATGTAATACTTATTGTGGTTCAATAAAAAAAGGCGGTAAAAACGGAAATTCGCTAACCTCATATCTGCTAAACTAAAAGGGATACAAAAAAATTTAATACCTATTATTGTTCATTAAAAATAAGCGGACAGGTGTCTAGCCCTTTTTTGAAAAAAGGAGTAAACGGGTAAAACCTGTATTTTAAAACTTTTTTGCTATGCCATCTATATTTTAAACCAATAAACATTAAAATAAAAAATATATCACATTCGTAACTTATCTAAAAAATACAACTACAAATTTGATGCGTTTCGAAATTCGAACGTTTAAGGGGTGAAAATCGTACCTAATTCTGTTATTTTTTTTCAAAACATTTTTCTTCATCTACCTATATAATATAAAATTGTAAAGTTACTGCATGATTCATCATCGCACGACCTAAACGCCTGAACTAAAATGCTGAAATTTTCCCGGGAGGTTGGCCTCTCGCGAAATCGATTACCTATGATGGGAGTTTTGGAAATTTTTATGGTTAGAGGGTAAAAAAGGTTAAAACGGGAAATTCCCTAACCTGATGTTCATTAAAATAATAAGCGGTTAGGTGTCTGGTACTTTTTTGAAATTAGACCCTTTTGGGGAGTAAACCTGTATCTTAAAACTTTTTTGCCACGCCATCTATCTATTAAACCAATAAACATTGAAATAAAAAAATATCACATTCGTAACGTATCTAAAAAATACAAGTAAAAATTTTCGAAATACGAACGTTTAGAGGTACAAATCGTCCCTTTACAAAGTAGCGGGTTTAAACCTAGAAACACAAACTTTGGCGTAAAAATATGTCCACATAAGAAAAAGGGGCGCTAACGAAGTAGCGGGTTAAATGCTAGTACATATATAAATTTAGTTTTTCACTAATAACTCGGAAACAATTCCGCGTTCACATATCTAGCTAGTATCAATCGATAGATACCAATAACACATATAAATTTAGTTTTCCGCTCATAACTCCCAAACGATTCCGCGTGCACATATCTAGCAAGTGTCAATCGATAGAGCAAACCGATAGAGTAAACCGATATCTATATAACTGATTTTTGAAAAGACTTGGGAGAAAAAGTTATAGCCTTAGAAATATTTTTAATTACATATACATGTTTATATTTGTCCGTCCAATAAACTTTGTAGACAAAAAATGTACAAGCAGTCATGCCAATATATTCATGCTGTCATTTCCAGCGATTTTAAATAAATGTTTTATTTATTTGTTAGTATAAATCTAGCGATTTTTTACATAATTGAAAAATACTATATATTAATAAATAAAATTATTTTATAGTTAAAAAATATATTTTCTTTGCTGCAAAGGCCTTAAAGTTATTTTTTAATTACAATTTTAAAGCATGCCATTCAAGATTAGCTTTTTTATGAATTTGAATTTTCAGTTTTTTTTTTGTTACATTTACAATTTATTCAGTTTTTTTGTTAAGTCCTTATCGCCATAGCACCAGAGCTCATGGGTACATCACCGGTACGCTTTACACGCTTTTCAATGGTTTCGGGAGCAACAGATTTCAAATCGTAAGCTCAGCCAATATTGGCAAAGAAATCAATGACAGCAGTGGTCAAGTTCATAGAATAGTTGTTCGGCGGTCTTGTAATCCCAGGGAAAGACATGATGGTAGTTGTGCCAGTCTTCACCAAAAGCAAAAGCAGCAACGGCAGCATTTTGAGAGGGGTTAAGAAAACACAATTTGTATTAAGGAAAAACAAAATGGATAAAAACTTACTTCCATAGGACTACCACCGAATTTTTGAGCAGCACTGTTTACACACCAGGTGACATTGAGCAAGAAGCACCAATGAAACATGGTGGCTTCAAACCAAGTTATTGAAAGTTTCATCCCAGAAATACATGAGAATAACAGTGGGAAAAACGAAGCAAGCCCAGGGCATCAGTCATAAGCCGACATGAGAGAAGAATCCACGGGTAGCATTATGAGGATCGGCATCAGTTTCAGAGAATTTATGATGAACACGATTGTCACGAACCCAATGGAAGGCAGCATCTTGAAAGGCAATAGTATTTAAAATGACCAAAATAAAACGCAGAGGCCATTTAGCTTTGTATGAACGATGAGCACCGGCTGTAATGCCCAAAACACCAATAGAATACAAGAAGATAGCTAAAATAATTTTAAACATTATTATTTCTTTTTATTATGAAAAAATTATAATTTTAAGAACTTACAGAAAAATACTGCGGCCCACATGGCCATGGCAAAGAACAAATAACCACCATATCAAAGACTATAGATTTATAAAGATGTTGCACTTAGTACATTTGGAATTGACAAAAATGTTGTGTTTCTTATTGATGAGGGGGGGAAGTAACAAGGAAAGCAAAAACTTCGTGCTCACATTCAGAAAACTGAAGAGAGCAAAAAACCACATGCATTAATACATACATACACATGTTTGCTGTTTTTGTCGACCAACGTGTGTGTGTGGGTTTTTTTTTTTGTTAAAACCGGTTTTCGGTATTTTTTAATGTGATTTTGTTTTTGTTTTCAAGCAATTTATGTGCAAATAACCTACGTAGGAACAAATGCGACCGATTGTTTAATTGGTATATTATGTCCTGTGGTTCCTATAAGGAACAAAGGGCCACAAATTGTTTAATTGGTAGGGTAAGAATATGTGTTTTATTGTTGTACAAATGAAATTATAACGATTCGAGCCGAATTATAAATTAATTTTTTAGACAATTCATCTATGTATGTACTTATAATATGTGTATGTTTGTATCAAAGGAATTTATTATAAAACAAGTGTTTTTTCTTAGGGCGTGTGTGAGGCGATAGAAAAGTGCTAATGTAAGAAAAATGTTGACACTTCTAAAATTAATTACATTTCAATAGCTCTGGGGGCTAGTAGAATTTATAAAACAACCAACAAAATTTCTGACAAGCAGAAATTAATAATTTTAATTGAAAAAGTCAAATAAAAACGTTTAAAAAATTTTGTGAATTAAAAAAAAAAATAAAATTAAATGCATAGAGCCACCTGCAAAAAAAATTTATTTTCCTAATTTGTTCATTATTTTATACAGTACTTTTCGTTAATAGTCATTTACGTTGTTAGTCACATTAGCGATATAGCGATTTAATCTTTATTTTTGCCGCTAAACACAAGATTAATTGAAAGTATTTACGTTATACCTAGTCCATTTAGCGATATAAGCACATTTGCCATCTATCAGCGGCTAGAAAAGGCAAAAGTAAAGCAAATTATTAACGTTATAGTCACATAAGCCTAAGTTTTTTGTTTGTTTTCGAAGTTACAAGCCATATCAAAGAATCAAGAAATTAATCGTTTTCTTTTTCTAACCAACTCTCCACTCGAAAAAAAATTAGTTTTTGTGTTTGGTAACAGTGAGGAAATATCTTATTATTGTTTCAACTTTTTAAAAACAGTTTGCAACTCTGTTTCAAAGTTATAAGCCCGCTGTCAGTATTGTTAATATGATTTTTTATTTTTTTAAATTCATATGAAATTTGCCAAAAATCGGCAAAGAGGAGTACAAGTGTATTTTACCTTTAATAAAATGTTCAATATTTAACATTATTCCAGTAGTGTGTTTATGTTATAGTATTTTGAACGATTTAAAATAAATCGGGCATGCTCTGACAATCGTAAAACGCTTAACATTTGCGATTCTGACTTAAAATCGTATAATATGTGTTCTGTAAATCACAATGGCAGGAAGTTTGGCGAATGTAAATTACAAAAGTATGCTGAAGGAAACTAGAACTTTTGTTAGAAACTATAGCAGATCGCAAGCATAGCGCACCAGTTTCAGAACACTAAAATAAATCTGGCGTTTTGCTTTTTTAAATCGTGCGAATATCATAACAAGGCTGAATATCTTAAAACCTAGAACTTGGGATATCAGTTAATTGAATATTGAAAAAAATATTAATTTTAAGAAATTTTTAAAATTCCATTTAATATGCAATCAAAAGTGATTCAGTTTTTAGAATTTATTTTCCAAAATAAATTAAAAATTTACTTGTTTTCTTGTGGAGATCCGATGTTTAATAACTTTTGGCAAGGGAAATGTCTGACAATCGAATAAAGCTTAAGCTTTATTCCAAGTTTCTTAAGCAACAATTTTTTAATGTGTTCAATGTAATTATCTGGCAATATTATCAATTTGTCATCTAAAACAATGGCATTCGTATTGTGATTTTAAAATTTGTTAGAAATTTAAAGAAAAAACTATAGTCGTACTAAAATTTTTTTTTATATATAATTAAGAAAGAAAAGTAAAATGCGTTTCATAAATCGCTAACTTTTTTAAATGTTGCCAAAAAAAAAATTGACATTTCGGCAAACACAAAATTTCGTCGCCAAATAGGTTTATAAATCGCATCGGACAGCCCTGCTCATAGTGGCACACATATATGTGAACTAGGCGTATAGTCATACTAGCGATATAGTCCACGATTTGTGACTATAAGCAAAAAGTACTGTACATAGTATTTTTTCAAAAACGTCAAAATTTTATATCGTCAAAAAATATATAATTTTTTCAACGTTATTTTACTAAAAATTTCTTATAATGTAGACCATAAACAAACAAATAGTAGTTAATATAACATAGACTGTCCCGTGTTCGAGCACTGGTATATTTTGTTTATCTAGGTATACGAGGAAAAAGCATTCTTTATTTCGTTAAAATATATCATTTTACATAGCAGAAACATGAATTTTTCCCCACACAGAAATACTTTGTTACCGTTTTACACAGGCCCGAACTATGTATTTACTACGAGTATTTGGGAAATAATTTTACTTATAGGCTCTTTACAAGTTTAATGGTTGTAAATTTTTACTTTTCAAGTATGTAATCGATGATTTGAAGGTATTTAAATGTCATAATATAAGGAATAGTAAATTTAACATCTCCATCCTGTGTTATAACATACGTTATTCTCCGTAAACCAAAAAGAATAAATTTAAATTTTGGTTCAATTTACGAATTACTCAACAAAAATTTTTTTATTTTCATTGCTTTATTTTGTAAAAATATTTTTGCAGACCTTTATAAGAATTTTACAAACTTCTAAAAGTAAGACCTCCAAAGCCTGATTATTTATCATAATTTGTAATAATTATTTGTTGTAATAATAAATATAATTGGATTTTTCGTCGGAAACAATTTAATAATATGTCAAATAATACAATTTTTATAAAAAACTTTGAAAATTAATTTTTTCCTACATTTTTAAACAAAAAATAAATTAAATTTCAAGAAATAACGTGCACACACATCAAACTGGCTGCAAATTTTTATGAAGATCAAAAGTATTTTGATTATGTCGCTTTAGTAAACATAAAATATCTTTTATAAACAAAGAAGTTAATTTTTTTAGAAAAATTATTTCTAATATTCCTACAATTGTTTAAATTTAGACAATAACAGCACTTCGGTGCGAATCGATATAATTTCATCTGTACAACAATAAAACACATATCATTGCCCTACATTTAAAAATCTGTCACATTTGCTTTTACATAGGTTTCTTGCACATAAATGGCATGAAAACAAAACTTCTTTTATTACCTAAATGTGTTTTCAACGAGAAAAACAAGACTTCTTTTCGTTTTTTATATTTTTTTAATTGCCATATATGTACAATGTACATTGTGCCTACATACATACACACACGCGTGCACGTACATATACGCTGATAGATGAGAATTAAAAGTTCTCTGAGAGTAAAAACAATAACTATAATTTACTCTCACAAGTGGATTTAGCGGCTAAATCCACCAGAAAAATTAATATAGACAGAAAAATGTATACACTTTGTATGACAGTGCAATATCTTTATAAATCTATAGTCTTTGACCATATCTATGGAGCAGCATTGCCATATATATTGTTTTAAAACTTCTACGCAATGCTGCCACCTGCTTATAAAAATCAAAATGAAACAATTTTACGTACACTACAAATAATTAATAATGAGATTTTTATGAGAATTATTAATTATTTTTTTATTTAATTCTCTATTCTAAGTCAAAACATGCATTTTAAGGCCCTAATCATGTACAACGCAGCGCAACGCCACAGAACTAACGCAACGCCAAAGAATAACATTGAAAGCACAAACAATGTCATAAATATTTTGTAATTTTGTTGTTGCTTTCTACAGAAATTCACATTGCGTCTTAAAATTTCAAACGCTCCATTGCTTGTGTCGTTGAAAATTTTAAAACGGTACATGAATTTTTGTTGAAAGCAACAACAAAATTACAAAATATTTATGACATTGTTTGTGCTTTCAATGTTATTGTTTGGCGTTGCGCTGCGTTGTACATGATTAGGGCCTAAGTTTTTGATTTTTAAAATTGTTTTCTAATAGAAATTTAGATTATCTAGAACGGATTTTCCGGCGCATTCTGCGATATATATATATATATATATATATATATATATATATAATATTACTCTTAGAGACCACAAAAAAAAACTTTTAAGATTCTATAATATATAATACCTTTGAATATTAAATCTCTGGTATAAGGAATAAAAAAAGAGGAATAAATAAAACTTTTATAATCTTAAATTTCGATTTTGTATAAGTATTAGTGGTTGGGGAGCCATTAAATTAGAAATTACATATGTACATATATGTTAATAAATATTTATGTATATATAATTATTTTTTATTTTTGTAAATCATGGATAGATGGTAACATCAATACAGGTATAATTAGTTTTATTTGCTTTTTTGTACTGAAAGACTGAAATAAATAAATAATTACACACTAAGAAATAAATACTTTTATGAATACAGGCATAATTCTTCTAATTTTTTTGCGTAAAGAATTTTGTGATTTTTTTTAATAATAGGTATGTTCATGTATAGATAATTATTGCTTATTTTCAATAATTGTTACTAGTAAGTGTTCACGTACTCGAAAAACTTTCAAGGAGAAAGTTGAAAAAGAGCATAAAAATTTGACAGATAATTTTTTTTTTGTAAATTTCTGATAGATTTTTCAAGCACATTTTTCTTCATGTTTTTGTATACAAAAGAAAAATTGTTTTCATAATTTTAAAGTTTAAAGTTTTTCAATAAAATGGGATATTTATCTTTCTAAAATTGAAAAACAAAATTCTTGCGCAAATAGTTGAAATCAATTAAATTTATTAAGAGACTAGTCACAAAGCCTGTCCCTGCCAGGCATAAAAATCTTTATAGTAACTAACATAGTAACGCTTATAAAAGAAGTTAAACAAAAAATTATTATTTAATGTTTTAATACATTTAACAGGTATATGAAGAAAAAATATGTAAAAAAAACAATAAGTAAGTAACTAAATTATAATACTTCTTTAAAAACCACATTTTTTGAAAATAATGAGGAGCAACACTTTTTTAACATACCCTGTTTTCCATCTACATGCATCACTTTTACCTTAACATCATCTTTTTTTCTCACTCTTGAGAAAGCAACGTACAATTGTCCATGACTAAAAACTGGTTTTGGTTAATATATCCCCACCCTCTCTAACGTTTGATCTTGAGCTTTATTGATGGTGATGGAAAACGCCAACCTTATAGGAAACTGTCTCCTATTCAAAATAAATGGTAGGTCAGGATTTATGGGAGCCAAATCAATCCTCGGAATAAATGCAGGATTGCCTGTTGCAGTGCCGGTTAATATAGTTGCGCATATTAGATTCTGTGACAATTTTGTCACTTGCAGTTCTGTGCCATTGCATAGCCCTCTTTTAGTGTTTAAATTCCTCAGAAGCATGATAATGGCTCCCACCTTGACTTGCAACTTATGAGGAGGCATTCCAGATGGTGATAGACTGTTTAAAAACTCCGCCGGTTAATTTTCCCGTTCAGCTATGCTATTGCTCTCCACCGTGTCAACTCTCAAAAATGTAAAACATTCACCTTCTAAAAGACTTAGTACTTCTTCATTAATTTGGCATACTTCATGATTCTTAGGGCAAATTTTTCTCAAAAACTTTTTTTTTAAGAACTTTATTATTTTGAGCTTTGAAGAACAAATAAAACAAAATAATTTTAATTTTTTTTTTTTTTTTGTACAGTTAAAAACATGTTTTGAACACCAATGATAAATATTTTTTTAAAAACATAAAAAAAAACGTTTTCCGGTCCTTGGTTCTACATCAGACGGCTTTAAACATTCACCGTAGATATTTTTAACGATTGAGTTTTCAGCCAGCATTTCGTTTGGTAATGCAATAACGTCCTCTCCAAATTCCGAACTAAGTTCACCATTGCCCATTCTTAAACGCCAATCTCTGCAAATATTATCCACAGCACGAATATTGACTTTAAGTTAATATCACCCTTTCCTCGAACTACGCATAATAAAGTTTTGTAGAAATAAGTTTTTCCACTTCCACCCGGTCCATCAAGAAAGAAACGGTTACTGCTATGTTGACGATTGTATATTGCATCAATGATGGTTTGAAATGCATTTCTTTGCTCAACATTTAGAAAAGATTGAAGCCTGGATCCTTCCATTTTTTCTTGTGATGTACTAAAAACATCTTGCATGTCGTTCGGAAGATTTTCGGAAGGTTTCTTTAAACCGAAGTCTGTGCATGTCCTTCCATGCAAAATAAAAATAATTTGTACTTGTTGTAGGGCAAAATGTTCGCTTGACATTTGTGTCGGCTAAAGTTTTCGTGTATATACAGGAGTTCCAAATACACATGTAAGCGAAAAGCTGTCTGAGTGCAACTGTCATGCTCATTGCTTTTGCCTCTTCAAGAGTCAACTCCCAAACTGAATCGTCTTCTAAGAGGTTAAAAGCCAGTGCAGCTTCTTTGAAACTGTAGTGCGTTATCCCATTTATAGTTTTTAAATCAATATAGCCCAGCGCACCGGGAATATGCAACAGTAGTAACCTGAGATAGTACGTCTCACCTTCAGATACACTAACAGTGTACATGCGCCCGATAATTTTACCTCCGTCTCTCGTTCTTTGTTTCCAACCACTTTTCTTATTAAATACATAATGTTCCGGGATTTCGGTATAGTAAAATTTTCTAGCATTAATATCTTTTTCATTGAGACAAAACCATGCAATGAGAGTTGAGTTTGAAAGGGAAATACTATTGACTGCTTGATCAACGTTGTTTGGTCTAAAATATACAATTTGGTGGTTCGGTAAATTTATTGCCAGCCGAATTATTGCATGTGACTGGTCGTGCATTGGGTTTGCCAAGATTCTCCATGCAGCCTCGGGAGCGCTTACATATATTGTGTCTATACACGTCCTGATTTCATCATGTATTAAAGAACCTTGCTCCGTAATTTCAACATTAGCACAGTCATAACCCTTATCGACGTACTTAAAAAGGTATTTGACGCTTTTAACAGAGGCACGTTCTTCTACGTTAATATGGCAATTATATTTTAAACTTAAAAATGAATCCACTGATTTGTTACCTCAAATCCTGAAGCAGTTTTGTAAGTGACATCAGAAATTTTACGCGTGTATCTGGGATAACCATCAAGATTACATACAGTTTCCTCTTGAAATTGTTTTGGGAAAACTTTTGAGCACTTTCCATCTTTCATGCAGGAATAATTCATATTATTGTTTCCGCAAGGCTTACGAACAATACTATGGAGCCTAGGATAATCTTCCGCATTGGGTATCTCTGCTGAAACAATGGTATCAATAACATCCCTATCGCGAGGTTTATCGTCCTCAGACAACATTATAAGCATGCGAGCATGAGGGAGACCTCTTTTTTGGAATTCAATGACATGGATTTTGGCAACAACTTTAAAGAATATATGTCTTTTACAAATGTCCGTAAGCAGTTCAGTAAGTTTTATATGAAAAACACGTGCTATTAAATCAGGTCGATCTGTTTGATACGATTCCATATTTTCCGTTATTTCTCTCGACTTAGGATTACATGTCATGGTCAAGAAAATATCCGGCTTACCATGAAATGGGCTCCCTATGAAAAAGGCTTACCAGCAACGGAACCATCCTCCGCAGCTCTTGAATGCAAAAAATCCATAAGGCCTTGATAACTTTCAGCACGGAGTTTTTTTTGGTGTTCTTTTAACCAATGAAGACGGTTGGATTCCATTTTGACGTAAGAATCTACAAAGTAGTGTTGCGTAAGTTTTCCTACGCTCAAAAATGGATTAAAATCTCCACGCACGGCAATCCGATAACTGTAGTAACCCATCTGAAAAACCCGTGTTCTTTTGGTGGTGGATATATTTTGTTTTAACAGTATATCTGGGTGCAATCCAGACTCTCCAAATGGAAATAGTATTGGATATGTCAGGATGAAGTATACTAATACGTTTAGTACTGGTACCTTTGGGGTCTGATTGATCTGGCCTCAAATGTATAAGAAGATCTCGTTCAAATGGAGGTTCACCGTCTGTGCTCTGAAATATTGCAGCTTCTTCGTTGACTCACTGTGCATTATATCTTCTGTTATCAAGAGATCTGTCGTGCTTTATTGCCATTGAAACTAACGGTACTCGGACCCCTCTTTGTCTGGCCTCAGCTTCTACATCCTTCTCCACTTCAACCAACATTTTGTGTGCCTTTGCCAATGGATTGTGTTGGTTGAAGAAGTTACCTAACATTTTCATAACAGATTTACTGCATCCAGTATTTCCAGAATTCTTCATACGCTCTTCAGTCGCTTCATCAGGATCAATAATGTACAGTTGAGCGTATTTTCTTATGTCACCGGGTACAGGGTGAAGAGTTAATGCCCTATGGTAAATTTGACCATGAATGCGGCAACAATATGGACCGTTTTCTGGCGGTGCTTTAATTTTTGCACCCAATGACGCAAATGAAAATGCATTGTTAAAGGATCGAATATGTTTCAAGAATTGTTTCGATTGCCCGTGTTTTCCGGTTATTAAATCCTTCAAAATGGCAGGATAATGCTGCGATGATAAGGATGTAAGGTCAACTTTTCCTTTCTGACAACAGTTTGAAAATTGTTCATCTGGTGCCTTTTCCTCATGAAAATGTTTTGCTGCACAAATGGAACATTCAAAAGTCATACCTCCACAGTAATGCTCCTCAATAGAATCTTCTTTTCCCTTTTGTTGTCTGCCATCTCCTGCTTCTCTCCTTGAACGCCTCAACTTTTTACCTAAACTCACTTTTTTTCTATAAGATAGAAGTTTTCTCTTTTTGTCGTTGTTCAACCGTGCTATTTTATCTCTAAAGTTTTCCTTATTTTTGAAATGAAATTTCTTTCTCTCCCTTCCTTTTTTAAGTCCGATATGATCTTTTTCGTTTGGGCAATATAATTCTGGTCTTATGCACAACATTTGACATTTGTGGGGAAAGTTGGTTGGGTGATGAAATATTCTCATAGACATCAAAATGTCCATCTGAAATATTCCCTGAAAAACGAAGTTTTTAAACAGGATGTTGTTCATTTCCAAAGCGTAAAAATATTTCTCCAAACCTCAAATATATATGGAAATATTTCTGCGGCAGCTTGAAGTTCGCATGAAGTACCATACGTTCCTCTTTTTCTCATATCAATAGAATATACTTCAACATTATTATAGTTGTCCCCCTCTGGTGGGGTAGTAAAAAATTTTAAACGGTTCCAATTTTGGACCACATAATCCACAATAATATTACGCACTTCCATTCCCCTTGAAGCTGTTCCATAGACTACATGAGCATGGGGCGAAAATAAACAATTTCCGTCCCCATCAATTGGGAAGACTGTAACAGACACCGTCCAAAACATCCATCATTGCAAATTATTAATTAAAAAAATAACTGAAAACGACGAGCTGGCCTAAGCAACCAGCGAAATGCGCATAGAAACTAGCTTTCCCACAACAATAAATTTCAGTGTTTTCATTCAAAAATTGGGATTATTAGCACATCATTAATAAATGAATTAATTAATAATAATTATTTCATTCCCGAAAATAATTTTTGATAATAAATTTGCATGTGCCCGGCAAATAAAAAACTGAAATGGCAAGCTGCTTTATTTAAGCAACTTGTTTTTTTTAAATTTTGTTTTTTCTTTCTATCCTCTTACAACTACAATTCGTGTTGGAAAAAAACCAGCCAATTGTAGGGGAATGTAAGAAAGAAAAATTGACGGTTTATTGTTGTGTCTTTGTTGAAGCTTTGATATTGTTACATGCAAGACGTGAGTGTTTTAAATTCTTATTCACTTTATGGTCTTACTTGTGTAATATTTTTAGCTTTTCTAAAGTATTTGGAAAAAGTTTTCTGACGAGCTGGCCTAAGCAACCAGCGAAATGCGCATAGAAACTAGCTTTCCCACAACAATAAATTTCAGTGTTTTCATTCAAAAATTGGGATTATTAGCACATCATTAATAAATTAATTAATTAATAATAAATATTTCATTCCCGAAAATAATTTTTGATAATAAATTTTCATGTGCCCGGCAAATAAAAAACTGAAATGGCAAGCTGCTTTATTTAAGCAACTTGTTTTTTTTTTTAATTTTGTTTTTTCTTTCTATCCTCTTACAACCACAATTCGTGTTGGAAAAAAACCAGCCAATTGTAGGGGAATGTAAGAAAGAAAAATTTACGGTTTATTGTTGTGTCTTTGTTGAAGCTTTGATGTTGTTACATGCAAGACCTGAGTGTTTAAAATTCTTATTCACTTTATGGTCTTACTTGTATAATATTTTTAGCTTTTCTAAAGTATTTGGAAAAAGTTTTCTGACGAGCTAGCCTAAGCAACCAGCTAAATGCGCATAGAAACTAGCTTTCCCACAACAATAAATTTCAGTGTTTTCATTCAAAAATTGGGATTATTAGCACATCAATTATAAATGAATTAATTAATAAGAAATTGTTGTAAAATTTTTTTTAAATTTAAATGTATGTAAACCCCCTCATACGATTACTTCTTATTGCAATAGGTATAAACCAAAAACAGAGAATATAAATTAAGGATGTAATTATAATAAATGTAATTAAATTTAAAAAGGTTTTTTTCATATTACAATAGGATCGAGTTTTATTCAATTTTGTATTTTGTACTGAAAACATACTGTTTTATCGCCAAGACCTGTGCAGTAGGATGTCCTAAAATTTTTTTTTTATAAATTTTGTTGCAGTAATGCAAACGGCAAGGTTAGTAATTGATCTATACAGGATTTAAAAATTTAGCAATGAGATAATTCGAAAAAATTAAATTTTTCAAGTGGATTTACCAAGTTTGGTTGCGATCGGACTGGATTTATCAAGCTTTGATGCGACCGGATTGAATTTATCAAGTTTTGTGTTCAACCAATAATCTTTGTTTTGCTAAAATTACTTATGTATAAAATATCCTTTATACCCTTAACCTTCATGTGTAGAAGGTATATATAAATTTGTAATTGAGTTTGTAACTTCTGCAATATTGATCTAATACGCCATGAAGTTTATCTATTCTAGATCCCTATGGGTCTAAGAACCTAGAATATATCTAGACAGATATCCGTCTGTCCATTTGTCCGTCCGATTATCTTTTTTATGTTCAAAATAATGTAAGTTACCGTTAAAAGTATGTTTTAAAAAATTTGCTTATCAAAGTACTTCTTTTGGAGAAGGTACGTTTTTGCAAAAAGGAATATATTTACAAAGAAGCATCTTCTTGCAAAAAAGTAGCTTTCTACTAAGATTTATCTTTTTACAAAAAAGTTCATTGTAATTTACACATTCGAGATGATCATATTTGGCCCACTGTGCAAGCCCTAAGTTTCTCATTAATCCAAAATTTGAAAGCCTAAATTGTTTTCTATTAAGTCGCTAAATTTCATCAAAATCCACCCAGTAATTAAAAATTTATTGAATTAGTATGAAAAGAATGAAGTGGATTTATCAAGTTTTGATGAAATCATGCATTTTTTTCTGGCTTAACTAACTATAGAGTTTTGGTTCAACTTTTTTCGCTGCGTTTTCATTTCAAGGTCGACAAACCAAAAAAGAAATAAAACTTAATTCGGTTAGATATGGATTTATTAAGTTTTGATAAGATCGTCCTCATATATTACGGGTGTTAGAAAATCAGAAGCAGCGCCCACCAATAATTTACATTTTTGCTATGTGGTGTAGGGTGCGTTGAATTTGACCGGTTATATTTTTTACTTGTTTCTTCTGTTTCGTTCTTTCCTCTCAGGTCTTGCACCAAAAACAAAATACATGTAAATCACCCAATCTTCATCTGGGTCTATAGCTTTAATTAGAAGTTGAAACTTTTAACATGTTGCTTTTGTGATATGTACCTACTATGTATGTTTAGTAATTGTATCAGACATATGGAAATCAATGAAGAGTATATTTCGAGGGAAAGAGAGCAACAGGTTTTAGATTTCTTTTGTGAATAGTTGACTCTTTATTTCTCTAGCAAAATAGACATATGTATGCATGCAAATTTGTTTAAATCATTTTATTGAAAAATCTCTTTATAAGAAATAAACTCAAATATACTTTCTCAGTTTGCAGTCAGCGATTTTTGCCCGTTTTAGCTTATATTTTTTTTTCTATTAATTCTCTCATTTGCTTTTGTATTTTTCTTTTTCTTTGCGTTTTGCAGATGTAATAATTTTTTATTTATTTTTTCCATATTGAAAGATTAGCAATTACCTTAGGCCTACGAAAAAAAACTCTTAAGTAATGTAATCAATTTTTTATATTTTTTGATATGTTAATTCCGTAGATATAATGAAAAAGTCGAACATATTCCCAATTTGTTTTAATAAATGACTTTTTTATATCCTCCTACTTTGAAAGGTCTACAAATAATTAGTCCATATCTTCCTAAAGGTTTCATTTGTTTAGCACTTTATATTTATAACATTATATGTATGTATAAATTCACTTTAAATAGGTAGTTATAATTTCTTCCTTTAATGATAATTTAAAAAACGCGCAACGCACCGTAAATATGTAGTTCAATCCAATTCGAATGGGTACAATGAAGAATAAATTCCAATAACTCAATATTATTATTTTTTAATTTAGATGAATGTAAATAACAGTTACTTTATCTTAGAATATGATTGTTCTTTAAATCACTTTACAAACAAATCTTGAAAATCAAAACAAAAACCCAATATTTTTGTTATTAATTATGTATGTGATACAATAAGATTATCTCTACTTTTCAACAGCAGTATTAAAATCTGATTCCACTATGATTTCTGGCAGAGAAAGTACTTTCAGTATAACAAATTTTACGTTGTAATATCTAAAGGCTAGTTTACATGGTAATACAATGTATTGCGACTTTGTGGAATCAAAATATTATGAAATTCTCTCCGTGTTTAAAATAAAAAAATAAAAATCTGTTGGTAAGTATTTTTCATGTTTACACGGATGGTTTAAGTAAAGTAAAAGCAAAGTGAGTTAATAACAAAAAAGCAGATGGTTGCAGTTTTACAATATTAACAAAAACAACATGAACATTTCCAGAGTTGATTCTGCTTGTTTTTGTAATTTTATAAAAATGTTACCACCTTCAATATACTCTGTTAAAATGCGACTCTGGTGTGATGAGAATACATGAGTTTCTAAAATGGTTTAGAAAATGAGCATTTACCGACCGATTGCCATATTTTTATCCGTATTCTCTCTTACTCAATGCATTTTGCTTTTACATGATAAGATTTTTCTCATTCTACATCATTTTTTGACATGTCGTAACACATTGTATTACCGTGTAAACTAGTCTTAAATATATAAAATTGTAACGTTACTGACTCACTGACTGATTCATCATCGCACAGCCTAACCGCCTGAAGCTAAAAATTTAAAATTTGGGGCGGAGGTTGGTCTCTCCCCAAATCAATCCACTAAGACGGGATTTTTGGAAATTCGAATGTTCAGGGGGTAAAAAAGGGTAAAAACGGGTGAATTCGGTAACCTTATATCTCCAAAACTAAAAGAGATACAACAAAAATATAATACTTATCGTTGTTCTTAAGAAAAATAAGCGGACAGGTGTCTGGTTCTTTTTTGAAATTCGGCTCTTTTAGGGAGTAAACGGGTAAAACGTGTATTTTAGTACTTTTTTGTCACCCCATTTATCTTTTAAACCAATAAACCTAGAAATAAAGGTTATATCACATTCGAAACTTATCTAAAAAATAAAAATACGAATATGGTACTTTTTCGAAATTCGAACGTTTAAGGGGTGATAATCGTTACTATTTTTGGTACTTTTTTACAAAATATTTTTCTCCATTCATTGACATTAACGTACTAAATTATGGGCTCCCACTACAATATTGAAGTTTTTGATACATCAATGGGGAAAGTTAAAACCTAGAAACATAAACTTTGGCATATAAATATGTCCACAAAAGAAAGAAAGTGTAATGATGTAATATATGTTTGATTGTTCTAATTGGGGGAAAAACAAAATTTTAAAATTTTTTTCAAAACCCTTTGCTTCGCGATGGACATTGGCACGCTGGTATATACGGCTGTAGCTCGCCGGGAATGGGGGGTTCGTGTCCATCTAGGTTCATACAATCATTACTCTATTTCGTGCCGAGATAAAAAGAATGAAAAAAAATGAAGCAATAAAAACGAGCAACGTCATACTAGATACCTAACAATAAAAAGGTAAATACCTAAAACGAATGGACTGACATTTCGATGACTGAAACTTTCACACTTCAAACGTTTGGCCGGACTCGAATCCTCGGGACAAGATGTTACGGTCCCGGTCAGGCTGTCCACCCCATATGACAGGTTAATGTCAACCGTGACATTACTTTTTTTGCCTGTAAAGAAATTTTACTTTTTTTGCCTGAAAAGAAATTTTAAGTAGTGTCCCTATTCGTACTTACCACTTCACCTTTACGTCTACTACATTTCAACCAGTTGTGTTTAAATTAAAACATTTTTAAATCTTTAAATCATTTTTAGAAACAAAAAAAATTGTACATTCTATATTTATTTATTTTATCAAGGTTAATACCGTTGAACAATTATTACAAGATAGCTAGTACAAATATTATCAACATGACTAAATTTATAAATACAGTTTCATTGGCGTTAATATTTTAAAAAAAAACTGAATTTTCAAATTTGTACTTGCAATGAAAAATAAGAATTTGTGGACTTTAATATTGCAAAAGAAAAGATAGATAAAATGTTAATTGTACCAAATTTCATACATGCTTCACTTTTATGATTATATACATATATACATATATATTTACATTATCTACTCAGATATCATTCATTATTTTCATACAAGGTTCGGTTTTCTTTTTTTTTTAGTTTGGGTTTTTTTTTATTTTTGAATAAATAACCAGTAAAGGATTTTTTTTTTTTTTTTTTATTTACGTAATGGTAGCTCTATATAAAAAAAAATACTTATAGCAAAAAAAAAATCCTGGCAACATTGTTAAGTTTTTTTCTGGTTCTGTCGGCTTTTCAATGTCTTTCATCTAGCTACAATTTTTCTACGAGTCACCCTGCCTTATTTGTTGTCAAAAAAACTTTGTTTAACTTTTCCTTGTGTATGGAAAATTTTCCCTTGGGACAAATCTACAGAATGTTATCTACTCAATATTTCAAACCTCTTTTGGTTCTAATTCGGCCGGTTAGAACGATAAAAAATATAGCAAACGGGGTTTGCTGAATTTTGGGTAAGTTGATACCAAAACTGATGGCTTCGTCATTTATTTGACTTTTTTTTTTCTTTTTTTGGTTACTTATTCAGATTCGTACGTCCGTCTCAAAGTATACCTCATAAATTTAGTTATTATTCTTTTTTTTTTGTACTTATCTAAATTAACAGTATGTGTTCACTTAAAGTATTTAATAATCTAGTTCGCTAGGTATGTAACTACTTATTGGTTTATTTAATTATCAAATTTTTTTATAAAATTACCTCTTTACTTATTTATAAACTTATCCATCTTTTTATTTTGTTATTTCTTAAATCTATCGTTTCATTTTCCTTTTAAATTATTTATTGGGGTCTTTATATTTCTGATAGCTTAGTATTAGGGTTTAAATTTTATTTTCGTTTTTTTTTTTTTTTTTAATTGTTCAAATTTTGAACCTAATTTACATCGGTATATCTGTGGTAAGTTTGTAATATTGAAATAATTTATTGGATTTAGACCGGATGTTTAAATCAGAATCACAGTGTTAGTTCACGAATTTATTCTCAATCTCTTTTAAAGTTTTTGGATTCAAATACTGAATTTGAAATGTGATTACCAAGTTAGATTTCGTTTCCGTGTTTCCATTTCACTTGGGGTTAAAATTTCAAATTCAGTTTAAGACCGCACATTAACTTTTCGTTTAAGGGTCCAAATTTACTTTGGTTAGTTAACTTCAAATTCAGTGGGTCTAATGGGATACAAAGTGAGTTGGTCTAGTCAAATCTAAATCCAGTTGGTATAAACAAATTGAAATTTAGTTTTAATTACCAAAACCAAATTTCGTTCGTATCGACAATTTCAAATTTAGTTTAGGTCATCTGATTTAAATCAAGTCTGTTTAGTTAACCTTATATTTAGATAGGTAATTCAAATTTACTTTGGTACAATCAGGTTTATATTTAGTTTGAAAATTCAAAGCGATTTTGCATAATCGGGTTTATGTTTAGTTTGAAAATTCAAATCAATTTTGGTACAATCAGGTTTATATTTAGTTTGAAAATTCAAAGCGATTTTGCATAATCGGGTTTATGTTTAGTTTGAAAATTCAAATCTATTTTGGTACAATCAGGTTTATATTTAGTTTGAAAATTCAAAGCGATTTTGCATAATCGGGTTTATGTTAAGTTTGAAAATTCAAATCTATTTTGGTACAATCAGGTTCCCAACCTTAGTCGGTTTAACTAAATCTGATTTCAGTGGGTGTATTTGAATTCGAATGTAGTGCGGATATTCGATTTTAAATTTAGTTGGTACGAACAAATTTAAAGCCAGTTTGTAAAGACAAATCTAAGTTTGGTGGGTATAACTGAATTGGAATTTTATTTTGTAAAATATGCTTTTAATTTAGGGCGGCCAATTAAATCTAGATCTAGGGGGTACAATAACATCTAAATTTGTCCCGTACAATCAAATTTAAATTTAGTTTGTATAACTAAATGCAAATTTGGTTTGTGTAATCTGATGTAAATTTAGTGTTATTAACTAAATCTAGATCTAGTTCGTATTGACAAATTCGAAAATCTGTTCGTACCATCGCGTTTAAATTCCAATTGAGAAATGAGTTTCCTACTTATCTTGAGTTCCCGATCCGAAGCAAGCATTCCATGTGTTGTTAAGTTGATGGTTCCCCAACACGTGTTATTTTTGTTATCCGGCACGTTGGTTTTTTTTTTTTGTTGAAAAATTAAGTTGGTAGAGTGAGTGGCGGGTTCACCAACACGTGGTGTTGCTATCCGGCACGGTGTTTTCTTTTCGGTGGCTTGAGTTGCTGTTTCACCAACACGTGGTTTTCTGTTGGTTGGTTTAAGTTTTGTTAGTTCCCCAACACGTGGTATTCTGTTGGTCGTTTTACTTACGTTATCCGGCACGGTGTTTTCTTTTTGGTGGCTTGAGTTGCTGTTTCACCAACACGTGGTATTCTGTTGGCGGTTTTCGTTGTTGTTTTTGTTCCCCAACACGTGGTATTCTGTTGGCGGTTAGATGTTTTAGTTATTTCCCCAACACGTGGTGTTCTGTTGGTGGTTTTGTTTGTTGTTTCACCAACCGTTGGTGTTCGGTTGCTGGTTTGGCTATTTTGGTTATTTCCCCAACACGTGGTATTCTGTTGGCGGTTTTCGTTGTTGTTCTGTTCCCCAACACGTGGTATTCTGTTGGCGGTTTGCGGTTTTAGTTATTTCCCCAACACGTGGTATTGTGTTGGTGGTTTTGGCTGCTTATAATATGGGTGACATATATTAAAATGTATGTTGTTAAAACGATAATCCAAAATGCCTGTGTTGTTTTGTTAATCCTTATGAGGTTTGGTCTAAATATGTAACTGCAAACCGATTTTTATTTCTTCTATTCTACGGAGTTGAAAATTTCTTGCATTTGTTTCGTGTTTATGACAACGTCTAATTTTTTCTTAACGTTTTGCAATTTTTCACACTCTCGCGTCTGTTTATTTTTTTTTTTTATATTTTGTTCGACAAGCGTAAAGTTTCACAAAAAATGCAATTTTTTTTTTTTTTTACTAACTAAACCGTGAATTTCTTTATTTTTATAACCAAAATCTTTGGGTTGTCCACCATTTTCGGCCGGCTTTTATATCACGAATGCCTCAAAAATGTCTATCCCCACGCCAAGTTTAACAAAAAAAACTCATGTGGTAGAGTGGTAATCTTTTGGTACGTAATAGGATTGTATTTTTTTTCATTCAAATTAGTACAAAAACGCTTAATTCGCAAATCAACCACAGTGGTTGTCACAACGCCAGCTGTTTTCGTGTAGCCGGTGGAGTTAAAAGAGTTGGGAAAGGGAAATTTTCCGCGCTGGCAACTCCCGCACCGCTTCTCCTCGTCTATCGAACCATCCTACATCCGTAGCCTTACATCTACTACTGCTTCAAATGTTGAGCGTGTATCACCCCAATAAACTGTCCTCTAAGGTTCTCTATTTCATATTGGCTGTTACCTACTGCTCTTCTGATCCTGCACCTGAGCCAAGGTCTGCAAAGTTTCGCGTTTATTCCCTTAGAAAATTTGCTTTGTATGAAGTTTTTTCTGTAGACCTCTTGTCCGGGCGTATACTTTATTATTCTGCTTTTGAGGTTGTAGGATCTAACATTTCTCAGATAGGCGTCATGTAGCCTATTGCTAACTTTTTGGTGGATCAGCTGCATTTGCGATGAACCGTAGACCGTAGCGAGCACTCTATTTTGGACAAGTTTTCGTCCCATTTCGTTTGGTCTTGGTCCAGGAAACTTCGTATGGAACTGAGTATGGTTTGGTTTACCCTTTCGCTCGCATTTGATTGCGGTGAATATATAGGGGTTCGAATATGTCTAACGCCAAATAGTTGTAAGAACTCTTTAAAAGCTTCGGATGTAAATTGTTTGCCGTTGTCCGAGTGTAGCATCTCCGGTACTCCGAATTTATAAAACACCTCGTCCCGCAAAAATTTAATCACCGCTTTGGTGGTAGCTTTGGACAACGCTTTCAATAAAACAAATTTCGTTCTGTGGTCTAATACGATAAAAATAAAAGTGTTGCCGGATTTTGTTCTTGTATATGGTCCCAAAAAGTCGATATAGATTTTTTGGAAAGGCCTTTGAGTTATTACCTCTTTTTCCATCGGTGGACGCAATATTGTTCTAAGGTGTTTTATTTCCTTAAATGTTTCGCATTGTGCAACAAAGTCTCTGATCTGTTTCACCATGGACGGCCAGTAAAAGTACTCTCTTATGTTATACAGTGTTTTTGCTATTCCCCCATGTAATGTATTATCAACATGCGATTTCTTTATTATGCTATCGGTCAGACGTGACGGTACCCATATTCGCCAACAATCATCTTCACTCTCTATGTCATTCCGGTTAAATTTTACCCTTTTGTACAGTATACCCTCTTCCACTTTCAAATCCGGAAGTCGACTAGCATTTTGTTCGACGGTGTCTATTAGTGTTAGATATTCCTTACTCTTAAATTCTTCGGAATTAAAATCTATTACCATAGTGGGGTTGGCTACTACCTCTTCCATATCCTGACGCGATAGCATATCTGGGACTACGTTCTTACTACCCTTCCGGTGCTCAATATTAAATTTGAAACCTTGGAGCTTTAAGCTCCATCGAGCAAGTCTTCCATTTAGATCATTCTGCCGCATTAACCACTTTAAACTGGAATGGTCCGTTATAACCGTGAAGTCCATCAGTTCTATGTATTGTCGAAACCTTTCTATCGCAAGTACCACCGCGAGACACTCTTTCTCTGTCGTTGAATAGTTTCTCTGGGCGCTGTTTAGTTTCCGGGAGAAATACTCAATTGGGTGTTCTCCACCCTCGTCATCCCTTTGAAACAAGACCGCGCCTAAACCAACGTTTGAGGCGTCACACTGGACAAAGAAAGGCTTTTCAAAATCTGGACTTGACAATACCGGACTGGTTACTAAACGATGTTTCAATTCCCCGAACGATTTCATGGCTTCGGCAGTGAAAATAAACTAAGGGGCTTTCTTCAGGGTATCCGTCAGAGGTGCGGTGAGCGTTGAAAAGTCGTGGATAAACCGGCGATACCACCCTACGGTGCCTAGGAATCTCCTAGGTTAGGTAAGGTTAGGTTCCATTGGCAGCCGTGATCAAGCACAGCTCACGTGGGTCCAATTACTTAG
Source organism: Pollenia amentaria (assembly GCA_943735925.1). Lineage (NCBI taxonomy): Eukaryota > Metazoa > Arthropoda > Insecta > Diptera > Polleniidae > Pollenia > Pollenia amentaria. Next base: position 38,223,607 of record OX031008.1, on the reverse strand, counting down.
TTCCCGTTGTGTTACCATATCACGCCGTCTCCCATGGGTCCTATGAAATCTGGCTGCTAGTATTCCCATGCAGCCAACCGGTCGATTCAATAAAGGAGTGGATCCTGTTTACATCAACATCAGAGAGACAAGTTTTGTCCCCAAGGGTTCTTCGACCAAACATTTTGAGTCTTAAGTCTCCGAAAGCCGGGTAGTTACAGAGAAGATGTTCCGTTGACTCTTCCTCCTCCTCATCGCCGCAACTTCTGCACAAGTCGTTATAAGGGAGCCCCAGCCTCTGGGCGTGCCTCCCAATTGGCCAGTGGCCAGTTATAACCGCAGTTAGGTTTCTTAGATGATGTCTGGACAGCTGTAATGCCCGCCGTGTCCTTTTTTCATCTAGATGGGCCAGATTTTCCTGGTTTCCCCACAGGTGGTTTCATCGTGCCACCTCTGACTGGCGATAAGATGAAACTTGTGCGCTATAAGTTGCTTACACCTTGGGAGTGAAGCACCTACATATGTGGAACCGTCCCGATTCAAGGTGGTACCTGCATGCGCCAACGAATCCGCCATGCAGTTCCCATGTATGTCCCCGTGTCCGGGGACCCAATTAAGGGTGACCAGTGAATGTCTCGCTATCTCCTCCAGAGACATCCGGCATTCTCGGACAATTCTCGATGTGATGAACACATTCTCCAGGGATCTTATGGCCGCCTTGCTATCGGTAATAATGTGAATATCCCTTCCAGATATTTCACCGTACCGGATACGTTTCGCGGCTGTGTGGATGGCCATTATCTCGGCCTGGATGACACTGCAGTGGTCCGGCAGCCTTATAGGAATGCTCCAGTTTAGCTGCTCGGAGTATATGCCAGAACCGACACAATACAGTGTTTTAGACCCGTCCGTAAAGATTCGAATCGCATTCGCGGGGATTTGCAGGTCATCATAGTGGACCACGTTATCCACAATGCTTACCGTGAAGCCAGGATCAAAGATTGGCTCGGGTGTGACATAATCAACATCCATGTGCCAATTGATATCATTCAGAATGTTAGCATGTCCGATATTATAATCTCTCCATGCCCCGGTGGCCCTTAGTCTTACCGCCGCGTTCGCAGCTAACCTTTTCGCCAAAATGTCTGGTGGTAACCAGTTTAGAAACGTAAACAATGCCTTAGAGGGGGTTGTTCTAATGGCACCTGTTACCGCTATCGCCACCATTCTCATTGTACGTTCAAACCTGGTTTGATGACTCTTCGCCTTGAGCGCCGGCCACCAAACAGCTGCCCCGTAGAAGAGAATGGGTTTAATGACACATTCGTATAGCCAGTATACATTCCTCGGGTTAATTCCCCAGTTTAGGCCAATGGCCCTTTTGCAGCAATATAATGCAGTATCCGCTTTATTAGTCCTGGAGCTGGTGTTCATCCTCCAGTTCAGTTTACTGTCCAATATTAGCCCAAGATACTTGGCGCTGTCAGACAGTTCCAGTGACGCCCCTTTTAACCTCGGGGTATTAAATTTGGGAATTTTGTATCTCCTTGTGAAAAGTACCAGTTCTGTTTTGGCGGGATTTACATCCAGTCCACATCCCTGGCACCATTTTGTTAGGACGTCCAATGCGGACTCCATTAGTTCAGACAAAAGTCTGGGATCTTTACCCATAGCCACAACTGCAACGTCATCCGCATATGCAACTGTTCTGCAGCACGTCCTTTCCATGGCTCTGAGTAGGGTATTTATATTCAGATTCCAAAGTAAGGGTGACAGTACACCACCTTGCGGGGTGCCCCTAGTCGCAACCTTTGAAATGTTCGAGGCGCCCAAGTTGGATTCGATACGCCTGAAGTGCAAGATACTGCTGACAAATTGAATGATCGCTGGGTCGATCTCCAAATGTCTCATAGCGTTAATAACCGATTCAGGTTTAACATTGTTGAAAGCGCCCTCAATATCCCTTAATGCAACTAAAGCAAATTCCTTGTAATACAGGGATCTCTCTATGGGGCCCACCAATGAGTGAAGCGCAGTTTCAGTGGACCTTCCCTTCGTGTAGGCGTGCTGAGCCGGTGACAGGGAATTGGGTCCTAGTGATGATCTGATGTGAATATCCAAAATCCTCTCCAGTGTTTTCAGTAGAAAGGAGGATAGACTAATTGGTCTAAAGTCTTTAGCCATAGTGTGAGATGTCTTCCCACTCTTGGGGATGAAGACGATCTTATATGATGTCCACGTTGCTGGGACATGTGAGAGACTCAGGCAGGCTCTAAATATTGCCAAGAGCCATGGCATCAATATTCCCAGGCTATTTTGTAGGTCCGCTGGGATAATGCCATCCTGGCCTGGAGATTTAAAGGGATGGAAGCTTTTGACCGCCCATTCCACACGATGGCGAGTTATCGGAATATTAGAAATATCCCGAGCGCCACTAAAAGTTTCCTCCCTAGGCACATCATCAGTGCAACCTGGGAAGTGTGTATTCATCAGGACCTCAAGGGTGTCCCGACTGTTTGTGGTCCAGGATCCATCCATCTTCCGTATATATGATGGAATAGCTGGATTAGAGGATAAAATCTTACGAAGCCGACTTGTCTCCGAGGAGTTTTCCACGTCACTGCAGAATTTCCTCCATGACTGTCTCTTGGCCTTCCTAATAAGATTCTTGAATCCATTAACTAAGGACTTGTAATTGTTCTAAACACCATTACGTTTTGCCTCATTAAAGAGCTTCCTGCTTTCCTTGCGTTTTTCAGCAATTTCCGCATTCCACCATATGGGCTTAGCTTTGCCCCTCCTGTCAATTATTTTACAGGCTTCGTTTGTTGCCTCCATTAAGGCACCGGTCAATGACTCCACTGCGGAGTTGAGCATGGACACACTGTCTATGAGAACTGGGCACATAGGCAGCTTGTCCCCGAGTACACTCGCATAGATAGACCAGTTGGTCCTTCTTCTGTTCGTGTAGGGTTTAACTGAATCAACTCTAAAGGAAAAATTGAAATCAACATACATGTGGTCAGAGAAGGAACAGTCCTTAGACACGTTCCAATCGCTAATCATATCCGCGAACTTATCACTAATAAGCGTAATATCAAGAACCTCCCTTCTGTTAGTCACAATAAAGGTGGGCTCACTACCCCTATTAACTACTGTTAGTTCGTTTTCTACTATGAAGTCCAAAAGCGACTCACCTCGTGGATTGACATCCGAGCTACCCCAGACGGTATGGTGTGCATTCGCATCAGCACATATTACTAGGGGGATGTTGTGCCTTTTAGCGTACGACATCGCCTTTCTGGTTGTGGAGTTTGGAGGGTTAGCACCCTGGTCGTGTGCCATGTAGCAGCTCATAAACCAGACTGTACTGGTTTTGCATTCTACTGCGACAGTGCATGTGTCCTTATCGCTAAAATCAGAAAGAATGAAAGCTTTAAGGATGTTTTTGACCATAACACAAGCCCTGGTCTTACCTTGATCGGCTGCTTACAGAGTACTGTAACCGTCTAATCTGAGTCCGCAAACCCTGTCTCTATACAACAATGGTTCTTGGATGCATATAAGCTCCTCCGTGCCTGAAGCTAATCGGAGGAGAAGGGCAGCTGACGCCGCTTTGGAATGATGAAGGTTGATTTGTGTCACCTTCATCATAGCTCATCACTATGGACGACTGTGACGTTGGCATCCTCTGGATCGTCGTCCGATTCCAGAAGGATGTCCTCATCATCCGCCACTCCCATCTTACCAAAGAAGTCACCCACAAGTCCACTGACCGATTGGGTGTCTTCATTGGCCGATGATGTAGCAGAATCGTCTTCCATATGCTCCGTTGATGCTGTTGTTGTGGTGGTGGTAGTCGCCGGAGCTTGAGGCTTCCCTTTGTCGTCACCTTTATAGACTCGGAGGAAGATAGTTCAAAATCTTCCCCTGTGTCTTCCGAAGTGACGGCAGAGAGTCACTGTTTATTACAACAGTGGCCTTCCTGGACTCTTCAACAGAGTCAGAAACCCTCACTACTTTCCAGTCCTGTTTGGGTAGCTGGGGGTTACTGAGCTGTATTTTTTCCAGGATCTCCTTGGGGTCGGATGGCTCAGCGGGGATCTTGGCAATAGATCTGGGCCTTTGCGGTACATCGGCCAGAGGTATTGCCTCAAATCTAACGTCCTTTTGATTTTTCGGCGGTTTGATTTCCAAAATTGCCTTCACCTTTTCCTCGTCAGGCTTAAGTTTACCCCCACCTACAACGTAACCTAAATACTTCAATTCCCTGTAACAGAATTTGGATTTGGACATATTGATCGTCAGACCTGCTGCTGTCAACTTCTGACCCACGATTCGGAGCATTTCCATGTGTTCATCAAAATTCGGAGAAACTACCAACAGGTCGTCGAGGTACACGAAAACCCTATCTTTCAGCTCAGACGGTACCACTTTATCCATCAATCGACATAATCTCTGCGCAGCATTACACAGTCCGAAAGGCATAACCTTAAATTGGATTGAGGCCTACCTGGGACTGTGAATGCTGTTTTCGGCCTACTCGCTTCATCCAGCGGGATTTGCCAGAATGCATCCTTTAAGTCGATTGCTGAAATAAAATGTGTATCGCCTAGCCTAGCTAGTAAGCCATCGATATTAGGGAGAGGATAAGCGTCCTTTTTAGTGACCTTATTCAATTCCCTCGCATCGAGACATAGCCTATTTTTACCGGGTTTCATGACTAGTGTTGTCCTGTTATTCCATTCGGCTCCTGTGGTAACTTCAATAACATCCAAATCCTACATTCGGTCCAATTCTGCAAATATCAACTTCTGAACGGCCGGACTAACAGGATAGTATCTTAATTTTCTAGCAGACGCAACACCAGTGTCGATTTTGTGTGTTTCTAAATAAGTTTTACCTAGACCATATTGAGTATGACATTTAAATGACAGTTTAACGTTTTCGAGCATCCTTCGCTGGTGACTACTCAACTCATGAATTTTGGTGTTTTCTGAACCTTCCTCTGTAATGGCGTGTATTGTTTTGTTATCGAAACCTATATTCAATCCGATTTACCGCCAAAAGTCATATCCGAGGATTAATTCTTGACTCAAGTTACTAAGTACTAAGTATAAAACTGATTCGACTGACTGGTTTCCGGATTTTATAATTGCCTGTATTTTCCCTACTATTAGGTGTTGTTTACCGTCCGCCGTTCTCACCGAAGATTTGTAATCCAGTACTTTTGTATCCATTTTCCTAACGTTTTCCAAACAATTTCTGCCGAGACAACTTACTGAGGCGCCACTGTCAAGGAGTCCCTGATAATCAAAACCATTTATATTTACCGACATATAAGGTCTTATGTCGTCTTTACTGCATATTATTGTTGATACGATTTTTTTTCTTTCTGCTTTTCTTGCAGCATATCTTTTTCTGGTGTTAATTATCCTTTGGCTTACCTTTGGTTCGTAGTCAGCAAAAATCTCTGCTCTTTTTTGTTCGTACAATTCTAGGCGTTTGTCGTAAGGAAGATGAGAGTTGATAGTGGCTGGCAAGTTTGTTTTCTGGTGTTCGTCGGGACTATGATTTTCTTTGGGGGTTTTCTTTTCACTCATTTTGGCTTCTTTCTGATTTAGTTGCATCCGCGGTTTGGTCAAGAATTTGGGTTTCGGTTGGTATTTCGCTAGCTAGCATAAAATTATAAAAATTATCGTTTACTGGGTTGAGTTTTGGTATGATCACGCCGGCCCAGTCCTCTGCGTGTTCAGCTTTTGGTTTCCCATACATTTAGGGCAAGTAGGGGTGGTGACATCCTCGAACCCACATTTATAACAAAATACCCTCCTTTGGGTTACAGGACATTCAAAAAACGAGTGGCCAGGGGTCTTACAATTCCAGCAGACGAGTTGTCTTGCTGCGAGCTTTTCCTTCTGTAACTCCTCCACTAGCCGTGGAGGAGTTACGATTCATTCGGAGCCTGTCTACGTTCTATTATTTTGCGCTGTATTTCAAAATCGCTTTCAAAGTTGCGGAATTTTGTAATTAGGTGGTGTTTAAATGTATTCCAGTCACATACTGGATGCTTCATACGAAAAGCCCAAAACCAAGTACTAGCAGCTCCAGTAACCAAATGGTGAACACCCTTCATAACGATGTCCCATGAGCAATTATAATCATGCCTCAAAATCTCTACACGAAAAACGAAATCTTCTACGGTCAGTGTTTTGTTGGTTCCGTCGTACTTAACTCCCCACTTTTCTAACTGGTTAGGACTGATGGTGTTATAACCCTGATTATGCGGTGAGTTTTCAAAGCTAGGAGGTTCAAAATAATTTAATGGACTATTTCCGAATAATTGTTGTGATACACGTGACTGAGGTAATCGCTGTTCAAAAGGCATTTGGGAATTGTTAGGTGAATGAAATTGCGGTTGCCGTCTATCTTGATGGTTAAACGGTGTGCGAAAATCGTGATTTGGGTTAACCCGCCCAGTATTTTGCTGATTCGCCTGGTCCAGAGAATGGCTACGCTCGGATCGCAAGGATTCCCTAATTAGCTGCGGTAACATCAACTGCATATTCTGCACCTCCCTCATTATTGAAACTTGTGCAGCTTCTACCGATGCAGTGACGTATTCACTTAACGTCAACCCTTCCTCGTTAACAGCTAAGCCTGGATTGGCTTCTTCCCTTATTGGTGGTAAATCTCGATCCGGTCGATCCATGAGGTCTAAATTACGTCTCGTTGTTCCACTTATTTCCCGTGCTGTTATGCTACTATAAGTTGGGGTACGTATAGTGATTTCACTCTCCGGCGACGAATGTGTTTGTGGTCCAAATCCCGGAGGAAATCTGATCGACATTAATGGCGTAACTGCGTTTGTCGAAATAACTGGGGCAATGTTCTGTGAGGTTGCGGTTGTTGCCGAATCCCGAGGCTGAGTATCGTCGATGGTAACGGCGTTCCGACTAGATGACCTAAGATTAATAGTACTCATCATAAACTGCCTACCAAAACAACTAAATTCCCTCAACTAATTCAACAGACAAGCTTAACGAAAATTTCCTCAATTAAATCCGATCAACTAACCTCAAATAAGAGAATACGCACAATCACCAATTAAGGTCAATATTAAAAGTAAAACAAACACCCAATCGTCTAACACAGCTCCCGTTCGGGCTGCAACAATAATCAGCAAATTCCCTGTACAAAATCACCACTACCAATACAGTCGTATGGATGGAGTTAAAAAAAAAATTACTCAAAAAATTTCCGAAATCGTGGATAACTAGGAACACCTGAACCGTAGGCAAAAGACGCAATATATATATAAATTCAATAAAAAATGTAAAAAAATGTATGTGAAAAAAAAAGAAATCAATTTTATTTAAGGTTATCTTTATTTCTTTGTGTAATAGTTTTAGTATTTAGTAATTCTACTATTTAATACTACAAAGGTTAAATTCTACAAAAGTTTAATACTACAAAAGTTGAATACCATCAATAATTTATAGTGTTAAAATACTGAAGATTAAAAAAAAATATAATTAGTAGATACGTTTTGTTACACTACAAATGCTTAAAGAATATATTTAGTAGCCAAGTTTACGAATCTGCAACTAAATTTTATTTATTTACTTTTGTTACTTGCTATATAATATAATTAATAGATACGTTTTGTTAAATTGCCAAAAGATTAACTAATGTATTAAGTAGTTATCAAATTTTTATTTTTGTTATGTAATATAATTATCTTGAGGTTGAAATGTGTAGCATAAAGTGAAATAAAGTATTTGTAGTTAAGAAAAACTAAATTGTTCGAGTCCGCGATTCATCAATCTTCCAATGAGAAGATTGAGTACGATATTCGTGATTTAGAATAAAATTGCTTTTATGCATTGTTTCCAATACAAAAAAACACGAATAAATCTAAATCTTGCCAAACGAAAGATTTTTTTTTTTTTTTTTTAAATTGTGTGAAACTTTGGAATTACTTAGTTTACGGTCATCGAAATAAAAAAAAACAAAAAGAAACATCTCATCAATTTGAGTCGCCAAATCCCTTTCTCCTCTTCTCAAATACCTGAATCTAATGAACACTTAGCTCTTTAGCCACCGGATCATGCTCGTGGTTTTTTCAAAAGATTTGATCAAGATTCTTTAACTCCCCCAGTACTAAGTTCCCTTGTCCGATGCTGACGCAACTCAGGCGTGGCACTATTCACGTACCTTCCAGGACATACAATACCGAAAAAAAAGTTCCTAATACCGAGATCCCTATACCGAGTTTCCCTATACGATGCCGACGCAGTGCAGGCATGGTGCTTACTTAACACCTTCCGCGACATTAGTCATTATATAAAAAAAACAAGTACGAGATTAAAAATTTTAAATTGAAATGTTATAAAAGTGTGGAAGCCAGCAAAGATGAATTAAAACACCTTCAGGCTAAATTAATTTGACCCAAAGGGTTAAAACACTTTCGGGCCCCACGTTGGGCGCCATTTTGTGTAATGATGTTATATATGTTTGATTGTTCTAATTGGGGGAAAAACAAAATTTTAAAATTTTTTCCAAAACCCTTTGCTTCGCGATGGACATTGGCACGCTGGTATATACGGCTGTAGCTCGCCGGGAATGGGGGGTTCGTGTCCATCTAGGTTCATACAATCATTACTCTATTTCGTGCCGAGATAAAAAGAATGAAAAAAAATGAAGCAATAAACACGAGCAACGTCATACTAGATACCTAACAATAAAACGGTAAATACCTAAAACGAACGGACTGACATTTCGATGACTGAAACTTTCACACTTCAAACGTTTGGCCGGACTCGAATCCTCGGGACAAGATGTTACGGTCCCGGTCAGGCTGCCCACCCCATATGACAGGTTAATGTCAACCGTGACATTACTTGTTTTGCCTGGAAAGAAATTTTAAGTAGTGTCCCTATTCGTACTTACCACTTCACCTTTACGTCTACTACATTTCAACCAGTAGTGTTTAAATTAAAACATTTTTAAATCTTTAAATCATTTTTAGAAACAAAAAAAATTGTACATTCTATATTTATTTATTTTATCAAGGTTAATACCGTTGAACAATTATTACAAGATAGCTAGTACTAATATTATCAACATGACTAAATTTATAAATACAGTTTCATTGGCGTTAATATTTTAAAAAAAAACTGAATTTTCAAATTTGTACTTGCAATGAAAAATAAGAATTTGTGGACTTTGATATTGCAAAAGAAAAGATAGATAAAATGTTAATTGTACCAAATTTCATACATGCTTCACTTTTATGATTATATACATATATACATATATATTTACATTATCTACTCAGATATCATTCATTATTTTCATACAAGGTTCGGTTTTCTTTTTTTTTTTTTTAGTTTCGGTTTTTTTTTATTTTTGAATAAATAACCAGAAAAGGATTTTTTTTTTTTTTTTTTTATTTACGTAATGGTAGCTCTATATAAAAAAAAATACTTATAGCAAAAAAAAACCTGGCAACATTGTTAAGTTTTTTTCTGGTTCTGTCGGCTTTTCAATGTCTTTCATCTAGCTACAATTTTTCTACGAGTCACCCTGCCTTATTTGTTGTCAAAAAAACTTTGTTTAACTTTTCCTTGTGTATGGAAAATTTTCCCTTGGGACAAATCTACAGAATGTTATCTACTCAATATTTCAAACCTCTTTTGGTTCTAATTCGGCCGGTTAGAACGATAAAAAATATAGCAAACGGGGTTTGCTGAATTTTGGGTAAGTTGATACCAAAACTGATGGCTTCGTCATTTATTTGACTTTTTTTTTCTTTTTTTGGTTACTTATTCAGATTCGTACGTCCGTCTCAAAGTATACCTCATAAAATTTAGTTATTATTCTTTTTTTTTGTACTTATCTAAATTAACAATATGTGTTCACTTAAAGTATTTAATAATCTAGTTCGCTAGGTATGTAACTACTTATTGGTTTATTTAATTATCAAATTTTTTTATAAAATTACCTCTTTACTTATTTATAAACTTATCCATCTTTTTATTTTGTTATTTCTTAAATCTATCGTTTCATTTTCCTTTTAAATTATTTATTGGGGTCTTTATATTTCTGATAGCTTAGTATTAGGGTTTAAATTTTATTTTCGTTTTTTTTTTTTTTTTTTTTAATTCAAATTTTGAACCTAATTTACATCGGTATATCTGTGGTAAGTTTGTAATATTGAAATAATTTATTGGATTTAGACCGGATGTTTAAATCAGAATCACAGTGTTAGTTCACGAATTTATTTTCAATCTCTTTTAAAGTTTTTGGATTCAAATACTGAATTTGAAATGTGATTACCAAGTTAGATTTCGTTTCCGTGTTTCCATTTCACTTGGGGTTAAAATTTCAAATTCAGTTTAAGACCGCACATTAACTTTTCGTTTAAGGGTCCAAATTTACTTTGGTTAGTTAACTTCAAATTCAGTGGGTCTAATGGGATACAAAATGAGTTGGTCTAGTCAAATCTAAATCCAGTTGGTATAAACAAATTGAAATTTAGTTTTAATTACCAAAACCAAATTTCGTTCGTATCGACAATTTCAAATTTAGTTTAGGTCATCTGATTTAAATCAAGTCTGTTTAGTTAACCTTATATTTAGATAGGTAATTCAAATTTACTTTGGTACAATCAGGTTTATATTTAGTTTGAAAATTCAAAGCGATTTTGCATAATCGGGTTTATGTTTAGTTTGAAAATTCAAATCAATTTTGGTACAATCAGGTTTATATTTAGTTTGAAAATTCAAAGCGATTTTGCATAATCGGGTTTATGTTTAGTTTGAAAATTCAAATCTATTTTGGTACAATCAGGTTTATATTTAGTTTGAAAATTCAAAGCGATTTTGCATAATCGGGTTTATGTTAAGTTTGAAAATTCAAATCTATTTTGGTACAATCAGGTTCCCAACCTTAGTCGGTTTAACTAAATCTGATTTCAGTTGGTGTATTTGAATTCGAATGTAGTGCGGATATTCGATTTTAAATTTAGTTGGTACGAACAAATTTAAAGCCAGTTTGTAAAGACAAATCTAAGTTTGGTGGGTATAACTGAATTGGAATTTTATTTTGTAAAATATGCTTTTAATTTAGGGCGGCCAATTAAATCTAGATCTAGGGGGTACAATAACATCTAAATTTGTCCCGTACAATCAAATTTAAATTTAGTTTGTATAACTAAATGCAAATTTGGTTTGTGTAATCTGATGTAAATTTAGTGTTATTAACTAAATCTAGATCTAGTTCGTATTGACAAATTCGAAAATCTGTTCGTACCATCGCGTTTAAATTCCAATTGAGAAATGAGTTTCCTACTTATCTTGAGTTCCCGATCCGGAGCAAGCATTCCATGTGTTGTTAAGTTGATGGTTCCCCAACACGTGTTATTTTTGTTATCCGGCACGTTGGTTTTTTTTTTTTTTGTTGAAAAATTAAGTTGGTAGAGTGAGTGGCGGGTTCACCAACACGTGGTGTTGCTATCCGGCACGATGTTTCCTTTTCGGTGGCTTGAGTTGCTGGTTCACCAACACGTGGTGTTCTGTTGGTTGGTTTAAGTTTTGTTAGTTCCCCAACACGTGGTATTCTGTTGGTCGTTTTACTTACGTTATCCGGCACGGTGTTTTCTTTTCGGTGGCTTGAGTTGCTGTTTCACCAACACGTGGTATTCTGTTGGCGGTTTTCGTTGTTGTTTTTGTTCCCCAACACGTGGTGTTCTGTTGGCGGTTTGCGGTTTTAGTTATTTCCCCAACACGTGGTATTCTGTTGGCGGTTAGCTGTTTTAGTTATTTCCCCAACACGTGGTGTTCTGTTGGTGGTTTTGTTTGTTGTTTCACCAACCGTTGGTGTTCGGTTGCCGGTTTGGCTATTTTGGTTATTTCCCCAACACGTGGTGTTCTGTTGGCGGTTTTCGTTGTTGTTCTGTTCCCCAACACGTGGTATTCTGTTGGCGGTTTTAGTTATTTCCCCAACACATGGTATTCTGTTGGTGGTTTTGGCTGTTTATAATATGGGTGACATATATTAAAATGTATGTTGTTAAAACGATAATCCAAAATGCCTGTGTTGTTTTGTTAATCCTTATGAGGTTTGGTCTAAATATGTAACTGCAAACCGATTTTTATTTCTTCTATTCTACGGAGTTGAAAATTTCTTGCATTTGTTTCGTGTTTATGACGTCTAATTTTTTCTTAACGTTTTACAATTTTTCACACTCTCGCGTCTGTTTATTTTTTTTTTTTTATATTTTGTTCGACAACCGTAAAGTTTCACAAAAAATGCAATTTTTTTTTTTTTACTAACTAAACCGTGAATTTCTTTATTTTTATAACCAAAATCTTTGGGTTGTCCACCATTTTCGGCCGGCTTTTATATCCCGAATGCCTCAAAAATGTCTATCCCCACGCCAAGTTTAACAAAAAAAACTCATGTGGTAGAGTGGTAATCTTTTGGTACGTAATAGGATTGTATTTTTTTTCATTCAAATTAGTACAAAAACGCTTAATTCGCAAATCAACCACAGTGGTTGTCACAAAAGACGCCAACGAAGTAGCGGGTTAAGTGCTAGTCGAAAATATAAAAAATCTTTAAAAAAAAACATAATGCAAAATTGAGGGTTTTATGCTGAAATAAGTCACATGTACAGCCCGGAGACCGAAAATTAGGAATCTGATAATGCTATGATCTTCCTCAGACAGAGGGCTTTATATAAAAAGTGTCATTAGGAAACCGCAAAGGTTTCCTGCAAAAAATATAAGAAAAAGTGAATGGTTTATTTACTGACCAAGCCCACCGCCCACAGACCGAAAATCAAAAATCGGGCTCCGTCCCGTGCTCCGTCCAGTGGAGCAAATGAGCTTTACGTATGCCAAATTTCATCTTTCTGCGACGTCAGACGGCTTCAGAAAGACGCGGAAAGGGAACCGGGCATACATCCGGACAAACAACGAAATTATATATATACCCTGCAAACAATATTGGACCACCTGATCCAATTTGATTAAATGGACTACTCCATGGACTGGTCCGATGTAATGCAAGCATGGACCATGTCATTGTTAAAAAGTGTTTGTAGTGAGACGACATGTCTTCGTTTTTTAACGTCATGTTTTCATTTTTAAACGAAGTTAAAACTAATCCTCTTGTTTATACAATGGAGAAGTTTTAAAACTACTCCTTTGTAATGCATAGCTGGGTTACGTGGTCCAGCCCTAGGACATCGCAATGTAAATTGGAGTATGTTTTTACATACATTTAGGTTAGGTATTGGAGTAGTCCTACTCCCTTATGGAGTAGTCCATACACGCATGTATAGAGTAGTCTCGTTTTTTGTAGGGTAGATGTGCAATACTAACGAAAATTTAAAAAGTACCTGTTGAAAAACAATAAAGTACGAAAAAGTGCCAAAAATCACTCTTACAAATTCTCGTTCACTTGGGAACTTCAATGTTTAGTTTTATGTTTCTAGGCGAAGATCAAACAAGTACCAAAAGCCCCTCTTACAGATTCTCATACACTCAGGGCACTGCATGCTTAATTTTATGTTTTTAGATCCAATATAAACGAAAATTAAAAAAAGTACCAGGTAGAGACCGAAAAAGGACCAAATGTCCTCTTACAGATTCTCCTTCACTCAGGAGAAGCAAATTTCAAGTTTTTAGCTTCAGGCGTTTAGGCTATGCGATGATGAATCAGTCGGTCAGTCAGTCAGTAACGTTACAATTTTATATATATAGATTAGAGATGAGCGATATTTCTGTACCTGTGATTTAATCACTGTTACTGAAAAATCACGAATCACAGTTGTGACCAAATTTGTCAAGTAACAGGTTCTTTCTAAATCGTTCTTTTTGTATTTTGTTACATATACAAATTTATGATATTTCACTGTTTGTGTGGGTAATAGCGTTTTTTGAATGAAATGGCGAATAATATTGCTGTTCCTTTCATTCTCTCTTCTATATTATTAGTATTTTCTTAAGCCATGGTTTATTTGGTCAAGTATGTATGTATAAGTAAACAGATTTGAAAGCTCTTACAATTTGTTGTTGTTTCTTTGCAAAGTGCTTACAAAAGCTCTTGCGAAAGCTCGCGCATTGTACATATAGCTTGGCCGCAATTGCTATAAAAGAACAGAAAACTGATAAACCGTGATCACAATAACAGTTTAAAGGAGCAGTGATTTTTAAATCACGTTCACTAATCACGATGATATTTTAAAATCACGGGATCGCTCATCTATCTATATATATAAAAATGGATTATGTATGTTTGTTTGTTTGTTTGTTTGTCGCTTTATAGACTCCGAAACTACTGAACCGATTTTCCTGAAATTTTTACAGTAACATCACGTGAGCCCTAAAAATAAAATAGTCTACTTATTTTTTCGATAGGGGCAGGGGAATTGGTACCCCCCATAGGATGCCAATGTTAATTATCGCACGATTTTCCTGAAATTTTTACAGTAACATCACGTGAGCCCTAAAAATAAAATAGGCTACTTATTTTTTCGATAGGGGCAGGGGAATTGGTACCCCCCATAGGATGCCAATGTTAATTATCGCACGATTTTCCTGAAATTTTTACAGTAACATCACGCGAGCCCTAAAAATAAAATAGGCTACTTATTTTTTCGATAGGGGCAGGGGAATTGGTACCCCCCATAGGATGCCAATATTAATTATCGCACGATTTTCCTGAAATTTTTACAGTAACATCACGTGAGCCCTAAAAATAAAATAGGCTACTTATTTTTTCGATAGGGGCAGGGGAATTGGTACCCCCCATAGGATGCCAATATAAATTATCGCACGATTTTCCTGAAATTTTTACAGTAACATCACGTGAGCCCTAAAAATAAAATAGGCTACTTATTTTTTCGATAGGGGCAGGGGAATTGGTACCCCCCATAGGATGCCAATATTAATTATCGCATATCTTAAGAGCCGCTGCACGCATTTTGCTGAAATTTTTGTAGTAGGATCTTCTTAGCCCCGGAATTGAAATAAAATAGCAGTGGGGGTATAGGAATACCCCATAGGACGCCAATGTTTAACATCGCATATCTTAAGAACTGTAATAGTGAGAATGTTCAAACTTTCTAAAAGTCACTCTTATGGTATACTACACTTTTGAAAATAAAAATAAAGCGGGTAGGCGCAGGGGGGGAAATACCTCCCATAGGATGCATACATTAAATATCGCTCAACTGAAGAACTATTAAAGGGAGAGTCTTCAAACGTGGTTAAAGCTACTGTTATAGTAAACTATAAATTTCAATATAAAAATGTGCGGGGTCAGTGTAGCGAAGCGCACCGGGTTAAGCTAGTCTATATATATAAAAATGAAATTATGTGTGTTTGTATGTTTGTATGTTTGTCGCTTTATAGACTCCGAAACTACTGAACCGATTTTCCTGAAATTTTTACAGTAACATCACGTGAGCCCTAAAAATAAAATAGGCTACTTATTTTTTCGATAGGGGCAGGGGAATTGGTACCCCCATAGGATGCCAATATTATACTGAACCGATTTTCCTGAAATTTTTACAGTAACATCACGTGAGCCCTAAAAATAAAATAGGCTACTTATTTTTTCGATAGGGGCAGGGGAATTGGTACCCCCCATAGGATGCCAATATTATACTGAACCGATTTTCCTGAAATTTTTACAGTAACATCACGTGAGCCCTAAAAATAAAATAGGCTACTTATTTTTTCGATAGGGGCAGGGGAATTGGTACCCCCCATAGGATGCCAATATTATACTGAACCGATTTTCCTGAAATTTTTACAGTAACATCACGTGAGCCCTAAAAATAAAATAGGCTACTTATTTTTTCGATAAGGGCAGGGGAATTGGTACCCCCCATAGGATGCCAATATTAATTATCGCATATCTTAAGAGCCGCTGCACGCATTTTGCTGAAATTTTTGTAGTAGGATCTTCTGAGCCCCGGAATTGAAATAAAATAGCAGCGGGGGTATAGGAATACCCCATAGGACGCCAATGTTTAACATCGCATATCTTAAGAACTGTAATAGTGAGAATGTTCAAACTTTCTAAAAGTCACTCTTATGGTATACTACACTTTTGAAAATAAAAATAAAGCGGGTAGGCGCAGGGGGGGAAATACCTCCCATAGGATGCATACATTAAATATCGCTCAACTGAAGAACTATTAAAGGGAGAGTCTTCAAACGTGGTTAAAGCTACTGTTATAGTAAACTATAAATTTCAATATAAAAATGTGCGGGGTCAGTGTAGCGAAGCGCACCGGGTTAAGCTAGTCTATATATATAAAAATGAAATTATGTGTGTTTGTATGTTTGTATGTTTGTCGCTTTATAGACTCCGAAACTACTGAACCGATTTTCCTGAAATTTTTACAGTAACATCACGTGAGCCCTAAAAATAAAATAGGCTACTTATTTTTTCGATAGGGGCAGGGGAATTGGTACCCCCATAGGATGCCAATATTATACTGAACCGATTTTCCTGAAATTTTTACAGTAACATCACGTGAGCCCTAAAAATAAAATAGGCTACTTATTTTTTCGATAGGGGCAGGGGAATTGGTACCCCCCATAGGATGCCAATATTATACTGAACCGATTTTCCTGAAATTTTTACAGTAACATCACGTGAGCCCTAAAAATAAAATAGGCTACTTATTTTTTCGATAGGGGCAGGGGAATTGGTACCCCCCATAGGATGCCAATATTATACTGAACCGATTTTCCTGAAATTTTTACAGTAACATCACGTGAGCCCTAAAAATAAAATAGGCTACTTATTTTTTCGATAAGGGCAGGGGAATTGGTACCCCCCATAGGATGCCAATATTAATTATCGCATATCTTAAGAGCCGCTGCACGCATTTTGCTGAAATTTTTGTAGTAGGATCTTCTGAGCCCCGGAATTGAAATAAAATAGCAGCGGGGGTATAGGAATACCCCATAGGACGCCAATGTTTAACATCGCATATCTTAAGAACTGTAATAGTGAGAATGTTCAAACTTTCTAAAAGTCACTCTTATGGTATACTACACTTTTGAAAATAAAAATAAAGCGGGTAGGCGCAGGGGGGGAAATACCTCACATAGGATGCATACATTAAATATCGCTCAACTGAAGAACTATTAAAGGGAGAGTCTTCAAACGTGGTTAAAGCTACTGTTATAGTAAACTATAAATTTCAATATAAAAATGTGCGGGGTCAGTGTAGCGAAGCGCACCGGGTTAAGCTAGTCTATATATATAAAAATGAAATTATGTGTGTTTGTATGTTTGTATGTTTGTCGCTTTATAGACTCCGAAACTACTGAACCGATTTTCCTGAAATTTTTACAGTAACATCACGTGAGCCCTAAAAATAAAATAGGCTACTTATTTTTTCGATAGGGGCAGGGGAATTGGTACCCCCATAGGATGCCAATATTATACTGAACCGATTTTCCTGAAATTTTTACAGTAACATCACGTGAGCCCTAAAAATAAAATAGGCTACTTATTTTTTCGATAGGGGCAGGGGAATTGGTACCCCCCATAGGATGCCAATATTATACTGAACCGATTTTCGTGAAATTTTTACAGTAACATCACGTGAGCCCTAAAAATAAAATAGGCTACTTATTTTTTCGATAGGGGCAGGGGAATTGGTACCCCCCATAGGATGCCAATATTATACTGAACCGATTTTCCTGAAATTTTTACAGTAACATCACGTGAGCCCTAAAAATAAAATAGGCTACTTATTTTTTCGATAAGGGCAGGGGAATTGGTACCCCCCATAGGATGCCAATATTAATTATCGCATATCTTAAGAGCCGCTGCACGCATTTTGCTGAAATTTTTGTAGTAGGATCTTCTGAGCCCCGGAATTGAAATAAAATAGCAGCGGGGGTATAGGAATACCCCATAGGACGCCAATGTTTAACATCGCATATCTTAAGAACTGTAATAGTGAGAATGTTCAAACTTTCTAAAAGTCACTCTTATGGTATACTACACTTTTGAAAATAAAAATAAAGCGGGTAGGCGCAGGGGGGGAAATACCTCCCATAGGATGCATACATTAAATATCGCTCAACTGAAGAACTATTAAAGGGAGAGTCTTCAAACGTGGTTAAAGCTACTGTTATAGTAAACTATAAATTTCAATATAAAAATGTGCGGGGTCAGTGTAGCGAAGCGCACCGGGTTAAGCTAGTCTATATATATAAAAATGAAATTATGTGTGTTTGTATGTTTGTATGTTTGTCGCTTTATAGACTCCGAAACTACTGAACCGATTTTCCTGAAATTTTTACAGTAACATCACGTGAGCCCTAAAAATAAAATAGGCTACTTATTTTTTCGATAGGGGCAGGGGAATTGGTACCCCCCATAGGATGCCAATATTATACTGAACCGATTTTCCTGAAATTTTTACAGTAACATCACGTGAGCCCTAAAAATAAAATAGGCTACTTATTTTTTCGATAGGGGCAGGGGAATTGGTACCCCCCATAGGATGCCAATATTATACTGAACCGATTTTCCTGAAATTTTTACAGTAACATCACGTGAGCCCTAAAAATAAAATAGGCTACTTATTTTTTCGATAGGGGCAGGGGAATTGGTACCCCCCATAGGATGCCAATATTATACTGAACCGATTTTCCTGAAATTTTTACAGTAACATCACGTGAGCCCTAAAAATAAAATAGGCTACTTATTTTTTCGATAAGGGCAGGGGAATTGGTACCCCCCATAGGATGCCAATATTAATTATCGCATATCTTAAGAGCCGCTGCACGCATTTTGCTGAAATTTTTGTAGTAGGATCTTCTGAGCCCCGGAATTGAAATAAAATAGCAGCGGGGGTATAGGAATACCCCATAGGACGCCAATGTTTAACATCGCATATCTTAAGAACTGTAATAGTGAGAATGTTCAAACTTTCTAAAAGTCACTCTTATGGTATACTACACTTTTGAAAATAAAAATAAAGCGGGTAGGCGCAGGGGGGGAAATACCTCCCATAGGATGCATACTTTAAATATCGCTCAACTGAAGAACTATTAAAGGGAGAGTCTTCAAACGTGGTTAAAGCTACTGTTATAGTAAACTATAAATTTCAATATAAAAATGTGCGGGGTCAGTGTAGCGAAGCGCACCGGGTTAAGCTAGTCTATATATATAAAAATGAAATTATGTGTGTTTGTATGTTTGTATGTTTGTCGCTTTATAGACTCCGAAACTACTGAACCGATTTTCCTGAAATTTTTACAGTAACATCACGTGAGCCCTAAAAATAAAATAGGCTACTTATTTTTTCGATAGGGGCAGGGGAATTGGTACCCCCATAGGATGCCAATATTATACTGAACCGATTTTCCTGAAATTTTTACAGTAACATCACGTGAGCCCTAAAAATAAAATAGGCTACTTATTTTTTCGATAGGGGCAGGGGAATTGGTACCCCCCATAGGATGCCAATATTATACTGAACCGATTTTCCTGAAATTTTTACAGTAACATCACGTGAGCCCTAAAAATAAAATAGGCTACTTATTTTTTCGATAGGGGCAGGGGAATTGGTACCCCCCATAGGATGCCAATATTATACTGAACCGATTTTCCTGAAATTTTTACAGTAACATCACGTGAGCCCTAAAAATAAAATAGGCTACTTATTTTTTCGATAAGGGCAGGGGAATTGGTACCCCCCATAGGATGCCAATATTAATTATCGCATATCTTAAGAGCCGCTGCACGCATTTTGCTGAAATTTTTGTAGTAGGATCTTCTGAGCCCCGGAATTGAAATAAAATAGCAGCGGGGGTATAGGAATACCCCATAGGACGCCAATGTTTAACATCGCATATCTTAAGAACTGTAATAGTGAGAATGTTCAAACTTTCTAAAAGTCACTCTTATGGTATACTACACTTTTGAAAATAAAAATAAAGCGGGTAGGCGCAGGGGGGGAAATACCTCCCATAGGATGCATACATTAAATATCGCTCAACTGAAGAACTATTAAAGGGAGAGTCTTCAAACGTGGTTAAAGCTACTGTTATAGTAAACTATAAATTTCAATATAAAAATGTGCGGGGTCAGTGTAGCGAAGCGCACCGGGTTAAGCTAGTCTATATATATAAAAATGAAATTATGTGTGTTTGTATGTTTGTATGTTTGTCGCTTTATAGACTCCGAAACTACTGAACCGATTTTCCTGAAATTTTTACAGTAACATCACGTGAGCCCTAAAAATAAAATAGGCTACTTATTTTTTCGATAGGGGCAGGGGAATTGGTACCCCCATAGGATGCCAATATTATACTGAACCGATTTTCCTGAAATTTTTACAGTAACATCACGTGAGCCCTAAAAATAAAATAGGCTACTTATTTTTTCGATAGGGGCAGGGGAATTGGTACCCCCCATAGGATGCCAATATTATAGTGAACCGATTTTCCTGAAATTTTTACAGTAACATCACGTGAGCCCTAAAAATAAAATAGGCTACTTATTTTTTCGATAGGGGCAGGGGAATTGGTACCCCCCATAGGATGCCAATATTATACTGAACCGATTTTCCTGAAATTTTTACAGTAACATCACGTGAGCCCTAAAAATAAAATAGGCTACTTATTTTTTCGATAAGGGCAGGGGAATTGGTACCCCCCATAGGATGCCAATATTAATTATCGCATATCTTAAGAGCCGCTGCACGCATTTTGCTGAAATTTTTGTAGTAGGATCTTCTGAGCCCCGGAATTGAAATAAAATAGCAGCGGGGGTATAGGAATACCCCATAGGACGCCAATGTTTAACATCGCATATCTTAAGAACTGTAATAGTGAGAATGTTCAAACTTTCTAAAAGTCACTCTTATGGTATACTACACTTTTGAAAATAAAAATAAAGCGGGTAGGCGCAGGGGGGGAAATACCTCCCATAGGATGCATACATTAAATATCGCTCAACTGAAGAACTATTAAAGGGAGAGTCTTCAAACGTGGTTAAAGCTACTGTTATAGTAAACTATAAATTTCAATATAAAAATGTGCGGGGTCAGTGTAGCGAAGCGCACCGGGTTAAGCTAGTCTATATATATAAAAATGAAATTATGTGTGTTTGTATGTTTGTCGCTTTATAGACTCCGAAACTACTGAACCGATTTTCCTGAAATTTTTACAGTAACATCACGTGAGCCCTAAAAATAAAATAGGCTACTTATTTTTTCGATAGGGGCAGGGGAATTGGTACCCCCATAGGATGCCAATATTATACTGAACCGATTTTCCTGAAATTTTTACAGTAACATCACGTGAGCCCTAAAAATAAAATAGGCTACTTATTTTTTCGATAGGGGCAGGGGAATTGGTACCCCCCATAGGATGCCAATATTATACTGAACCGATTTTCCTGAAATTTTTACAGTAACATCACGTGAGCCCTAAAAATAAAATAGGCTACTTATTTTTTCGATAGGGGCAGGGGAATTGGTACCCCCCATAGGATGCCAATATTATACTGAACCGATTTTCCTGAAATTTTTACAGTAACATCACGTGAGCCCTAAAAATAAAATAGGCTACTTATTTTTTCGATAAGGGCAGGGGAATTGGTACCCCCCATAGGATGCCAATATTAATTATCGCATATCTTAAGAGCCGCTGCACGCATTTTGCTGAAATTTTTGTAGTAGGATCTTCTGAGCCCCGGAATTGAAATAAAATAGCAGCGGGGGTATAGGAATACCCCATAGGACGCCAATGTTTAACATCGCATATCTTAAGAACTGTAATAGTGAGAATGTTCAAACTTTCTAAAAGTCACTCTTATGGTATACTACACTTTTGAAAATAAAAATAAAGCGGGTAGGCGCAGGGGGGGAAATACCTCCCATAGGATGCATACATTAAATATCGCTCAACTGAAGAACTATTAAAGGGAGAGTCTTCAAACGTGGTTAAAGCTACTGTTATAGTAAACTATAAATTTCAATATAAAAATGTGCGGGGTCAGTGTAGCGAAGCGCACCGGGTTAAGCTAGTCTATATATATAAAAATGAAATTATGTGTGTTTGTATGTTTGTATGTTTGTCGCTTTATAGACTCCGAAACTACTGAACCGATTTTCCTGAAATTTTTACAGTAACATCACGTGAGCCCTAAAAATAAAATAGGCTACTTATTTTTTCGATAGGGGCAGGGGAATTGGTACCCCCATAGGATGCCAATATTATACTGAACCGATTTTCCTGAAATTTTTACAGTAACATCACGTGAGCCCTAAAAATAAAATAGGCGACTTATTTTTTCGATAGGGGCAGGGGAATTGGTACCCCCCATAGGATGCCAATATTATACTGAACCGATTTTCCTGAAATTTTTACAGTAACATCACGTGAGCCCTAAAAATAAAATAGGCTACTTATTTTTTCGATAGGGGCAGGGGAATTGGTACCCCCCATAGGATGCCAATATTATACTGAACCGATTTTCCTGAAATTTTTACAGTAACATCACGTGAGCCCTAAAAATAAAATAGGCTACTTATTTTTTCGATAAGGGCAGGGGAATTGGTACCCCCCATAGGATGCCAATATTAATTATCGCATATCTTAAGAGCCGCTGCACGCATTTTGCTGAAATTTTTGTAGTAGGATCTTCTGAGCCCCGGAATTGAAATAAAATAGCAGCGGGGGTATAGGAATACCCCATAGGACGCCAATGTTTAACATCGCATATCTTAAGAACTGTAATAGTGAGAATGTTCAAACTTTCTAAAAGTCACTCTTATGGTATACTACACTTTTGAAAATAAAAATAAAGCGGGTAGGCGCAGGGGGGGAAATACCTCCCATAGGATGCATACATTAAATATCGCTCAACTGAAGAACTATTAAAGGGAGAGTCTTCAAACGTGGTTAAAGCTACTGTTATAGTAAACTATAAATTTCAATATAAAAATGTGCGGGGTCAGTGTAGCGAAGCGCACCGGGTTAAGCTAGTCTATATATATAAAAATGAAATTATGTGTGTTTGTATGTTTGTATGTTTGTCGCTTTATAGACTCCGAAACTACTGAACCGATTTTCCTGAAATTTTTACAGTAACATCACGTGAGCCCTAAAAATAAAATAGGCTACTTATTTTTTCGATAGGGGCAGGGGAATTGGTACCCCCATAGGATGCCAATATTATACTGAACCGATTTTCCTGAAATTTTTACAGTAACATCACGTGAGCCCTAAAAATAAAATAGGCTACTTATTTTTTCGATAGGGGCAGGGGAATTGGTACCCCCCATAGGATGCCAATATTATACTGAACCGATTTTCCTGAAATTTTTACAGTAACATCACGTGAGCCCTAAAAATAAAATAGGCTACTTATTTTTTCGATAGGGGCAGGGGAATTGGTACCCCCCATAGGATGCCAATATTATACTGAACCGATTTTCCTGAAATTTTTACAGTAACATCACGTGAGCCCTAAAAATAAAATAGGCTACTTATTTTTTCGATAAGGGCAGGGGAATTGGTACCCCCCATAGGATGCCAATATTAATTATCGCATATCTTAAGAGCCGCTGCACGCATTTTGCTGAAATTTTTGTAGTAGGATCTTCTGAGCCCCGGAATTGAAATAAAATAGCAGCGGGGGTATAGGAATACCCCATAGGACGCCAATGTTTAACATCGCATATCTTAAGAACTGTAATAGTGATAATGTTCAAACTTTCTAAAAGTCACTCTTATGGTATACTACACTTTTGAAAATAAAAATAAAGCGGGTAGGCGCAGGGGGGGAAATACCTCCCATAGGATGCCAGTGTAGCGAAGCGCACCGGGCTAAGCTAGTCTCTAATATAGATGAACATCGTGCGTTTTGGTTGGTACTATTTGAATTTTCAAATAGAAGTGTTTGATTCGAATTAACTTTTTAAAATTGATTGTGCAAAAAAAATATTTACGTATGTATTTTATTAATGCATTAAACTTTTGTTAAAGAATTACGGCCTAAGTTATAAAAAAATACAACGGGTTAATAAGGGGCTTATGAAACGGATACTTAGCTAGCAGAAATATTCAACTAATTTAATTATTTCACTTTCTTTTTTCAAATTATTTGAGTATGTAAAAAGGTAGCAATTATTACAGAGTAAGTTATCTTTCCAATGTAATACAAAGTATTAAGACTTTGTAGAATCAAAAGATTACGGAACTTTCATTTTGTTTAAAAAAGCGAATAAAAGTCTGTTGTAAGTATTTTTCATGTTTACACCGTTGGTATAAGTAAAATCAAAGCAAAGATATTAAACAGCAGAGTTATTAACAAAAAATTGGAGGTTAATATCTCTGTGGATAATGTCATTACGTATAAACCATGGGGCGCAGACGATTTGCCGTAATATCCTAGACTGTCTTGCACTTGTTTTTTTAAGACATCAAAAGCAAAAAAAAAATATTCATGTTATTTTGAATAAATTAACCCAGACACAAATTAGCAAAATAAAATTAAAAAAAAAACACATATGAAAGATTACAAAAATTAATTTGTTTTTTCCTAAACTGTTCGTGTTAAAATCGAGTATCTATAAGAAAACGAGTAAAGTAGTCAATACTTTAAAAACTTTTTAACACTTAATTTATTTTCCATCAGCTGTTCCCCGTATTTTACGAATTTTTCCAAATTTTCCGTTCGCGTACTTTTTTGGGCAACAGCTTTTTTTGAGAGTAATTTTTCAGTTAACTCTTTTCCTGCATTTTTCTGTAAAAGTACTTAAGGTGCTATCAGACGGGATGTATTTTACATATGTACTGTCACTTTTCTTACCAATATGTAATTCCGTATGTATGTCAAAATTTCCATTTTACATACGATTCATAATTTTTGCTATCACACCTGCTTATGTTTGTTTCTTATTGACATAACCTATAAATGTAAACAAAAGCTGACTTTTTAACGTGTATAAAAAACCAGCTGTTTTGTTTATGTTTACCACAGGAAAATAGAGCGTGTTCTAATAGAAAAAATTACATATGTATTTCCACATGTATTTTACACATGCAAAGTTTCATATGTATCACACGATGTGTACAACTTTTACAGATGGAAAATTTGACAGTACATATGTAAAACACATCCCGTCCGATAGCACCTTTACACGTTACTAGTGCTTTGCAAAATTCCTTTGTTGTTTCTGTTGTCTTTGGATTGTTGTAGTATTGCCAACAACTATAGTTGAATTCGCTGTGCACTTGCTCTTATGCGTATACCATGATGAAATAAATGTTTATACAGGGAGGCACAAAATCCCCGAAGAGGTTTGAACCATGATGGAATAAGGAGGTGGCCTCAGAAAGCCAGCTGGTCACAGTGTTTTTCGCCTCGGTGTGACGGCAACTGTCAATTATTTTGTTTATCTACATTCATTTTCGCCGTATAGCCAGCGTTACCGTTATGCGAATAAAGGGCAGTATTCACTATCCTACACACGAAAATCGGACGCAATTCTACCTAACATTAAAAAATGTTTGCCAATTCTGCTGTCAAAGCCCCACTATCCCACAAAAACGTTGCAAAAATAAAATTTCATAGAATTTATCATTTTATGAAAATTTTCGTAAACATTTGCAAGTCGGTCAGACTTGTCAAAAAATCTGTCACTCAATTCATTTTTAAGCCACACAATCATTCTTTTTTAGTCACACGATTTTTTTTGGCAAATCGTACGACTGAATAGGATAGTGTATCGCCGGCTTAAAGTCGCATTTTGCCCCTCTTTTGACTGTCTTTATTCTTGTCTCTTTGTAAGTAAAGTTATATTACTTTATGCTCGTCCAATTAACAAGTAATCAGTAACTGTTTTTGTATTAATGATTAAATAAAAATTATATGCAACAGTGGCACAAAACAGATTTATTTATATCTGATGAACGGCATTAGGTGAAGTTTCCAAATTTCGTACAAATTGGTACCAATACTTTTGTAACTACACCTGGTCCAAAAACAACGATAGCAGGCAACTTGCTTCCAAGTAGAATTTATTTGGTATTTTAACTTGTTGTAGTCATTAGTTAAATTTTCAATTGTATCATCGACAATAAAAACACAACACACTATCTCAGCGTTGCCAAATGTTCCGATATATCTTTTTTTTGCAGTTTCTTACTTCAAACCCCGTGTTTTTAATCAATTTTATTCGAATAATACAAAGAAGCATTTAATTACACAGGCCTGCGAAATTATAGTTTTTGCAATTTTTTTTCTTAAACTATTATTATATGTAGTTATTGTCGTAAAAGTAACGGGAAACGATATTGATATGATTCATTGCATGTACCGATTTAGTTATACTTCTCTTTAAGGCGTCACCCGGTTAAAAAAAATAGCTAAGTTATATTGGGTTACATCTAAGATTTTCTGAAATGTTTTTGTTTTTTGACAATTTTTTTCCTTTAATAAATATGTTTTTTCTCACATGTAATTACAAAATCAAGGGTCTTATAAATTAATTGTATAGTCCAGTTGTTGATTACAAAAATTTTTAGTCATAATGAGCCGAAATCGGATAAAAGCTAGAATCTTATAATAAAAATACATTTATTTTAATGCAATAATGTTATAACTCGTGCTCTCATGTAAAATTTAAAATGTACATTAGCACCATTTCCGAATTTAAAAAATAAATAATATTTTATGCAAACCAAGTGTGTATCAACCATAGTTGGTGTTAGTGCACTAAATGTTGATTTAAATCAACAGTGCACTGTCACTAAATAAAACTGCAAAAAAATTAGTTTGCACTCTTTTTTACCAGCTTTAGTGACGATTGCTATTTTTTTAACTACCACTAACAAATTTTTGCCATATTGCAAATTTTTTCACTATCACTAAACGAAGATTGAATGCAAAAATCTGCACTCAATTCAAATATTGCAAAATTTGAACTTGCAATCAAAAAAGCTGCATATAAACAGACTCTCACTAAAATTTAAGAAATGTAATTTTGTATGCGCATAGTTTTTGATTCTTGTAATGATATGCATAAGCAGAGGAAGTTAAACAACATGAAATTTTGTTAATAACGGAATAATTATTGGCTTTAGCCATGAAAAAATAAGTTTTTTGTTTGTAAATTTAGTGCAAAATTTTAAGTGGCACTGGAACGAGTTAAAAACAAAAAAGTTGCAATAAACTTATTATTGCTTTTTCTTAAATCAAACCATTTTTTTTTTGAGTGCAACATTTTTTACCATCACAATCACTCATGTTTAGTGAGGCTGCTATTTTTAAATTCATCACTCAACATCAACAAAATGATTGCAATAATTTTGCACTATCACTAGCTGTGTGTTGAAACTGCAAACTTAGTGCACTATGGTATCAACAGCCAACGTTTTTAATATTTTTTTTCAAGTTTTTTAAGTCCTCGTCATATTAAGAAACATTTTCTACAGAAACTGTCTTCAATTCTCTTTTGAAACTGCATTGGTGTGAATTAGAGATGAGCGATATTTCTGTACCTGTGATTTAATCACTGTTACTGAAAAATCACGAATCACAGTTGTGACCAAATTTGTCAAGTAACAGGTACTTTCTAAGTCGTTCTTTTTGTATTTTGTTACATATACAAATTTATGATATTTCACTGTTTGTGTGGATAATAGCTTTTTTTGAATGAAATGTCGAATGATATTGCTGTTCCTTTCATTCTCTCTTCTATCTTATTAGAATTTTTTTATGCCAAAATTTATTTGTTCAAGTATGTATGTATATGAAAGATTTGAAAGCTCTTACAATTTGTTGTTGTTTCTTTGTAAAGTGCTTACAAAAGCTCTTGCAAAAGCTCGCGCATTGTACATATAGCTTGGCCGCAATTGCTTTAAAAGAACAGAAAACTGATAAACCGTGATCACAATCACAGTTTAAAGGAGCAGTGATTTTTAAATCACACTCACTAATCACGATGATCTTTAAAAATCACGGGATCGCTCATCTCTAGTGTGAATACAATAAAACTTTTGTTTTGCAGCTTTTAAACAATTTGTATGCCTTTTCTCTTTGTTTCAATAACAAATTCATAAAAACTGCTCGTACACGAAACAAAGACCACGTTTTGTCTTTCCCCTTTCATCATCAAACTCAAATGTTTAGCAGCAAATGTTACATAATGTGGATGAGGACTGAAGGCTAGTTTACACTATTATACTTTGTATTAATACATGTCAAAAACTCAAGTAATATGTAAATGTGTGATAGTGTGAATGCAATGTGTTATTAAAAAGACAATTATTGGAAAAAAAATTTGACATTCCATACGACTTCATCGTTTTTTGAAATTTTTCTAAACTTTTCATTGGATCAGGGTTACATTTTAATAAAAGCATGACAGTCACAACAAAACTCATTAGATTTCTATCTCACAAAGTATTATGAAATACGTGAGAAATGTGTGATGGTGTTAACAATCCTTAAGGTGCAGTTTTCCCCATAAAAACAGATTTTCTTTTGTGGAAATTGTCAGTTTTATTAAAACAAATATGGCAATAATGCACCATCATGCCATATTGAATTGTATGTCATTTTTTAAAGCAAATTGGCTATTTTGACAGCAAAAATAGGCGAATTGGCTTTTTGTTAACATTCAAATCAAGGCGAATTGGCTTATTTTGACATTTGCCGTCACAATTCTAGCAACAAAATCCCTGTTGTTTTTTCTTTTGTTGCATTGTTGTAGTAGTGAGCCACTTTATAAATACATTTTGGGTTTGAAATCATTGCTTACGTTTTTTGTTTTTTGCCACACATACAT
The DNA here is from genome assembly GCA_943735925.1 of Pollenia amentaria. Classification (NCBI taxonomy): domain Eukaryota; kingdom Metazoa; phylum Arthropoda; class Insecta; order Diptera; family Polleniidae; genus Pollenia; species Pollenia amentaria. The sequence continues at coordinate 38,194,773 of OX031008.1, read as the reverse complement.
GCATAAAAAACACGTTTTTCCTTTTGTTTTCCCCATGTTTTAGAAAGATTTTAACAATCGCGAGGAAATTTACACAAACAAAATGCCTGTTGTTTTTTGTTCTGTTGTAGCTGTAAGCAGACCTATTGGATAGGCCTTGATTAAAATGTTTAATTTGTTAATGCAAAAGTGCAAATCTTGTGAAAAGTATTTAAAAAACAATATTTTACATTAAAAACAAAGAAAAAACTAAAAAAGAATACCAAACCACACAAGTTTACTGTACAAAAATCAGTAAATTATGAAATCTTAAAAGATACATGTTCACCTTGTTTATGCTTTAAACACATTCGAGACAGCAGACTACCGACTTAAATATGTCAACAATAGAATACATATGTGTATATGGAAATGATTATTTTAACGACGACGCGGCAAAATGGCTGCAGGTTGTTGTCTATGCTAATTTTGTCGTTGTAGTCAAATTAAACTACCCTACAAGAAATGCATAACCAAAACTAAAAAAAAAAACAATCTACTAACACACTTGCAACAATTTTACATTCGTTGCTCCACTCTAACACATATGTTAGAGTGGAACAAATAACACAACCCAAATAATGCCAATTTTTTAATATAATTTTTTCACACGCGTGGCCTGTCGATTCTTGTAAAAAAATTTAATTGTTTAAATTTAAGTTCTGTGGTTTAAATTAAATATTACAAACGTTATTTGCCATGTTAAGTTAAAAAATTAATTTGCTTATCTCCTTTGCAACTACGTTGCATATTAAAGTAAAGGAGGGCGTACTGATGGCGGCTCCAGAAAACGTGGTGGTAAATTTTCTGGAAATAACAGGTCATGAACGAAACAGTCATCTTAAAAGAAGTGGTCTTCCAACAGGTGGCGGTCATTCGGGTTTTGCTTTGGCCGGGATACTCGTTAAAGATTTGGTGGTGATAATAAAGGAGCAAATTATACCAAATTTTTAAAATCCTGATGACTTTTCAAGTATGTATGCATGTATGTATTCGGCTTTTTAGTCACAAGTTTTTAACAAAATAATATTTCTTTATATGATCTACGAGAAATTAATTGGTAATGAGTACGTTTACCTCCATTACAAAGGAACTTTTATAAATAAGATCCCAAAACGAAATCCAGACCCATGTGAGAAAGGAACGTTATAGAGCAACCAAGGAAATAACGTTACGTGGTCCCGCACCCACACCTATTATATACTTTAATGAAACCTGCTTGATTATATTTTTTTAATAAAAACTATTTTAAAACTAAAATAAAACAAAAACATTATTGTATAAAGGTTAGTACTAACCAATTTTTACGCTATGAATAACTAGTTAGTGCTAACTGCTATTTACGTTATGACTAACTAGTTAGTGTTAACCATTATTTACGCGATTACTGACTAATATAAAGCATAGTAGTAAGCAGTACAGATATATGTTCCGTAGTCGAGTGGAATTAATTAGTTAGAAAGAGAGGCAAAATCACATGTACACAAGAGTTTCGGTTAGTTTTTTCATTTTACTCTTAATAAACTAATAGAAACTTTATCCAATATAGTAAAATGACCGGTAGTCTTCTTGCAGGGTAATTTCTATTTTCGTACGCTACAAAACAGAAAAAGTGCTGCTAATATAATCAAAAATTAGTTTTAGCCGTATGGGTATCATTGAAAAATTGAAAGTGCTTTTCACATGGTGTTTAAAGGGCGTAATAAACCACACAAATAGCTTGGCAAACATGTCACAATTTTACGTTTGTACAAATATTTTGTGTTGTTAATTAGGGTGTTTGCTGTTTGGACAAACATTTGAAGCAATGTTTGTAGATATATTAAAAATTTTTAATATTTGGCAGACATGATGGATATTTGTCAAACTTTTTGTTGAGTCTAGTGCTAAAAGTAATCATTTCAGCGAAAACTTTGCAGAGTAAAGACGTAGAAGAAGAAACATGAAATCATTTTCAGCGTAAATTGTAATTTTTTAATAGCATTGTTTGCCCCAAAACAGCTCGTTGTTAGAGTACTCTTTACTCCAAAATTATTTTTTTTTTCATTTATATTTTTTCTCCGTTTTAAACAAACAGCGAGCCAAATTGCGGCAACACAATCGTCGTCTGCATTCATTGAAAATAAAACAAAAATAAAAAATTGATGTTTGTACGAAATATGATTGTGTTGTTTATTGGCAAATAGAAGCCAAAACAAAGTACATGTTTGCCAAGCAATTTGTGTGGTTTATTATGCCCTTAAAGCACACCGATTTATTAACCCATTAAGAGCCCATTTCAAATGCTCATACTTCTTGACTGACTTTTTTACTAAATTTGCTTTATCTTTATATTATGTCGACATAATAATAATTATTTAACAATAATATACACATGTTACCAAAGTCATTAGGACTTTGATTAATAAAGTTTTTCTGTATTGCGGGTTTTCAGCCTTCCGGAACACATTTCAAATATTTACATATTACTATATTTCAATATATAACAAGTGCATAAACTATTACCACTATATATTTTAACTCAAACTTATAAATAAATTGTGAAGTTTTCCAAAATAAAATTTTTTAACCCTAATAACTTTAAAATTTTATATGATGGAGTTTCTAAAAATATAGCATATAAAAACTTGGGGTGTTCTCTATAACATATTATATTTGAGGAAATATTATTATAAATCCTCTTAAGGGGTTAATAAATCGGTATATTAAATCCATCATATGAAATGTGTTTCGAAAGACTTTATTATGATACCAATACTTTAAAGATTCAGATTATATTTTTCTTCCTATACTATTGATAAAGTACTCTGAAACCTTTACGACCTATAATTCATTAACTTAGTGCGTTGAACCAAAAAATTTCAGTAGAATCGCGATACAGTAATCTTGCAGTCAAGTTAACCAAATTTTAGCGCTTCTGTGCCGCTCTAAACGTTAACTCTAAGTTAACTTTTCAGATCGTATTCGTAAAAGTACTGATTTGTACAAACGATAACAAATTAGATTAAATTTTAAGCTGAAAGTTGAGAGTTTAAACAAAATTGAGAAATACATTAAAGAAAAACTATCGGCGTTGTATTATTGTATATCTGAAGTTGCCATCTCAAAAATAAAAACGAAACGTCACAAAATTTTCGAGGCTTTGAAGAATACATAGGAAAAAGCATACAGGAAAACATTACATAAACCAAAATATGCCGATCTTAAAGCAAGTTTGTACAAATGTTTTCTTGAAGCATCGAAAACGTAATTGCGCAATCACTGTTATAATTTCAATATCAATAGCTAAGCGCGAGTTCGTGTAACTGCAACCTGAAAAGACAATAATGTCAGTAATGGATGGCTGGCAAATGTTTAGAAAATACCCAGAATTCGCTATCTGAAAATTTTTGAAGAACTTATTTTCTGACAAACGTCATATGTAGCATCTAACACATAATACATGACTGATTGTATAATTATTAATTATAAATTGTAGCCGGTACAAATTAGATCTAAGTTTCTTTTTTGTACAGATGAAAACTAAGTCATTGAAAAAAATATAGGTACATATGTTTATTATTGCATTTTTTTACAATTTAGAAAAGTTAATAAATAAGACGAAAAAGTTAACAACCCTTAGGACATTTCAGTTTACTTTTTCGCGATTATACTGTATATTAGGATTTTTTTATTCAACCTGCCATGAAGATGATATTCTTTATGAGTTCCAAAAACAATAAAATTAAAATATTTTAAATGTTTTTTAATAAATTCATTTGGTTTTACGTTAAAAAATTTATCATAAATAAGTATTTATATATTTGTAGGCTTAAATTAAGTTTGTGTACGAGTCTGCAATTATGCATGTTGTTTAATTTATAAAAACTAAAAATGATAGTGGCACCACTGAAATGAAAATACATAATAAAAAACACAGCTGTTTATATTTTTTCAATTGTAGCTGTCGTCTTCAAAATAATTCAGTAGCTGATTACCCGACTACAATTGCAACCTGCAGCATTTGTAGTCGTGCCTTCGTGTTGCCTGCTGTCTCGAATGTGTTTAATGCATTAAGCTTAAAATTAACATGAAGAAATGTTCTCTCTCATTCTGTCGACGTTCTCTCGCATCTTATTTTACCCTATAAGAACTGTGACGGTCATTTTACCAATCATTTGACTGCCATTGATGATAGAATAAGGGTCATCGCGTATTTCTAGATGCGCGAGAAAATTACGAAGGAACATATTTAGCGATTGAATTAAATTTTTCGTTAATTTTTGTTTCATTTGTTTTACAAATTAAAAGTTTAAGCAGTTTTTAGTAACTCCTAAGTCAACTAAATGTATGCTACCTATGGGAAACTAAAACACTTCTTTTGCCTTGAAATTCTTCTCTTTGGTGAGAAGGATTACATCTTGATTGAAATGTCACATCCGTTCTTGGAAGACCGACTTCTTTTAAAAAACACACCCTTCTCTCCTTGTAAAACCCTTACTGACAATATTTAGCATAAATGCATCCAAATTTTTTGGCTTCGTAAAACCTTAAAAACATCCGATTATGAAAGGGCTGGCGTTAGGAATGCCTACGATTGCTCCAAGAATATGCCACAAGGCCCTGTTAGAACTTTTAAAGAGTTTTAAGCCATCAATTCCTACATCGATTAAAACTTCCTCTTTTTCATCTAAATAGTTAAATGTGTTTGAAACAAAATGTTTCTGAATACATAAATACAAAAATTCTCCATCAGGAATAGTAGAAATATTTATTTTTTCCCTACTCGAACCTAAAAGAGTTTTGGCAGACAACGGCAAATCTTCCACTCCTACCCTTTTCAAAGTATGCAACAAGTCTTCTAACGCAATTTGAGATATATTATTTCTTAAAGCCCATGATTTTATTTCGTTACATTTTTCTTTACCAACGCTCTTTTCTGCAGCAAACAAAATTAAAATGTGTAACATTCCTCTTTTTCTGTATTCCTGTTTTTCTTTATCCATTTCAATTTATTTAATTTTTTGTAACAACACACAAACATCTGATTCCGTACGGAATATGCGTTCAGTTTGGCACTTTGCTTAAGCAAATGACATTTGACGAAACTTAGCGAAAAGGTTCATTAGGTACATTATAGTTGGCCACATTTGTTTTATATGTATTCGCACAGTTGCTTAAGTTGACTTAAGCGGCCTCATGCATATTATGGTTGAGCCTTTAACCTTTCCTTTTCGGGGATTCACGTTAATGTAAGTTTGAACGGTAAAATGTCAAAAATAAAACTGCAACATATATTGGTCAACGATGACGGATATTTCATCATCAATGACAGTCATATGTTCAGACAAGTAGAACATATCTGCACATGTATTAGTAGAAAAAAAATGTGTGTGTTAGTATCGGTGAACCATTTCTTGTAGGGTAGATATTATCTCAGATGAAGACCCCATGTTATCTCAGGTGGAGGCCATGTGTTACCGATAAGCTTCGATTGCCAACCAGAAATGTACATAGTATAAATAAGCACATAATTAAGACTTGCCAGATAGCTCAAAATTGTACATGTAATTTATAACGGGTGGGAGCATATATTAGGCTTCTGGTACATTTTTTATCAACTGCTCATACAATGTCTACAGAATTGATTGTATATTTTATAGTGAAAAAATGTAAAAAATATTAAAATCTGTGCGTAAAATTCATTATTTAAATGAAAAATATATAAATTTAAAACAAGTAATAAATAAATTTATTAAAACTTGATCTATTTGTTAAAAAAAGTTTTTTCTTGAGAAACTAAGAAAAAAATGTAATTATATTTATTCAGATACTCTTCAAATTGTAAAAATTAATAATTTTTGCAGTAATTTTTTTTCTGAAATTGCTAAAAAATGTTCGAAAATTGGTTGATTTTTGAAATTAGAACATTTTTAATATACATATACAAATTTTACCGACAATAGTGCGTAAAGTTATAATGGGCGTGAATTGTAGAACATCCTGCCCGTACAATAAACAAGAACAAAATTAACCCTTACGGATTTACAAACATTTCGTTTTACGAGAAGTATAAGGTTGCATCATATATAATACAGCATAAGCACACAAACACTTGTATTTGGAAAATGTATATATAATATGTACATATATGTATATGTACATATATACAGAAATATATAAGGGTCCTGTCCTCATCTAAAAATGTAAATTACCCGTATGACTCCTAAATCCTGTAAGTTCATAGATTCTTAAAACAAATGTCAAATTGTGCGCAACATTTTTTGCACAAATAAATTTGTATATCATTTCAAAAACAGTTTTTTAACAGTTAAATAAAAACTTATGTTACTAAAAATTATAAACAAATTCTAATTAACAGAATTTCTGTTTTAAGTGATTGTAAAATGATTCATTTCTTGTGTAAAAACGTCTTCAATAAAACGAATCGCGGGAATTCCCGCGTAATGTGCATAAGAAATACATATGTATGTAAGTATGTACGTAAAATTAATTTAGTTTCTGAGTGCGATAAAAATCTTAAAATATATTTGGTTCTGTAATGTCTGGAAATGTTTCCAGTAAATTCTGGATGCTTCAGGTGCTATGCGTCATATGAAGAAGATAAATGCATAGGAAAGATGTAAAAATAACGCCATTCCATATTACACAGTGTAAATAATTGTCTTTGGATTAGTCTGCTGCTTTTTAAAGGAAGACTGTCGGTTAAAGAATATAACAAAGAAAAGCGAGCCAGGCGTTGCATAAAGTTTGAGGAACTTACTACATACAAACGATAGCTACATTTTAAATGTTGAAATGTATGCTGCAAAAAAAATTAAAGATACCACAGGATATCGATAACAAATGCTGTAATTTCAAAACATGGATTACAACAGCGTTGATTTGTTCCATACGGTACGAAACTACAAAACCCTCTTCACAGGTACTTAATGTTTTATTCGTAAGATGAGTCCTAAATGTTCAACCAGTAAACAACTGAAAAAGGGAAATGTTTTGGGGAGGAACAGGGAATGTTTAATTCACAAAATGAAAAGAGAAGCGCGATGTTTTTTCCCAAACTACGGCACAATTTTGGACAAACTGGAAGACCTTACAAGATGGGACATACCTCATTTTAAAGCTAATTACGCCTAAATTTGTAATCTATTTTGCTTTTGGATAAAAAAACCTCTGGGCTATTTTTAAAAATTTTGTAAGTTCTCAGATGTACTAGTAGTGATTCTCTGAGGGATTTTTGAAAATTTTTTAAAAATAGCCCAGAGGTTTTTTTCTTCAAAAGCAAAATAGATTACAAATTTAGTCGTAATTAGCTTTAAAATGAGGTATGTCCCATCCTGTAAGGTCTTCCAGTTTGTCCAAAATTTTCAAAAATCCCTCAGAGAATCACTACTAGTACATCTGAGAACTTACAAAATTTTTTAAAAATAGCCCAGAGGTTTTTTTCTCCAAAAGCAAAATAGATTACAAATTTAGGCGTAATTAGCTTTAAAATGAGGTATGTCCCATCCTGTAAGGTCTTCCAGTTTGTCCAAAATTTTCAAAAATCCCTCAGAGAATCACTACTAGTACATCTGAGAACTTACAAAATTTTTTAAAAATAGCCCAGAGGTTTTTTTTTCCAAAAGCAAAATAGATTACAAATTTAGGCGTAATTAGCTTTAAAATGAGGTATGTCCCATTTTGTAAGGTCTTCCAGCTTGTCCAAAATTTTCAAAAATCCCTCAGAGAATCACTACTAGTACATCTGAGAACTTACAAAATTTTTTAAAAATAGCCCAGAGGTTTTTTTCTCCAAAAGCAAAATAGATTACAAATTTAGGCGTAATTAGCTTTAAAATGAGGTATGTCCCATCCTGTAAGGTCTTCCAGTTTGTCCAAAATTTTCAAAAATCCCTCAGAGAATCACTACTAGTACATCTGAGAACTTACAAAATTTTTTAAAAATAGCCCAGAGGTTTTTTTCTCCAAAAGCAAAATAGATTACAAATTTAGGCGTAATTAGCTTAAAAATGAGGTATGTCCCATCCTGTAAGGTCTTCCAGTTTGTCCACATATTGTATTTGCAATAAATTTTTTAAGTTCTTTCAAATTTCATTAAATATGTAACAAATACGAAGATACATATGTATGTATTTAATAATTTGATATTTAAAATATGTCACAAATACGAAAACATATTTAAAAGCTTGTCAAAAACATATTTGGAAAAATGTCCCAAATACGAAAAACGTATTTGAAATATGTGAAGACGTAAGATGTTACGTCGAAACATATTTAGTTCGACATATTTATCTTCACCCACATAAATATCTAGGCATCACTTTTAATAAGATGTTAAAATTCAACAATCATGCACGCTTATCACTTCAAAAAGCAAAAACAATAGCCGGCATGTTTTCATATTTATTTAACAACAAATATCTTCCACAATCAACTAAGTTACTTCTTTACAAAGTAACTATAAGATCCGTTCTACTATATGGGTATCCAATATGGTTCTCTATTTCCCCAGTTGTGGCTAAAGAACTGGAAATATTCGAAAGAAGAATACTGAGGAAATGTATCAACAAACACTATGTAAGTAACATGAAAAAATACTCCAATACTTACATCTATGACACGTCTAGAGTCCAGCCTTTTTGTAAAAATGCGCTTCGTCTTCAAAAGATATTTGTTGAAAAACTAGCTACACCTGATAATAACCTAATGAACGAAATTTTTGAGATAGAAAGAAATCTAACGTGGGCCTGTACAACATACCTCTCACCTGTGGGCATTATAAATGAAAACCTTGAAGACCAGCTAGGAATGCCACAATTCTATATAAAAGCTGAGCCGGGAGTTCATAGAGGCTAATATGATAGAATTCTTGTTGTGTCACGCACAACAAATTCCGCCCCATAGTGCAGTTTGTTTGTGCTATCATTTTAACATGATTGGCGAATATATGTTTGATGGGAGACCATTCGGTTTTTGTGATTAAAAGAAGTAAGAAGACTACACGAGATAAAATTAACTTCGATTAATATAATTTTTTAAATAATTTAATAAAACTTAATAAACGTTTTTATTTACTAATTAAATAACTTCTAATTGGTTGTTGAAATTGTCTGTCTGTTTAAAAAGCCACTTGACAATTTTCAGAAGTGGGATCGAGCGTTCGTTTTTCTAAACGTTTGGTTGTAAAGTACAAAGTAATTTTGTACGTGTGTTTTTTTTTTAAGCAAAATTTTAAGATAAAAGAAAAAAAGAAAGAATGATAAATTTTCGGAATTTGAATGTTGAGGCGCTACGTGGAAGATGCAGAACTGCCGGTCTGCCAACGTCTGGAAAAAAAGCTGTCCTAATTGAGCGCTTGGAGGAACACTTCGGTGATGAACAATTTGAAAGTTTCCGGGACACGTCGGCTAGTTTGTCCAAACGACTAGATTTGTTGGAAAAATCAATTCATAATGTGCAACGGATGGGGTTTCGGCCAACGTCAGAATCTTCACCAACACGAGGTTTGGTGGATGAAGAAGTATGTGATAGCATTACAGGCATGAACCTGTCAGTACATACACCGCCATTTTTCCAACAACAACAACAGCTAAATACAACGCGAGAACAACGGTTGTTATATACGACGCATGAACAACAGCAACAACAGCAACAACAGACTCTCAGTCAACAAATGTGCACACAAAACGCGCCAACGCACACACATACACATATTGAGGGTAAATCGCCATTGTACTTACACACAAATACCAATGTTTTGCCACCAACGAGTTCTTACCAGCGGCCAACAATGTCAACGAGTGTTTTTCAACGGCAGAGTGCATTTTTGACGAACAATAATGTGTATTCTACGTCACCTGTTAGCTATCGTCAACGATTTAGTATTGATGACATTTATGGTAATGGTAACAGGGAGTCACATAATGAAAATTTTGACATTTTGAAATTGTGATAGGGAATGTTGCTACCGTAGTACGTTCACTTGCGGTGGTCAACGGGCATAACAACATGAATGTTTTGGGCAGCAGCCCGAAAATGGTGATTTTTGCAATGTTTCAGCCTCCCAACGTATTTTTGATGGAGGTTATCCCCAAAATTATGCTTCCTCTTCTGGTGGACGGCAACGAGGATGTTTTAATGATGAAAATGGTGCACAACGGCATGTCACCTTTTCTGCTCCACCGGTGGTCGGGGACTATAATGATTTTGGTCAACGACAACGGTTTTTAAACGACAGATATGGCAACAACAACTTTGGCAGCATTCGAGACATAACTGAAATGTTGCCGGATTTTGATCCAACTGGTGCAAAGTCTCTAAATGCAAAGCGGTTTGTTCAGCGGGTGGAGGTCTTGCGCAATGCATATGGATGGCGGGATGCAGACTTGATTTTTGCAGTGCAGAAAAAAATGAAAGGTGCCGCTAAATATTGGGTCGATTCCCAGGAGGTTGTTTTTCGAGTTTGGAATGATTTCAAAGCAAAGTTTGAAAAAGATTTTCCATGTATGGAAACCGAAGCTGATATACATGTACAGATGGCACTTATGCATCGTAATTTCGACGAATCACCACAAGAATATTTTTACAGAATGGTAGCTTTTGGAAAACGTGGTGGTATTTCTGATGCCGCTATATCTAGCCATATAATAAAGGGAATCAACGATGCAGATCTCAGGAAGAAAATTTCAAACCAATCCAACGACATCAACGAACTTCTTCAGGATATCATTAATTTCTGTTTACATAATGATGTATTAAGGCCTGCACACAATTCAACAAATACTCAACGACCTACGGGTAAGGAAAATATTAGAAAACTGATACCCACTCAACAAACGAAAACAGGAACAACTTTAAAATGCTACAATTGCAACAAAACGGGGCATTACGCTAATAAATGTCCAGAACCGCAAAAGAAAAGTCGCTGTGACATATGTAATCGTACCAATCATGCAACAAATGCTTGTTCCAAACGTAAAGGGGACCCACAGAAAGCTGCTGTTAATAAAGTCGAAGCCGGTCTACCAAAAATGAATTTCCCTGAACTTGTGAAAACGGTTAGAGTAAATGATTTTTTTACTAATTGTTTTGTTGATCCTAGTAGCGGCCTTTCAATGGTGCGCAAGTCTTTTGCAAATGATGTGGGTAGACCAGAGCGGTGTTCTATAGTTCTTAATGGTTTCGCTGGTGGAAAAGTCATATGTACCGAAAAAGTAAATGTAAGCATGCAGGTAGATGACCACAAGTTAAATGCCGATTTATTGGTGGTCGCTGATGACCTTCTCTGTCAGAACGTGCTTCTTGGTCGTGATGTTATTTGCCAAGAAGGAAAAAAATTTGTTATTGAAGATGATGACTGCTGGTTTCAAAATGTGATGGCTATTTCAACAAACGAACAAGTTTCACGAGACGAAGAACAACAAGTACAAAAATTAATTCAGAATTACTCCGAGTGTTTCGCCGAATCTGCATCGGAACTGGGAAGATGCAACGTGATAAAAATGGACATTGAACTTTCTACAGATGTGCCCATTAACGTAAAACCGTATCGTATACCTTTTGCCCGACGACCAATCGTGACTCAATTGATACAAGAATTGCTGGACAGTGATATAATTCGGCCGTCAAAATCTCCGTATGCGTCTGGAATAGTTTTAGCCCAAAAGAAAAACAACGAATACCGTCTTTGTGTGGACTATCGAGCCTTGAATCGTGTGACGAAGAAAATTCCATTTCCTATGCCTAACTTGGATGAACAGTTTGCTCAATTAGCAGGTAACAAGTTTTTTACATCATTAGATCTCAAAATGGGCTATCATCAGATCGAAATGTCCGAAACGTCAAAACCATATACGGCTTTTGTTACAACGGATGGCCATTTTGAATATAACCGAATGCCTTTCGGATTGGTTAATGCGCCCGCGGTTTTCCAAAGGATAATGAATGAGTTGATAACGCATATGGACCCGGGAGAGGTACTAGCTTATCTTGATGATGTCATCATACCGAGTAAAACTTTTGATGAAGGTATACAACGTTTGGAGAAATTTTTAAATATCCTCAGGGATAATGGTCTAACTTTGCGGTTGGATAAATGCCAATTTTTAGTCACCGAAATTTCTCATCTGGGTCACATAGTAAATGCCAACGGCATTACCCCGGGTATGGAAAAAGTCAACGCCATACGAAATTTTAAACGTCCCACTGATTTGACAGAACTTAGACGATTCTTAGGCTTAACGGGGGTTTTCCGCAAGTTTGTGGAAAACTACTCAATCATTTCCAAACCTTTAACTGGTCTTTTAAAGAAAGACCAAACATTTTTATGGGAAGAGGCGCAACAAGAATCTTTCGAATATTTAATCAATATTTTGACAAGTAAGCCTGTTTTAGTTCTGTATGATGTCAATGCCTATCATCAGGTACATACTGATGCCAGTTCTATTGGTATCGCCGGCATTTTACTCCAGTCAGCTGATGAGAAGAATTGGAAACCAGTATTTTATTATAGCAGGCATTGCTCCCCAACGGAAGCTAAATATCATAGTTACGAATTGGAAATTTTGGCGGTGGTGGAGTCACTGGAACGTTTTCGCGTATATGTTTTAGGAAAACATTTCCAATTGATAACCGATTGCTCTGCTATAGCAAAGGCTAACGTTACGAAGGAGTTAATTCCGAAGGTTTGAAAATTATGGACTACGACTGTGAAATATTGCATAGACAAGGTTCACGAATGTCACATGTGGACGCTTTAAGTCATGCTCCGGATTTACAACACGAAGAATTTTTAACAACGGACCGTATTATGAAGGTTACAGTAGATCAAGATGACTGGTTATTTACCATGCAGTTGCAGGACCCCGCACTGAAGGAAATTGTTTCTGTTTTGAAAAATGAAAACTCCTCACCACAGGTATTACAAATAAAATCGGATTATGAGTTGGTTAAAGGTCGCTTATACCGCCATGAGAATGGTAAATCTCTTTTTGTGGTGCCAAAATCTGTACGCTGGCGTATTATAAAATCATGTCATGATGACATGGGTCATTTTGGCTTGGAGAAAACGATTCAACGCGTAAAACAATATTTTTGGTTTCCCGGTGTAAGAAAATACGTAAAAAGTTACATATCTGCTTGTATGGAATGTTGCTACAATAAGGCAAAAGGAGGTAAAAATTAAGGATGTTTGTATACCAGCGATCCTGAACCCATTCCATTCCGTCAGATACACATTGACCATTTGGGTCCATTTATTCGCAGTAAGAAAGGAAACTGCTACGTCTTGGCGATATCCGACGCTTTCAGTAAATATCTTATTGTTAAACCCGTAAGGACAACGAAAACTCAACCGGTAATAACTGTATTAAACGAAATCACGAGCTATTTTGGTTTGCCGAAGTTGATTATCAGCGATAGAGGAACCGCGTTTTCTTCTAAAATGTTTGAACAATATTGTCAACAAAATAGTATTCAACACGTAAGCACAGCAGTACGTACTCCCCGTGCCAACGGACAAGTCGAAAGGGCGAACAAGACGATCTTAAATTATTTACGAACATCATCACGAGAAGCAAAAGATTGGGACCTTACGCTTAGAGAGCTCCAATGGTCTGTTAATTCGCAGAAGAATAACACTTCAGGTTTCACCCCAAATGAACTAGTTTTTGAATTTAAATTAATTGATGTGGTCCAAAATCGAATAGTAGCTGCTATCCATGATGATGTCGCGGAAAATGATAATGACGTGGCTCATATAGACGAGAAACATATTGCTGCCTCGCTTAATACTGCAAAAGAAAAAGAAAAATGGAAACTGCGTTTTGATAAAAAGCATGCCAAACCAACCGAGTATAACAAGGGAGATTTAGTCGTGCTCGAAAACGAAGCACCAGCCACGGGCGAGTCCCGTAAGCTTGAGCCGAAGTATAGAGGTCCCTACATCGTTACCAAAAGTCTTGGTAAAAATTGGTTCCTAATCGAAGACATTCCTGGTATGCAAATTACCACACGAAGATTTGGTTCAGTCTACTCATCCGATAAAATGAAGTCATGGTGTCAAAGTTCTCCTATCCTGGATGAAGAAGAATGGATCGAGGACGAGCCATAGTCAGGTAGTGCCGAACTGTCACGCACAACAAATTCCGCCCCATAGTGCAGTTTGTTTGTGCTATCATTTTAACATGATTGGCGAATATATGTTTGATGGGAGACCATTCGGTTTTTGTGATTGAAAGAAGTAAGAAGACTACACGAGATAAAATTAACTTCGATTAATATAATTTTTTAAATAATTTAATAAAACTTAATAAACGTTTTTATTTACTAATTAAATAACTTCTAATTGTTTGTTGAAATTGTCTGTCTGTTTAAAAAGCCACTTGACAGTTGTTTATATATTTATATTTCTAATGTTACCTGAAAACTGTCAGTTTATAATCAAATTATACTTTATGTCAATTGTAATATCCTTATACAAAAATGTATATTCGTCTTTACTTAAATATTAAAGAAAAAGAAAAAAAAAAAGAAGGAAAAAATTTTGAAATTAACTACTGGTAGTCACATATGTACCATAACAGTTCGAGTTTGTTAACTTGTTATAAGTGTTATCTTTTATGTTTATTTCTATATTATTACTAAGCTTACTATGTATATTTGCTTTATTATTTTTAATTTTTTAAACAGTTTCTTATACACTGTTAGCAATCGATAAAGGCCTTGAGCGAAACCTTCTATTCAATTCATTTATGTATGTTAGTAACATATTTAAAAGAAGAAAAAAAAGTAATTTTGCAAGTAGCGTTTTTCATAAAAATACCGTGTAATAGAACAAGACAATAATAGTTCTATGTTAGAAAATATACATGTCATTGTTTATATAAGTAAAACAAATGTAATCGAAACGAAAAAGACTCAATAAAATCTTTACTTACTTACTTACTTACTTACTTAATTTAGGCCCAATTTTTATTTTTTTTGTTCACATAAATTCCGGAGTTACCAAAAACATCCCATTAACTTATTGCTAGGGAAAGAGTTATACATATTATACCTTTTATAAGTATATTTAAGTTCTTTAAAGTTGTTTATTTATAGTCTATGCACATTTAAAGAAAATAGTTTGCATTCTGATAACTATTTTATCACAATGTGTGTAAAACTTTTTATTGAGCAAACATATTCATACTTCTGAGGTTTTACTTTCTGTTGAAAGCGCAGCTGATTATTTTTTGTGTCATTTAACATCATGTCGAACTTGTGTACAATTTGTGTTTAAGGAAATTGTTTAACGCCATTTATAACTCTAAAATAATTATATTTGATATACATCATGTTATCAATTTTTTGATGACGGCCAACCTTTAAAATTATCCAACAATTGTCAAAAATTAACACAAAAAAAAGATTTAAAAATGTAAAGATATCGATCGCACATGATCAACAAGAGGGTATTAACTCGAAATTTGGAGTAGGAGCAAAACACATTTTCATTTAATATTTAAGGCTCATGAAAAATAATTTTTAAACCAAACGTTTCTTTACAAATATGTTGACCATATAGCAAGATATTTTTTAAGCGGGTGAATATTACGTGTCGATTTTTTCTAAATAGTGTTGATCAAGTCCGATATGTAGGAACAAAATAGGCTTAAATCTAGTTTGCCGACGCAGCTCCAAAGTGAAAAAAGTGGCGCAAACGCATAGTTTTCGAGCTATGGACCTCATAAATTTTCATATATACATATATGTGATTTTCCACTACATTTCTCAACGTATATGGCAAATATTTGTGTAATTTTAAAGCTTTTGAAAAGAGCTCTCCTTATTTACAAAATTAGTTTAAAAATTCTTAACCCATTAAGAAGCGAAAATACAAGAGTTTTTAGTAAGCATAATAATTACTATGGAAAGAAGTTTAAGTTAGAGAAGCCGGTGTTTGTTATACTATAAATGTCTATCCAGAGAGTAGGCAATGCCTAAGTTTGTATTAAAAAAATTTTTTTTTTACACTTTACGTGAAATAAACTACACAAGTATTTACCTACTGCACTTCCATAACATTTTGGGGGCGTGTGGAACGGTAGCAAATTATCTTGGTAAAAAAAATATTTCATTTTTCGCTGTTGGAAATTATATCTTTGTAGACGATATACAATTTTGACATTTGTAAATTGATTAAAAAATATTTATAAAAGTGTCAAAAATGTACTTCCAAAAGTACTTTGCTACCGTTTCACACGCGCCCTTTGATGTACAATTTTGTTAAAACTGTAATGGAAGTTAAAGGGTTAAAAATTTTGTAATAAATTTTGTATTTTCAAAAATAGCTATTCAAGCTTCAAAATGATACCAATGTTGGCCCAATACGTTTAGAAATGTAGTGGAAAATCGCATATTTAAGTGAAAACTTTAGAGGTGCGTAACTTAAAAACTATGCGTTTGCGCCACTTTTTTCAATTAATATTTTCTTCTTACTTTTAAATTTTCTATCACCCTGGGAACCTTTTCTGTTTGGAACTGTGTTGGTAAACTAGATTTTTTCCAACAAATATTTTATATGTACAAATTAACTGCCTGTTTTTTAAATAAAAATTAAAATTATTCGTTAGGGAATTTATATTGACAAAAAATACAAATTAGATTTTTTTTTGCAAACATAGGCAGTGAAATACACTAATAAATAAACTATTTTTTTAAACTGTATTATAATGTAATGCTTTAATGTATGTCCATAAATACACAAAACAATTTCTGCTATTTTAAATAGCAAATTATAATTGCACAAGTTGTAATGCAAAGAGCTGGTAACATGCCGTGTACTAGAAATTCACATACACATGTAGATTTCGACCATACACGCATGTAAAATGCGTACATTTCCCTGTCGGATTTTTATTAGCTAGCTCAACATTTAGTTAACTTTTAGCTAACTTATTTACAACTGACTAGTAAACTAACACATAATTGGTGCAGATTTGAGTCAGTTGTGCTTTGTGTGACTGACTTCTTATCGATAAGTACTGAACTAGCTTTTGGCTAACTCAAAAGTTATGCAGAGACTAGTGAGTTGTGTTTTGTGCGACTGACTTCTTCTCGATAACTATTGAACTAGCGTTTGGCTAACTCAAAGCTGATGCAGTGGACTTTGGTAAAAAAAACGTTTTGCTTGTTTTGTGTACTTTTTCAAAGTTAAATAATAAGCAAAAGTTCCCATATTCTCTTTTTTAATATCATTTAGTTAAATACATCTCATTTTCAAAGTAGAATTATTATGAAAACCATATCGGGCATGCTGCTGCTGTCTTATAATTGAGAGTTTTTCTGTAGACAATGGGGCAATACAATAAAAGTGAAAGAAAACATATGTGTAATAGTCTCTGTCTCTCTATAAAAAATAAATTAAGCAAAAATACGTAATTTTTTTATTCTCTTATTAAAGTCAACATATTGTATGCACCACAAGCTAACTCATAATGAGCTAACTTATGGTTATCTTAAAGTTATGCAGTGTGAGTGAGTACTGACTCGTACTGCGGACATTGCGTGTAAAAACTGAATAGCTTTAGCCATGTAAATGAGTTAGCTTGTGAGTCACCTCTGACTAACTTCTGATTAACCATGAGTTAACTTTAAGCTAACTCATTTTCCGACAGGGTTGCTCCATGCCGTGTACTAGTAACATTCATGTAGCCATTTACATGTGTATACATGTGCTATCTTTGCAAATGTGCCAGCTTCGGCCACATGCGACACATTTAAATTTTGGGACAAAATTACATATCGTGTACTATCAAAATTTCGTTGCATGTTATCACTGCGTATCATTCAAAAACTGTAACCGAAGTGCTTAACATTCTCGTGACGTCAGAGTCGCACGCGCATGTGGGTTTTTACATGCCGTGTACTATAGGCTTAAAGCTACAAAAGAAAAATCACAATCAGTGTCTTTAAAAGTTGTCAGAACCCTGTCGGAAAATGAGTTAGCTCAAAGTCAACTCATGGTTAACCAGAAGTTAGTCAGAGGTGACTCACAAGCTAACTCATTTACATGGTTAAAGCTATTCAGTTTTTACACGCAATGTCCGCAGTACGAGTCAGTACTCACTCACACTGCATAACCCCTGTCGGAAAATGAGTTAGCTCAAAGTCAACTCATGGTTAACCAGAAGTTAGTCAGAGGTGACTCACAAGCTAACTCATTTACATGGTTAAAGCTATTCAGTTTTTACACGCAATGTCCGCAGTACGAGTCAGTACTCACTCACACTGCATAACTTTAAGATAACCATAAGTTAGCTCATTATGAGTCAGCTTGTGGTGCATACAATATGTTGACTTTAATAAGAGAAAAAAAAAAAATTATTACGTATTTTGCTTTATTTATTTTCTAAAGAGAGACAGAGACTATTACACATATGTTTTCTTTCACTTTTGTTGTATTTCACCTTTGTCTACAGAAAAACTCTCAGTTATAAGACACCAGCAGCATGCCCGATATGACCAAAACCGGTTTTCATAATAATTCTACTTTGAAAATGAGATGTATTTAACTAAATGATATTAACAAAGAGAATATGGGAACTTTTACTTATTATTTAACTTTGAAAAAGTACACAAAACAAGCAAAACGTGTTTTTACCACAGTCCACTGCATCAGCTTTGAGTTAGCCAAACGCTAGCTCAAAAGTTATCGAGAAGAAGCAGAGTTCCAAATATTCACTCACTATTCACTCATGGGTAGGAATAAAAAATTTTATACACTGTTGTGTGCTGTTTTATTCGTGCTTAAAAACACAAAAAAAATTTTGCTTTATTCGTTCTTGTATAAAAGTATTTTCATTATTTTTCGTTTCTACAAAACACATGAGATAATAATAGAGATTTATTTTTTCTTACATTTGTACATGAGAGAATTTTTTTTTTTAACTTCTTTTGCTCATCTTGCAATCTTATACATACTTCCAAATATACACTTGCTATTCACATCATAATCTCTGTTGTGTTTTGCTTTATTCGTGTTTAAAAACACAAAAAATCTCTTGCTTTATTTGTTCTTATATTTGTATTGTTTTTTGTTTCCATGATACAAAGACACCAAAATAGCTCATTCAGCTTTTAAAATGTAGACACACAAGTAAACAAACATGTGTATAATGTGCTGATGTGACTTAATATTAAACAGTTAAATTTTGTAAATAATAAAAAACATGCGCAATGCGTAATCTGTGTTTATATCATTCTTGTGTTGTTTCTACAAAAAACATGAGATAAGACAAATTATTTATTATAAATGTTTGAATTTTACTATTCATACATAAATATTTATGAACGTTGAAAAAAAACAAAGTTTCAACAATTAGTGGCACGATTAGTTTTTTTTGTCTTTTTTTTTTTGAAGTGCAAATTTAGAGAAAAAAAATTGGCAAAAGTGCACTTTACGGGGCGTACGGAAAAAAAAAAAAAGTTGGACCCCTCTGGAATAAAAAAAGAAAAAAACCAAAATTAAAATTTAAGGGGGCTGAGGCCCCTGGGACCCCATGGATCAAAAAAAGCGGCCCTCCCACTTAGTGGTATGTGTGGGTACTCAAATTCAAGGTAATTGTGTAAAAAATACGAAATTTATAAAATTTAGGTCGAGCGGGACTTCTGGGTCCCTCTGGGGGTAAAAAATTGCCCCTCCCACCCTTATAACTATGTGGGGGTACTCGAATGAAAGGTATTTTGCTTACGATTGTAAATATTTTGTTTCTATTTTGCTTTTTTAATGTTATACCTATGCGCTAAAATTTTCAAATGAGTTTTATTTTTTTGTAACTAAAGCTTCTTTGTATAGCCGGCCGTCGGCCGGGCGCAAGGATTTTCTCCTCTATGGTATAACAAAGACCGGCTTCGCTTACTAAAGCTTCTCTGCATAGCCGGCCTTCGGCCGGGCAAAAGGATTTTCTCCTCTATGGTATAACAAAGACCGGCTTCGCTAACTAAAACTTCTCTGCATAGCTATAAAAGATACATAAATTAACCTAGAGAGGAAAATATTAAACGAATACAAAAACAAAATACATATTTGCAATCGTGAGCAAATTACCTTTAATTCGAGTATCCACACAGATATATGTACATACATAAGTGTTATGGGGGGGACACTTTTTTTGCCCCAGAGGGCCCTAGAAATGCCGCCCACCCAAAATTTTATTATTTTCGTTTTTGTTGCACAATTACCTTTAATTTGAGTACACACACATACCATTCAGTGGGCGGGGCGGTTTTATGGACCCAGGGGTCCCCACGGGCCTCAGCCCCCTTAAATATTAATTTTGGTATTTTTTTTTTTTAATTCTGGATCGGGTGGCATATTTTTTATATTTTTTTTCGTACGCCCCGTAAAGTGCACTTCAGCCAAAAAATTTTTTAAGTGAAAATACTGCTCATAAAAAAAAAAACAAAAAAATAGGTATGATTTATTTTATATTTTTTTTTATTAAAGTTTTAAAAAAACATAACACAACACTTTTAAAATAAGTAATTCATTGAAAATTTGTACTGTTGTTATATTTACAATTGTGCAAAATAAATTTGCAAGTGTTTTTATTTTCTTAATGTATGAAAAAACCACGAATAAACGACGCTTAAAAAAAACATTTTTAACTTGTACAAATCAAGGCTACAAATACTATTAAACAAGAACAAATGAAGCAAGCGATATTTTGTGTTTTTAAACACGAATAAAGCAAAACACAACAGAGAGGAACTCTTTTTATTATAAACATAAATGACAGCAACGATTAGCCTCTCATATTTTAGTTTTTACAATTTTGTACTTTTATTTATTCACACACGTGCATATGTACAAACTGGAAAATAAAAAACAAAACTATTCATGTGCTTAAAAATAAAAAAAATTCTTAGCTATTCATTTTACAGTGTGAGAATAAAACAAAAAATTTTGCAAGCATTATTCATGACAATTTATCATGAATGTTGGAATTTTAGAATTCATGTATGAATATTTCTGAACCCTGAGAAGAAGTCAGTCGCACAAAACACAACTCACTAATCTCTGCATAACTTTTGAGTTAGCCAAAGGCTAGTTCAATACTTATCGAGAAGAAGTCAGTCGCACAAAACACAACTGACTCAAATCTGCACCAATTATGAGTTAGTCACTAGTCAGTTGTAAATAAGTTAGCTAAAAGTCAACTAAATGTTGAGCTAGCTAATAAAAATCCGACAGGGAAGTCGCAGTCCTAAAAGCAAACATTCTTTTAGTCTTGTACATTTTTAGCAGAAAAAGATTCTCTTTTCTCTTCTGTACTTCTTACATTTATACTTATACACATGTATACATTATACACCCTGTCGGATTTTTATTAGCTAGCTCAACATTTAGTTGACTTTTAGCTGACTTATTTACAACTGACTAGTGACTAACTCATAATTGGTGCAGATTTGAGTCAGTTGTGTTTTGTGCGACTGACTTTTTCTCGATAACTTTTGAACTAGCCTTTGGCTAACTCAAAAGTTATGCAGAGATTAGTGAGTTGTGTTTTGTGCGACTGGCTTCTTCTCGATAACTTTTGAGCTAGCGTTTGGCTAACTCAAAGCTGATGCAGTGGACTGTGGTAAAAACACGTTTTGCTTGTTTTGTGTACTTTTTCAAAGTTAAATAATAAGTAAAAGTTCCCATATTCTCTTTGTTAATATCATTTAGTTAAATACATCTTGTAGTGTACCTCATAAGTCGCTACCGCATACCCTTAAACTACTCTAAAACCAACACTTACCAACTTATATAGAGTAGGGTATTTTAAATATCAAATAACGGTATAAACAAATGACGACAATCGGAATGTAAGTGAATGACATTAAAATTGAGTGTAAATTGAGTGCATTCCAACGTCCAACATTCCGATTGGCGAGACTGGTCATGAGGGCTTGTTATTGATACAATCTATTGATATCTCCATATGACCGACAAAGACAAATAGAGAAATGTAAATAATTAAACTAAGTTAGAACGGTTAAGTTAAAATCTCATGTATAGTATATAAGCACCAGTAAATTGAAAATAAATTAGACTTGAAATTAACTACTTAATCCGGCAGTAACTTGCCTAGTTTTAATTGAAAGGCTCATAATTCGGCAGTTCCTTTGAACGCCTTGTGAATCAGCTGGTACCCTAACAGCTATTTAAAATAAATAAGGGTTATAGGGACTATACACCAACACACCTTGCACAATACACTACATGGCGATCCTGCCAGGAATGTAAGTGTAAATTGAGTGCATTCCAACGTCCAACATTCCGATTGGCGAGACTGGTCATGAGGGCTTGTTATTGATACAATCTATTGATATCTCCATATGACCGACAAAGACAAATAGAGAAATGTAAATAATTAAACTAAGTTAGAACGGTTAAGTTAAAATCTCATGTATAGTATATAAGCACCAGTAAATTGAAAATAAATTAGACTTGAAATTAACTACTTAATCCGGCAGTAACTTGCCTAGTTTTAATTGAAAGGCTCATAATTCGGCAGTTCCTTTGAACGCCTTGTGAATCAGCTGGTACCCTAACAGCTATTTAAAATAAATAAGGGTTATAGGGACTATACACCAACACACCTTGCACAATACACTACAATCTCATTATCAAAGTAGAATTATTATGAAAACCGGTTTTGGTCATATCGGGCATGCTGCTGGTGTCTTATAACTGAGAGTTTTTCTGTAGACAAAGGGGAAATACAACAAAAGTGAAAGAAAACATATGTGTAATAGTCTCTGTCTCTCTTTAGAAAATAAATAAAGCAAAATACGTAATTTTTTTTTTATTCTCTTATTAAAGTCAACATATTGTATGCACCACAAGCTGACTCATAATGAGCTAACTTATGGTTATCTTAAAGTTATGCAGTGTGAGTGAGTACTGACTCGTACTGCGGACATTGCGTGTAAAAACTGAATAGCTTTTACCATGTAAATGAGTTAGCTTGTGAATCACCTCTGACTAACTTCTGGTTAAGCATGAGTTGACTTTGAGCTAACTCATTTTCCGACAGGGCACATATACATATACCCTGTCGGAAAATGAGTTAGCTCAAAGTCAACACATACACATGTTTTTTACTACTATAGTTTCGCCTGCTGGCCGAAATTCGACCACTTGAAATGAAGTCCCAATTTACGCTATACGATTTTTGTCGTTGCGACTATTTTCCTTTCTACTTTGAAGTCGATCTTATGTTTACATTATACGATTTTTGTCGTTACAACTTCTTGTGTATACATATATTTTGACCTAGAAAGTACACTCGCTTGTTGACAAAAATCGTATAATGTAAATTGGGACCAGTGCTGCCACTACTAATAGAATTTTGTCAACCAAAATTTTTGAAAAAGTAAGTCCCCTTTTAGACAGGCAAAGTTTACTCTGACAAAGTCTGTTGAATTCTCTTTTAAAGTTTGTTTGGTGCTCAGACACACAAAGTTTAATTTGACAAATTTTTGTTTTCTCTTGTATGAATATAATATATAAACAGCGTTGCCAGAATGATGATTTTATCATATTTTGGATTATTTTTTTAAACAAAAATATGATTAAAGATTTCTTTCTCAAATGATGATTTTTTATTTTTAGAAATTCTGATTTTTACTTTAATTTTGCTTATACAAAATACACGATTATTTAAACAGTCACTTTTTAAAACAATGAAGTTTTGCATCAACTTGTAGCGCATTGGTGCTGCACACTTTTGTACCCAGTATCTAGAATACACAAAATTGCATCATTATTCCTATTTCCAATGTGCGAAAGAATTACTTCTTTCGAACAACTACATTTAAAACAAAAACAAATTCTAAAACCTTTGTTTTTGCTTTAAATGTATTTGTACGAAGTAAATAATTCTTTCGCACATCGGAAATAGGCAGTTAGAATATTGATAAAAAAAATATTTGTGAAAAGAAAACATGTATTTTTATAAAGTTTCATATACTGACGAATTATGTTTTTATGTATTTCAATTTAAATAATAAGAAGTATGTTTTTATAAAAAATTTATAATTCTTACTATTTTGCCCTTGTTTTAAAAAATTTAAATTAAAAAAAAAAATTTAAGAATTTCCTCTTCAAAATATGATTTCTTTCGCCATATGACAATTTTCATTCCAAAGATTCTGGTAACGCTGTATATAAATTTATAGTTGCAGCCAACTTCAGGTATAATCTAAGACCGAAAAACCAAACGAATTTGTGAGTACAGCAAAGTATGTACTCCCCCGCTATGCTCTTTTCCCTTTTCTTCTATAAACTCAAGACCTTGCAAAGTAAACTTTGCTTGTCTGAAAGGGGTCTAACCAAATGTAAAAAATATAACCAAAATAGAAATGGTTTTCTTAATTGAGAAAAACATTAAAATTTATTCTAAGTTGCATTATAAGACAAAGGTTATTTGGTTTCAATATGAAAAAATTAATTGCTTTTTGAATAAAAATTCGTATGGTTAACAGAAAAAAATTTTTTTTTTACCTTTAAACTCTTTATACATATTTGACTTAAGATTTTGTGATGAAATGACACATGTATATAAAATTAAATTTTGTTGCCTTAACTTTTAATTACTTAGGTGTTAAGACTGTGTAATATATTTTTAATGACCCGCAGGGGCTCTGTATTACCAAACTGATGAATAAATAAATAAATTAAGAAAACAAATTAAGAAATGTAATTCTTCTACACAGCGATGTTATAGACTTTTTTAAAAAGCCTCTACGCAGCGCAAAAAGAATCCCTATTTTACCCTACAAACATCCCTACAACTTTTAAACGATATTATTGCAATAAAACCGTTGGTGATTTCCTAACAATCGTACAGGGGTTTTATAAAACTTTCGGTGCACTAGCGTCTTGTAAAAAAGAGCGGACAATGCAAATTGAAGATACAATTTTATGACGAAAGATATGTTCAAACCCAACAAATATTTGACGAAAAAATCCAAAAAAGTGTGACCAGCAAATGAATTCAATTTTAACTTTATTTTTAACAAATTATGTTGATTTACTAAACTTTGTTATTAAGATTGTTATCTGTTTTATCTTGTGGCAGTGATAAATCAAAGATACTAATTTCGACTAAAGGGGAAACATTTAATTTTCATTCATTTGGTATTATTAATTATTAAACATATTTAACAAGTTATCTATTATTGCTCTGAAAAATGAATTTCTTGTAAAAAAGAGTTACAAATTTACCTTAAAATAAAAGTTGAAATGGGGGCAAGCATACGCCCAAACAAATTTAACAATTTGAATTGTTGCCGTATCAACAATTTTATTACTATTATGTCATAAATCGAAAAAGATTGCCAAATATATACAGTTTCGACAAATTTTTTAAAAGTTTCCACATTTAAATGATTTCAAAATATCTGTCCTTCCCTACAAATAGGGACGTATAACATCAATGCTTGTACATATGAAAAAAATAACGAGAAACTTGAATTAAAAGTTTTTATTTTTATTTTATAAGTCAACCCGTCAAATTTCCATACTCAGTTACAATAAACGTAATTTATACTTCACTGTCTGTCACATGTCTGTCGCGCTCGTTGAAGATAGACGTGTTTTCTAAGCTCGGCATACGGTTTATTTTTTTTTTTATAAAAACGTGAACAAAAAAAGTATACAAAAAAAAGTAAATAAAAGAAAAGAAAAAAATACATGTACTATGTACATACATACATAAAAATACTTATTTTTTATTCTCGGTGTTGATAAACAATAACAAATAAGAAGAGCACAACTGTAAACAGCAAAAAAAAAAACTCTTATGAGTGCAAACAGTGCAAAAACAATTAAACATAATGATAGAAATGCATATATCACAGTGAGTGTTAACGAAACAAATGCAGAAATAAAAAAAGAGTCGATGATAGCAAATACCTAACGGCTAAACCTATTACTCGTACGCGATCCCTCTCACCTTCTGGTTTTAATAATACGGTTGATACACTAACAAATATAAAACCTTCAAGCATTGCCTCAACGGCAAAAACAATTTTAATAAGTGATAAAAATATTAACCCTCAATCAGGCACAATAGAAAACTCTGTATCACCTTCGGTGTTTAATAATACGGTTGATTTTAATACAATAAAAAATATAAAACCTGCAAGCGATGCCTCAGCGGCAAAAACAATTTTAATAAGTGATAAAAATATTAACCCCCAATCAGGCACAATAGAAAACTCTGTATCACCTTCGGTGTCTAATAATACGGTTGATTCTAATACAATAAAAAATATAAAACCTGCAAGCGGTGCCTCAGTGGCAGAAACGATTTTAACAAGTGATGAAAAGATTAGCCCCAAATCAGGCATGATGGAAAACTCAGTATCACAGGTGAAAATCGGTCAAAAGCCTCAAGTACAAGTTGGAATGGATAGGTACATAACAGTGCTAAAACGGGGTCGCAGCCCATCCTCTTCTGCAGTTGCTTCTGTCCCAAAAGTTTTAAAAGAGTGTACAGCTGATAGAATAAGTTCTCAAAATCGGTTTGCAATTTTGGAAGAGGAATCCTCGGAAGCACAAAACGTTACAAAATCTTCTAAGCCACCCCCGATATATCTTAGAGAGCAAAACTCAAGTGATTTAATAAAGAATTTGATCTCGGTAATAGGTGAAAATTCTTTTTATGTAGCTGCAATAAAACGTGGTAGTATAAATGAAACAAAAATACAAGTTAATCGTGAAGATGATTTTCGTAAAGTAATAACTAAATTAGAAGCACTAAAAAAAAAACTTTTATACATACCAACTGAAGAGCAGTAAAGGTCTTCAGGTAGTGATAAAGGGCATTGATTCTTGCGTAGACCCAGGTGAAATAAAAACGTTTTTAGAAGAGAAGGGCTTTAAAATTAAAAATGTAGTTAATATTAAAAATAGAGAAAAAAATCCCCAGCCACTATTTCGTGTGGAGTTAGAACCCGGCGACGTTAAGCTTAAAAAAAATGAAACTCATCCCATTTACAGTCTGAGATATATCCTGTATAGGAAAATAACGATAGAGGAGCCGCATAAAAGGAACGGTCCCGTGCAATGTTTAAACTGCCAAGAATTTGGTCACACTAAGGCATACTGCCATTTAACACCTGTTTGCGTTGCGATAAGTCTAAAAACGACCCCAATGTAAAAAAATGCAGCAACTGTGGTGGTAATCACACTGCCAACTATAGATGATGCCCTGTATACTCTATCGTCAAGCGCTCGGTTGGAACGAAACCTAATTCACCTCAAATTCAGGAAACACATCAAAATAATACTAATGACATTCAGGTACCGCAGCCTAGTAATAACAGAACATCCTACGCTAACGTCCTAAAATCAAACCATATGCCAATGCAAGGTGATTTGCCAAATAATGATGAGACCCCAGTTTCTAATTTAAGTCGTCTAGAAAAAACCATGGAAACACTAGTACAAACAGTAACAAACTTTACGAATACAATGGGTAATATGATGCAGGAAATGTTAAGAATGCAATCGATGTTATTGCAAGCTGTACTTAACAAGCCATGAATTGTTTAAAAATTTGTTTTTGGAACGCAAACGGCATTCGCCAACATAAAAATGAACTAGAATATTTTCTTTAAAGTAAACAAATTGATGTAATGATGGTTTCTGAAACTCATTTGACCTCAAGAAATACGTTTAAAATTAATGGTTATATATTATATGATACCAAGGACCCTCGAGATAGAGCTTGTGGAGGTTCTGCTATTTTGATAAAAACCCGAATCAAACACTACTTAATGTGTGATCATCGTGAAGATTATCTGCAAGCAACGAACATTTGTGTTGAAGAGCTAAATCGAAACTTTGTACTTTCATCTTTATACTCTCCACCTAGATTTTCAATATCAGAAAGCCAATATTATAAATATTTTAAATCATTAGGATCCTGTTTCCTAGCCGCTGGCGATTACAACGCTAAACATACCTTCTGGGGGTCACGGCTCATTACACCAAAGGGTCGTGTTTTGTATAATACAATGTCTAAAATGGATTTAAATGTGGTCGCGAGTGGACATCCAACTTATTGGCCTACTGATCAGTAAAAAATTCCAGATGTCATCGATTTTGGCGTGGTTAAAAACATCCCCGCAGAAACGATTCACGGTGAAAATTCTTTAGAATTATCTTCTGATCACACACCTACAATTCTTACCATATCAAACCCTTATAGAATTGTATCCCCGTCTGGTTACTTAGTGACGTCAGCCACACAAATAAATTGGTTAAAATATAAAAAATATCTCAGTACCCACTGCACTGAAAATATTCCGCTTAGAACACCGGAGAATGTGAATCTTTCTATTGTAAATTTTGACAATTATCTCAAACTAGCTGTTCAACATTCTAGCATAGCCCGCAAAAATATCAAAAATAGTAAAATATATTCTACTGATGTCAAGCGTCTCTTGACTGAAAAAAGGAGAGTTCGAAGAGAGTGGCAATTGCACAGATCCCCTCAACTTAAAAAATTACTAAAAGAGTGCACAAAAAGGCTAAGAAACTTACTGCAGTCTCAAAAAACGGCTTCTCTGGAAAAATATCTTAAGGAACTTGATGCAACTCCTCAATCTGATTATTCATTATGGCGTGCAGCTAGAAATCTTAATAGACCAGTTATCACTAAACCGCCATTAAGAAACTTATGCCCCTATTGCGGTTCTCCACTCAACTCAGTTTGGTCGTGTGAGAGTCAACCCAACTTAAGCACAACCAAACTCATTTTAGGTATTGTGATACCCAACGGTTTTTAGTTGAGTTTGCTATAAAGTTGCCAACTTAAAATTTCGATTTGCCAACTTTAAATATAACGTTTGACAAGTGAAAATTTTATAAAATTAAATAATTTCTTAAACTAAAAGTATTTTTAATTGTTGTGTTTAATAAAAAGTATTTACAATGGGTATTAGTGTCTATTTATTTTATGATGATGAAAATGAAAACTCTTGTACAGATGTGTTACGTATAAGAAGAAAAATTCCTGATGATTCCAAACCTCTTGAACTACTTAATGCTAAGTTAGAACTTATAATTAGTAACGTAACTAAATAATAGTTATAAATTTGTAGATTTAAAAGTTATTTCCGACTAAACAAGGAAGCGTTTTATTATTTGCTGGATTAAGAAAACACCTCTTCGCGTAGTGGCTATTCCTCCTATATTAAAGTTATGTGTTAATATATCATATATATTTACACTGATTTTTAGTCATACCAAATTTTGGTTTTCCACGTGCAATCTCTGGTTTTTTCCATTAGATTAACAAGCCTCTCAAATTGTGCTGTAGTTGTAATTTTCAAAGATCTACGAATGTATTAAATGCTGTGAAATTCTAATATACAGTATAACAAATCTTTCTACTTACGGTTTTTCCATTGTAATTTTTTTTTGCTTTTAAAATGAAAGTCAACTGAAACTGAAAACAACTCAACTACTAATAAACAGTTGTGTATTTATAACGTTTCTGTCGACCAAACTCTTACAAAGTTGAAAACGGCAATACCACGGAAAAAACAGATACACAACTGAAAAGCCAACTGCCAGTCGAGTTGAGAATGGCTAAACATACCTTCTGGGGGTCACGGCTCATTACACCAAAGGGTCGTGTTTTGTATAATACAATGTCTAAAATGGATTTAAATGTGGTCGCGAGTGGACATCCAACTTATTGGCCTACTGATCAGTTAAAAATTCCAGATGTCATCGATTTTGGCGTGGTTAAAAACATCCCCGCAGAAACGATTCACGGTGAAGCTTCTTTAGAATTATCTTCTGATCACACACCTACAATTCTTACCATATCAAACCCTTATAGAATTGTATCCCCGTCTGGTTACTTAGTGACGTCAGCCACACAAATAAATTGGTTAAAATATAAAAAATATCTCAGTACCCACTGCACTGAAAATATTCCGCTTAGAACACCGGAGAATGTGAATCTTTCTATTGTAAATTTTGACAATTATCTCAAACTAGCTGTTCAACATTCTAGCATAGCCCGCAAAAATATCAAAAATAGTAAAATATATTCTACTGATGTCAAGCGTCTCTTGACTGAAAAAAGGAGAGTTCGAAGAGAGTGGCAATTGCACAGATCCCCTCAACTTAAAAAATTACTAAAAGAGTGCACAAAAAGGCTAAGAAACTTACTGCAGTCTCAAAAAACGGCTTCTCTGGAAAAATATCTTAAGGAACTTGATGCAACTCCTCAATCTGATTATTCATTATGGCGTGCAGCTAGAAATCTTAATAGACCAGTTATCACTAAACCGCCATTAAGAAACTTATGCCCCTATTGCGGTTCTCCACTCAACTCAGTTTGGTCGTGTGAGAGTCAACCCAACTTAAGCACAACCAAACTCATTTTAGGTATTGTGATACCCAACGGTTTTTAGTTGAGTTTGCTATAAAGCTGCCAACTTAAAATTTCGATTTGCCAACTTTAAATATAACGTTTGACAAGTGAAAATTTTATAAAATTAAATAATTTCTTAAACTAAAAGTATTTTTAATTGTTGTGTTTAATAAAAAGTATTTACAATGGGTATTAGTGTCTATTTATTTTATGATGATGAAAATGAAAACTCTTGTACAGATGTGTTACGTATAAGAAGAAAAATTCCTGATGATTCCAAACCTCTTGAACTACTTAATGCTAAGTTAGAACTTATAATTAGTAACGTAACTAAATAATAGTTATAAATTTGTAGATTTAAAAGTTATTTCCGACTAAACAAGGAAGCGTTTTATTATTTGCTGGATTAAGAAAACACCTCTTCGCGTAGTGGCTATTCCTCCTATATTAAAGTTATGTGTTAATATATCATATATATTTACACTGATTTTTAGTCATACCAAATTTTGGTTTTCCACGTGCAATCTCTGGTTTTTTCCATTAGATTAACAAGCCTCTCAAATTGTGCTGTAGTTGTAATTTTCAAAGATCTACGAATGTATTAAATGCTGTGAAATTCTAATATACAGTATAACAAATCTTTCTACTTACGGTTTTTCCATTGTAATGTTTTTTTGCTTTTAAAAATGAAAGTCAACTGAAACTGAAAACAACTCAACTACTAATAAACAGTTGTGTATTTATAACGTTTCTGTCGACCAAACTCTTACAAAGTTGAAAACGGCAATACCACGAAAAAAACAGATACACAACTGAAAAGCCAACTGCCAGTCGAGTTGAGAATGGCAATGCAAATTTACCGAAGACAACCAAACTGTTACAAAAGTGGAGAACCGCAATAGGGGCATTAAATGGAGGTTGGGCACGAAATGACATAGAAAAAGGAAATATTTTCGTTAATCATTTGAAAGCCGTATTTACCCCTCATACATCTTTCGATACTGCGGTGGAGTTACCACCTGTTGCTGTTAGATCATCTGTTCCACTAAGATTTGAAGTAGGAGAAATCGAGAAGGCTATTCATGATTTAAACTCTAAGAAAGCCCCTGGTTTTGATAAGATCAGTAACAAAATGCTTTTGGAGCTACCCAGCATAGCAAAGAAAATGATTCTACTAATTTTTAATGCTATTTTACGCCTTGAATACTACCCACAAGAGTGGAAAGTATCCTTAGTTACCATGATACCTAAACCAGGAAAGGATCCCACAAAAGTTGAGTCATATAGACCTATAAGCTTATTGTCTAATATATCAAAGCTTTTTGAGAAACTTCTAGTGTCTAAATTAACGCCGATTTTAAATTATAACAGATGTATTCCCAATCATCAATTCGGTTTTAGAAGAAAACACAGCACAATTGAACAAACTCATCGAATAGTAAATGTCATAAGAAAAGCCTTTGAAGAAAAAAAATATTGCTCAGCACTCTTCATCGATGTGTCTCAAGCTTTTGATAAAGTCTGGCATGAAGGTTTACTACTGAAATTGCAGCAAAACTTACCAGCAAATATACACAAGCTGTTAGAAAGCTACTTAGTCGGTCGTCAATTTATTATAAAAGAAGGCGAATTTTTAAGTTCTCCACAGCCAATTAACGTTGGAGTCCCACAAGGCAGCATCCTAGGCCCTCTATTATACTTTATTTATACTTCGGACTTGCCAACAAACAGCTACACCCATACCTCAACATTTGCGGACGACACAGCTTTTCTAAGCGTACACGCAAACTGTCAAGAAGCATCTCGTTACCTACAGCATCATATATTTGAACTAGAAAGGTGGTTAAAAAAGTGGAGGATAAAGATCAATGAGCAAAAATGCTCACATATAACATTCACATTGCGTCGGGAAACATGCCCCCCTATTGAAATAAATAATACCCCAACACTCGCATGTAAAATACCTCGGTATACATCTAGATCGGCGTTTAACATGGAAATGGCATATAGAAGCTAAATTAACTCAAATGAAACTAAAAGCAATCCAAATTAATTGGCTTATTGGAAGAAATTCTGTTCTTAGTCTCGATTGCAAACTTCTACTCTACAACTCTATCTTAAAGCCAATTTGGTGCTACGGTATTCAGTTATGGGGCACTGCCTCGGCTTCTAACATCGCAAAATTCAAAGGCGCCAAAATAAAGTTCTTCGAATAATCACAGCCGCCGCCTGGTACGTCAAAAACTCAAATATCAACAAGGATATCAATGTGCCATTAGTAAAAACTGTGATAACGAAATATGCAGTAAAATATTTAAAAAGGCTGGAACAGCACCCAAATCCATTAGCTAGAAATATTTTAAATTATGGCGGCCACACTCGCTTAAGAAGAAGAGACACTGCAGCACTCACCCAATCAGATGAGCGATAAACACCTACATATGTGAACAGATACCGTGATGACGAAATCTTTTTTGTTTGGCACTGGCGGACATAAAGCAAATATTAGGATAAGATTTGATTAATTACACTATGCTAGTTGAAAAAACAGACAAGCCGGGCACATGGCGTTTTAACATAATTCGGGTACGCTGAATCCAGTGGTGCCCGCGATTTTTAAAGATTGGCTCTGGTTTTCGAGATATACCGTTATTTGAAAAATGGAGGAGGTTGCACAACATATGTTCGTGTAACTCAAAAACGCTTTAGCTTATTGAAAAAACTTAAAAAACCGAAATTCCGAATTTCCTTTAAGAAAGTTAAAACTTCTTTCTAATATCCGCAGTCGTTTTAGAAACATAATTTTTTTTTTGGAAAATAAAATAATTTTTTTAACAAAATTTCGAAATTTTTGTTTTTTAAAAATTCATAAAAAATTGGAAAATGTAGCTCTGCTTCTATAAAAAACCAAATTCCAAACAAAACAAGCCATAAATGATTAAAATCTGTTTGCAACTTTTGATTTTATTCACAAAAGTCGACAAATTTTAATTAATTTTAGGGGGACTCCCATACAAATATTGCGTTTTATGAAATTCTTAACTTAATTAAAATTTGTTTTTGAGTTACACGAACATATGTTGTGCAACCTCCTCCATTTTTGAAATAACGGTATATCTCGAAAACCAGAGCCAATCTTAAAAAACCGCGGGCAGCACTGGATTCAGCGTACCCGAATTATGTTAAAACGCCAGGTGCCCAGCTTGTCACGAAAAAAATGTCAATTTCGTGCACAGTGTTTATTGTTAGTTCATATTTAATATATGAAGATTCAATCAATAAATACTGAAAAAAAAAAAAAAAAAAAAAAAAAAAAAAAAGTACGAAAAAAGATGACAGTAGAAGAAAAATGGAAAGTGTTTCTAAACGGTGGTGCGTTTACGAATTTGAGGAAATGTGTAATTTTATTTCTTTCATTCCACATTCAAACGATTTTACAGAACGAATCATTAGTTTTAAAAGTGGAGAAAAGAAAGAAACGGGCTCCTAATATAAAACCTAGAAAGTGAGTTGCAGATAAAGACAAACTTTGGTTGTTGTTGTAATGAGTTTTACAATTTCTTGATGACAGGAAAGAAATTGTGGACAACGTTCAAAAAGGCCATAAATATTTTTAACTTGTAACACTGTAAATATTTATGTTCATACATATGAAAATATATTATTTATAAAAATCTATAGTATAAGATCGTCTAAAAAACGATTGTGCCTTTTGTAATAATTACAATTATTAAAGGTTATTAGTTGTAAATCACTTTAAAATAATTTTTTAAGTTATTTTTAAGATAAATACATAACAAGCTTCGTTATTTCAAGTGTTGAATTTGTTTTTTAACATTGTTGTCCTTATATCTAAAGATTGGTGTTAAAAAGGCCAATGTCAAATAATTAATTTTAGAGAAAATTTAAATTTTAGTTTTTTATAGAAGAGTTCTAAGTAAAATTGGCTCAAAACTCTTTTGAAGCTGTTCTCGATTAAATTCCAACATTCATGATAAATTGTCATGAATAATGCTTGCAAAATTTTTGGTTTTATTCTCACACTGTAAAATGAATAGCTAAGAATTTTTTTAATTTAAGCACATGAATACTTTTGTTTTTTATTTTCCAGTTTGTACATATGCACGTTTGTGAATAAATAAAAGTACAAAATTGTCAATACTAAAATAAGGGGGCTAATCGTTGCTCTCATTAATGTTTTTAAAAAAAAGAGTTCCAAATATTTACTTGCTATTCACATCATAATCTATTTTGTGTTTTGCTTTATTCG
This sequence comes from Pollenia amentaria, assembly GCA_943735925.1. NCBI lineage: Eukaryota > Metazoa > Arthropoda > Insecta > Diptera > Polleniidae > Pollenia > Pollenia amentaria. The sequence continues at coordinate 38,160,051 of OX031008.1, read as the reverse complement.
TGTTTAAAAACACAAAATATCTCTTGCTTTATTTGTTCTTGTTTAATAGTACTTGTAGCCTTGATTTGTACATGATAAAAATGTTTTTTTTAAGCGTCGTTTATTCGTGGTTTTTTCATACATTAAGAAAATAAAAACACTTGCAACTTCATTTTGAACAATTGTAAATATAACAACAGTACAAATTTTCAATGAATTATGTACTTATTTTCAAAGTGTTGTGTTATGTTTTTTTAAAGCTTTAATAAAAAAAAATATAAAATAAATCATACCTATTTTTTTTTTTGTTTTTTTTTATGAGCAGTATTTTCACTTAAAAATTTTTTTTCTCTAAATTTGCACTTCAAAAAGACAAAAAAAAAAACTAATCGTGACACTAATTGTTGAAAATTTGTTTTTTTTTCAACGTTCATAAATATTTATGTAGGTATGAATAGTAAAATTCAAACTTTTATAATAAATAATTTGTCTAATCTCATGTTTTTTGTAGAAACAACACAGATTACGCATTGCGCATGTTTTTTTATTATTTACAAAATTTAACTGTTTAATATTAAGTCACATCAGCACATTATACACATGTTTGTTTACTTGTGTTTCTACATTTCATTTTTAAAAGCTGAATTAGCTATTTTGGTGTCTTTGTATCATGGAAACAAAAAACAATACAAATATAATAACAAATAAAGCAAGAGATTTTTTGTGTTTTTAAACACGAATAAATCAAAACACAACAGAGATTATGATGTGAATAGCAAGTGAATATTTGGAAGTATGTAAATGAATGCAAGATGAACAAAAGAAGTTAAAAAAAAAACAATTCTCTCATGTACAAATGTAAGAATAAAAATCTCTATTATTATTTCATGTGTTTTGTAGAAACGAAAAATAATGAAAATACTTTTATACAAGAACGAATAAAGCAAAATTTTTTTTGTGTTTTTAAACACGAATAAAACAAGCACACAAAAATTTTTTTTCTCTAAATTTGCACTTCAAAAAAGACAAAAAAAAACTAATCGTGACACTAATTGTTGAAAATTTGTTTTTTTTTTCAACGTTCATAAATATTTATGTAGGTATGAATAGTAAAATTCAAACTTTTATAATAAATAATTTGTCTAATCTCATGTTTTTTGTAGAAACAACACAGATTACGCATTGCGCATGTTTTTTTATTATTTACAAAATTTAACTGTTTAATATTAAGTCACATCAGCACATTATACACATGTTTGTTTACTTGTGTTTCTACATTTCATTTTTAAAAGCTGAATTAGCTATTTTGGTGTCTTTGTATCATGGAAACAAAAAACAATACAAATATAAGAACAAATAAAGCAAGAGATTTTTTGTGTTTTTAAACACGAATAAAGCAAAACACAACAGAGATTATGATGTGAATAGCAAGTGAATATTTGGAAGTATGTAAATGAATGCAAGATGAACAAAAGAAGTTAAAAAAAAAACAATTCTCTCATGTGCAAATGTAAGAATAAAAATCTCTATTATTATTTCATGTGTTTTGTAGAAACGAAAAATAATGAAAATACTTTTATACAAGAACGAATAAAGCAAAATTTTTTTTGTGTTTTTAAACACGAATAAAACAAGCACACAACAGTGTATAAAATTTTTTATTCCTACCCATGAGTGAACAGTGAGTGAATATTTGGAACTCTGCTTTGTATTCCCGCTAAAAAATATATACGGAATTGAGTTATTGTTTGGAAAAAATTCGGTTTTATTAATTAAATTTTGTCATTGTTCAAATTACAGAATGAATTCAAGTTTTGTTTTAAAAAAGATTATAACTTTTTATGTTATTAATATGCAATTTTATATTAAAAAAGTAAATGTACTGTTTTTATGCAATTGTACTGATTTCTCTGATTTAAAAACTGGCAACCCTAACTGCATTTGAGAACGTAGAGATGTTATATTAGCTGCGTTCGAGAACACAAAAGTTTTTACTATTTTTTACTGAACTTTACTGCATTTTACTAAATTCGCGTACGCAAACTACAGTAAATGAGAACACAAATTGAGAGCGTAAAGTGACAGTTTTTGACTGAGTACTTACAAATTTTTACTGCAGAAATTTTTGCAGTAAAATTTAGTAAAACAAAAAAACATACATATGTATGTTCCAAAAGGTAAACAAACAAAAGTAGCAAACAAAAGCCATACAAATTGTGAAAAATTGTTTAAAAAAAGAAAAGTTGAAATAAAACTAAAATAAAAACAAAAAATGAATTAATATTAATTAATTAAACCTGCTTGTGAAGAATTTATATGGCTAAATACAAACTTTTGAAACTTTGTTTTGTTATGTTAATTTTCTGGAGTTGTAAAAGTGTCAAGTACTCGGGTATTTAGAACAGCCCTTGTTTTTAAAGATTCGTGTACTATTGATCAAATTTAGCTGGACACAAATTAGCAAATTCAAAAAAAAAATAAAAAAAACCAATATGAAAGATTACATAAAATAATTTGTTTGTATTTTCCAAAAATATTCGTGTTATTAAAAGTATTTAATCGAGTACCGATAAGAAAACAAGTTAAGTAGTCAAAAGTGTAAATTTTTTTCAACACTTTAATTATTTGCCATCAGCTGTTGCCTTTATTTTACGAAATTTTACAAATTTTGCGTTCGCGTACTTTTTTGGACAACAGCTTTTTGAGAGAGCAAATTTTTAAGTTTACTCATTTACTGCAATTTACTGTAAAAGTACTCAAACGCACCTATTATTAGAGATATAATTATGACATATTATTTATAGTTTTTTATTTCTAATTAGAAGTGGATTAAACTACATGTACTTCATTAAATTTAAATATAAGTTGATTTTAAAAATCCAACTTTTCCATTATAACTAACGTGTATTTTGATCTCCTTATAATGAATTTTCTCAATGGAATTTTTCTTTACAATAAACAAGTTTTATAAAAAATTTGACTCATATACATATATGCACATTTGTCTCCATATAAGGAATTATTTCAATAAGTTTTGCCTTTATGTCTGCTTAAGAAAAAAACGTTCCCTTTAAAAAGCATCAAAGAATTTTTTACAACAGTATAAATATCGTTTGCTAAAATGCAAAGCAATGTATCATTGAAAATTTTGAAATAGCCTGTTTATTGATTACGATTCACGTTAAATATTTAAAAAAAATTTTAAACTTCCACCTTAAAAAATATCCAAGCTATTAACAAAATCAAAAATGGCTTATCATTAAGTAAATAATTTCCTTAAAAAACATAATGAATAATCTTAATTAAAAAAAAATTAGCAGAGTATTTGATATATTTTTACGAACACATTCATTTTTTTACGTCAAAAATGGGTATTCTGTTTCATACTCTGAACGTGTTAGTGGAATAAGTGATCAAACTGCACATTATTGCATAAGCAAAAAGAAAAACAGTGCTAATATAAACCGAATCCATATATACATATATATATGTATTGAAATACCTATATTAAGTATGACTATTAGCTTCTTCTACATTGTATTGTTAGAAATTTCACAGCTTAACCCATTGCACTCCCATACGCTATGAATTTCCAAGAATAAATAGTACCATCTGCAGGTCCTTAGTTTTTTGCTTCCAGCAGACTGCCATTATTTTTATTATATGATTTTTCCATCATTTATTTCGTTTTCCAACCTTATGAGTTTATATATGTACATATATACTTTTTAATAAATTTTAATACAGTCGAATTTCCCTATAATGAATCTGTTGCTATTGGATCAGAATATATCTTCATTATTAATATAGAATGTTTATAATACAATAGAAATATTTTTTCGACGTTTATTTAAAATAATCTGGTATTTTTTGTTAGGATTGCATTCTTCCAAGTCGTCCTTCATAAATATTCTTAAAAAAGACTGTTATAAAGCCTTTTGTGTTAAATAATAAATTACTTGTCTTCTACATCTTAAGAATAGTAGCATTTTTTATAAAGTACTGGAATATAAATTGTTTAGCTATATTTTTTGTTAATCCTTTTACGGCTTTATTAAATATTAATAGTATTTTTTTTAAGGATAATTGCTTCTATATACAACATTTTCTTTCACTGAATACGCGGGCTGCTATCAATACTACTTTTAATTGAAAAACTCTTTTATTCTTCTTATTTAAATTTTTCACAAATTAACTAATTAAAATTTACTTCTTGCAGAAGTTTTTTCGAAATAAATCCTTATATGGAGACAAATATGCATATATGTATATGAGTCAAATTTTTTACAAAACTTGTTTATTGTAAAGAAAAATTCAATTGAGAAAATTCATTATAAGGACATCAAAATACACGTTAGTTATAATGAAAAAGTTGGATTTTTAAAATTAATTTAAATTTAATGAAGTACTTTTTTTAGTTTAATCCACTTCTAATTAGAAATAAAAAACTATAAATAATATGTCATAATAATATCTCTAATAATATAACATCTCTTCGTTCTCAAATGCAGTACTGCCTGCACTGCATCAGAAATGCAAACTTATTTCACCATGTCAACGCAATCCTAATGATGCTGCATATTAATTGTGTGATTATCATTTTTATATGTGCATTTAACCATATTTTTATTTATTGTTAAAACGAAGTATTGTATTTATAGCCATGTACATTATCTTTATATTCTATTATACCTGTAACTTAACAGAAATATTTAATTATTTAATGTTTTAAATGATTGTTTAACTTAATATTATCCTACTTTCGTTGATGATTCGTCGTTTTGCTTCAGAGAATTACAAATTAAAATAACGTAACACACATAACTAAATAAATAACAGTAAAAATAATATTTTTTTTATCAAAAAAAAACTGGTTATCGCATTTTTATTCTAAATATTTAATATTACTCTAATATCTCATATAATTTCCATTTTACAACGTTTTTTGCTTCTCATGTAAACTTATGAAATTTGATGTTACAATATTCTGCATTTAAGATGACGATATGTGCAGTTCTCTTATTTTTTTTTCAATAATATTTGCCTACAAAAATAAAAAACAACACACACATTTTGGTTCACCAGTCAAGAAATAGTTTTACAACAAAAATACACACATACTAAACGTGCTGCCCGGCGGGGAAAATTGCAAGCGAATCACTTTTTAGGCCCTTAAGAATGTTTACAGTCCTCGTTGATTAGACCTAGGCGGGATAATTACACAAGTATTCTTTACGAAGTGGGTCTGCTTGATCAGGAAAGTATTCCGGGGGCAATATCGTTGATGATTCGTCGTTTTTCTTCAGAGAATTACAAATTAAAATAACGTAACACACATAACTAAATAAATAGCAGTACAAATAATATTTGTTTATCAAAAAAAAAAAAAAAAATCGGTTATCGTATTTTTATTCTAAATATTTAAAATTGCTTTTATATCTCAATTAATTTCCATTTTACAACGTTTTTTGCTTCTCATTAAAACTGTGATGTTATATTATTCTGCATTTAAGATGACGATACTATGTGCAGTTCTTTTAGTTTTTTTTTTTTTTTTAAATAATATTTGCCTAAAAAAATTTCAACACACACTTTGTCTTGTTGCCTTTAACAAAAACAAAATACACACAAAGGCATTTCGTGCTGTGGTCATGCAAACTGTCGAGCAACAACATTACTGGTGAGGAGCGTTAAGAAAATTTTTTGTTTCCTCATTCTTCATGACTGAGGAGTGGCAAAAATTTATTTTTCCTCATGCTCATGAATGAATTGGCAAAAAAATTCACAATTCATTCATGGTTGTGAAAAAAATTACACGTTTTAAATTCCTCATTCATGAAAAAATTCATGAATGGTTAAATATGAGCGATCATATATGAATTTTTCGGAACTCTGAAATAAAATCCTTTGTTGGCAAAATGAATTTTTACAAAAGTTCAGGCTTCAAAAAAGTGGGATGAAATCTCGCAGGAGCTAAACTGTTTGGGCCACCCGTACCATAATTCCGTTGTAGTCATGATTTATATTAGTTATATTTTTTAAATTTGTTAACAAAAATTTTTTATTTAAAGTGACAGCTGATAGAAAATGTACTACTGTGAATAAACTAAATCACAATAGTATTTCTTTTATCGAATGTGTGCAATCATAGGTGCGTTTGAGTACTTTTACAGTAAATTGTAGTAAATGAGTAAACTTAAAATTTGCTCTCACAAAAAGCTGTTGTCCAAAAAAGTACCGAACGCAATATTTGTAAAAATTCGTAAAATAAAGGCAACAGCTCATGGCAAAAAAATTGAAGTTTTGACTACTTAACTCGTTTTCCTATCGGTACTCGATTAAATCCTTTTTATAACACGAACATATTTGGAAAATACAAACATATGGTATTTTGTTTTACTAAATTTTACTGCAAAAATTTCTGCAGTAAAAATTTGTAAGTACTCAGTCAAGAACTGCCCCTTTACGCTCTCAATTTGTGTTCTCATTTACTGCATTTTGTGTACTCGAACGCAATTTCGTAAAATTCAGTAAATTTCAGTAAAAAATAGTAAACACTTTTGTGTTCTCGAACGCAGCTAATACCAAATAAAAATTCGTTCGATCAACTAATTCGACTGCTGTCGAAAATCGGATTAAGTTCATAATATGCACCAATATCTCATTTGTAAATATTTGGTTTAATTTTGTAAAATAATGTTAATTAATTTTAAAGTATTTTAAAGTTCAAATTATTCTTAAAAATTAAAAAATAAAATAAGCTTATGCCAGTTATAAGTATGTTTTTTATTTTTGTCGTAGGCTGGAGATAAATAATCAACAATATGGATCCTTCGGCAAAAATTAAGGATTCCTGTTGTAATTCTTCAGCAACCGCTTCGGTGATAGCAAGCATCTGTAGTAGTGATAGTTTTAGTATTTTCCCACAGCACCATCATGACTTGGCAAGTGCCAATAGTATTGAACTAAATGCAGCTGCTTCGTTGAGCGATGATTCTGGAGTACCACAAACTACAAACAGTTCAATATCTAGTGGGGATTCATATCGATTAGGATTGTGTAAATTTGATATAGAGGCAAGTTGTAATATTTTTAATTAAAATTTCATTTCACTAGTTTAATTTATTTTTGTTTTGCACTTTTAGATTGTTGAAAGCGATGGTGAAGTTTCTCAATTTGATTCACTGGACAATTGTTCGGAAGGTGGTATGAGCGCTGAAAATTTCAACACTTTAAAGAAGGGACCTTTAGCACCTATAGATCCACCACCAGAATTTCAAGACTCTCCCCAAACGACTCTTGTACGTGCTATGACAAAAAATCGAGTTGGCAGCTTAAGGCGTTGGACATCATCACAGTCTTCTTTTGAACATTTAAAGGATCATGGTAGTGGCGAAACAAATATTAGCAATGCTACAATTGGCAATGCAAACAGTAGTGCTGTTGATGATCATGATAATATAGTTAATTATATAGCAGAAGAAGACAAAATATCGAAGGAATTATATGCTGCTAATAAGCATATGTACTCTAGTGATTCTATTCTTAATTCTCATACGGATAACATATATGACGAACCAAATAATATACTAAGTTCTTCATTAGGGAATAGCGTCGACGTATTAGAATCAGATTCCCCATCACAATTAATTCCTCCACCCCCGCCTCCGGTATCTATAGTGAAAATCAAACAAACTTTGTGTCCCTACTTTCAGGATCACACACGGTATTTTAAAGCCATTCCGTCGGAGCAAGATAATATAACAACAGCCGCTCAACGTTTTAATATACCAGGTCTTTCAGAAATTCACGATTATGATCTTTATTATGGAATTAAGCGAAATACATATCAACAATACGATAATAGTCTACAACGAAAACTCATGTATAGTCCTTTAAGTAACTCACATCATTATCACAACCACATCTATCATGGTGGTAAGTCCTGTTTTAAATTCTTCATTTTTTTATTTTAATTCATTTTCGTTAAAGGTATGAGTAGTAACCGACCCAACTCAAGAAATTCTTTGAATAGCCGTCTTTCAAGCTCTCATAACTCCCTGAGTGTATCGTCAGCGAACAAACCTGATGATTCTATATTTATTACCCAAGCAATGTCACACGATGCTCTTTTGACAAGGGAAATATCTGATTTTTATAATGTTCCAATCGATTCTGATATTTACGCTTTGCCCGTTGATATGATCAGGTCTGAAAAAGAGCGGTTCAAACATAATCACAAAGACAACATATCCGATTGCGCAGCTAGTGAAACCAAAGATGTGGTGGCTCAGAACAGTTGCAATAAGCATGGTCATGCCAAATGTCATCATCAAACAAAATCTAATCGTAAGAATCGAAACAAAAGAAAAAAACGGTCCACTTCGAATTGTAGAGATAACGAAGAATGTAGTGATCAAGCTCCAAGTCAAATATCAACTAGTACAACATCAAGGTATACCACGACTTTTATCTCCACATCTAGTATACAGGACGAAACCAATATAAGCGAACCATTGCATATGACATTAAATGAGGTCAAACAGTTTTATCACACTTTGTATTCAGATACGAGGCCAACAGCTGATACAAGCGGATGCAGTGGCGGAACCTCCCTTCGCCAAATTAAAAATATAAATCATCATGCAGTTGCCAAATCTTCGAATGAAACCATTTGGAGTGGATCTACAGCTCGCTCTCGTAGTAGTTCTTCAACACTAGCACAAAACAGAATCGATAAAAATATCTCTTCACATACTAACAAAGCCAACATTGTTGGTCAGAAAAATGTTGCTTCCGATACTGAAGCAATCCACAACATTAACAATAACAACAGCTTAACAGCTATTAACAACCACAATATACAAAACCAAAATCAGAATCAATCACCTATAACAAAAGTCTATCATTACCAGGAAAAAGAACAATCGTTACAAAATTCTCAATCAATTATCAAATCTAACATTATAGCGCCTAACGAAAAGAAATCACAATTCACATTAAATTTAAAGCAAAAATTTTGTAGCATTTTTCGTTTTCGAAGAAATAATAATCGATGTAGTAATAGAAATGTTGTCACCGAGGGAGAAGAACATGTTTCAAACAGCGAAAAGGGCACACACAACCATTCGAAGTCAAGTGACGAAAAACGTAAAAAATTTCAGTCAAGAGCGCTTCCACCTTTACCAAAGAAAGGTAATCTTAAAAACTATTATCTTAACAAAGACATTCCCTAATACAAAATTTTTAATGTAAATGTGCTTTAATTTTTTATGCATCTTTTTTATTTTTAGAACCTTTACATAAAAGTCGCGAAACGACTAATGACAAGCACGAAAAAGAGGAGAAGAAAACCGAAAATCGTTCATTTCATTTCACTTCAAGTATTGAGAAAGTTAAGGATGTGAGTAATTTTAATATCTATAACCCTTAAATTAAAATTAATAGGCCGTTAAGTTAGGCTTAGGACGCATTTTTTTTTATTCCTAACAGCACAAAAAAATTCTGTCATTTTTAAAAAAGTTAACATTAATAATAACTTGTTTTTAGTACAAATTTGTGTAAAAAAAATTAAATAATGTGGTCAGATAAAATAAACTATACAGGTTCACTGCCGATCTAATTTGAAGTTATGATCTAACTATTATACACTTGTACTATTGCGGATTTGTCTATTCCCAATTTACGATGAGATTTTATCTAACTACTATTTCAAGAAAAATACATAGCTATAGTGTATAAATATTTTACAGTCTGCTCCTAATAGAAAAAACTTTCAAGTATATCAATCTGTAAATTTTGAGGAGGCTGAACTTTGTTCGTTTCCCAATGTTCCGTTAGGCCTAACCTTCCGCAACTTACTGGTGTAGAACCACAACGACATCGTATAGATGAAACCGGTGCCTAAAATGATTCATTTTACAACTTTGAAATCCCATGTTCCTCGAAAAATTTACTTTCTAACGCCTGGTCTAGACCAAATATGTATATACATACATATATCTCAGCAATGTGGCAATAACGTCAGCAGAATAACAGAGCAATATTTCTTATAGTTCAGCTTATAATTTTGGGAATAGTAGCACTGGCTGCCGGGCCATCAGCTATTATTAATTGGTTAGGTTAACAGATTTTAGATTTTAATATTTATGCTAGATATAAAGTTATATATAGAGTTGATATTGTCATTGTTTTTTGATGCGTCTGTGAAAAAGTATTTTCATTCGCAGTTTTTATTGGGTGAAATAAGATGACGATAGAGTTGATTGTAAACTTCGTTAGGAGTGTTTTGTTCTTTGTAGGTTGAAAGAGATGTGTTACATAGGCTGCTTAAGTATTTCCAGACGGGATGTTTTGTATTGAACATTATCAATATTTGGTTGTAGTTTATTACGTTGTTGTTAATACATTGAAATATAATTGACTGGAATCTTGGAATTCTTTTAGTAGCCAAGACTTTCGTTACATCAGCTTCTTTTAAAGAGTTGCTGAATAATAATATTTTTGGTAAAAGTCTGTTTTTTGTTCCAGTGATGGGAGACCAGATCCTATTAAGAGGATTTGTATATGTGTTGTTCGAAAGGCTAATGCACTAGCTCGTACTGCTTGATGATATGGAGTTTTAATAAGCTTTAAATTACTTTTAGAGCAATTTCCATACAGAAATAACCCATAATCGATTTTACTTAAAATTAGTGCCCTTACTAAATAAATAAGTGTGTTAATGTGTGCATAGCTTCTGGTGGCGAGGTATCTTATAAGATTAGCTCTGAAAACGAGTGATATTTTAGATTTAAAACTTGTGTTTTCCAACGGTAGTTGTTTTCAAATTTTATTCCTAAAATTCTTTGTTCGTTAACATAAGCAATTACTACATTATTGAGAGTCAACTTTTTAGGGTTGCAATTAAGTTTTCTACAAATATATAGTATAGAGGATTTAGTAAGTGATATTTTTGCTCTTGATTTTTTTGTCCAATTATCAATAACTATAATCACTTTTGCAAATAGAGTGTTTATTTGTATTTGTTTATAATGTTGCTGATTTGATTGAAGGCTATTTGAAAGATCACAACAGATAGCGGTGAGCCTTGAGGTATACCGTTGATTAATGGGTAGTTATCCGAGAGTTCGTAATTTATCTTAACTTTTATAGTTCTACCAGTTAAGAAAGCTTTAACAAAAGCTCAAGCAATTAATATAAATTTTTGTTTATTGTTGTTGTTTTGTTTAAGCTTTGATATCGGTACAAGTAAAACTTAACTGTTTATAATTCTAATTCGCTTTACAGTTTTTAGTGATGGAAGCTTTTCTTTCCATCACTATCATGGATAACGATCTTGTAGCGCTGTGGTGGCTTAAGTCTAGGCTGTGGTTTGTGTCTTTACGCTGGACATTGCCAGTATCTGGTGATGCCAGAGGTGAAGGCAGTGAATTTAAAGGCCTTGGCAATGAAAGGTTATCCATCCCCTTGACCGAGGTATTATCACGACTGTATTATCACAAAGCTTTGCTGATCTGGCCACCTCAGAAAATAGACTACACTCTTACCACGTTACTGGGGGATATGACGTGGCGGACCTCCAGATCCCCTACACTCGTGGGGGATACCCCTTGACCGAGGTATTATCACGACTGTATTATCACAAAGCTTTGCTGATCTGGTCACCTCAGAAAATAGACTACACTCTTACCACGTTACTGGGGGATATGACGTGGCGGACCTCCAGATCCCCTACACTCGTGGGACCAAAATGAACTTTCAACACAAAAATCAAGACAAAACAATAAACAAGAACGGAACGAACAGGACATAAACGGAACTACGGCAAAGGACAACGATACGAAGACAATCCCGTCGGTGGTTGTCTTAAAACAAGCGCGATGTACCTCTGTCATTCGTGCCAAGTACATCCAAGGGCATCCAATACATGGCGTGCTGCCTTGCGTTTTATTAAGCTATACGGCTCCAAAAAGGCTGATGGGCTAACCGCTGAACAGCTAGCTTCAGTGGCATGGGCTAAGGCCCAAACTGCTGGGCTTCAGAGCGTTTCACTTCCTGCCTCTGCGAAGGCAATGATCGGCAACGTTCGGAGGAAGAAGCGACATCCATTATACAGCTACCAAGGACAAAACGTCCCGAAGTCAGCTAACAGGTCCTAGATCAGACCAGGACGCCAATGTCACGATCGTCGATACTGGGCATGGTGAAGGTGATGCAGATAAACCTTCAACCACTGGAGTCCACGCAGGCGCTGCGTAATTAACCACTGACCGGCCAATAGTTTTATATGTAGCCAACAAGGTTTCGTTTTCCATGCCCCAAGTGCTGCCGGCTAGCGACTTAAGGACCTTGTTTCTTCTCCGCATTCTATCGTAGATTGCAGTGGCATGCGCCGATGGCATGAACAGGCTGTCAAATGTGACTCCCAAAATCTTTCGGTGATTCTTCGTCGGTATTATGGCGCCATTGACAGTCGCATTTAACTGTAACCCTACTTACCTTGTCCATGTCGTAAATAGAGTCGCCGAGGATTATGCGGGAGAGATGTTCATATTCCTCGCATGGAAAAAGTTCGTCAGATCATAAAGGTAACTGTTTACCAAACTACATAGGTCATCAACGTTGTGACCCGTCGCCATTATAGTACAGTCGTCTGCACTCTCCGGCACCTCCCCAAGGTGTCCAGAGAGTTTAGACATGTAGAAATTAAACATGATCGGGAACAACACTCCGCCCTGGGGAAGTCCCTTTAATTCTACGGCACTTCGACTTCTTGTTTCTAAACTCCACAAACGACTGTCGTCCACACAAATAATTCGTTATCCTGATTAAGGCCATTGCTAATTTGTGTGGAGAAGGCGGTAAGAGCAGTTGTTGTACTATACTGCTTGAGGAATCCTGATGATTCGCCAATTTCCAATTGGCCTCAAGTATCTTGGAGACTGGTGACATCAGGGAGAAGATGATTCTCCCTGGGACGCGTCAATAAATTGCGGGTGCTCTATAAATTGCCGCGCAAAGTAGTTCGAGCACCTTTTGGGGTCCGATATGGTGTTGTCATTGAAGGTAAACGAGACCCTTTCGTCACGTTTCTGTGGATTCGTCAGAGTTCTGACTGTGGGCCATAGCTTGCTGGCTCCGGAGTTTAGGTTGCACGTATTTAAATGATTTAACCATTTCTCCCATCTATATTCGTTCACCAACTTACTGATGTCCCTATTAAGTTGGCTGATTTGGGGATCACTCGGGTTGAATTTGCGAATTTCGTCCCGCTCTTCTGCGAGTACCGCTGCTGGCGTCGGGAAACTTGGTCTTAAGACTCGGATCCTTCCGGCAGGGATGAAGCTAGCGGCTGCTGCAAGGACGATTTTCCGGAACTTCCTTTCTGCGCAGCGCACGTCAGAAGGTATTGGTAAATCATAAAATTTGTTGTTGGTAAACTCTCTGAAGCCCGTCCAATCTGCCTTTTTCTGATTTATGTAGGTTCGTCGTTCAGAGATCACAAAGTCTGTCGGTCTGTCAAGCTTAATAATTATGGGCATAGATTACATAGATATGAAACTAGCTTGTCAAAAATCTAAGTCTGCTGTCAAAAAAAACTTAAGTGATGAGAATGTGTTAGTAGAAATTGTATCATTGGGTTAGTGTGAAATAAATATTCTCCAGATTCCCAGCAAACACAAATAAAAGGTCTAAAAAACAATATCGATTTTATTTGAATTTTATTAAGAAATTCACAAAACGATCTTTTTTTTTTAAAAAAGGCTATTAGTTTTGAATGATATTTAACCATTTTGTAGCAATATATATTTCAGAATGGGTTTAATTGAATGTCATTATTCATCATCATTATACATCAAGCGTTTCTGTTTGCTGGGAATATTTCACCACTTTAACGATTCCTGTTATTCGTCCTTATAAAAATTTAATTGTTTGTACCAAATTTTACAACCAGCCAGATGAATGGGCATCGTAAGCTCGATTCAGGAGGTAATTCTAAGTCGTTCGGTATGCTTAAATAAGGGTCGAAACCAATATTTTTATGTGTTACACATATCAGCACAAGCCCATAATACCATCTCCACGTATGGTAGAGTGAGTATACTTACTGGTTACCATAAATCCAGATGAGACTTTGGCCAGCCGCTGTTTATTAAAGGTGTAAATTTTATGCAATATTAGCTTGAGATATAGAGTGCTGGTTTACCCAGAGAGCCACGCCTAAAGAACAAGCTCCTCAACCCGCATACGAACAACCCACGTAAACACTTAAAAACGCGAATGTGACTTGTTTTTCTTTTGGGGTTTCTACGTTTTAATATGATAAGGGAACAGCGCCAAGGGTAGTACGGAATAAAACTTTAGACATTGTTTTAAATCCAAAAAATTTAAATTTCTTTTTAAAAATTCTCATCAAAAAAAATGTTTAAAGAAATTTGTTTTTAATTGTTTATTGTTTACCAAATATTTATTAAAAAATTGAGGTGAACTTTTACATGTGTGTTGAATTAACATAGTTACTATATGTGTGAAGAGGTAAATATATATTTTTTTTTAAATTTTAAGAGAGTTTCATATCTATGTTATCTATGATTATGGATACGTGGTCTGATGCCAGAGAAACTATGGGTTGCCAAGTCCCATAGTTTATCAGACCTGCACCACAAATGGTGATGTCTGGCGAACTGGTGAAATTACCCATAAGTCTGGTGGGGGCATCGTGGTTTACTGTGCAAAATGTGTTCCGCCAATGCCGTAACCCTCTGATCATCCCCGAAATTCGAGTGCCAAAATTTGTGATGAGCATTAAAATCTCCCATCACGATTGGTTATCACCCTCAAGAAGGACTCTGGTGTCCGGGTGATATCCTGTAGGTAGGCTGTGCACCGGCGGAATGTACACATTGTACAGTTCTATTTCGGCAGCTTCAGACCTGACCGATATCCCTTGTAGTTCCATGTATGGATCTGGTATACTCTGGTCTGGCGGAATAGAGCTGTATTGTACAGAATTGTGGACGATAAACGCAATGCCTCCACCCCCGCTTCGTATGCGATCCACCCTTAGAATATTGTAATTATTATAACTGTAGTCGGCAGTTGGGTGTTAATTTCGTCTCTTGAATCGCTGCGTTCATGACTTTGTGTAGCTGCATAAATCTTGTTGCCTCATTGATCTTATTTAGGAGGCCGTTACAATTAAACAGCATTAACATCGCCACTTCAGAAATATTTGCAGCAATTTGTGGCGTGGGGCATCTGCTGTTGTTGTTGCGGCTGCTGGTGTTTTGTCTGCTGTTGTTGTTGCGGGGTGGTAGATGAGAGCGTCGTTGACATCAATGATGTAGATGATGCCGAGGACGTTGTGTCTCCCAGCAGGATTCAACGAAGTCCTCACTCCATTCCCGTAGAGCTCTTAATTCGCTGCAGTAACGGCTGGCCTTTTTCCTAAAGTGACACCTGGTTACAAACTGTGCACCTAACTGATGGTCTGTTTTGGTGCAGGATTTGTTGGCAAGCAGAGCAGTCCCATGGTCCGGGGTTTGTCTCAATTCCGGCACAGACCAATAAAATACGGAGTAGGTTAGCCGGCATATACCGCTCCTCAGGAGAAAAAAAAAGAAAATTAATACATACTTGTGTTGGTGTTGCTGAGTTGACAATCTTTGGTCGGTGCATATGATACTCCTAGTCGTTCCGGTACGTAGACCCAATTGTCGTGGGAACAGGGTACCCCGGTGGTTATCTGTGCTGATGCGAGTGTGCACCACATCACGTGGTGCAGCTCCGACACCAACACCAACACCAGAGGTGAGTCGCTATTTTCTTTTATCAGTAATAGTAATTTGGAAATAGCAAACAAACATAGGCGCGGAACCTACGTTCATTGCAGCTAATATGCAGGAGGTTCTCGATGAGACCTTGGTCAGCTCAGAACACTCCGACTTAGTAAGAAACTGGGCGGGGTCTAATGCCTATTCCTTTTCGGACCGCAGATATGTTGAGTTTGAATGAGCCTGTGAATAGGAGAAGAACTAGGCTAATCTGCTTGATAATTATCTGGGCTCAGTCCCTGTCATTAGTGGCGTTTCGGAGAATGAAATGGCGGTGGAATTCCTATGGGAGACACTGCGTCAGGCAATGGCACTGGTCTGTAGGCAAGTGGTTAGAAAGGAGGGGGCAAGCCACCATGGTGGAGCCCTGAGTACGCACAGTCTCGCAAAGACTGTCGAAGGTTATTCAATATCGCTAAGCGTCTGGAAAACTAGGCATACTGACTGTCCTCTCAGTATGCCTAGGAATAGACATCTTCAGACGAATATCAATAACCCTCTCAAGGATCTTGAGAAGAAATGACGACAGGCTGATTGGCCTGTAGTCCTTAGGCTTGGTGTAGGATGTTTTCCCCCCTTTGGAATGAAAACCACCCTGCACTTAGCCCAGCGGGCAGGAATGTACGAGAATCTAATGCATTCCGTGTATATATCGGACAGCCAGGGAATTAGAAGGTCCGCATTCATTTGAAGGTCGGCCGGAATGATACCGTCCAGACCAGGTGACTTAAATGAGTCGAAGCTGCTTATCGCCCAATTGAGCCTATCATAGCACAGAGAGATGGACACAGGTCCAGGCTCTGACAAGCAATTGTTATTTCGCGGTGTGGGAAGGGAATTACCAGGAAAGTGTTCGCTATTAACACCTCCAACGTCTCCTGACTATTCGTAGTTCATCTACCCTCAGTTTTCTAAATGTAGCTAGGGACAGCTGTGCAAGAAGCCAATATTTTGTGCATTCGGTTTGTCTCCGAAGAGCCCTTCACGCAGCTGCAGAACTTCCTCCAGGCATTCCGTTTCTCCTATCTATCTAGATTCTTAAACTTATTCAATGCCGACTTATATTCCGCCTAGTTTCCCAGACGCTTAGCGATATGGTGGAACCCTGAGTACGCACAGTCTCGCAAAGACTGTCGAAGGTTATTGTCTTTGCGAGACTGTGCGTACTCAGGGTTCCACCATGGTGGCTTGCCCCCTCCTTTCTAACCACTTGCCTACAGTCCAGTGCCATTGCCTGACGCAGTGTCTCATAGGAATTCCACCGCCATTTCATTCTCCGAAACGCCACTAATGACAGGGACTGAGCCCAGAGAATTATCGAGCAGACTAGCCTAGTTCTTCTCCTATTCACAGGCTTATTCAAACTCAACATATCTGCGGTCCGAAAAGGAATAGTCATTAGACCCCGCCCAGTTTCTTACTAAGTCGGAGTGTTCTGAGCTGACCAAGGTCTCATCGAGAACCTCCTGCCTATTAGCTGCAATGAACGTAGGTTCCGCGCCTATGTTTGCTATTTCCAAATTACTAATAAAAGAAAATAGCGACTCACCTCTGGTGTTGGTGTCGGAGCTGCACCCCGTGATGTGGTGCACACTCGCATCAGCACAGATAACCACCGGGGTACCCTGTTCCCGCGACAATTGGGTCTACGTACCGGAACGACTAGGAGTATCGTATGCACCGACCAAAGATTGTCAACTCAGCCACACCAACACAAGTATGTATTAATTTTCTTTTTTTTCTCCTGAGGAGCGGTATATGCCGGCTAACCTGCTCCGTATTTTATTGGTCCGTGCCGGAATTGAGACAAACCCCGGACCATGGGACTGCTCTGCTTGCCAACAAATCCTGCACCAAAACAGACCATCAGTTAGGTGCACAGTTTGCAACCAGGTGTCACTTTAGGAAAAAGGCCAGCCGTTACTGCAGCGGATTAAGAGCTCTACGGGAATGGAGTGAGGACTTCGTTGAATCCTGCTGGGAGACACAACATCCTCCACCCCGCAGCAACAACAGCAGACAAAACACCAGCAGCCGCAACAACAACTGCAGATACCCCACGCCACAAATTGCTGCAAATATTTCTGAAGTGGCGATGTTAATGCTGTTTAATTGTAACGGCCTCCTAAATAAGATCAATGAGGCAACAAGATTTATGCAGCTACACAAAGTCATGAACGCAGCGATTCAAGAGACGAAATTAACACCCAACTGCCGACTACAGTTATAATAATTACAATATTCTAAGGGTGGATCGCATACGAAGCGGGGGTGGAGGCATTGCGTTTATCGTCCACAATTCTGTACAATACAGCTCTATTCCGCCAGACCAGAGTATACCAGATCCATACATGGAACTACAAGGGATATCGGTCAGGTCTGAAGCTGCCGAAATAGAACTGTACAATGTGTACATTCCGCCGGTGCACAGCCTACCTACAGGATATCACCCGGACACCAGAGTCCTTCTTGAGGGTGATAACCAATCGTGATGGGAGATTTTAATGCTCATCACAAATTTTGGCACTCGAATTTCGGGGATGATCAGAGGGTTACGGCATTGGCGGAACACATTTTGCACAGTAAACCACGATGCCCCCACCAGACTTATGGGTAATTTCACCAGTTCGCCAGACATCACCATTTGTGGTGCAGGTCTGATAAACTATGGGACTTGGCAACCCATAGTTTCTCTGGCATCAGACCACGTATCCATAATCATAGATAACATAGATATGAAACTCTCTTAAAATTTAAAAAAAAATATATATTTACCTCTTCACACATATAGTAACTATGTTAATTCAACACACATGTAAAAGTTCACCTCAATTTTTTGATAAATATTTGGTAAACAATAAACAATTAAAAACAAATTTCTTTAAACATTTTTTTTGATGAGAATTTTTAAAAAGAAATTTAAATTTTTTGGATTTAAAACAATGTCTAAAGTTTTATTCCGTACTACCCTTGGCGCTGTTCCCTTATCATATTAAAACGTAGAAACCCCAAAAGAAAAACAAGTCACATTCGCGTTTTTAAGTGTTTACGTGGGTTGTTCGTATGCGGGTTGAGGAGCTTGTTCTTTAGGCGTGGCTCTCTGGGTAAACCAGCACTCTATATCTCAAGCTAATATTGCATAAAATTTACACCTTTAATAAACAGCGGCTGGCCAAAGTCTCATCTGGATTTATGGTAACCAGTAAGTATACTCACTCTACCATACGTGGAGATGGTATTATGGGCTTGTGCTGATATGTGTAACACATAAAAATATTGGTTTCGACCCTTATTTAAGCATACCGAACGACTTAGAATTACCTCCTGAATCGAGCTTACGATGCCCATTCATCTGGCTGGTTGTAAAATTTGGTACAAACAATTAAATTTTTATAAGGACGAATAACAGGAATCGTTAAAGTGGTGAAATATTCCCAGCAAACAGAAACGCTTGATGTATAATGATGATGAATAATGACATTCAATTAAACCCATTCTGAAATATATATTGCTACAAAATGGTTAAATATCATTCAAAACTAATAGCCTTTTTTAAAAAAAAAAGATCGTTTTGTGAATTTCTTAATAAAATTCAAATAAAATCGATATTGTTTTTTAGACCTTTTATTTGTGTTTGCTGGGAATCTGGAGAATATTTATTTCACACTAACCCAATGATACAATTTCTACTAACACATTCTCATCACTTAAGTTTTTTTTGACAGCAGACTTAGATTTTTGACAAGCTAGTTTCATATCTATGTAATCTATGCCCATAATTATTAAGCTTGACAGACCGACAGACTTTGTGATCTCTGAACGACGAACCTACATAAATCAGAAAAAGGCAGATTGGACGGGCTTCAGAGAGTTTACCAACAACAAATTTTATGATTTACCAATACCTTCTGACGTGCGCTGCGCAGAAAGGAAGTTCCGGAAAATCGTCCTTGCAGCAGCCGCTAGCTTCATCCCTGCCGGAAGGATCCGAGTCTTAAGACCAAGTTTCCCGACGCCAGCAGCGGTACTCGCAGAAGAGCGGGACGAAATTCGCAAATTCAACCCGAGTGATCCCCAAATCAGCCAACTTAATAGGGACATCAGTAAGTTGGTGAACGAATATAGATGGGAGAAATGGTTAAATCATTTAAATACGTGCAACTTAAACTCCGGAGCCAGCAAGCTATGGCCCACAGTCAGAACTCTGACGAATCCACAGAAACGTGACGAAAGGGTCTCGTTTACCTTCAATGACAACACCATATCGGACCCCAAAAGGTGCTCGAACTACTTTGCGCGGCAATTTATAGAGCACCCGCAATTTATTGACGCATCCCAGGGAGAATCATCTTCGCCCTGATGTCACCAGTCTCCAAGATACTTGAGGCCAATTGGAAATTGGCGAATCATCAGGATTCCTCAAGCAGTATAGTACAACAACTGCTCTTACCGCCTTCTCCACACAAATTATCCATTCTTCCTCCGAACGTTGCCGATCATTGCCTTCGCAGAGGCAGGAAGTGAAACGCTCTGAAGCCCAGCAGTTTGGGCCTTAGCCCATGCCTATGAAGCTAGCTGTTCAGCGGTTAGCCCATCAGCCTTTTTGGAGCCGTATAGCTTAATAAAACGCAAGGCAGCACGCCATGTATTGTATGCCCTTGGATGTACTTGGCGCGAATGACAGAGGTACATCGCGCTTGTTTTAAGACAACCACCGACGGGATTGTCTTCGCATCGTTGTCCTTTGCCGTAGTTCCGTTTATGTCCTGTTCGTTCCGTTCTTGTCTATTGTTTTGTCTTGATTTTTGTGTTGAAAGTTCATATTGGTCCCACGAGTGTAGGGGATCTGGAGGTCCGCCACGTCATATCCCCCAGTAACGTGGGAAGAGTGTAGTCTATTTTCAGAGGTGGCCAGATCAGCAAAGCTCTGTGATAATACAGTCGTGATAATACCTCGGTCAAGGGGATGGATAACCTTTCGTTGCCAAGGCCTTTAAATTCACTGCCTTCACCTCTGGCATAACAAGATACTGGCAATGTCCAGCGTAAAGACACAAACCACAGCCTAGACTTAAGCCACCACATCGCTACAAGATCGTTATCCATGATAGTGATGGAAAAAAAAGCTTCCATCACTAAAAACTGTAAAGCAAATAAGAATTATAAACAGTCAAGTTTTACTTGTACCGATATCAAAGCTTAAACAAAACAACAACAATAAACAAAAATTTATATTAATTGCTTGAGCTTTAGGTCCTTTTTATATACAGATATTAATTTTATTATTCATATTATTTTTCTTTTGTTAGAAGTAAATTAATATTTGTACATAAAACAGACCTCAAACTTACAAAAAATTTAAATAATAACGGTTGAATAAGAAACAATTTATATTAACAAAAATAGCTTTTGCAATTTTATTTTACAAAAAAGAGTGATTATTTATAAAAATATTTATTTTAGTGTCAATTTTTAATTATTTAATTCTTTAACTTTAAATATAATTGGCAACCATTTCACAAACTTAATTTCTTTTTCACACAATTCGCTTCTATTTCTTTTTTCTATTTTGGCGGCCTTTTGCAAAAGTTGTCAACAAAAATATACTAACAATTAAGTATATATATTAACGGCAATAAATATTTACAAAAAAGTTTTTCGTTCATGTTTTTCTTGATAGTTTTTTACGTATAGTGTTTTTCAAAATTTACAAACATTTAAAGGCTATGACGTAGGCTGCACACAATTTTTAAACAATTATTTTCAAGATGTCATCAAGAAATTAATTTCAGTTTATTGCAGGCAATACAACAAGCCCCATTAGGCCAATTACCTATATTAAAAGGAAATATTTCTGAAATAATATTAAACATACATACTAAAATTTAATATTTAACTTAAACTTCTAGGTCCCAAACGAAAATATATATCCATATATATATATATGTATATCTATGTGCACATATACAATAAACATATATGTGACGCGCAAAATAGAAAGGGACCTAAGGGTTTTGTTCAGGAGAGCCATTTTAAAGATTCAAATACGTGTATATTTGGTGTACCATCATTGAGCGTGTTGGTATTGGTCTGAAAGCGACACATCTCATGACGTCAGGAACGTGTTGGTCAACCTTGAAAATAGCTTCAAAAACGCGCGTAGGTGGTCCCTACCTACCTCTTGTTTTGTGTAGTTTCTTTTTACTGTTCCCTTTACCTTACTGGTCCCTTTCTCTATGCGCTGTCACATATACATATACATACATAAATAGAATTAAATAGAAAATATTTAAAGACAATTTATCCCAAAATAAATAAGCAACAGTACATTAAAAATTAAATGTAATGAATTGTTTACTACAAATAAGGAAGAACCGTTAATACTTTCAGCAATATAATTTGTGGCAATATAATTTGTGGCGTTCTTGTTGAATAGGAAAAAAAGAAATTTGGAATAAATTTGCGTGGGAAACCCGCTTTTAATAATTTTATAGAAAAACACCAAGCAACGTAAAGTTATTATATCACTGAAAGAGCAGCCCACGAAACGTTTAATTTATTCAGATATGTGATCATTTCTATGAACGCCGTAAAATCCTGTTTGCGATAAAGATAGCATAATTTTGACATTTACTGCAATATATGAAGTGCTCTGAGCTGAAGCAAATCAAGTCAAAAAAAGAAAATTCTAAAATATATTCAGCTTGAGTAAGTGAACTGCCATTAATTTCTGGAGCCATTGACTGGGGTTTATAACCGTTACTTTTGGAACGAAACACTTTTTGATTTAGTCCTTTACAGAACTGTTAGCTGTTGTCGGATAGTTTCGCAGCAGCCTTGAAATATATATATGAAACATGAGAATGTCAACCACGACTCAAAAAATAGAAACCCTTGAAAATGTTTTAATTTTCATTCATTTGTATTTGGTCAGTCGTACGTGTTTCGAAATAAAAGTTAAAAGCAAGATATTTGTGCAAAAAATATTGATCGGAATTTATTTTAAATAGGTATAATAAAAATTATAAGGCTTTTAAAGTTCGTCACGTACGATATTGTAAGTACTATAAATTCAACTATTAGTATTGTCTTATTATGTTTACAAATTTATCCCGTGATGTTTTTGTACATTCAATTGAGAATGAATTAAGTGATCATAACATGATAAGTTGTGGTTTTGAAAAGGAAATAATGATCCAAAATACATTTATTGAAAAAAAAATATAAAATTGATTACGAGCAATTTGGTAATTACTTAGATGAAAATTTAATAATGTCAGATACATGTATTAACACTTTAATTAACACCTTTTCAGCTGCAACATTACATTGTACGAAAGTTATAACTAAACGCTCTACAATACGTAAAAAAATAACCCCTTGGATAACGGAAAATTTGCTATCTTTAATCGCCTTCAAAGAAACGTTATTAAAAGCTAGAAGAAAAAATCGAAGCAATAAGACTCTGGCTAATCAACTTAGAAGAATAAGTAGAGTAATAAAAAATTGTAACAATACGCTTATGAATGATTATTACAAGAACCACTTGCAATTGTGTTGTGGTGATACAAAAAAAAACTTGGCAGTTTTTAAACAGAGAGCTTGGTCGTAATAACCGTTCTGTAAAAAACGTTGTAAATGAAGATGGGGATATTTTGACAGTTGATGGAGAGAAAGCTATGGAATTTAATGATTTTTTTCTAAATCTGTAAACAATATACAATCAAAAATACCAGTTAATGTGGATGATGACGTTAATTTTTATCGTACCTAAATACCTCAAAGAAATTCCTGAAAAAGGTAAGCAAAATGAATACTGAAGAAGTTTTAGATAATTTAAAAAGCAATAAAAGTCCAGGTTATGATGGAATAACTCCTAAGATGTTATTGACAAGAACTAATTTAGTAGCTGATATAATAACTGTTGCTTTTAATAGTATGATTGATGAAGGAAGTTTTCCTAATGCTTTAAAAATACATCAAATAACACCAATACCTAAAATTATTGGATCAAATAATATTGAAAATTTTCGGCCTATATCGGTTTTAAATACTGTTGATAAGATATTTGAAAAACTTATTTGTTACCAACTCTCTGATTATCTTGAAAGACACAACATATTGTTTGAAAATCATTTTGGATTTAAGAAAGGAACTGGAACTGAGGAAGCAGTGGTTAGTGTTGTTGAATACTTATGTAGTGAGCTGGATGCGGGATTTTGTGGCGTTACAGGTGTCTTTTTCGATTATTCCAAAGCATTTGATTTAGTAAATCACAATATTTTAATGAAAAAGCTCAGAACAATTGGATTAATGAGCAAAACTTTGGATATTTTTTTGCATTATTTATCAAACAGAAAGCAGTTTGTTCAGGTGGGTGAGTCAAAAAGTAATATGAAGCCTATAACTTGCGGTGTTCCCCAGGGGAGTGTCCTTGGCCCGTTGCTCTTTAAAATTGTTATTAATGACATATCCAATATAAACTTTAATGGAAAATTATTCATGAATGCGGATGATGTTTGCATGTTTTACAGATATAATTATTTAAAAATTTTGCAGACCCAGATTGAGTACGATGCTGTAATACTATCGGAGTTCTCGAGACTCAATAGACTTATTCTTAATACAGATAAGACAAAGTTAATAATATTTAAACCATACCGTTCTAGAAAAGAAGAAAAGATAACTGCTCACATAGATGGTAGTTTGATTACTGAGTCTGATATGGTGAAATATTTAGGAGTAAACTTGAACCACAACTTACTATGGGATTGTCATATAAACATGCTTAAGTCAAAAATTTCTTCTGGGATTGGTATTCTCTACAAGTTTAAAAATAAGCTCAGCCTTGATGTAAAAATGTTGCTTTATCAGTCACTTGTACATTCCCACTTGACATATCTTCCAATAATATACGGGTGTAGAATTAATCAGTCGTTGAAATCTCTCCAGTCTGCTCAAAATAAAGCTCTAAAGCTTGTTTTTAATCTTCCTATAACCCATTCTACGTTGGAACTTTTTACAACTCATGCTAAAAATATTTTGCCTATTCGAGTTCTATATAAACATAAAATTTTAACGTATGTTTTTAAATCATTGAGAGGAAATCCCCAACAATCCATTCATTTTACCCAAAATGTATTTAATACGCGACGTAATACCAGACAAGTCTCAAATTTAAGTTCAGTAAGATGTCGTCTAGACCTGACTAAACAACGTATTGCTTTTGCTGGCCCACATGAGTATAATCAACTACCAGTTCTTTCTTTTAATTAATTTCATTTCATTGTTTCAAAAAATAAAATAAATATGTATGTATATTTTGTAAATAATCTTCTAAGCATATCATGTAAAGTTGCCTACTATAGCCTCTTTTAAGCCTGTAAGGCGCTGAGGCGTTAACTTTAGTCAATTGTTATTTAATTTTTTATTGAATTAATAAAATATATACATAAAAAAAAAAAATCTGTTTCAAACTTATTTTAATGCAATCTAAATCATTTTTTTAGTTTATTTAATAACAAAAACAAAAAGAGATCATTCCAATTTCATTAATACATACATATGTATATAAATTAAATTCAAGGGACACCTTTTAAAATTCACTAGTAAATAATGTTTTGTAATTTATAATTTTAAATCGCTTTGAAAAAATTGTTTATAGTTTTCTGTTTTAAATTGGCTTCTATTTTGGTAATAACACGATACTGCAAACAGCTTTACAATTGTTTTAAATATGTAGGTATATGCCTTAAAATCCGCCAATATGAATTGTTTTACATTATGAAGATATTTAAGAGCTTCAATAGTATTTGTGATTTTGCAAGGTACATCTACCCAGTTTTCTATTTTAGTAACTTCTTGTTCTTATTCGCTTTCTGTTTCTTCAATTTCAATGGAGATGGTTTCATCTTCAGTGTATACATTTTCATCAATGCAAAGATATTCTTCTAAGCTAACAGGCCTACAAGCTCGCATTAAAATTTGTAGATCTGTTAAAGGAATATTATCTTCATCATCAAAGTTAGAAGAATTGTAAACATTTTTATCAAAACCAGCTTTGCAAAAACAGTTTTGAATTGTTTCAGCAGTAACTTTTTTCCATGCATTTTCCACGAAAAATATAGCTTCAAAAATGTCGAAATTTTTGAACCATCTAAATTTCCTTCTAAATTTAACAGAATATTTTTTACAACAAAGCTGCGGTAATGAAATTTAAAACTTCGAATTATATTTTCATCTAAAGGCTGGCAGATACAAGTTGTATTTGGAGGCAACCAAAATATCGTTATGTTATCTAATTCTACTTCGCGAGGATGAGACGCTGCATTATCTAAAAATAAAGATATTTTTCTTTTTACCCATTTTACGATATAATTGCTGCAACCACTCGTTCATAATATCTCTTGTCATCCAGGCCTTTTTGTTTGATTTCCAAATTATTGGTAAGTCTGCGATTGATGTTTTCTTAAATGCTCGAGGTCGAGAAGCTATTCCATACTTACACACAGAAGCACTGATAATCATTCCTTAGCCAGTTTGCTCTACATCTCATGTTTTTAAAAGCTAGTGTTTTATTGGGAAGTGCTCTATAGAATAGACTGCTTTCATCAGCATTGTAAATATTTTCTGGTTTAAAATCGCGAAACAATAATTGTAATCTTTCTCGAAATTGGTAAACAGCATCTTCAGACACCGACGCTGCTTCTCCACAAACTGCTTTAAAACTTATATTGTGTCTTTTGCGCCTCTTCTGCTGCCAGCCGTTTGATGCAATAAATGTCATTCCCAATTTTGTGGCGATTTGTTTGGCATTTTCTTGAACATGAGGTCCAGACACAGGAATGTTTTGCGATTGAATTTTGGAGAACCATTCAAGGCAGTGTCGAGCTTTTGATTATCCGACGGAGACCTGAAACTTTTTTTGTCTGTTTAGAATTAGTGCCGGACTGCCACTTTAAGAGTAAATTTTCCTCGTTTTCCAATATGTTTGCCACTTGAGATTTTCCGATGTGAAAGCTGAAAGAAGATCAATATTTATTTAATCTACACCTAAATAGCACATACAATTTTATAACCCATATTATCCCAAGCAATCTTCTTGTCATCAGACTTTAACAAAAATTGTAAGATGGTATGTAAATACCCTCGTAAACAATAACAATAATAATAATTAAATATTTGAGCAAAACAAAAAAAAAACACACAATTTTACCTAGTAAATGTTTACTTTACATAAGTATTACATAAGTCCTACTGTTCTAATTATGGAACGGTGCATTTATGTAAAAATACGAAACACAAAAAAATTTTATAGTTTGATTTGTTTCAGAACTATTTTTTACATTTAATATAAATATATACGTTTTAAGAAAAATATTCGATTACATTGTGGATAAGCCAAAATAACTCATGTTTTGCGTCGAGACATTTTTTGCCAAAAACTCAAACGAACAACACGCAACAAAACAAAAATTAAGTACTGAAAAAAACCGCACTTAAGTTTGTTAGTCCCAATTTACACTAGGGACATTTCTTGCCGGACATTTTTTGAATTCTCTTTTAATCTTACCTGTAGCGTTTACATATGAAACATTAGAAGTCAGACAGAAATTTTATACTTGTTTCTTTCTTTTCTTCATTCGTAAAGTTTGGCGGCTTTTTCTTGTAGTGTTTATTATAATAGTCTGTTGTGTTATTTTGCAAATTTAAATTGCCAAACATTTTTGTAAAATTAAAACCCGAGTATTATATTCATTTACCACAAAAATGTATTTTTATTAATTAATTTTTTGTTTTTACTTTAATTTATTAGTTTATTTATTTAGAAAGCACAAGGCAAATTAACAACACCACAAACATAACACAATACAAGCCAAACTGACTACAAATTGAGAAAAATAATATAAAGCAACAAGATGTAAACTACGAAAAGTAAGAAAGAGAAATGAAAAAATGTCCAGTACAGATAGTCATGTACTACACACCCTACCTTTTCGACCCCTCGCCCACAAACTTCGTCTGTCCGGCAAGAAATGTCCCTAGTGTAAATTGGGACTTAGGTGAACACCTCAGGGTTACCACAGCATAAAGATATTTGCAACTGCATTCACACAAAAAAAAATATGAATACTATAAGCAATCGCTCCAAAAATTGAACACTAGGATATTATGGGATAATTACAAACCTTTCTGCTAATTTCAGAACCGAAAATTTATCTTTTTTTGAGGATTCAATAATTTACACTTTTTCTTTTAATGTAAAACACTTTCGCTTTGAAGCCATTTTTTGATATAAACCAATTAGTTAATTTGACCAATTAGTTAATTTGACAACAAAAAGTAAATTGCGTGAATCCCCCATACACAGCAGAAAAACATACATACATACAGAGAACTGCAACAATACATAATACTTGCGAGCGCACTCGCTGTTAACTAAATCATTTTTAGTCTCAAATACTTTTAAGCGCTCGCTTTTACTGATTATGTTGACTCGTTCTTCATACAAAGCGAGCTTCATGCATTAAAATATTACACAATAGCGGAGTTCAGTGTGTGGTGAAAATTGTCTTGCGAAAGAGCAAATGCAAAATTTCGTAGCTTTTTTATGAAATCTAATGGAAACTCCGTGTATTTTGTTGTTGGATTTATCAAAAAAGCTATGATATTTTGAATTTTCTCCTTCGCAAGACCACTTGCACTCAATACTGAACTCCGCTAATAACTTTTTACTTGTACATGTGTTAACTACATAAAGAAGTAAGAGCCCAGAAAAAAGTATGAACAATATCACCACAACTTAAAGCAAAGTTTCGTGTTTTTTTTATTTTTAACGACCAGCTCGTAACAACAACATTCACGGCATATTCATTTAGTAGGTGTTCGTGTATTTTAAATTTAGCATTAAGTGAAAACGTGGCTGCCAGATTTTATGATTTGTCGTAGGTTAGACGTTTTTAGGCGTTTAAAAGATTTAGTGCATGTTTTGTTATGTATTTTATGGATGAAAACTAGTTATGCTTTTTTAAAGTATTTTATTTATCATTATCTATAAAATTACATTACGCCATGATGCATACATATATTGAATCACCTGCTGTCATGAAAACTAATGAACTAAATATCAGATATTAAAACAATTTTCTTAAAGAAAAACTCAATTAGCAGCCGAAAGTGACCGTTAATAAAGAGCGCACTCAGCCATTTAAAAAATGTTTGTATGTCCATCTTTATCATCATAGAATATAATTGTGTGTTTGTTGTCAAAAATGCATAAATATATAAAAAGTAAATTCTGCACAATAAAATAACGGACTGCGATGCGTTTCCATTGGTCAATATTTTTTAAAAATATTTACATATAAATGAAAAAAATGTTGTATGAAAAATGGCCCATTTTTTTGGATTTTCTCCTCTATGGTATTTAACAAACACCGGCTTCGCTTACTAAAGCTTCTCTGCACAGCCGGCCTTCGGCCGGGCGCAAGGATTTTCTCCTCTATGGTATAACAAATACCGGCTTCGCTAACTAAAGCTTCTCTGCACAGCCGGCCTTTGGCCGGGCGCAAGGTTTTCTCCTCTATGGTATAACAAACACCGGCTTCGCTAAGTAAAGCTTCTAAAATCTGCCTTGTTTCCAAATGAAAGCCGACTATGCAGAGAAGCTTTAGTTAGCGAAGCCGGTGTTTGTTATACCATAGAGGAGAAAATCCTTGCGCCCGGCCGAAGGCCGGCTGTGCAGAGAAGCTTTAGCTAGCGCAGTGTCCATGGACACTATGACACTTTTTGGAGTGTCATAACGTCCATGGACACTATGACACTGGACGTTGTAACATGCCACCGGGAAAAAATTCGTTTTTTCTTTTTGGGTCATTTTTCATTTTATTTTTGGGCCCTTTTTCGTTTCTTTTGGGCAAAATTTCATATATAACTTTTTGGGTCATTTTTCATGTTCTGTTGGGCGATTCTTCATTTGGGCGATTTTTCATTTCTTTTTTTGGGCCATTTTTCTTTGGGCGATTTTTCCCACAGCCGTTATGTGAACTCCTAGTTTATGGTTGTAGGAGGGCTCTGGAGGGAGCCTGCGACATAAACGACAATGATGAGTTAGCGAGACAGGGCTCAGAGATGGATGATCCTAACTGTATGGAGGCGGTTAGGCCTCAAATAGGCTTCTATTTTGGAAGGAACAGGGAATGGATTCTGGGCGCGTCCAATCGGGCCTGGGGGAACCGAACGGACTGCCGGGAATCACGGACGCTGTGGCCGGTGCTGGGCAGGAGTACTATGGTGAATTTGGCTGTTCGTTTTCAGAGCTATTGTTATTTGATTTAATATTTTTAGTGTGGTAGATGGTAAATTATGTTAATGTTAATACCTAGGTTTGAGTATTTATCTGAGCACTCTTGCCGCTTCTGTCGAGCATCAAAATGGCCCTCTATAAGAGAATTAAAATCAAAACAGTAACTAGTGTATTTTTGAATTCTTAGATTAATTCTGATTTTGTTTATAAATTATGCTAGCTTATATACTAAAATTCGATCATCGATAAGCATAATTGAATTGATTATTTTTCCGCATTTAGCAAGGTTCAATAGCCGTTGAATGTGCTGACGCTTGCATATGGTGTCTTTGCACGAGTGGTCATTAAACAAAATTTAATTATGCTGACGTTTAATTAAGAAATAAAAATAATTTAACAAATAACATACAGTGTGTTACGTAAGTATACGTACACTACACCCTCACCCTTCAGAAAAAATTTAACAATTTTTGAAATTGGATAATTTTGAACTATAGTTTGCTTTTTTTTTTTTGAATTTGGATAATATTTTGATATTCTTACAAATTACAGAGTGTTTACTTAATATAGAATTTGCTTATACAAACTTTCAAGTTACATTGTTTAATTGTTGTTTAGAAATTTGAGTAATACTTATAGCTAGTTTAATAATGTTTATTCTTACATTATGTTTTCTTTTTATTTATAAATTTCATATGTGTATTTGGTGTAGGTCAATTAATTTTATTTTTGGTTTTACTTTATACTTAGCAAAAACAATTTGTGTTATTTATTCTATGTTGTATTTCTTTAATAAATTCTTCTGATAAATTTTAGTAGTGTTTTTTATTTTTACAGTTATATTTAAATTATGTATTTTAATTATTTCATATGGACCTCTATAGGGTTGTTCATACTTTTTCCTATTCTCTACCCTAACTAATACTACTTAAATCTCCCATTTCTAACTCTATACTGTTTAAATTCTTATTGGAATCTATTTCTCTATCCTTTTTTATTTTTTCTATCATCTTCTTTGCGTTTTTTAACGAATACTTCAGTCTAGCCTTAAGTTCATTATCTTAATATTTAAAATTGTAGACCTTTGGATGATTCATGATTTCATCTCCCGGTAGACTTGGTAATTTTCCGAAAATAAGTTCAAATGGAGAGTATTCAGTATCTACATGAGGAGTTTATTATACGCAAATGTATATTAAGGAATCCGTGTCCCCAATTATCGTCCTTTACAAAAGTTAGAAAATATTAAGTACCCTGTGATTTCTTTCAACAGCTGCTAATGTCTCATGGTGTTATGGAGTCGAAAATCTTTGTTCAATCTTTAACAACTTACATATCTCGTTTATTAACTCATTTGCAAATTCTGTTCCTCTATCCGATTTGAGTACGCTAAATAAGCCATATTTTAGTATTAATTTTCCATTAATGCTTTGGCAATCGACCTTGCTTTTTTTGTCTCTTAGGGACAAGCAATTATGTATTTCGTCAATTCGCACTGCATAGTTAAAATATACCTGAAGTTATTTGTTGGTCGTAATGGGCCAACTGTTTCAATCACTATAGTATTAAAACTGTCTGATGGCGTTTCCGTCACATTCAATGTTTCTTTTGGATGTCGAATTTGTTTATTCCTTTGGCATAAATAGCATCTTGATACATGGTCTCTTACAGATTTGTTCATGCCTTTCCCTATGTATCTTTGTTTTAATTTTAATAATGTCTTTCTAACTCCAAAATGACCTCCTTGGGGAGTATTATATAACTCTATTAGTTCTATTTTCCTTTCTTCGCTCAGTATCCTCTGGGGTTTTCTATATAATAGTATTACTATGTCATCTTTATTTAACTCGTTATATCTGGCCTTAAAGTCATCTCTAGGAATTCTATTAAATATTGCATCATTTCTATCGATTGCAAATCTTTTATTCTTTGTATTTTTCAAATAGGATGAAAGCTTCACCAAAAGAGTACCTAAATATTTTGGATTATCATTACATCTAACACGTGTTTAATTTTTAATTATATCATTTTCTACTACATATCTTTACATACTTTTACCGGTTTCTGTATTACTATATCCATTGCTGTCACGAGATTTCTTCAAATTCGAAACTGATTTCGATGAATTATCATCACGTCCAATGTGCACATAACTATTCTTTACCATATTATTTTTATCTTTTTTTATAGGCCTTTCTTCAAAAATAAATTTCAATTTGGTTGCGCGCTTTATATCATTGATCGATGTGCAGTCCCATATATGGAGTTGATCAGACTCTTTATGAGATACGCTTGTGATATTATTAATTTCAGATGAATTTTTCCTCATACCTCTTGTCTTGTTTTCTCATCATTCTCTAATGGTATCATATTTCTTAGAGTTTTGGAGTACATCTTTATTTTTGATAATGCATCTGCATTTGTATTGTAAGTTCCTCTCTTGTATATAATTTCGAAGTCATAACCTGCCAGTTCTAATCTAATCCGTGTCAACTTTGAACTAGGGTTCTTATGAGAAAATAATGCAATTAACGGTCTATGGTCTGTTACAACCCTAAACTTCCTTCCATACAAATAAGGTAATAACTCTTTTTCAATCACAGGCTTAATTTTGGCATAAGATATAGGTAAATCTTCTCCTATCGCATCTACTGACAAAACGGCACCTAATGCAAAGTCTGATGCATCCGTTGTCAAGATGAATGTTTTGTCAAAGTCTGGATATTGTAAAATAGGTGGACTAATTAATATCTCCTTTAAATTTTCAAATGATAATTGAAATTCTTCTAACCATTCAAATTTTGTGCCTTTTTTTATAAGTTGTTTAAGCAATTTGCAATATCTGCAAAATTTTTGATAAATCTCCTATAATAAGTAGTTACAAAATGCTAAAAATCTTCTAACGTCATCAGCATTTTTAGGAATTGGATATTTATAGATTGTTTGATACCATTTGATGTTATCAAATGTTCCAAATATATAATTTCTGGTTTCAAAAAACAACATTTACTCGCATTCAATTTCAGATTATATCTAGAAATTCTGTCGAAAACATTAATTAAATTGTTGTTGTGATGTTTCAAGCTACAGCCGAAAACTATTATGTCATCAATAGCTAATGCTATTGTTAACATTCTCTGAAAACGGTTCGAAGATATTTTTAATCAAAATGGTAGCCTTGTATATTGGTAATGATCATTAGGAGTTGAAAAAGCTGTAAAAGGTCTTGATTCTTGGTCAAGTTCAATTTGATGGAATGAACTTGGCATGTCTAGTGTAGAAAAATATTTTGCCCTACCTAATCTATCCAAAATGTCATCCAGTCTTGTTAAAGGGAACTTGTCTTTAACTATCTTATCGTTCAATTTTCTGAAATCGACGACTAGTCTCCATTTTTTAAAGTCATTTTGTCCCTTTTTAGGAACTAATAAGAGTGGCGCGTTATATGGACTTATTTATGGTTCTATTATCTTTTGTTCCAGTAAACCTTTTACCTGGTTATTTATTTCCTCTGTGTGTGTATGTGGTATTCTGTAATTTTTTTGTGTAAACGGGATTTGCATCATTTAGTTGTATAGTCTGATTTAGAAATAGTTCGTTGTCAGGGTTTCGCCTTCTAAATGAAATATATATTGATATTTCCGTAATATCTTTGCTAATTCACCCTTTGCAACATCATCATGGCCATCTAACTTTAGTTCACCTAATAAACTATTGAATCTTTCTCTCCGCTTTTAGTTTGTATGTTATTGTTATTAATTATGTGTATGTCAAAGTTTTTTAATGGAATTGTTTCCACTTTTAAATTTTCTACTATTGTTGGCTTATCTGAAGTGTTTAATAATCTGATGTGTTTATTGCCATTTTTTGGAATTATTGCATTCGCTAAGAATACACCTTGTCCGATCTCGCGATTGCATATTACTTCGCCTTCTTCGATGTCTAAATCAAATGGTAAAATTACCCCACTCCTTGGTGGAATTTTTACCATAGTTATCTTAAATTTGTCATTATGTATGGGTAATGTCAAAATTTCTTGGTTAGCATTAACAGTCAATATGAATTTGTCATAATCTATATTACAATTATATTTAAGGAGAAAATCTCTTCCAAGTATACCGTCTGTATAAATTGGAAAATATATATAAATGTCAATGCTCGATCTGTATCTTTTACATCTAATTTCACATAATTCTTAAGATTTGATGAAATGCTAAATATCCTATTAGTGTTTATTGTTCTTCCTCCGAAGATCCCTGATGTCTTAAGATCTCCGGACTCTGCGAGTTTCCCTGTTCTTGTATTTGCTTTATTCTTTGGTTTCTATTACGATTAGTGCTGTTGTTATTGTTTCTTCTATAAGTGCCTTTATTGTTGTTATTCATTCCACCACTGTTTACTCTGTCATTGTATCCGTTTCTATTCTGATTGTTATGATTGGATCTGTTGTTATTATTATTTGTGTTTCTATTTTCACTTTTACTGTAGTTACTATGGTTATTGTTTCTATTAGGGGAATAGTTTGAATTAAAATTGTTTCTGTTGTTATTGAAATTTCTGAAGTTGTTCCTTGGTTGCATTGCCTGGAACATTATCTGGTTCTGTCTAATATGGGATGAAGTTTCCATAGCTATTTCTATAGCCTCACTGAGTTCCTTTACCCTACTTGCTTCTATTGTTCTGATAATGTCAATGTTTTTCAGTCCATTTTTGAAAGTATTAAATGCAATAACTGCATTCGTCTCACATATTATGTTCCTGCTTTCTTCTCCTAAAGTGCTTATCTGAATTTCATTCAGTTCCATTGTTAGTTGTTCTATTTTATCTGCAAACTTTCTTATTGTGTCCGTCTGTGTCACCATGTTAATTAATTTAGGATTACGTTTGGTGATTTTTTTGTTTTGTAGGCTTCCTTTAATGTTGATATTAGCTGCGTTCGAGAACACAAAAATTTTTACTATTTTTTACTGAACTTTACTGCATTTTACGAAATTGCGTTCGAGTACACAAAATGCAGTAAATGAGAACACAAATTGAGAGCGTAAAATGACAGTTCTTGACTGAGTACTTACAAATTTTTAATGCAGAAATTTTTGCAGAAAAATTTAGTAAACCAAAAAATTATATGTTTCAAAAGGTAAACAAACAAAAGTAACAAACAAAAAGCATACAAATTGTGAGAAAATTGTTTAAAAAAAGAAAAGTGGAAATAAAATTAAAACAAAAAGTAAATAAATTTTAATTAATTAACATACCACTTTTTTTTGTTATGTTCATTTTTTGGTGTTGTAAAAGTGTCAAGTACTTGGGTACTTAGAACAGCTTTTGCATTGAAAGTAATCAATAGATTTAATTTTCATTAAATTATTTTTATGAAGAAAGGAATTTTACAACATGGAGAATTAATTAAAATTGTTATTGATAATTTTCATTCTTGACTGACCTGGGATTCGAAGCCAGGCTGGCTGGCGTGTGATTCGAACCCAGGCGGCTGGTTACCCTGACATGTTTCGACCTCAACCACTAGGTCTCCTCAGAGGGATTTGCCGTCTTACACTCGCAGCCATCGATGACTGCTGACGTCAGTAGTCAAACATCAATCCTTAAACCAAATTGTATTTTAACCTTTGGTAGATCGAAATTTGCTTTTTGAATGATTATCCATTTTTAATTGATCTCACATGTTTTTCCTTACTTCTGTTTTTTCGTACTTTTGTCAAGAATTCTTCTTGAAGTCCAAAGTACATTTTTTGTTTATCATGTTTTTGTCTTTCTTTTTTCTTGTTGACATTTTTTCAGCACAACTTGAAGGACAAATGAATACATAGAGCTTGTGCCTTAGCTTTAACAATAATTAGTATTGTGGTTATTTTGTTGAACTATTCATGGTTTTTAATCCAAATTTTTACTATTTTTAATTAGGCTTAAGTTCATTAAATTTAATTTTCATTAAATTATTTTTATGAAGAAAGGAATTTTACAACATGGAGAATTAATTAAAATTGTTATTGATAATTTTCATTCTTGACTGACCTGGGATTCGAAGCCAGGCTGGCTGGCGTGTGATTCGAACCCAGGCGGCTGGTTACCCTGACATGTTTCGACCTCAACCACTAGGTCTCCTCAGAGGGATTTGCCGTCTTACACTCGCAGCCATCGATGACTGCTGACGTCAGTAGTCAAACATCAATCCTCAAACCAAATTGTATTTTAACCTTTGGTAGATCGAAATTTGCTTTTTGAATGATTATCCATTTTTAATTGATCTCACATGTTTTTCCTTACTTCTGTTTTTTCGTACTTTTGTCAAGAATTCTTCTTGAAGTCCAAAGTACATTTTTTGTTTATCATGTTTTTGTCTTTCTTTTTTCTTGTTGACATTTTTTCAGCACAACTTGAAGGACAAATGAATACATAGAGCTTGTGCCTTAGCTTTAACAATAATTAGTATTGTGGTTATTTTGTTGAACTATTCATGGTTTTTAATCCAAATTTTTACTATTTTTAATTAGGCTTAAGTTCATTAAATTTAATTTTCATTAAATTATTTTTATGAAGAAAGGAATTTTACAACATGGAGAATTAATTAAAATTGTTATTGATAATTTTCATTCTTGACTGACCTGGGATTCGAAGCCAGGCTGGCTGGCGTGTGATTCGAACCCAGGCGGCTGGTTACCCTGACATGTTTCGACCTCAACCACTAGGTCTCCTCAGAGGGATTTGCCGTCTTAAGTCCAAAGTACATTTTTTGTTTATCATGTTTTTGTCTTTCTTTTTTCTTGTTGACATTTTTTCAGCACAACTTGAAGGACAAATGGATACATAGAGCTTGTGCCTTAGCTTTAACAATAATTAGTATTGTGGTTATTTTGTTGAACTATTCATGGCAAATTTCGATCTACCAAAGGTTAAAATACAATTTGGTTTAAGGATTGATGTTTGACTACTGACGTCAGCAGTCATCGATGGCTGCGAGTGTAAGACGGCAAATCCCTCTGAGGAGACCTAGTGGTTGAGGTCGAAACATGTCAGGGTAACCAGCCGCCTGGGTTCGAATCACACGCCAGCCAGCCTGGCTTCGAATCCCAGGTCAGTCAAGAATGAAAATGATCAATAACAATTTTAATTAATTCTCCATGTTGTAAAATTCCTTTCTTCATAAAAATAATTTAATGAAAATTAAATTTAATGAACTTAAGCCTAATTAAAAATAGTAAAAATTTGGATTAAAAACCATGAATAGTTCAACAAAATAACCACAATACTAATTATTGTTAAAGCTAAGGCACAAGCTCTATGTATTCATTTGTCCTTCAAGTTGTGCTGAAAAAATGTCAACAAGAAAAAAGAAAGACAAAAACATGATAAACAAAAAATGTACTTTGGACTTCAAGAAGAATTCTTGACAAAAGTACGAAAAAACAGAAGTAAGGAAAAACATGTGAGATCAATTAAAAATGGATAATCATTCAAAAAGCAAATTTCGATCTACCAAAGGTTAAAATACAATTTGGTTTAAGGATTGATGTTTGACTACTGACGTCAGCAGTCATCGATGGCTGCGAGTGTAAGACGGCAAATCCCTCTGAGGAGACCTAGTGGTTGAGGTCGAAACATGTCAGGGTAACCAGCCGCCTGGGTTCGAATCACACGCCAGCCAGCCTGGCTTCGAATCCCAGGTCAGTCAAGAATGAAAATTATCAATAACAATTTTAATTAATTCTCCATGTTGTAAAATTCCTTTCTTCATAAAAATAATTTAATGAAAATTAAATTTAATGAACTTAAGCCTAATTAAAAATAGTAAAAATTTGGATTAAAAACCATGAATAGTTCAACAAAATAACCACAATACTAATTATTGTTAAAGCTAAGGCACAAGCTCTATGTATTCATTTGTCCTTCAAGTTGTGCTGAAAAAATGTCAACAAGAAAAAAGAAAGACAAAAACATGATAAACAAAAAATGTACTTTGGACTTCAAGAAGAATTCTTGACAAAAGTACGAAAAAACAGAAGTAAGGAAAAACATGTGAGATCAATTAAAAATGGATAATCATTCAAAAAGCAAATTTCGATCTACCAAAGGTTAAAATACAATTTGGTTTAAGGATTGATGTTTGACTACTGACGTCAGCAGTCATCGATGGCTGCGAGTGTAAGACGGCAAATCCCTCTGAGGAGACCTAGTGGTTGAGGTCGAAACATGTCAGGGTAACCAGCCGCCTGGGTTCGAATCACACGCCAGCCAGCCTGGCTTCGAATCCCAGGTCAGTCAAGAATGAAAATTATCAATAACAATTTTAATTAATTCTCCATGTTGTAAAATTCCTTTCTTCATAAAAATAATTTAATGAAAATTAAATTTAATGAACTTAAGCCTAATTAAAAATAGTAAAAATTTGGATTAAAAACCATGAATAGTTCAACAAAATAACCACAATACTAATTATTAGTAATCAATAGTAAAAAAAGTATTTATGTACTATTGATAAAATTTAGCCGGACACAAATTAGCAAAATAAAATAAAATAAAAAACAAACAAATATGAAAGATTACATAAAATAATTTGTTTGTATTTTCCAAATATGTTCGTGTTACAAAAAGGATTTAATCGAGTACCGATAAGAAATCGAGTTAAGTAGTCAAAAGTGTAAACATTTTTCAACACTTCAATTATTTGCCATCAGCTGTTGCCTTTATTTTACGAAATTTTACAAATTTTGCGTTCGCGTACTTTTTTGGACAACAGCTTTTTGTGAGAGCAAATTTTTAAGTTTACTCATTTACTGCATTTTACTGCAAAAGTACTCAAACGCGCCTATTAGTGTGTCTAATCTAGTTGGGACTTGTATCCAGTGTGGTCAGGTCTAAAAAAATTTTACAGCTAATGCATTAAACACTTTCGAGACAGCAGGCAACACCAAGGCACGACTACAAATGCTGCTGGCTGCAATTGTAGTCGCGTAATCAGCTACTGAATTATTTTGAAGACGACAGCTACAATTGAAAAAATATAAACAGCTGTGTTTTTTATTATGTATTTTCATTTCAGTGGTGGCACTATCATTTTTAATTTTTATAAATTTAACAACATGCATAATTGCAGACTCGTACACAAACTTAATTTAAGACTACAAAAAAATAAATATTTATTTATGATAAATTTTTTAACGTAAAAACAAATGAATTTATTAAAAAACATTTAAAATATTTTAATTTTATTGTTTTTGGAACTCATAAGGAATATCATCTTCATGTCAGGTTGAATAAAAAAATCCTAATATACAGTATAATCGCGAAAAAGTAAACTGAAATGTCCTAAGGGTTGTTAACTTTTTCGTCTTATTAATTAACTTTTCTATATTGTAAAAAAATGCAATAATAAACATATGTACCTATATTTTTTCAATGACTTAGTTTTCATCTGTACAAAAAAGAAACTTAGATCTAATTTGTACCGGCTACAATTTATAATTAATAATTATACAATCAGTCATGTATTATGTGTTAGGTGCTACATATGACGTTTGTCAGAAAATTAGTTCTTCAAAAATTTTCAGATAGCGAATTTTGGGTATTTTCTAAACATTTGCCAGACATCCATTACTGACATTATTGTCTTTTCAGGTTGCAGTTACACGAACTCGCGCTTAGCTATTGATATTGAAATTAGAACAGTGATTGCGCAATTACGTTTTCGATGCTTCAAGAAAACATTTGTACAAACTTGC
Organism: Pollenia amentaria; assembly: GCA_943735925.1. Taxonomy (NCBI): domain Eukaryota; kingdom Metazoa; phylum Arthropoda; class Insecta; order Diptera; family Polleniidae; genus Pollenia; species Pollenia amentaria. Next base: position 38,120,194 of record OX031008.1, on the reverse strand, counting down.
TTTAAGATCGGCATATTTTGGTCTATGTTATGTTTTCCTGTATGCTTTTTCCTATGTATTCTTCAAAGCCTCGAAAATTTTGTGACGTTTCGTTTTTATTTTTGAGATGGCAACTTCAGATATACAATAACACAACGCCGATAGTTTTTCTTTAATGTATTTCTCAATTTTGTTTAAACTCTCAACTTTCAGCTTAAAATTTAATCTAATTTGTTATCGTTTGTACAAATCAGTACTTTTACTAATACTAATAATAGAGTTAACGTTTAGAGCGGCACAGAAGCGCTTAATTACTGTATCGCGATTCTACTGTAATTTTTTGGGTTCAACGCACTAAGTTTATGAATTATAGGTCGTAAAGGCTTCAGAGCACTTTATCAATAGTATAGGAAGAAAAATATAATTTGAATCTTTAAACTATTGGTATCATAATAAAGTCCTTCGAAACACATTTCATATGATGTATTAAATATTCCGATTTATTAACCCCTTAAGAGCATTTATCTTAAAATTTTGTCGATATGTATAATAATATTTCCTCAAATATAATATGTTATAGAGAACACTCCATGTTTTTGTATGCTGTATTTTTAGAAACTCCATCATATAAAATTTTAAAGTTATTAGGGTTAAAACAATTTTATTTTGGAAAACTTCACAATTTATTTATAAGTTTGAGTTAAAATATATAGTGGTAATAGTTTATGCACTTGTTACATATTGAAATATAGTAATATGTAAATATTTGCAAAGTGTTCCGGAAGGCTGAAAACCCGCAATACACAAAAACTTTATTAATCAAAGTGCTAATAATTTTGGTAGCATGTGTATATTATTGTTAAATAATTATTATTATATCGACATAATATAAAGATAAAGCAAATTTAGCAAAAAAGTCAGTCAAGAAGTATGAGCATTTGAAATGGGCTCTTAATGGGTTAATAAATCGGTGTGCTTTAAACACCGTGTGAAAAGCACTTTCAATTTTTCAATGATACCCATACTGCTAAAACTAAGAGCGTTGGCGTGACAAACATCTTCCTATATAACTTCTTTTAAGGATACTAAAAAGTAATAATAATATAGATTTGGTGGTGAGCCGCGCTTATATTCTTGTTTCAATCCGGTTCTTTGCTGTGTAACCAAAAAATTATTATTATATATTATAAGCACTAATTCTTCTAATTTTTGATTATATTAGCAGCACTTTTTCTGTTTTGTAGCGTACAAAAATAGAAATTAGTTTAATTTGACTACAACGTCATAATTAGCATAGACAACAACCTGCAGCCATTTAGCCGTGTCGTCGTTAAAATAATCATTTCCATATACACACATGTATTCTATTGTTGACATATTGAAGTCGGTAGTCTGCTGTCTCGAATGTGTTTAAAGCATAAATCTGACATTAGACAAGGCCAAAAAATGCTAAAAATGATTTTAAAAAAGTGCTAAAATTTTTTAAAGAATTTTGTTAAAAATTTATTACCAGTATAACATTGGAACAAGCACTTTTTTTAAACATTTACACCATTGAATTTTTATTTAAATACAAAGTAAAATTTCCTTATACTTTTATATCGTAATATGAAAGTTCAAATAATGTTTACAATCGACATGATAAGGGCATTTCTAATATTGCCTAAATATTCTATATTTTTTTTTTTAACAAGACAGGTTTCTTAACATAAGAATTATCCATTTTCATACGAAATTTAATTTTGGGTACAACTATTTCTAGTCAAAATTTATTATAATTAAAAAAAATTTATTAGTAAAATCAATAAAATTATTTGTCCAAATTTTTAAAATAATTAATGCTAAAAGAAGCTAAAAACATTTTCCAAAAATGCTAAATAAAATGCCAAGTAACAATTTTGACTACCTTCTTCTAATTTTTCTTCGTGAAGTCTAAACACTGCTTGTGCTTCTCTTCTTAGTTTATCAAATCTTGTAGTATTCATTTGTACGTCCTCTTCTGATAATTCAGTGTCCCCTAATATTTTTACAGTCTTTTCTCTTCAGTCTCTTCTAATTCCTCTAGTTCTTGTCTCTTCAACTGTATAATTTCAGCTGTGTATCCCTTACTTAGTGATTTTTTTGCGTTGGATACTAAACTGTTTACTCTCTCATTTATTTTTTCCATCTAAGATAATTATCAAGTTTTTTTTCACTTGATGCTTCTGGGACGTACTCCTCAGCAACTGCTTCCATTTTTCAAAAATTTTATTGACTTCCTCCAGTGAGGACATTAGAAATACTTTATTGTCTTCGTGAGCTCTAGAACTTATTATTTTTCCTTTTCAATATAGCAGGATTTAATATGGCAGGATCTGGGGTATATATTGTTGGAATCACTTCTTCCGTGGTAATTAATTCAAAAAAAATGCCTAGCTGATGAGATCAAAATTGAGTTTTTATAACTTAAGACGTGTAGGATCGAAATTTGGCAGGATCGCCATATAGTGAATTTGGGTGTTCGTTTTCAGAGCTATTGTTATTTGATTTAAGGTTTGAGTATTTATCTGATCACTCCTGCCGCTTCTGTCGAGCATCAAAATGCCCCTCTATAAGAGAATAAAAATGAAAACAGTAAACAGTGTATTTTTGAATTCTTAGATTAATTCTGGTTTTATTTACAAATTATGCTAGCTTATAAACTAAAATTCGATCATCGATAAGTATAATTGAATTGATTATTTTTCCGCATTTAGCAAGATTCAACAGCCGTTAAATGTGCTGACGCTTGCGTATAGTGTCTTTGCGCGAGTGGTCATTAAACTAAATTCAATTATGTTGACGTTTAATTATGAAATAAAAATAATTTAACAAATTACATACCAAAAAAAAACCTACAGTGTGGTACGTAAGCATACGTACACTACAGTAGGGTCTGCGTTAGGACCATGAAAGGAATTATCATGGGCCACTATATGATAGGCAGGATGGCGATGATGATGGGATCCGACTTGTCGGATATGTGTGGGTTGTGTGAGGAACCGGAGGAGTTTGAGACAGTTGAGCACATTCTGTGCCACTGTATCAGGCTACAGGACAGCAGGCTGAGGTGGCTGGGCAGCAGATTCCTAGGCGAATTAGGGGATGTCTCGAGAGTCTTATAGGATTTGTAATGGGGATGGCCTGGCAGCGTGGCAGGAGACTGGGTGCTAGCCGCAAGTAGAGCGAATTTTTGTTGAGTGGGGTTTCTCTCGGGTTTGGTCCGATATCTTCTGTTCATATCTGTCATTTTTATCTTTTATTATGCTTCGCTATTTATTTCCCCTACTTTCCATCTATCTAAAGCTAAACAAGGCGTCACAATGGACCATATTGGTCTCTGGATGATGCTGTGAAGGAGACTTCAAACCAGACTTTCTACCTACCTACCTAAAAAAAACAAAGTGGATTGTCAAAAACCGGTAATAGAAAAACAAAATGATACATAAATACACAAATAAAATTTAACATCTATATATATAATTTCGTTGTTTGTCCGGATGTTTGTCCGGTTCTCTTTCCGCTGAAGCCGTCAGACGTCGCAAAAAGATGAAATTTGGCATACGTAAAGCTCATTTCCTCCACTGGTGCATGACGGAGCCCGATTTTCGGTCTGTGGGCGGTGGGCGTGGTCAGTGAATAAACCATTCACTTTTTCTTATATTTTTTGCAGGAAACTTTTGCGGTTTCCTAATGACACTTTATATATATAAAGCCCTCTGTCTGAGGAAGATCATAGCATTATCAGATTCCTAATTTTCGGTCTCCGGGCTGTACATGTGGCTTATTTCATCATAAAACCCTCAATTTTGCATTATGTTTTTTTTAAAGAATTTTTAAATTTTCGACTAGCATTTAACCCGCTTCTTCGTTGGCGTCTCACTTTCTTTCGTGGACATATTTATATGCCAAATTTTATGTTTCTAGGTTTTAACTTTCCCCATTGATGTATCAAAAACTTCAATATTGTAGTAGGAGCCCATAATTTAATACGTATATGTCAATGAATGGAGAAAAATATTTTGTAAAAAAAAGTACCAATAGTTACGATTATCACCCCTTAAACGTTCGAATTTCGAAAAAGTACCAAATTCGTATTTGTATTTTTTAGATAAGTTTCGAATGTGATATAACCTTTATTGCTATGTTTAATGGTTTAAAAGATAGAGTGTGATAGGGTGACAAAAAAAACAAAAAAACATGTTTTACCCGTTTACTCCCTAAAAGAGCCGAATTTCAAAAAAGTACCAGACACCTGTCCGCTTATTTTTCTTAAGAACAACGATAAGTATTACATTTTTGTTGTATCTCATTTAGTTTTGGAGATATAAGGTTACCGAATTACCCGTTTTTACCCTTTTTACCCCCTGAACATTCGAATTTCCAAAAATCCCGTCTTAGTGGATTGATTTGGGGAGAGACCAACCTCCGCTACAAATTTCAACGCTTTAGGCGTTTAGGCTGTGCGATGATGAATCAGTCAGTAACGTTACAATTTTATATATATAGATATTACAACATAAAATTTGTTATACTGAAAGTACTTTCTCTGCCAGAAATCATAGTGGAATCAGATTTTAATACTGCTGTTGACTAACAAAAATATTGGGTTTTTGTTTTGATTTTCAAGATGTGTTTGTAAAGTGATTTAAAGAACAATCATATTCTAAGATAAAGTAACTGTTATTTACATTCATCTAAATTAAAAAATAATAATATTGAGTTATTGGAATTTATTCTTCATTGTACCCGTTCGAATTGGATTGAACTACATATTTACGGTGCGTTGCTCGTTTTTTAAATTATCATTAAAGGAAGAAATTATAACTACCTATTTAAAGTGAATTTATATAATGTTATAAATATAAAGTGCTAAAAAAATGAAACCTTTAGGAAGATATGGACTAATTATTTGTAGACCTTTCAAAGTAGGAGGATATAAAAAAGTTTTTTTAATAAAATAAATTGGGAATATGTTCGACTTTTTCATTATATCTACGGAATTAACATATCAAAAAATATAAAAAATTGATTACATTACTTAAGAGTTTTTTTTCGTAGGCCTAAGGTAATTGCTAATCTTTCAATATGGAAAAAATAAATAAAAAATTATTACATCTGCAAAACGCAAAGAAAAAGAAAAATACAAAAGCAAATGAGAGAATTAATAGAAAAAAACGTATAAGCTAAAACGGGCAAAAATCGCTGACTGCAAACTGAGAAAGTATATTTGAGTTTATTTCTTATAAAGAGATTTTTCAATAAAATGATTTAAACAAATTTGTCTATTTTGCTAGAGAAATAAAGAGTCAACTATTCACAAAAGAAATCTAAAACCTGTTGATCTCTTTCCCTCGAAATATACTCTTCATTGATTTCCATATGTCTGATACAATTACTAAACATACATAGTAGGTACATATCACAAAAGCAACATGTTAAAAGTTTCAACTTCTAATTAAAGCTATACCCCCAGATGAAGATTGTGTGATTTACATGTATTTTGTTTTTGGTGCAAAACCTGAGAGTAAAGAACGAAACAGAAGAAACAAGTGAAAAATATAACCGGTCAAATTCAACCACAAGGCACCCTACACCACATAGCAAAAATGTAAATTATTGGAGGGCGCTGCTTCTGATTTTCTACCACCCGTAATATATGAGGAGGATCTTATCAAAACTTAATAAATCCATATCTAACCGAATTAAGTTTTATTTCTTTTTTGGTTTGTCGACCTTGAAATGAAATCGCAGCGAAAAAAAAGTTGGACCAAAACTCTATAGTTAGTTAAGCCAGAAAAAATGCATGATTTCATCAAAACTTGATAAATCCACTTCATTCTTTTCATACTAATTCAATAAATTTTTAATTACTGGGTGGATTTTGGTGAAATTTAGCGACTTATTAGAAAACAATTTAGGCTTTCAAATTTTGGATTAATGAGAAACTTAGGGCTTGCACAGTGGGCTAAATATGATCATCTCGAATGTGTAAATTACAATGAACTTTTTTGTAAAAAGATACATCTTAGTAGAAAGCTACTTTTTTGCAAGAAGGTGCTTTTTTGTAAATATATTCCTTTTTGTAAAAACGTACCTTCTCCAAAAGAAGTACTTTGATAAGCAAATTTTTTAAAACATACTTTTAACGGTTATTTGCATTATTTTGAACATAAAAAAGATAATCGGACGGACAAATGGACAGACGGATATCTGTCTAGATATATTCTAGGTTCTTAGACCCATAGGGATCTAGAATAGATAAACTTCATGGCGTATTAGATCAATATTGCAGAAGTTACAAACTCAATTACAAATTTATATATACCTTCTACACATGAAGGTTAAGGGTTGCGAGGGCAATGTTTTAATTATAATGTTTGCTAGACTTAAAATACTTTACATATTTTTTATATCAATTAATATTCATACATAGAAAATTGTGTATTTAAAAAATTTTCATTTAAAATGAATTTATTCTAATAAAAATTTTAAATCGGAAACATTTAAAAGAATGGAGGATTTTAGAAGAAAATTAGTTTGAGGAAAGTTTTACATATAAGGGAAAAAGAGGAATCTTAGGATTATTATATGAATAACAAGGATTGGGAATATGAAGGTAAGCTGTAGATTGTATTTAACAAGTTTAAATGATTATTCTTGGCTTAGATTTCAGAAAATAAACCTGGTCAGCAATTTATTTAGTTCTACACGTATCTTACTTCAAACAGTTAGCAATTCTATAATTTGGTCAAACTCAAGAGAACCTCTACATCCTGAACGATCTTCCATCAGGATTTTCAATTACTTGAAACTTATGTGTTTCTTAAACTTATACTTAAAACCATATTATCTTTTACTTAATCTATTTATATTAAATACATATAAATACACATACATGTATTTATCATACACACGAATATAATTAACAAAATTTTGAATATACTTAAAAATTAAATTGTTAGTAAGATAATTTGGAATGATTCAAAATCTACGATATTAAATGAATTCAATATCACATCAGGCCTGCTGTCATCGTTGGATAAAGTTTGGTGAGTTCTCAAATATAGTTATTATTATTATTTTTTTTTAATTATCTTAAAATTTTTTGTGTTGTAATATTATTAATTTGGAATTTAAATGTTTTTAGCATAAAATGTTAATAACATTTGTAAAACAACCCTTAATTTAATTTCTATTTCGAGTATTCAAAATTTAACACTACACTACATAACAAAAATCAAAATACACATTTTCATTATTAATTTATATTATTTAAATATTTTAAAATATGTTTGAATATAGTTTAAATAAATGTTTGCTTATTGTGCGTTAATTATAATGACGTTTAACTAAATTCGTATTTTTTATTTAATTCCATGAAAAGTTAATTAACAATTAGTTAGGGTAGTATAAGGGCTACCTAAAGAATAAGCGGTACGATAGCGAGGATGGGAGGGTTGAGACCATAGGGAAGTTTTACCATCTTCTTCCTGTTACTTAATTCAGACCGGGTTATTAATTTTTATTTTTCGACGGTTAACATAGGTTACTTTTAGCTACCTTTTGTGGCGTTATGGGATTTAACTCAGCCATGTGGTGTACACGACTCAAATGATATTTCAAGTCCCTATAACCCTCGGTTATTGCTAGCTGTAGGGGTTCCAGCCAATAAATTAGGCGATCGAAAGAACTGCCAAAATCTTTTGAGACAAAAATAATACTAGGCCAGCTTGTGACGATTTGGTTGTAAGTTTTAGTCTAATTTATTAAAGTCAATGTAAAGGTTTATATACAGCTTATGAGAATACAGTTTAGTTTCTCTAACTTATTCTAGCTTATCATAATTATATATTTTACTCTTTCGGTACCATGTAGATACCTAATGTTAATCAATATAGTTGCATGTTAACCAATCACAATGAGTCTTTCATTATGTTCACTCAATATTAAGTAAGTCACTCAATGTCTGGTTAACATGCCTTCAACTACAAGTGATGTAAATTGATATTTGTTTTGTTGACACTTGTAGTTACAATTATGCAGTGTGCCTGCGTTATCGACTAAATGTGGTACGCTATATGTATGTGCACACTACACTTTAAAATTTAATTTTTAGCGGTTTTTAACCAGTCTTAAGGGAGACAAGAACACCACCCCATAGCCCTGAGCACGGTCGGAAGAATAGGTAGCGATGGTCTCCCAAGAGACAGGGCCAAGTGCAGTATGGACCGTTACATAAATTTAATGGCGCCCAACGTGGGGCACAACAGCATAAAACCTGTCAGCTCGACATACTATCGGGTTAAATATTTAGCTGCTGCTAAGAAAAACAATATAATATTTATATATATTTTTGCTGTTGGTCTCACAACATAAATAATATCATCGTGGTGTTAACTATTTTTTTTAAATTTCTTTTAACATAATGGATTTATGGACTTCAAATTAATTTTTGATCTGAACCGTATGTTTTTTTATTTTTTATTTTAATGTGTACGTTATTTTGTTTGAGATTTTAGATCTTGGACATTTCGAGATCCTACTCACATAATCGTACGCATGAAACTTTTTATTTGGAACTTTTCTTTCTAAATTTTATTAACAAGTAGATGATTACGAATAGGATTTTTGTACTTGAAAAGTTCGAATACTTACCTAATATAAATCTCAACTATTTATTTATTTTGCTTCGGTTTAAAATTTCATTTTGAGATTTTTGTATTGTCATTCAAAATGACGATATTATACTCATTTGAAATTTTATAACACCATTATTTTTTTTTTTGTTTTTTTTTTACATGTGTCTGGAATTTAGTACATAATTTTTTTTTTTATATTTTTTTTTATACTACCTAGCTTTTGTTTGATTAACTTAGTAGTGGAAAATTTTATTTATTATAAAATTTTAAAACATGCCTTTGACTAGAAGTCGCGAAAACTTGTTAGAGCGGGAAGAACCAGCTAATGTAAGTTTTACTGTAGATGTAGGACCTACAAGTAGGAGTCAGGGTGAGCGAGGACATTCAACGAGCCAAAAGGGCAAAAAAACCTACTCAGAATGACAGTAGTATGAGATCTGACAATAACTCTCGGACAAGACAAATGATAGATGAGGGTATGGAAACCTTCTGGAATGAAATGATGGGCTTAATTTCAAATGAAATGAGATCAGCATTTCAATATTTAAATATACGACAACCTGCCAGTCAATCCCGACCAATGGAAGATTTTCCAAATATATCATCTAGATCGACTGGAATCAATAACGATTCAAATCATGAACCATTTTAGGCAGATAGGGTTTTAAATATTATAAGAAACTAGCTTAACCCGGTGCGTTTCGCTACACTGGCATCCTATGGGAGGTATTTCCCCCCCAGCGCCTACCCGCTTTATTTTTATTTTCAAAAGTGTAGTATACCATAAGAGTGACTTTTAGAAAGTTTGAACATTCTCACTATTACAGTTCTTAAGATATGCGATGTTAAACATTGGCGTCCTATGGGGTATTCCTATACCCCCGCTGCTATTTTATTTCAATTCCGGGGCTCAGAAGATTCTACTACAAAAAGTTCAGCAAAATGCGTGCAGCGGCTCTTAAGATATGCGATAATTAATATTGGCATCCTATGGGGGGTACCAATTCCCCTGCCCCTATCGAAAAAATAAGTAGCCTATTTTATTTTTAGGGCTCACGTGATGTAACTGTAAAAATTTCAGGAAAATCGGTTCAGTATAATATTGGCATCCTATGGGGGGTACCAATTCCCCTGCCCCTATCGAAAAAATAAGTAGCCTATTTTATTTTTAGGGCTCACGTGATGTTACTGTAAAAATTTCAGGAAAATCGGTTCAGTATAATATTGGCATCCTATGGGGGGTACCCATTCCCCTGCCCCTATCGAAAAAATAAGTAGCCTATTTTATTTTTAGGGCTCACGTGATGTTACTGTAAAAATTTCAGGAAAATCGGTTCAGTAGTTTCGGAGTCTATAAAGCGACAAACATACAAACATACAAACACACATAATTTCATTTTTATATATATAGACTAGCTTAACCCGGTGCGCTTCGCTACACTGGCAAAAAAAAAAAAAATTTGTCCTGTAAAGGTTGATAGCTCTTGTGTTCAGATATATGGTATTTAATATGTCTTCTATGAGGGGTACTGCTCCTACTCTGTCTACCCCGCACATTTTTATATTGAAATTTATAGTTTACTATAATAGTAGCTTTAACCACGTTTGAAGACTCTCCCTTTAATAGTTCTTCAGTTGAGCGATATTTAATGTATGCATCCTATGGGAGGTATTTCCCCCCCTGCGCCTACCCGCTTTATTTTTATTTTGAAAAGTGTAGTATACCATAAGAGTGACTTTTAGAAAGTTTGAACATTCTCACTATTACAGTTCTTAAGATATGCGATGTTAAACATTAGCGTCCTATGGAGTATTCCTATACCCCCGGGTATAGGATCTTCCGGGGGCTCAGAAGATCCTACTACAAAAAGTTCAGCAAAATGCGTGCAGCGGCTCTTAAGATATGCGATAATTAATATTGGCATCCTATGGGTGGTACCAATTCCCCTGCCCCTATCGAAAAAATAAGTAGCCTATTTTATTTTTAGGGCTCACGTGATGTTACTGTAAAAATTTCAGGAAAATCGGTTCAGTATAATATTGGCATCCTATGGGGGTACCAATTCCCCTGCCCCTATCGAAAAAATAAGTAGCCTATTTTATTTTTAGGGCTCACGTGATGTTACTGTAAAAATTTCAGGAAAATCGGTTCAGTATAATATTGGCATCCTATTGGGGGTACCAATTCCCCTGCCCCTATCGAAAAAATAAGTAGCCTATTTTATTTTTAGGGCTCACGTGATGTTACTGTAAAAATTTCAGGAAAATCGGTTCAGTATAATATTGGCATCCTATGGGGGGTACCAATTCCCCTGCCCCTATTGAAAAAATAAGTAGCCTATTTTATTTTTAGGGCTCACGTGATGTTACTGTAAAAATTTCAGGAAAATCGGTTCAGTATAATATTGGCATCCTATGGGGGGTACCAATTCCCCTGCCCCTATCGAAAAAATAAGTAGCCTATTTTATTTTTAGGGCTCACGTGATGTTACTGTAAAAATTTCAGGAAAATCGGTTCAGTAGTTTCGGAGTCTATAAAGCGACAAACATACAAACATACAAACATACAAACACACATAATTCATTTTTATATATATAGATTGGAAAATTAAATTCACCGGACGTGACAATAATATTGCCATTGACATACTTGACGATATACGTCGAAGAAAACAACGACATGATGAAAATGTTGACGACTATTTTGGCATTATTTCCGAATTAGCAGACAAACTAAAGACACCGATTTTAGACAGCGATTTATGTGAGACAATTTTAAGAAATTTAAAAACCGAAATTCGACATGAACTTCTTCATTTAGACATTTCTTCTGTGTCCCAACTTCGTCGTGAAGTAAGAAAGCATGAGAAATTTATAAAGGAGGTTCGTGTACACGATGCTCGAAGGTCAAGCAAAGGACCGATTTCGGAATTGGACAATGTGGACAAGGACTTTGATTATTTGGAGGACAAAACTGAAGAAATATGTACATTACGACAGGATTTGACATGTTGGAACTGTGACAAGATGGGACATACAATAATAAAAAGTTTTTTCGAGCTCGAGGCCAATTATTTGTAAAAAATATTTATTTATTATTTATTTACTAATCTTCTCCAATATTTCGATATCCATCGGATATCATTATCAATTAATGAGTTACAAATATATTCGTAAGAGACGTATGACCTTCTCCACATTCAATATTGCACAATGTGGAGAAGGTCATACGTCTCTTTTTTTTTTTTATATAATAATTATACCGTTACAGAACTCGAATGTTTAGCTGTAGTGATGGCAGTGAAAAAGTTTCGTTCTTTAATTGAAGGCCAGGAATTCAAAATAGTTACTGACCACGCAAGTTTAAAATGGCTAATGAACCAACGTGATTTATCAGGGCGTTTAGCTAGATGGTCTTTAAAACTGCAAGCCTTTTCGCTTTAGAACATCGTAGTGGTAAGGAGAATGTAGTGCCTGATACGTTGTCTAGAGCACATGAGGGGGAAGTAATGATAGATGCAATTGATTTAGATAACCTTCCGGCAATAGACCTTGACTCGGACGCTTTTAAAAGTGACGAATACATGAAATTACGGGACGATTTTCAGAATTAAAATTTACCGGACTTCAAAATTTTGGACGGATATATTTACAAACGGACGGAATTTTCAGAATAAGATTTCTGTAATAAAAGAATTTTATGACAAATATTATACAAATATTTCTCTATTAAACAGAATTTTATAACAAGAATTATAAAAATTAGATTAAAAGTGTATTAAAAATAGCTTCCAAATTCTTGCGTTTTACGTTTGCGATTTCCAGCACACCCCTGAATATTCAAAATTGCGATTTATGTAGAACATCCAAGACTCCGCCAAATATTTTGAGACCTCAATTGGGACAAATGGTACAGACCGAACGACCATTTCAGAGACTTTATGTGGACAGTATTGGACCGTTTCCAAGGACGAAAAAAGGACACATCGGAATTTTAACTGTACTTGACCATTTTTTGAAATTTACGTTTCTTAAACCACTTAGGAAATTTGTATCAAAGGATATAATAAATTATTTGCGTAATGAAATTTTTATGTTTTATGGAGTACCCGAAATTTTGGTGTCGGACAACGGTTCGCAATTCAAATCTAAAAATTTTGAGAACTTTTTAGTTAAATATGGTGTAAAACATATGCTAACCGCTGTATACAGCCCGCAGGCAAATGCCAGCAAAAGGGTAAACCGTTGTATAAATGAAGCTTTGCGATCATACATTAGGGAGGATCAACGTGAGTGGGATACATACTCAGATAGTATTAATTGTGGTCTCAGAAATAGTATACATCAATCAATCGGCAAAACTCCATATCAAGTAGTGTTTGGACAGACAATGATGACTCACGGAAAGGACTATACATTACTGAGAAGGCTAAATCTCTTGGCAGAGACGAATTTGCGAATCGAACGGCAGGACGACTTTACGCTAATACGGGACAAAGTAATTTTAACTCTAAACTGGCTCCGGTAGATATAGGAGCTAAAGTTTTGCGCAAAATAGGACAACTTAACTACGAATAACAGGACTTCGACGGCGCACAGTGGGAAATTTTACGAGAAGGCGGTCAAAATTCCATAACTTTTGACTGGATCGTTATTTTTTTATGCGATTTTTTTTGCTCGATAGGTGCGATATTAGGCTTTAATTTGCGCTATAAAAACTGATAGGAGCAAAAGTTATGGGGAGTTCAAAATGCATTTTCATTTTTTTGTTGAGTTTCGGTGTAAAAGTTGAATATTTCAAATATGAGTTTTTTTATAATTTATCATTATTTCTCTTGTATTTTACAACTGATACTTATTTTTTATTGTCGAACTTAGATCCTGTCAGAAAATGCCAATATTTGGCCCCTGTAAATTTTTTAGTCCTAATATTCACAGGGGCCAAAGGTTGACGAGTTGTTATAAGGATAAAACTGAAAAGGAATATTTTGAAAAATGCCCAAATAGCATTCTGGGCTATCGATAACATTTTAGGTAATTCAACTTTTATTTTTGGTTTGAGATGTGTGTATTTTATTTTTATATATTAATACAAATATATACTTAAATCAAAAACAAATTATAATCTATAAACAATTTTAAATTAAACAATATTAGTAAAAATTTCTTCTAAATAGCTTTGGGTTTCATTTTTCAGAAGTTGTTTAGCTTCTTCCTCTAATTCGATTGAGGTTGATTTCAATTTTTGTCGAATACTGGACATATATGGATCTGATGTGCACAACAAAATAGTAATAAGATCTTCATTAGTACAACATCTGGACATTTTTCTTGTATTATGCTCGCGGAAGAATCTGTAGTCTTTGTTCCTTTTTTCTTGCGCTTCTTCAGATAGATCTCCAATTGGTAGGATATTGTGTTGAACTATTTGTTCCCCATGGTATAAAATTTTATGAACTGTGGTTGGCATATCTCTCCAAGAGTATTTTTTGTTATAAAGAATTGCTGTTTCATTTGCATACTGGCCAAATTTTTTTGCATTTATCTTTCTGCTACATGATATAACTTGTAAAATTATCTGCAGTTTCTGGATCGGAAAAGAATCTCCTTGCAGTGTTTCCATCATTTGAATTTCCTTCTCCTTGTTTTGGCTGCTCAATTATAAGGCCTAGGTGAAGGTATTTTTCTTGAATTTGTTTTTTTCTTTGCTTCCTTTTTTCCACATTTTCTTTGTTTTTTCTCACTGTTTCGCCTAACGGGCCAAATTCCAAATCATAACCCAATTTAAGAATATGCTCCATGAAACGAATTCTAGTATGAAGAGGGGACATTCCAAATTCGTATGCTTCATTGAAACTATTGTGTTGTGATGGGGGTTGGCTTAATTGACTTGATGTCTTTTGACATATGGTACAGCTTGATGAAGACTTTGTTTCGGTTAATGCTTGTGCAACTTTTCCATCGATCATTGTAAGGAACATTTGAAAATTAATTTCAATGCATTGGTCATCAAATTTAAATATTGCCGGCTGAAGTTCTTTAATTTGATCTTTTATTTTTCGAACTTCTTCAGTTATGACATCTTTAGTTTCCTTTTTGTAAACAAACTTTATTGGTCTGCAATACTTTGTTGAAGAGGGAATTTCATTTTTCCATGCATCCATTACTGTTACTCTACTGGTTGACGGCTCTAAGCCAATATAAGTTTTTCTTAAACGTAATGGAACGAAAGATACCATGAATAAGTTAGCATCAGATGAGTTTTCTGAATTACATTGCTTGTATTGTTTCTGACCAGAGCTTCCATCACATCCCCATTTAGAAAATAAAGTGATGCTGCAATTTTTAAGTTTTTTTAAACAGTCAGCATCAAGTGTATTTAATAATCGTTCTGCAGTGTGTTCGAGAAGAGCCTGCAATTTTACTTCTGCTGAACTTGAAGTTACACTAATAGCCGTTTGTGAAGGTAAGCACTCTTTTTTGACAGAAACTAAATCTCGATATGCTGGAAAGATTCCACAATTTTTTTTTAATTGGTTCGCTTTCGCAGTTCTGTATACTGATTTTTTGTCAGTTTTAAATCCAAAAATAGTGCAAATGCTTCTTCTGGAGTAAATTTCATTTCTTCAGTTGGTGTAGGCATACTTTTTAAAATCCTCTTTGTGCGTTTAGGGCTCGCTTCCACTATTTTTTCAATTATTGCAATTTTTGTTTTCTTATTTTGCGTTGGTTGAATTTGATGCAGAAATGAATCCTTTATCATACTATGAGAAATTTCTTCATTGATATTTGCAAGCTTGCGTCTTCGTGATCTTTCACTGCAATTGTGAATTTGTTTTGCGGGCCGACCCACTATTTCAGTTTCCTTAGCGGTAATTGACAGATTCTTAAAAATCAGATCACTTGTTAGCCATTTTTCGTTGCGTAAGTAAAAAATTTTCTTGTTTCTAGAACATTTGAGGTACCGTTTTCTTAATGTAAATGAAAAATTTTTAATTTTTATCTTATGAATTTTGATTTCTTGTTCGTTGCATAATTTAAAGAATGGATTATTCATTATGTGTAACACAAAATCTTTTTCATCTTTCTGTTGAAAATATATATCTGCGAGAACTTTATAACTGAACTTAGCCATTGTTTAAACAATAATGAAGGTAAAATTATGAATGCATGCATTTTTATGTTTTTTTAAATGATCTTTTGTTACCACTTCTTGGAAACATATAAAACCCTTTTTTAATTACAAATTTAATCTTTTATTACCATTTCTTTGAAACATAAAAAAACCCCTGTTTTTACACTTTTTAAAAGGATAACCGGCAATAAATTAACAGGTAACATGTAGGTAATTTTCACGTAAAATATAACTGCTCTTCCATTTTTTTAAATTAAGTTGCAATTTTCAGGTAATTAAACTATGTAGTTTATGTTGCGGCTATTTACTAATGTTTAACCTTTTAACTTACTCAAAAATCTAACGTGTTAATCTTTTTATGTCGCCTATTCGTTTTACAGCATCCGTTCACCCACAATAAGTTCATAACAATGGCAATACCTTTACCTTCTCCAAATTAATTGATAACCTGACGTGCTAGATAATTTATGTGGCCTGAACTGCTTTATTTGTCGAAAATTCTTTAAGATTCACCTTCTTTAATTTCAGTAATGGTTCCTTGCAGGACTTATTTTTTGAACCGAATATCTTACCTTGGGTCACAGAAATTGCTGTAGTTCGCAAGATCGTATCCAGATGTGTGTACAATGGGGTATAGAAATGTAGGTTAGATTCTGGACTACAAGAGAGTATAGATTTTTTTTTGACGCGTTTTGACGGGCAGGACTTATCTATCTATATATATAAAAATGAATTATGTGTGTTTGTATGTTTGTATGTTTGTCGCTTTATAGACTCCGAAACTACTGAACCGATTTTCCTGAAATTTTTACAGTAACATCACGTGAGCCCTAAAAATAAAATAGGCTACTTATTTTTTCGATAGGGGCAGGGGAATTGGTACCCCCCATAGGATGCCAATATTATACTGAACCGATTTTCCTGAAATTTTTACAGTAACATCACGTGAGCCCTAAAAATAAAATAGGCTACTTATTTTTTCGATAGGGGCAGGGGAATTGGTACCCCCCATAGGATGCCAATATTATACTGAACCGATTTTCCTGAAATTTTTACAGTAACATCACGTGAGCCCTAAAAATAAAATAGGCTACTTATTTTTTCGATAGGGGCAGGGGAATTGGTACCCCCCATAGGATGCCAATATTATACTGAACCGATTTTCCTGAAATTTTTACAGTAACATCACGTGAGCCCTAAAAATAAAATAGGCTACTTATTTTTTCGATAGGGGCAGGGGAATTGGTACCCCCCATAGGATGCCAATATTATACTGAACCGATTTTCCTGAAATTTTTAAAGTAACATCACGTGAGCCCTAAAAATAAAAAAAGCTACTTATTTTTTCGATAGGGGCAGGGGAATTGGTACCCCCATAGGATGCCAATATTATACTGAACCGATTTTCCTGAAATTTTTACAGTAACATCACGTGAGCCCTAAAAATAAAATAGGCTACTTATTTTTTCGATAGGGGCAGGGGAATTGGTACCCCCCATAGGATGCCAATATTAATTATCGCATATCTTAAGAGCCGCTGCACACATTTTGCTGAACTTTTTGTAGTAGGATCTTCTGAGCCCCGGAATTGAAATAAAATAGCAGCGGGGGTATAGGAATACCCCATAGGATGCCAATGTTTAACATCGCATATCTTAAGAACTGTAATAGTGAGAATGTTCAAACTTTCTAAAAGTCACTCTTATGGTATACTACACTTTTGAAAATAAAAATAAAGCGGGTAGGCGCAGGGGGGGAAATACCTCCCATAGGATGCATATATTAAATATCGCTCAACTGAAGAACTATTAAAGGGAGAGTCTTCAAACGTGGTTAAAGCTACTATTATAGTAAACTATAAATTTCAATATAAAAATGTGCGGGGTAGACAGAGTAGGAGCAGTACCCCTCATAGAAGACATATTAAATACCATATATCTAAACACAAGAGCTATCAACCTTTACAGGACAAATTTTTTTTTTTTTTGCCAGTGTAGCGAAGCGCACCGGGTTAAGCTAGTGTTCTATAAAATAGGAAATTTCCGGGAAATTTTGACATTAAAAAAAAAAAAAAAATTAAATAGTTCTACAGGTCGCAGAGTTTAATGCTTTAAACCACGTATAGCTAATAAGATAAACTAATACACAAAACTTATTCTGTCAAAAAATCTTGAAAAACAAAAAAGTTATGAGCATTTCAACTTCAAAAGTTTACTCAGAAATTCAAAACTATAACCAAATACTGAGAAAGTCCATTTGGGACCACCCTGTTCTCAATGAAATAGTTGAAATAGGGTTGAAATTTTTTGGCTCCCGAGGTTCACTAGTATTTACTTTCACATGAATAAAAAAATTTTAAAATCGGAGAACATAAAAAAAAATAGTTTTGGCCGCCTTCTCAAAATATGAACCAGTGTGCGGCGGTGGCACTGGTATATACCACGCTAAGGACATTTGGACTAAAGGATTGTATAATTTAATACTGTTGCCCTTTTACAGATCCAGTTATCGATATGCTTATGCATATCGAGAAGCTGTACCTGTTTTGTGATGGCAATGTTTTGATTATAATATTTGCTAGGCTTAAAATACTTTACATAGTTTTTTATCAATTAATATTCATACATAGAAAATTTTGTATATAAATAATTTTCATTTCAAATGAATTTATTCTAATAAAAATTTTAAATCGGAAACATTTTAAAGAATGGAGGATTTTTGAAGAAAATTAGTTTGAGGAGAGTTTCACATACAAGGGAAAAAGAGGACTCTTAGGATTATTATATGAATAAAAAGGATTGGGAATATGAAGGTAAGCTGTAGATTGTATTTAAAAAGTTTAAATGATTATTCTTGGCTTAGATTTCAGAAAATCAACCTGGTCAGCAATTTATTTAGTTCTACACGTATCTTACTTCAAACAGTTAGCAAATCTATAGTTTGGTCAAACTCAAGAGAACCTCTACATCCTGAACGATCTTCCATCAGGATTTTCAATTATCCTATTTGCCTATTTCCCGAACATAAAATAACGAATTTTACTTTAAACTTATCTGTTTCTTAAACTTAAAACCATATTATCTTTTACTTAATCTATTTATTTTTCTTTTATCCTTTTATTTAAATCTAATTTTATCTTATCTTAATTTAACTTAATTTCTTTTCTTAAACCTAACTTGGTTTCCCCTCCCCTTAAATTAATTTTTTTTCTTAATTTTACATATATATTCTTAATTTAAATAACTTGGCTTAAAATCTCATTTAGAAATCATAATTTTTCTTTAATAACCGTATTTTTTATTTAATTTCACGTAAATTACTATATAAAAATATGTAATTACATTTTTTTTTTTTTTAAATACACATACATATACATACATGATTATACATTGACATTGACATTCACTTACATATATTTAACATACACACGAATATAATTAACAAAATTTTGAATATACTTATAAATTAAATTGTTAGTAAGATAATTTGAATTGATTCAAAATCTACGATATTAAATAAATTCAACATCACATCAGGCCTGCTGTTATCGTTGGATAAAGTTTGGTGAGTTCTCAAATATAGTTATTATTATTATTATTTTTTAATTATCTTAAAATATTTTGGGTTGTAATTTTATTAATTTGGAACTTACATGTTATTAGCATAAAATGTTAATAACATTTGTAAAACAACCCTTAATTTAATTTCTATTTCGAGTATTCAAAATTTAACACTACACTACATAACAAAAATCAAAATACACATTTTCATTATTAATTTATATTATTTAAATATTTTAAAATATGTTTGAATATAGTTTAAATAAATGTTTGCTTATTGTGCGTTAATTATAATGACGTTTAACTAAATTCGTATTTTTCATTTAATTCCATGAAAAGTTAATCAACAATTAGTTAGGGTAGTATAAGAGCTATCTAAAGAATAAGCGGTACGATAGCGAGGATGGGAGGGTTGAGACCATAAGGAAGTTTTACCATCTTCTTCCTGTTACTTAATTCAGACCGGGTTATTAATTTTTATTTTTCGGCGGTTAACATAGGTTACTTTTAGCTACCTTTTAAATTTAATTTTAGCGGTTTTTAACCAGTTTTAAGGGAGACAAGAACACCACCCCATAGCCCTGAGCACGGTCGGAAGAATAGGTAGCGATGGTCTCCCAAGAGATAGGGCCGAGTGCAGTATGGGCCGTTACAGGGTATAACGGATATTTTATACATAAGTAATTTTAGCAAAACAAAGCGGTTGAACACAAAACTTGATAAATCCAGTCCGATCGCAACGAAACTTGGTAAATCCACTTGGAAAATTGAATTTTTTCGAAAAATCTCATTACTAAATTTTTAAATCCTGTATAGATCATTGACTAACCTTACCGTTTGCATTACTGCAACAAAAATGTATAAGAAATACAAGTGGGCATAACTAAAAAAACATTGTTTTAAATTGTGCTGAAATACAAAAAGTGGATTTATCAAGAATTGTTGTTTACATAGAATTGTTGTTCTTCTGCCCATGTCTCATGTAAACACTCTAAAGTTATTTATGACGAAAAATATTTTGGTTGGGGCTCAAGCATAATTTAAAAGCTTATGTGGTCAAGTACTTAGAATTTTTGTTTTCAGATTTTTCGAAAGTTTTTTTTAATATTAAACGAAATTTCCAACCTTTAATTCCATGCGCATAAACTATAAGTTCTGGCAATAATTTGGCCCAATAAGATACCACATATTTTATTCTTTGAGTTGTTTTTGAATAAGTTATTTAAAAACGGCTTATAGCTTTTAAAATTTCAGTAAAGATGAAAGAATAATGATGCGGTTTTAAAGACGGGCTCTAATCGATTTGAAACAAAGAAAATGGAATTTGGGCATACCGTTCCAGAGTTATACAGATTTGAAATGTGTAACCAATGAATATTAAATTCTCAATAACATATCATTCATTTGCTGCAAAATCGTCATAACTCAAAAAACTGGAAAAAGTTGCCTGACGAGCTGGCCTAAGCAACCAGCGAAATGCGCATAGAAACTAGCTTTCCCACAACAATAAATTTCAGTGTTTTCATTCAAAAATTGGGATTATTAGCACACCATTAATAAATGAATTAATTAATAATAAATATTTCATTCCCGAAAATGATTTTTGACAAAAAACTTTGTTTCGAGAAAAAAGATTTTGAAATTTTAAGAAACACTGAATTTTGAATTATGTCTCTTTGTTTTTGTTTGCAATAAGAAGTAATCGTATGAGGGGGTTTACATACATTTAAATTTAAAAAAAATGTTACAACAATTTCGTTTTCAGTTATTTTTTAAATTCCAATTGATGGGGACGGAAATTGTTTATTTTCATCCCTTGCTCATGTAGTCCATGGAACAGCTTCAAGGGGAATGGAAGTGCGTAATATTATTGTGGATTATGTGGTCCAAAATTGGAACCGTTTAAAATTTTTTACTACCACACCGGAGGGTGACAACTATAATAATGTTGAAGTATATTCTATTGATATGAGAAAAAGAGGAACGTATGGTACTTCATGCGAACTTCAAGCTGCCGCAGAAATATTTCCATATATATTTGAGGTTTGGAGAAATATTTTTACGCTTTGGAAATGAACAACATCCTGTTAAAAAACTTCGTTTTTCAGGGAATATTTCAGATGGACATTTTGATGTCTATGAGAATATTTCATCACCTAACCAACTTTCCCCACAAATGTCAAATGTTGTGCATAAGACTAGAATTATATTGCCCAAACGAAAAAGATCATATCGGACAAAGCTTAAAAAAGGAAGGGAGAGAAAGAAATTTCATTTCAAAAATATGGAAAACTTAAGAGATAAAATAGCACGGTTGAACAACGACAAAAAGAGATAGAGATGGCAGACAACAAAAGGGAAAAGAAGATTATATTGAGGAGCATTACTGTGCAGGTATGACTTTTGAATGTTCCATTTGTGCAGCAAAACATTTTCATAAGGAAAAGGCACCAGATGAAAAATTTTCAAACTGTTGTCAGAAAGGAAAAGTTGACCTTACATCCTTATCATCGCAGCCTTATCCTGCCATTTTGAAGAATTTAATAACCGGAAAACACGGGCAATCAAAAAACTTCTTGAAACATATTCGATCCTTTAACAATGCATTTTCATTTGCGTCATTGGGTGCAAAAATTAAAGCACCTCCAGGAAACGGCCCATATTGTTGCCGCATTCATGGTCAAATTTACCATAGGGCATTTACTCTTCATCCTGTACCCGTTGGCACTGTACATTCTTGATCCTGATGAAGCGACTGAAGAGCGTATGAAGAATTCTGGAAATACTGGATGCAGTAAATCTGTTATGAAAATGTTAGGTAACTTCTTCAACCAACACAATCCATTGGCAAAGGCACACAAAATGTTGTATGAAGTGGAGAAGGATGTAGAAGCTGAGGCCAGACAAAGAGGGGTCCGAGTACCGTTAGTTTCAATGGCAATAAAGCACGACAGATCTCTTGATAACAGAAGATATAATACACAGATAGTCAACGAAGTAGCTGCAATATTTCAGAGCACAGACGGTGAACCTCCATTTGAACGAGATCTTCTTATACATTTGAGGCCAGATCCATCAGACCCCAAAGGTACCAGTACTTCATCCAAGTTTAGAGCCTATGACATATCCAATACTATTTCCATTTGGAGTCTGGATGGCACCCAGGTATACTTTTAAAACAAAATATATTCACTTCCAAAAGAACACGGGTTTCTCAGATGGGTTACTACAGTTATCGGATTGCCGTGCTTGGAGATTTTAATCCATTTTTGAGCGTAGGAAAACTAACGCAACACTGCTTTGTAGATTCTTACGTCAAAATGGAATCAACCGTCTTCATTGGTTAAAAGAACACCAAAAAGAGCTCCGTGCTGAAAGTTATCAAGGCCTTATGGATTTTTTGCATTCAAGAGCTGCGGAGGATGGTTCCGTTGCTGGTAAGCCTATTATATTACCGTCCTCTTTCATAGGGAGCCCAAGAAATATGCAGCAAAACGATCAAGATGAAATGACAATCGTACGAAAGTTTGGTAAGACGGATATTTTCTTGACCATGACATGTAATCCTAAGTGGAGAGAAATAATGGAAAATATGGAATCGTATCAAACAGATCGACCTGATTTAATAGCACGTGTTTTTCATATAAAACTTACTGAACTGCTTACGGACATTTGTAAGACATATATTCGGTAAAGTTGTTGCCAAAATCCATGTCATTGAATTCCAAAAAAGAGGTCTCCCTCATGCTCACATGCTTATAATGTTGTCTGAGGACGATAAACCTCGCGATAGGGATGTTATTGATACCATTGTTTCAGCAGAGATACCCAATCTGAAAGATTATCTTAGGCTCCATAGCATTGTTCTAAAGCATATTGTACATGGGCCTTGCGGAGACAATAATATGAATTCTCCCTGCATGGAAGATGGAAAGTGCTCAAAAATAGGAAACTGTATGTAATCTTGATGGGTATCCCAGATACAGGCGTAAAAGTTCTGATGTCACTTACAAAACTGCTCAGGATTTCAGGCAACAAATCAGTGGATTGTGCCATATAATCCATTTTTAATTTTAAAATATAATTGCCATATTAACGTAAAAATATGTGCCTCTGTTAAAAGCGTCAAATACCTTTTTAAGTACGTCTATAAGGGTTATGACTGTGCTAATGTTGAAATTTCGGAGCAAGGTTCTTTAATACATGATGAAATCAGGACGTTTATAGACACAAGATATGTAAGCGCTCCAGAGGCTGCATGGAGAATCTTGGCAAAACCAATGCACGACCAGTCACATGCAATAATTCGGCTGGCAATACATTTACCGAACCACCAAATTGTATATTTTAGACCAAACAACGTTGATCAAGAAGTCAATAGTATTCCCCTTTCAAAATCAACTCTCATTGCATGGTTTTGTCTCAATGAAAAAGATATTACTGCTAGAAAATTTTACTATACCGAAATCCCGGAACATTATGTATTTAATAAGAAAAGTTGTTGGAAACAAAGAACGAGAGACGGAGGTAAAATTATCGGGCGCGTGTACACTGTTAGTGTATCTGAAGGAGAGAGGAACTATCTCAGGTTACTACTGTTGCATATTCCCGGTGCCCTGGGCTATAAGGATTTAAAAACCATAAATGGGATAACGCACTCCAGTTTCAAGGAAGCTGCACTGGCTTTTGGCCTCTTAGAAGACGACAACGGGAGTTGACTCTTGAAGAGGCAATAGCAATGAGCATGCCAGTTGCACTCAGACAGCTTTTCGCTTACATATGTGTATTTGGAACTCCTGTACGTACACGAAAACTTTGGGATAAATACCTTCAACACTTTGTTGAAGATTTTGTTCGCCGACACAAATTACAAGCACGAAATTGTGAGACTTGCGAACATTTTGCCCTACAACAAGTACAAAATATTTTTATTTTGCATGAAAAGACATGCACAGACTTCGGTTTAAAGAAACCTTCCGAAAATCTTCCGAACGACATGCAAGATGTTTTTAGTACATCACAAGAAAAAATGGAAGGATCCAGGCTTCAATCTTTTCTAAATGTTGAGCAAAGAAATGCATTTCAAACCATCATTTATGCAATATACAATCGTCAACATAGCAGTAACCGTTTCTTTCTTGATGGACCGGGTGGAAGTGGAAAAACTTATTTCTACAAAACTTTATTATGCGTAGTTCGAAGAAAGGGTGATATTGTATTACCAGTTGCGTCGACAGGAATTGCAGCGAATCTTCTAAAAGGGGGCCGCACACATCATTCTCAAGTATGAGAGCAAATTCAGTGGATGCAAAGCAGATAAGATAGGCTAGGTTAATCATTTGGGATGAGGCAACAATGGCACCTACCTATGCAATAAATGCTATTGATAGGCTGTTTAAAACATTGATGAAAAATAACAAGCCTTTTGGAGGTAAAGTTGTGCTTGTTGAAGGAGATTTTCGCCAATGTTTACCAGTGGTACCACATGCTCACAGGACGCCCGTTATCGAATCATGTATTAAGTTTTCTAATCTTTGGTCCAACTTTAAAATTTTACAACTTAAAGTCAATATTCGTGCAGTGGATAATATTTACAGAGATTGGCTTTTAAAAATGGGGAATGGTGAACTCAGTTCGGAATTTGGAGAGGACATTATTGCATTACCAAACGAAATGCTGGCTGAAAACTCAATCGTTAAAAATATCTTCGGTGGTAGGAGTGGATCGCAATGATCCCGTGATCATAAATGCGACCACCCTGTGTACCTTTTCAAGCATCGCGCGGTGCATGCTCTTGTCCAGCACCGTTCACCATACAGCAACCCCGTAATACAGAGTCGGCCTAACTACAGCCTCAAAGATCCAATTGACACACCTCGGGCCCATAGCCAAGTTCCTACCGATTGCACCTCTGCACGCATATATAGCAACTATTGCCTGTTCCATCCTCCACGACAGCGTACTGTCCAAGATAATGCCCAAATACTTGCCGCTATGAGAGATCTGAAGTTCAGTCCCATTTAGCCGCGGAAGTCTCATGATCTGGGTCCTATACTTCCTCGCGAATATTACCAGTTCCGTCTTAGACGGATAAAAACCCAGTCCACATGATATTCTCCAGGTGCTTAGTACGTTTAATGCAGCCTCCACATACTGAGACATTATATTCAATTCATTCCCACAATTTTAATCCTCATGTCGTCCATCTTCGTCAACATGGTGTTCATAGTCAGGTTCCACAATAGTGGGGATAATACTTCTCCCAGCGGAGTATCCCTGTTCACCAGTCTTTACGCTGGTTTCACTTATCGTGGAACAAATGACCCTATTCCTGAGTAGACTATCTACAAATCTACATATGAAATCATCAACCTCCAGATTCCTCATGGAAGCCACAATATAGTCCGCACCGACGTTAATGAAGGCCCCCTCAATATCGAGAAAGGCCATCAGAGTACACTCCTTAAATTCGAGTGATCTGTCAATAGTTCCAACTAATGAGTGGAGAGACGTCTCAACAGACCTACCCCTTGTTGAGGCATGTTGAGAGGTAGAGAGTAAACACCTTGGGATGATCATACTCAACTGTATGCCAATAACACTTTCAAGAGTCTTGAGAAGAAGGTATGCAAGACTAATCGGTCTGTAATCCTTCGCTTCAATATGAGAAGTCGTCCCTCCTCTAGGGATAAAGACCACTCTACACATGGTCCAGCTCACAGGTATATACGAAAATCTAACACATCCCCTGTATATAGCCATCAGCCATGGTATAATCAGAGTCGAATTCATTTGCAGGTCCCGGCACCTACGCAACATTGGCTTACACGTCAAGGAATTCGCCAACTGCATTGAGTCCGTCCGCATCGATCCCCGCGATATCGTTGACTCGGAGAAGAAAGATATAGTCCGAACCAGAGAGGAAGATTGAATCCGCTAATTCTATCGTTTCCTATTCATTTTAGCACTCGATCCTACAGACCTAAGCCTTACACTAAATTCCACGTATCTATGATCAGAAAGTGAACAGTCATTAGAAACCGTCCCGCTTTCGATCATGTCAATGTGGTTAATGCGTGCATAACATCTAAAACCTCACACCTATTTGCCACAACAAACGTAGGCTCACTAATAATAAAGGAGAACAGTGACTCAACTCTTACATTCGTATCCGTACTACCCCATATAGTGTGGTGCGCATTGACATCGGCACAGATTACAATCGGAGTTCCAGTGCCTGTGGCCCTCATTACTGCATCACGGATGAGCCGATTGGGTGGGTCCTGTCCGTGATCATGCAACATATATCCCGAAACCATCCAGACTATACCGTCCCGTGTCTCGAGAGCAACGGTTGTAGTGTCTTCATCACTGTGATCAGAAAGAATGAAGACATTCAAAGAGTTTTTAGCTAAGACACAAGATTTTATGTTACTGTACCTTTCGCAAACAATAGCTTGTAGCCTTTGAGATTAAGTCCGCAAACCCGGTCTTTGTGAATTAATGGTTCTTGGGCCATCACGAGCTCATCCTCTCTTTCTACCTCCCGGAGGAGCAATGCAGCGGATGCTGCTTTAGAATGGTGGAGGTTAATCTGTAGAACCTTAACTATGATCCGTTTTGGCGACCACCGTGATGTTGACGTCCTTCTGGTCAGATTCCAGAATCACGTCCTCATGAACCATATCACCCAAGTGATCAAAGAAGTCACACACCAATCCGGAGACAGGCTGGGTATCCTCTTTGTTACTTGAGCCTACAGCATCGTCGCAAGCCATGCTTTCTTCAGGCTGCTTGGCCTTACTTACCGAAGGAGCCGGATTGCCCTTGTTATCACTTCGATAGACACGGAGCAAGACCGTACTAAAACCATGGAAGATCTTACGCTGCCTCTCCCTCACTGGTTCCAAGGATTGCTTGTTAATCACCACAATAGCCGTCCTTGAGGACCATTCAGCAGCTGAACCTTCACAACTTTCCAGTCCTGTGTGGACAGTTGAGGGTTGCAGCACTGAATGACCTTCAAAATCTTCTCAGGTTCTGATGGTTGGGCGGGGATGGTGGCAATCGATCTAGGCCTGTGGCATCTCACAACTAACACCATATCGAGCCTAGCACCTTCCCAGACCCCTCCTAACGATTGGATGGTCCGCTTCAAAAGCGACGCTGAGCGCTCATCTGCGCAAGCCATCAGCTTCACGTGACCCTGGTACCAGCCAGCATTATCGAATTGAGGAGGTGGCCCTGGATTCTACTTCAGGATCGTCCAGAACACCCCCATTGATTTCAGTTTCACCAGGTCCCACTTGGTATGAGAGATGGCACTATTAACAACACTTCTGTCGATGATAGCCCGCACAAGGTGACCTTTGGCCACCTCGCTAAAGGACTTGTTCATTAGGTTGTCCCGAAATTTTTTTTTTTAGATTTCCCTTACGCAAGACCTCCTAAAATTTGCGTAATTGATCGTAGATTACGAAAATGATTTTAGAAATAAAATGAAACTATACCTTTAGGGTTCTACCGATCTTCGAAGTTTTGAAAAGTAGTTATTTTCATGATTTTATTTCGCTGTCCTTAATTTCGACACCTAAACTAAATATGCCACGACTCAATATAACAACAACACTTTACTGGCGACTACGAATTTGCTAGACATAGTGGAGTTCGTTTATGACGTACACCAGTTATAAAGAATTTTTTATAAAACACCAAAACATTCACTTTCAAATTATATACCAATTATTACGGTTATAGCGAACTCTTGTTTATTACGAACCAGTTTCTAAGTTCCTTTTATAGTAACAACTTACTCCCTAAGATATAGAAACCCTTGTACATAAATAAAACAAATAAAAAATTTGGCAACACTTCAAAAACACCTGTTATATTTATTAATACCAAAATATGTAAATTGGGGTTTCCCCAAAAAAGAAAACTAACAAAACAAAAACTAAACTAATTTATAATACATAAGTCAGTTGCGATAGTTACAGTATTACGAGCGGTGTTTATAATTTAAAAAAAAATGAGTTCGAGGCGTAGTGCGGCAACTTGTGTTATATTGGGACCATATAAGGAACTTGATGATCGGCAGCTACCAACTATAAGAGACGTCCTTAAATATCTTTTATTTATCAAGTATAACATGAAATTAAAGTATAATGGAAAGGATCCATCATATTCAGATATATATGCGATTGTTTTTGAAGAGATTGACAATATTTGGACCAAAGCTTCTATTCCAATCGTAACAAAAGAACGAGTTATGCAGTTACTCAAATCCTATTTCGAAAACTACCTCCATTTTAAAAGATACCCAAAAAGCAAACGAAAAACTAGTTTCCAAAACAAACTAAAGTGTTTTTTGGAGTCATCTGAGAAGCTTTTTGACGTTGCTTCTTGCAAATGCAAATCATTTGAATTTTGTTCTTGTTTAAAAGCTAAGAAAGTTCCAATCAATGAAAGAAGTTTTTTGTTGGATCAAAGAAATTGCAGAAAAATGGTTATATGTGGAGTTGATAAAAAAGAAACAGCTCGATTAATAAAACGAAAGCAAAGACAAACTGAACATTCCATAAGGGCAGCAAAAAAGGAGCGTTCTACTCAAGAAACCGATTTTATCCCAGAAAATTGTGATGAAGTTTCACTGTATAAATCTACCCTAGAGACGTATCCGATAAAGGAGGCATCTCCCACTAACACACTTCCGACAGATACACCTTCGACTTCAACGACGAATCGGAATACATTGCCGTTGCCAACTGTTGCTAAAGTCTGCGATAGATACGGCTTATCGACTCGTTCTGCTGCTGCTGTTGCTTCTGCGGTTTTGGCTGACTTCGGCTTAATTTCTACCGAAAACTTAACTCTGGTAATTGATAAAAACAAAATACACAGAGCTGTATCTAAAGTCCGGAAAGAAAATTCAAAAGACATTGGAGGTATTGTTATTAAAAGTATTTACTTTGATGGACGAAAAGACAAGACGCTGATAAGTGAGACAATAGGGGATCGTTACCATCGCAAAGAAATTTTAGAAGAACACATCTCAATTTTAGCAGAACCTGAATCAATTTATTTGGGTCACACAACACCAAGTCGTGGCACTGCAAAGGGTTGGATAAAGATAAAGGTTGGAATTTAGACGACGTGAATTGCATTGGATGTGACGGAACTGCAACTAATACCGGTTGGAAGGGTGGCGTTATTCAATATCTGGAGGAGTATTTGAAGAGACCGCTACAATGGTGTGTTTGTATGCTCCATGCCAATGAGTTACCCCTTCGTCAGTTATTCTTGACTTTAGATGGTTGCACTTCGGGACCTAGAGAATATTGCGGACTTATTGGAAAACAATTAGCTACCTGTGATAATGAAACAATGGTGTCTTTTTGTGCGGTGGCTGGTAATTTGCCTGACTTGCCGAAAAATGTGGTCGATCAACTAAGTACGGATCAAAAATATCTTTATGAGATAGTAAAGCTGTACAAACTGGTTATTGTAATTCTGAGCAGGCAAACCGCAATCCAGGGAAAATTGCGCACTCGAGATGGCTTACCTCTGCTAATCGTCTACTCAGAGTTTACGTAAGTACCCTTAATCCATCAGAAAATTTGAAATTGCTTGTCAATTATGTTGTTAAAGTATACGCTCCGATTTGGTTCCTAATTAAACAAAAAACATCTTTTAAAGAAGGAGCCAAACATATTTTTCATCAGATTATGAACTCTCGTTTTTTACCTGAAAATATGAGATCAGTTGTGGATTCTGTTATCGAAAGAAATGCTTTTTTTGCTCACCCGGAAAATCTACTTGTCAGTATGCTGTTTGATGATAGAGATCACATTCGGGAGCTGGCATTGCAAACAATAATCAAAGCTAGAGAAGATGAAAGTAGCTCAAAACGTAGAATATTTAAACCACCAAAAATTAACTTCTCTGCTGGAGATTACACCGAAATTATTATATGGCACGAGTGTAGGGTTACAGCACCACCGGTTCTTCGGCATATTTCTAATGAGGAACTTCGAATCATGGTAAAAGAAAACAGCTTGAAAATTGTTGACTTTCCTTGTCACACACAATCTGTGGAAAGATGTGTTAAGCTGGTAACAGAGGCCTCTCAAAGTGTAACTAACGCTGCTTCTAGAGATGGCCTTATTAGAACCAGGTTGAAATCACGAGCAGAAATGCCAAATTTTGGTCAAAAAAATATGTTTAAATTTTAAGTTTTAGTCATTTATTCTAAGTTTTATTTTCTTGTACATACATTAATTGAAAGTTTTAAATATATTAATAAAATAAATTTGTATCTCGTTTTTTTATTATTTAAAGCATACGGTTTAGGTTTGTAAAAATGTTTTAAAAAGTAGAGCCCTCAAGATGGCATATAATTCGATCATCATTACTTTTACCGTGATCTGTGTAAAATTATGCAAATTTCGATACCTCTTGCGAAAGTGTAGCTCGAAAAAACATTTTTCTCATTCAAGGACGGGACAGCCTATTGTTCATCGGTTTCGATGAAATTTTAGGACGTTTCGTCCCTGGCTGCTGTTTCAGAGGGAAACTGTTCGCGACTAGTTTATTTAACCACTAACTAGTCATCCAGGTCCTCGACACTCGGTCAACCACCTTGACCTTAAAAGTGGGGGAAGTGGGAATAAAAAAGGAAGGAGAAAGGATTATAGGTGAAGGGAATAGGATGAGGAATGGATAACCCTTGGTCATGCTGGCTTTAAAGCGTCTGCCTTTAAACTTGTTCCGACTCGACTGTCCGGATTCAATTTCCAAGACAGACACTATAGCCGACACTTAAGCCACCACATCGCGGAAAGATAGTTATCCAGGTGGTGTATAACTAGGTATGTTTTTACTTTTACAGAACAGAGAATAATTTATTTCTGTAGGCGTTTGTAAAACGGCATCAAAGTTCTATCGTAAGTAAATTGTTGACACTTCCGAGGTGATTAAAATTTCACTAGCTCTAGGGGCTAGTAGAATTTTTGACACAAAATTTCTGAAAATTAGAAGTTTAAATCATAAAAACATGTAAAAAATCTTATGAATTTAAATTAAAAAAAAAATTATTAAATGCAATTAAAAATTATGTTTTCCCAAGTTGTTTATTCCTTCAAAAATATTTTTGAATTATTTTTCAAAAACGTCAAAATTTAGGCCCCGATTATGGTTTACAACACTCAAATGTTGTGTTGTATTGGGTACAACACAACATATAAATTTTTTTTAATTATGATTTACAACATCTAGGTGTTGTGTATGTCACAGAGTTGTATTTAATTTGTACTAAATTTTCTCCATAAAATGCATGCCTGCGTGCCAAAAAATTTACAAGTTTTAACGAACAATTGAGAAATATAATAAATACAGAATATAAATTAAAAATAAATAAAACAAAAGTCATGGATATTAACGTCGATCTATATTTTGATGATGCTTATAATGAGGACAACAAAAAAACACACATGTCACGTATTCGGAAAAGAATTCGAGACAGTTCAAATCCATTGGAACTACCAAATACTGCGTATGTACATACATATGTATATTTTTTCTGAAATTTAAAATAACAATACATATATTAATTACGATATATACATATTTTATATTTTCAAGTTTTATAAAATTTTTCCGCATTAACAAGGATGGTTTTTTGTTTTTGTTGGAAAAACTAAGCATTTTTTTAAAACCTTCAACCCGGTGTTCTGCCATTCCACCAATTTTAAAATTATGTTGTGCATTAAGATTTTTTGCTGATGGAAGCTATCAAAGAAGTAGTGGTAATGATTTCAACATTGGAGTTTCGCAACCAACTGTTTCCTGCATTTTAAATGAAATAATAAACTTTTTTGAGCGAAAAATTTGCAAAATTTGGATAAACGCTCGAATGACTGAAGCAGAAAAAAATAACAACAAAATGTCTTTTTACTCGAAAACACGATTTCCTGGCGTAATTGGATGTATAGATGGAACGCACGTTCGAATTGTAGCGCCTGCAAAGGAATTGCAACATTTGTATTTGAACAGGAAGGGATATTACAGCCTGAATGTCATGATTGTGAGTATTATAATTTTCAAGTAAATTTATATATAGTAAATATTTTGTTAATAGTTGTGCGACTTTGAAATGAACATCCGCTATGTAGATGCTCGATATCCCGGATCCAACCATGACTCCTTTGCGTGGAATATAAGCGATTTAAAACAATATTTACAGCAAAATTTGGGGGAGAATACCTGGATTTTAGGTAGGAATTTGGCGTTTAATTTTTTTAATTCAATATGCTATATTTACAAATTTTTAGGTGACGCCGGGTATCCACTGGAGCCGTTTTTAATAACACCATTTCGGAGTGCTGCTGAAGAATCTCGAGAACGACGGTTTAATACAATTCATGCAAAAGCAAGAAACATCATTGAAAGAACAATTGGAGTTCTTAAAAGCAGATTTCGATGCTTGCTTTCTGCAAGAGGTTTGCACTACACTCCAGAAAAGGCAACTCAAATCACAAATGTGTGTTGTGCATTGCACAATTTAAGCCAACACTTTAAAACAGATTTTAATGATGAAATACCATTTCCATTACACACAGAAGTAGAAGCTGGAGAAGCTACAGAAACAAACATAGAAGAGTCTGCACGACAAATTAGAAATAACCTAATGCATGCAATTATAAATGAATAAACTGTTTGTTTTTTTTTTAACATATTTTATGTTTTTAATTCAGTTTAAATATTAACATTAAAAAATATAAAGGAAAACTTAAAAATTTATTCATATTTAAAAAATATCACAAAAAATTCACTTACAGCCTGTCCTGTTACTGTTACAGGCTGTTACTCTTAAAACTAAAAAAAAATTATTTAATATATGTACATACTATTTTAAATCACATATCCTGAATTCTTTTATTTGTTAATTCGAGTTTAGCTTTTATCAATTTCATTTGTAAATCAGCCTTCTTTTTTTTCAATTCGTAGGTTTTTTTATTAATTTGATAATTTTTGTACGAATTATTTTCTAATCTTTTCAACGTTCGTAAGATCTCCTCCTGATTTTTTGATTGAGTTTTTAAAACTTGCAAACGTTCCTCTTCCAGCTTATTCTTTGATAGCCTGTGGTTCCTTGGTAATTGTGGGTCGGTTGTTTCTACAGTCTGTGAAGGCTGCTCAGGACAGAATATTGATTCCGCTTCATCGGAATCTTCTTGAATTCCTAAACCCATTGCAGATCCATTTGGGTTTACTTGCGTCTGCATTGAAACAAGTTCCACAGTGCTCTGCTCTAATGGGCTCAAGCTTATTTCTGTGGACGGACCACCACCAGTTGCTTGAAAGTTTTTTTTATTTGCAGCCAATTTTCTTTTTAAGTTGGCTTTATAGTGAGTCCATACCTATGGTGAAATCAAAACCATTTAAATAATATTAGTTATAAAGTAAATATGCTACTAACTCTTTGCCATTCTTTTGTGTTTCGAATCGGTGGTCCCAATCCATTCAATTGCTCCGTAAACCGATCCCATTTTTCCTTAAGCTGCATTTTGTTATATCCAAATGGTAACTTGCCACGGCCAATATCTGGATTAATTTTCATTAAGTCCACTAGCTTCTCCATTTGCTTTTTATTTGTAATTTTTCTAAGAAATATTTTAATTTTTATATGTACATATCTATATTTTTTTATTTTTTACAGTTATAAGTGTTTTTTTAAACAAATCTTATATGCGTACTTACAAACTTTTCTCCATTTTCGCTTTTCAATTTGTAACGTTAACAACACAACACCAAATTACCAGTTGTATGTTTTTTACAGTTGTAACAACATTTAAATACACATGTTGTAAACGATAATCGATGTTACAGAACATAGACAACTCTAAATACAACAGTGCTGACAACAGTTGTAAATCATGATCGCATTTTAAAAAATACGACACTAAAATAACAACTGTTGTAAACGGTAATCGGGGCCTTAATATCTTCACACAGCAGAAACATGAAAATTTTTCCCCACAGTCATTATTCATAGTCATTAATAAAACAAAAATTAAGCGCTTAAAAATTGTTCCAGTGTGTAATGGGTCCATGAGTAAATACTGAGTAAACTTAAGAATTACTCTCAAAAAAGCTGTTGCCAAAAAAGTACGCGAATGGAAAATTTGAAAAAAAAACGAAATCATTTTTAAACAACAACAAATGGCATTGAATTTTTCAACCACCATACATGTATGTACGTGTGTTTGCAAAATAAATTAAAATGCTTTTAAACACTTCAACTCTAAAAATTTAGGAAAGAAATTTATATTGTGCATATCTACACACAAACTTTTCTTTTATTAAACAATTTTTTCACAATTTGTATTTATTTTGTTTGTTTGCTATTGCTTGTTTACCTTTTGAAACAAACATATGTTTTTTGTTTTTTATATTTTACTGCAAAAATTACTTCAGTAAAAATTTGTAACTACTCAGTCAAGAACTGTCACTTTACGCTCACAATTTGTGTTCTCATTAATGTATTTTGTGTACGCGAACGCAATTTATTAAAATGCAGTAAAAATCAGTAAAAAATAGTTAAAAATGTTGTGTTCTCGAACGCACCTAATAGTACATTACTCTTTCCCTTGTCCCACTTAAAGATATCCTAAGTCTTGGATTCCAGTTCAATCTTGAATATTTTCAATCCATCGCGATAACCAGGGAACCCGAAATGCGCTGTAAGTAAGTGTTGTGTGAGCATTAAATATGAAGTAAAAACTAGATATACTCGTAAAATGCTGTGGAAAACTATTAAAAAATGTCCTAAAATAACAAAGATGGCGTATTTGAAAACATAACATAATTATTTACATACAATAAAAAATACAAAAAGTATAATAAGTAAAGCCCGACTCGATGATAAGCTACACTACAGTATTTACAGACTAACTTGTAAGATTGTTCCCTACAAATAGTCATGGACGAACCATGTATTTGTGCAAAGAGTAATTTGTGCTGAATATTATCCAGATATTTGTCAACAACTATATGCGATTTTTTTTCGTCTTGACGTTATTTTTTTTGTATGGGTCAATTCCGGACATACCATTTACACGTAATTGGTAATTGGACCTGCAATAAACTACAAAATGTAGTTGGCAACGGCCAAGTCTGCCGTGTTTAGACTAAACAAGGTATTATAAACATTCGTAAATTATTTCATTATTTGTTAAAGACAATCAGGCCGTCCTTGTTTATTTGCCTTTGTTTATTTGTCGCAGCTAAGAAATTTAAAAGCTTTGATTTTTTTTATCGTAATCGCAGAAATTTTTGTGCGTTTACGAATAAAAGGTGCTATTACGACTATAATCGACTTGTTAATCCTAAAATAATCTTAACATGTACACTGTTGATTTATTAATTTAAATTTTAAACAATAATTGATTTTTTACAAATTTGTTACATTTTCAAGTATGGCTGGTACTGGGGTCCGCTATCAAGTGAGGCAGCGGAGAAGGTTTTGTCTAATGAGCCAGATGGAAGTTTTATTGTACGGGATAGCTCCGATGATCACTACATATTTTCTCTTAGTTTCAAACTAAACAACTGTGTTCGTCATGTTCGAATTGAACAAGACCAAGGTATGAGTTAAAAATTAGATTTATGCCAGAAACTCAATTGATTCGTGCATCGTATGAACGTAGGACGTAACGCCGTAAATTTTTTAAAACACGCTTTACTTACCCACAATGCCGTCGTAAACGACGTAAATGTGTTGTTCATTATTTTCTATCTTTCATTTTGTTATTAAATATTAAATATTTCTTCTATAACAATACGGTCGTAATTGGAGCATTATATAGAATTAGATCTATGTCGATATACGACGTAGATACGCTTTTACGTTTACGTCAGCTACTGTGTGCCTTTTTTTATAAAATATTACACGTTTTAACTTGGTAACGTATCTACGTCGTACGCTACTTCGTTCATACGGTGCAATTGTGTTCCTACGCGTAATGATCTGTTTAATTTTTAATGATGTTTGTTATATATTATTAAAGGTACATTTTCATTTGGGTCATATGCTAAATTTAAATCGCAAACAATTACCGAATTTATTGAAAAAGCTGTAGAACACTCCCGCAGTGGCAGGTAAATAATATAAAAGAACATACATACATACACAAGTAAAAGACAATATAATTATTATTTTTATTTAAGATATCTATTCTTTTTACATCGAAGGCCGGAACATGGACCAATGCGTGTGCAGTTGACAAATCCCGTATCTAGATTTAAACATGTGCAAAGTTTACAGCATATGTGCAGGTAATTAATACTGATATAATAATACACAGGTACACTTAATTGAAATTTCTTATATTTAAAGATTTGTTATATTAAAAGCAGTAGTAAGAAAGGACTTAATACAAACATTGCCATTACCAAGAAGACTTTTAGACTATCTTAATTATAAGCATTGTTATTCAGAACAAGTTGAAAGTGATAGTTCCAATTCTCAGGTAAGCATATGAATTCATAAACCATAGAACTACCAGCTGTTCAAAAAGGATTATTAACTTTAACAAACGTTTATTAAGAAACATTTTCATAGATAATATGTTTTGTAAACCCTTATAAAATTTTAAATATTTTTATGAATACTTACACTATTCTCCAAAAATTTGCTTTAATTTTAAGGCCCAACCATAATGTGTATAGCTGGATTAAGCAATTTTGCAAAGTGTCAAACCATATTGAACTAATGGAAACTTTTTGTAACGTTTTTTAAAACTGTCATTTGCTTAAGCAAAGTGCAACACTGATCGCACATTCTGTATAGAATCTGATGTCTTTATTTTTTTCTGTTTTTTTGAATTAATTTTTCGTTAATTATTGACAGTAGCTTAAGCTAGTTCATGCATATTATAGTTATATATATATATATATATAGTCGTACAAATATATATATATATAAAAATGAATGTGTGTATGTTTGTTTGCACCTTATAGCCGCCTAAACCACTGAACCCATCTTTATGAAATTTTTACAGTATATTATTGATTGTCTAGAAGGATCTATAGGCAACATGTTTTTTTTGCAATTTTAAGTGGGCGTGGCACTTCCCATACAAAGAATATAATTTCATTACATCTGGAGAACGTCAAAAGTTAAAGTTTCCAAATTAGGTACAATCATCTTAGTTAGTAATACACAGCATCTGATAAAATCTAGGCGGGAATGGTGAAGTGGGCGTGGCGTAAAACAGATTTATTTATATTTAGAGAACGGTAAGAGAAAAGTTAGCAACTTCAGCCAAAAAGTGGGCGCGATTAGATAAGTGGGCGTGAAGAACGGTTAGTGTAAATTTGTCCAAATTTGGTACAATTAGAATGATTATCGATATACAGACAGCATCTGTAAATGTGCGGTATTGCAGAAGTGGGCGTGGATCAAACTAGATTAATGTACATCTAGAGAATGGCCACAGCTATAATTTACAATTAGATTGGTTATAAATGAACAATATCTGTAAAAGGCCCACTGCACTGTTGTAGATATAGACGGGACAAATTCAATACAAATATATAGATTTCTGTGCAACTGTTGAATGGTAACAGTAAGAGTATTCAAACTTGGTAAAAATAACTTCATAAACAATGCACGAGATTTTTATTGAAGAAAATTACTTATGTATTTTAATTTAATGAGGGCAGCGAAACGCACTGGGATAAGCTAGTTAATATAAATATATAAAATATGACACCTAAAGCATTTGTAAATTAAATATCTATAAACATGCTTGGATGTGCTATTTATCTCTCATAGTTTGCAAGATAAACGTAATTTAAAAATTAAATTAAATAATTTTGCAATATCTGAGTCCGATTTGTTTAAATGGCGGATATAAATTTTACCAATTTTCCACCAAATTTTGTCGTCTGTTAAAAAATTAAATTGTAAATCGTAGTTGGAAAATTTCAAACCAATATCTGTTTTGGGTCTAAAAACAATCACTTTTAAGCTTCGTTCACAAAGGCAGCCACATTTTTACTTGGTGTTCACAATGTAGCAACCATTTTTTCGCAAACACACACATTTTAAATTAAGAAAACGTTTGCAAATTATGTCCACAACAATATAAAGTATTTATTATTATTATTTTTAAACTAGTCACAAAGCCTGTCCCTGCCAGGCATAAAAATCTTTTAGATAATAACTAACATAGTAACGCTTATAAAAGAAATTAAACAAAAAATTATTATTCAATGTTTTAATACATTTAATAGGTATATGGAAAAAAAAATATGTAAAAAATAACAATAAGTAAGTAACTAAATTATAATACTTCTTTAAAAACAACATTTTTTGAAAATACTGAGGAACAACCCTTTTTTAACATACCCTGTTTTCCATCTACATGCATCAATTTTACCTTAACATCATCTTTTTTTCTCACTCTTGAGAAAGCAACGTACAATTTTCCATGACTAAAAACTGGTTTGGGTAAATATATCCCCACCCTCTCTAACGTTTGATCTTGAACTTTATTGATGGTGATGGAAAACGCCAACCTTATAGGAAACTGTCTCCTACGCAAAATAAATGGTAGGTCAGGATTTATGGGAGCCAAATCAATCCTCGGAATAAATGCAGGATTGCCTTTTGCAGTGCCGGTTAATATAGTTGCGCATATTAGATTCTGTGACAATTTTGTCACTTGCAGTCCTGTGCCATTGCATAGCCCTCTTTTAGTGTTTAAATTCCTCAGAAGCATGATAATGGCTCCCACCTTGACTTGCAACTTATGAGGAGGCATTCCAGATGGCGATAGGCTGTTTAAAAACTCCACCGGATAATTTTCCCGTTCAGCAATACTATTGTTCTCCACCGTGTCAACGCTCAAAAATGTAAAACATTCACCCTCTTAAAGACTTAGTACTTCTTCATTAATTTGGCATACTTCATCATTCTTAGGGCATAAAATGGCAAATTAAAAATACTGTTCTACATCAGACGGCTTTAAACATTCACCGAAGATATTTTTAACGATTGAGTTTTCAGCCAGCATTTCGTTTGGTAATGCAATAATGTCCTCTCCAAATTCCGCGTTCACCATTCCCCATTTTTAAAAGCCAATCTCTGTAAATATTATCCACTGCACGAATATTGACTTTAAGTTGTAAAATTTTAAAGTTGGACCAAAGATTAGAAAACTTAATACATGATTCGATAACGGCCGTCCTGTGAGCATGTGGTACCACTGGTAAACATTGGCGAAAATCTCCTTCAAGAAGCACAACTTTACCTCCAAAAGGCTTGTTATTTTTCATCAATGTTTTAAGCAGCTTATCAATAGCATTTAATGCATAAGTAGGTGCCATTGTTGCCTCATCCCAAATGATTAACCTAGCCTATCTTATCTGCTTTGCATCCACTGAATTTGCTCTCATACTTGAGAATGATATGTGCGGCCCCCTTTTAGAAGATTCGCTGCAATTCCTGTCGACGCAACTGGTAATACAATATCACCCTTTCCTCGAACTACGCATAATAAAGTTTTGTAGAAATAAGTTTTCCCACTTCCACCCGGTCCATCAAGAAAGAAACGGTTACTGCTATGTTGACGATTGTATATTGCATCAATGATGGTTTGAAATGCATTTCTTTGCTCAACATTTAGAAAAGATTGAAGCCTGGATCCTTCCATTTTTTCTTGTGATGTACTAAAAACATCTTGCATGTCGTTCGGAAGATTTTCGGAAGGTTTCTTTAAACCGAAGTCTGTGCATGTCTTTTCATGCAAAAAAAAAAATATTTTGTACTTGTTGTAGGGCAAAATGTTCGCAAGTCTCACAATTTCGTGCTTGTAATTTGTGTCGGCGAACAAAATCTTCAACAAAGTGTTGAAGGTATTTATCCCAAAGTTTTCGTGTACGTACAGGAGTTCCAAATACACATATGTAAGCGAAACGCTGTCTGAGTGCAACTGGCATGCTCATTGCTATTGCCTCTTCAAAAGTCAACTCCCAAACTGAATCGTCTTCTAAGAGGCCAAAAGCCAGTGCAGCTTCCTTGAAACTGGAGTGCGTTATCCCATTTATGGTTTTTAAATCATTATAGCCCAAGGCACCGGGAATATGCAACAGTAGTAACCTGAGATAGTTCCTCTCTCCTTCAGATACACTAACAGTGTACACGCGCCCGATAATTTTACCTCCGTCTCTCGTTCTTTGTTTCCAACAACTTTTCTTATTAAATACATAATGTTCCGGGATTTCGGTATAGTAAAATTTTCTAGCAGTAATATCTTTTTCATTGAGACAAAACCATGCAATGAGAGTTGAGTTTGAAAGGGGAATACTATTGACTTCTTGATCAACGTTGTTTGGTCTAAAATATACAATTTGGTGG
Source organism: Pollenia amentaria (assembly GCA_943735925.1). Taxonomy (NCBI): domain Eukaryota; kingdom Metazoa; phylum Arthropoda; class Insecta; order Diptera; family Polleniidae; genus Pollenia; species Pollenia amentaria. The sequence continues at coordinate 38,079,439 of OX031008.1, read as the reverse complement.
TTCGGTAAATGTATTGCCAGCCGAATTATTGCATGTGACTGGTCGTGCATTGGTTTTGCCAAGATTCTCCATGCAGACTCTGGAGCGCTTACATATCTTGTGTCTATAAACGTCCTGATTTCATCATGTATTAAAGAACCTTGCTCCGTAATTTCAACATTAGCACAGTCATAACCCTTATAGACGTACTTAAAAAGGTATTTGACGCTTTTAACAGAGGCACATATTTTTACGTTAATATGGCAATTATATTTTAAAATTAAAAATGGATTATATGGCACAATCCACTGATTTGTTGCCTGAAATCCTGAGCAGTTTTGTAAGTGACATCAGAACTTTTACGCCTGTATCTGGGATACCCATCAAGATAACATACAGTTTTCTATTGAAATTGTTTTGGGAAACCTTTTGAGCACTTTCCATCTTCCATGCAGGGAGAATTCATATTATTGTCTCCGCAAGGCCCATGTACCATATGCTTTAGAACAATGCTATGGAGCCTAGGATAATCTTCCAGATTGGGTATCTCTGCTGAAACAATGGTATCAATAACATCCCTACCGCGAGGTTTATCGTCCTCAGACAACATTATAAGCATGTGAGCATGAGGGAGACCTCTTTTTTGGAATTCAATGACATGGATTTTGGCAACAACTTTACCGAATATATGTCTTACAAATGTCCGTAAGCAGTTCAGTAAGTTTTATATGAAAAACACGTGCTATTAAATCAGGTCGATCTGTTTGATACGATTCCATATTTTCCATTATTTCTCTCCACTTAGGATTACATGTCATGGTCAAGAAAATATCCGTCTTACCAAACTTTCGTACGATTGTCATTGCATCTTGATCGTTTTGCTGCATATTTCTTGGGCTCCCTATGAAAGAGGACGGTAATATAATAGGCTTACCAGCAACGGAACCATCCTCCGCAGCTCTTGAATGCAAAAAATCCATAAGGCCTTGATAACTTTCAGCACGGAGCTCTTTTTGGTGTTCTTTTAACCAATGAAGACGGTTGGATTCCATTTTGACGTAAGAATCTACAAAGCAGTGTTGCGTTAGTTTTCCTACGCTCAAAAATGGATTAAAATCTCCAAGCACGGCAATCCGATAACTGTAGTAACCCATCTGAGAAACCCGTGTTCTTTTGGAAGTGAATATTTTTATTTTGTTTTAAAAGTATACCTGGGTATTGGATATGTCATAGGCTCTAAACTTGGATTAAGTACTGGTACCTTTGGGGTCTGATGGATCTGGCCTCAAATGTATAAGAAGATCTCGTTCAAATGGAGGTTCACCGTCTGTGCTCTGAAATATTGCAGCTACTTCGTTGACTCTCTGTGTATTATATCTTCTGTTATCAAGAGATCTGTCGTGCTTTATTGGCATTGAAACTAACGGTACTCGGACCCCTCTTTGTCTGGCCTCAGCTTCTACATCCTTCTCCACTTCATAAAACATTTTGTGTGCCTTTGCCAATGGATTGTGTTGGTTGAAGAAGTTACCTAACATTTTCATACCAGATTTACTGCATCCAGTGTTTCCAGAATTCTTCATACGCTCTTCAGTCGCTTCTTCAGGATCAAGAATGTACAGTTGAGCGTATTTTCTTGTGTCACCGGGTACAGGATGAAGAGTTAATGCCCTATGGTAAATTTGACCATGAATTCGGAAACTATATGGACCGTATCCTGGCGGTGCTTTAATTGTTGCACCCAGTGACGCAAATGAAAATGCACTGTTAAAGGATCGTATATGTTTCAAGAAGTTTTTCGATTGCCCGTGTTTTCCGGTTATTAAATCCTTCAAAATGGCAGGATAAGGTTGAGATGATAAGGATGTAAGGTCAACTTTTCCTTTCTGAAAACAGTTTGAAAATTTTCCATGAAAATGTTTTGCTGCACAAATGGAACATTCAAAATTCATACCTCCACAGTAATGCTCCTCAATAGAATCTTCTTTTCCCTTTTGTTGTCTGCCATTTTTACAACTCTGCAAAATATTAACATGTTGAATATGTCTTTTAGGAGGCAACACTACATTGCTTTCATCCTCGTGCAGTCATTTATTTGCCATTCTTTTTCTGCTTTCTTCTAATCTCCTTCTTTTCGCATAAACTGGTTCAACATGTCTTTCAGCTGCTTTTCGGTTTGCATCCTCCTTTAACCTTTCCCTTTTTTGCTCATCTGTTTCTTTTAGTTTTTGAGCTGCCTTTCTGTTTCTGTTCTTCTCTAACCTCTTACTTCTCCGCAAACTGCATTCAGTAAGTCTTTGGGATGCGTTTCAGATTTTGTATTCGTCCAACCTCTTTCTTTTCTGTTCATCATCTTCAAATTGCCTATTTGCTATTTTGCTGGATGCATCATTTTTTAATCTTTTATTTTTATCTTCGGATTCTTTAAATTTTCGTTATGTTTCTCTCCTTGAACGCCTCACCTTTTTACCTAAACTCACTTTTTTTATAAGATAGATGTTTTCTCTTTTTGTCGTTGTTCAACCGTGCTATTTTATCTCTAAAGTTTTCCTTATTTTTGAAATGAAATTTCTTTCTCTCCTTTTCCTTTTTAAGCTTTGTCCGATATGATCTTTTTCGTTTGGGCAATATAATTCTAGTCTTATGCACAACATTTGACATTTGTGGGAAAAGTTGGTTAGGTGATGAAATATTCTCATAGACATCAAAATGTCCATTTGAAATATTCCCTAAAAAACGGAGTTTTTTAACAGGGTGTTGTTCATTTCCAAAGCGTAAAAATATGGCCCCATTTCTCTAAACCTCAAATAAATATGGAAATATTTCTGCGCCAGCTTGAAGTTCGCATGAAGTACCATACGTTCCTCTTTTTCTCATATCAATAGAATATACTTCAACATTATTATAGTTGTCACCCTCCGGTGTGGTAGTAAAAAATTTTAAACGGTTCCAATTTTGGACCACATAATCCACAATAATATTACGCACTTCCATTCCCCTTGAAGCTGTTCCATAGACTACATGAGCAAGGGACGAAAACAAACAATTTCCGTCCCCATCAATTGGGAAGACTGTAACAGACACCGTCCAAAACATCCATCATTGCAAATTATTAATTAAAAAATAACCGAAAACGAAATTGTTGTAACATTTTTTTTTAAATTTAAATGTATGTAAACCCCCTCATACGAGTATTTCTTATTGCAATAGGTATACAACAGAAACAAAGAATATAAATCAGGGATGTAATTATAATAAATGTAATTAAATATAAAAAGTTTTTTTTCATAATACAATAGGATTGCTTGGAAATTTTTTTCCATATTGTATTTTGTACTGAAAAACATACTGTTTTATCGCCAAGACCTGTGCAGTAGGATGTTCTAAAAATTACGAAGGAATCAAAGAAATAATAATATCGTTAATTTACTGCAACAACGTCATAATTCAAAATTCACTGTTTTTGAACTGAGTACAAAATAAATCGCCTTTTATCATTCAAACCTTATCTCGGTTCCTGGACCACATATCGAAAGCAAGAATTTCGCTTCATGTTGGAGTGAAAAGCTAAACATTAAGCTACATTAAGCTTTCCGAAAATGTAATTATGTAGAAGAGAATTAAACTAATCGCAAAATTTCTTGAAATTTCAAAATCTTTTTTCTCGAAACAAAGTTTTTTGAGTTACGACGACCTAACCTAACCTATTGAGAATTAAATATTCATTGGTTACAAATTTCAAATATGTATAACTCTGGAACGGTATGCCCAAATTCCCTTTTCCTTGATTCAAATCGTTAAGAACCCGTCTTTAAAACCGCATCATTATTTTTTCATCTTTACTGAAATTTTAAAAGCTATAAAACGTTTTTAAAGAACTTATTCAAAAAGAAACTCAAAGAATAAAATTTGTGGTATCTTATTGGGCCAAATTATTGCCAGAACTTATAGTTTATGCGCATGGAATTAAAGGTTGGAAATTTCGTTTAATATAAAAAAAATAAATAAAAACACGTGATTATTGGCGAAATATTAATAAAGTTAGAAATAAGGGCAAAAACCCCCTTTTTGATGAAAACTCGACTTGTACGACCTCTAAACCTTCGAAAAATCTGAAAAAAAAAATTCTAAGTACTTGACCACATAAGCTTGTAAATTATGCTTGAGCCCCAACCAAAATATTTTTCATCATAATTTACTTTAGAGTGCTTACATGAGACATGGGCAGAAGAACAACGAATTCTATGTATGAGGAGGATTTTTCAAAACTTGATAAATCCACTTTTTGTATATCAGCACAATTTAAGAAAATGTTTTTTAAGTTATGCCCACTTGTATTTCTTGTAAATTTTTGTTGCAGTTATGCAAACGGCAAATTTAGTCATTGATCTATACAGGATTTAAAAATCAATTTTTCAAGTGGATTTACCAAGTTTTGTTGCGATCGGACTGGATTTATCAAGCTTTGATGCGACCGGATTGAATTTTTCAAGTTTTGTGTTCAACCGCTATGCAATAATCTTTGTTTTGCTAAAATTACTTATGTATAAAATATCCTTTATACCCTTAACCTTTATGTGTAGAAGGTATCTATAAATTTGTAATTGAGTTTGTAACTTCTGCAATATTGATCTAATACGCCATGAAGTTTATCTATTCTAGATCCCTATGGGTCTAAGAACCTAGAATATATCTAGACAGATATCCTTCTGTCAATTTGTCCGTCCGATTATCTTTTTTATGTTGAAAATAATGTAAGTAACCGTAAAAAGTATGTTTTAAAAAATTTGCTTATCAAAGTACTTCTTTTGGAGAAGGTACGTTTTTACAAAAAGGAATATATTTACAAAAAAGCACCTTCTTGCAAAAAAGTAACTTTCTACTAAGATGTATCTTTTTACAAAAAAGTTCATTGCAATTTACACATTCGAGATGATCATATTTGGTCCACTGTGCAAGCACTAAGTTTCTCATTAATCCAAAATTTTAAAGCCTAAATTGTTTTCTATTAAGTCGCTAAATTTCATCGAAATCCACCCAGTAATTAAAAATTTATTGAATTAGTATGAAAAGAATGAAGTGGATTTATCAAGTTTTGATGAAATCACGCATTTTTTCTGGCTAAACTAACTATAGAGTTTTGGTCTGGGCTATGTGGTGTAGGGTGCCTTGTGGTTGAATTTGACCGGTTATATTTTTTACTTGTTTCTTCTGTTTCGTTCTTTACTCTCAGGTTTTGCACCAAAAACAAAATACGTGTAAATCACACAATCTTCATCTGGGTCTATAGCAGGGATTTCCAAAAAATTTTTTGGTTGTGTAGTAGTGAGTTCCAGAGAGTAAACAAATTGAGAGAATGCATTCATTTACAGCCGAAATAAAATGTTAGTAATATATTTTATAAGTTGTATAACACAAGGGAACAGAATTAAAAATTTTTTGTGTTGATAAAAAATTTGTAGCAACTCTTTACCAATTCAATGTCGCTGATTTTAAAACTGAACAATTTCCAATATTACTAAACTTGAAATCTCCTTTTTCAATTTGGGAACTGATTTTGGTTCATAAATTTCCTCTTCTAATAACCATTTTTTAAATTTTTCTAAAAAAATTGTTTTATTTTTATAAAACAGGTCTTCTCTTTCCTTATCATTTCAATTATTTATATTATTATGAAAACGATCGCAATGCCGTTTAATAACATATTCCGTTCCTTCCTTAAATATTGCATAGCATATAAGGCATTGGATGTTACTAAAAGCGTTTTTGACCGCACAATATTTTTTAAGTGGCATCATAAAGTTTTTTCTGTTAACCTGAAACAAAAATATGTATTAGTAGTGGTATACACAATTGTGCATAGAAACGTATTTCCCTGGTCTATTTATTGAAAAATAAAATAAATTACATGAGAATTATAACGTGAAAAAGTTATTTTAGTAAAAAGTATTCATAGTGGTTAGTAAAATAGAAAGGGTATTCACGTTGTTGGGTTACTCATACTTCAAACATCTGTGCATACATTTTAATTCTAGCTAATGGTATGGTAACTTTTTACAAAATACCAAATGCGCACCTGAGTTTGCCTGCAAAAATTTATAAAGTCATTATAACAGGTCAAAGTTACGTTAATTTTCTCTAAAATTAATTATTTGACATTGGCCTTTTTAGCACCAAGCTTTAGATATAAGGACAACAATGTTAAAAAACAAATTCAACACTTGAAATAACGAAGCTTGTTATGTATTTATCTTAAAAATAACTTAAAAAATTATTTTAAAGTGATTTACAACTAATAACCTTTAATAATTGTAATTATTGCAAAAGGCACAATCGTTTTTTAGACGATCTTATACTATAGATTTTTATAAATAATATATTTTCATATGTATGGACATATATATTTACAGTGTTACAAGCTAAAAATAGTTATGGCCTTTTTGAACGTTGTCCACAATTTCTTTCCTGTCATCAAGAAATTGTAAAACTCATTACAACAACAACCAAAGTTTGTCTTTATCTGGTTTTATATTAGGAGCCCGTTTCTTATTTTTCTCCACTTTGAAAACTAAAGACTCGTTCTGTAAAATCGTTTGAATGTGGAATGAAAGAAATAAAATTACAAATTTCCTCAAATTCGTAAACACTTTCCATTTTTCTTCAACTGTCTTCTTTTATCGTACTGACGCGACAAAAATCTTTATTGTTAATAACTCATCGATAAGAACATCTATATTAATATTTGTATCGCAATTTGACAATATGACAAACTATATACTGAGCCCAGTTAATATATAATAACAGTAGAAAAACAGTACATTAATGAAAAATCAGTACATTTGCGTACTGATTTGCTTGTAATGCATAAATCAGTACTTTAAACTAAAAACAGTACATGTATTGATAAGAACAGTACGAATGGCAACCCTAAATGCAGTACTGCCTGCACTGCATCAGAAAAGCAAATTTATCTCACCATGTCAACGCAATCCTAATGATGCTGCATATTTATTGTGTGGTTATCATTTTTATATGTACATTTAACCATATTTAAATTTATTGTTTAAACGCAGTATTGCATTTATAACCATGTTCATTATCTTCATATTCTATTATACCTGTAACTTAACAGAAATATTTAATGTTTTAAATGATTGTTTAACTTAATACTTTCATACTTTCGTTGACGATTCGTCGTTTTGCTTCAGAGAATTACAAATTAAAATAACGTAACACACATAACTAAATAAATAACAGTAAAAATAATGGTTATCGCATTTTTATTCTAAATATTTAATAATACTCTAATATCTCATATAATTTCCATTTTACAACGTTTTTTGTCTTCTCATGTAAACTTATGAAATTTGATGTTACAATATTCTGCATTTAAGATGACGATATGTGCAGTTCTTTTAGTTTTTTTTTTTAAATAATATTTGCCTACAAAAAATTCAACACACACTTTGGCTCGTTCCCTTTAACAAAAACAAAATCCACACAAAGGCATTTCGTGCTGTAGTCATGCAAACTGTCGAGGAACAACAACATTATTGGTGAGGAGCGTTAAGAAAATTTTTTGTTTCCTCATTCTTCATGACTGAAGAAAGGCAAAAATTTATTTTTCCTCACGCTCATGAATGAATTGGCAAAAAAATTCACAATTCATTCATGGTTGTGAAAAAAATTACACGTTTTAAATTCCTCATTCATGAAAAAACTCATGAATGGTTAAATATGAGCGATCATATATGAATTTTTCGGAACTCTGATTATGACACTTTCAAAAGTGTCATTAGGTCCATAATTACTAAAGAAGTTAAATACAAAAAAATGATCTGCATACACGCAGAGAAAAACATGTTTCATTATGGTCCCAACCAACAAAACTATTTTTAAAGAAACTAATTTAACCATAATATGGTTGTCGGTGACAATGATTTGGTTAAATGAAACATAATATGGTAAAAAAAATTTAAAAATGGTTTTGCTGCTTTTTCTCTGGGTGTATATATTAAATATATAACGAAAACACTTTTGGGCGCAAGGATTTTCTCCTCTATGGTATAACAAACACCGGCTTCTCTATGATCCTATGGTATCTCAAAACAAATTTTACACATTTTAATATTTTTCACTATAAGTTAAGTTATGGACATTATGAAACTTTGCAAAGTGTCATAACGTAAGCGAACGATACGACATTTCTTTGATGGACGTTATGAAACTTTTGAAAGTGTGACGACGTACCCGATTTTATTATGCAATCCGCCATAAAATAATAAATAACCCAAATTTGCGATAAAAATGTCAAAGTAGGTACTTTTACTTTATCGGGAATAAAACAGGATTTTATCCATGGATTTTCATGAAATAAAATTTATTTTACTTCTAATACATGCAGCTTTGAGCGGCGTCAATAACTCCAAAAATAATGGCTAAATTAAAAAATGATACTAGAGAAACTTAAATCTGGCGAAATTTCAAATGTTTTGACGGATTGCATAACAAAATCGGGTATGTCGTTCCAAAGTTACGAAAAGATGTATGGAGCACCATTTTCAAAAATCTCAATTTTTAGAAAAAAAATTTTTAAAAAAAATCCTTACCATAGAATTTGAAATAATGATGATTTTTGCAGTTAGGTGACAATAGCGGATCAAAAAAATATAGTGGTTATTCAAGGAAAAAAAAAGTTCCCATTTGTTGCATAGTGTTATTATAAACGTCATATAATATTTCATACAAATTGCTGCTGAAGTAGACTCAAATTTTTAAAAAAAAACTTTAGTTACATTTTTGTTCGAAAAATGAAAGGAAAATAAATTAAATACTTTGGGAAGAAATAAGATAGAAGAAAAATTTAAATTGTTGCTCTCGTTGTGAACATAGCATAAGAATTAAAAATTTTAAAATTATTAATTTTTCTTGTTATATTGCCCACAAAATAATGTTCCTTCTTTTCTAAAACTTTTCTTGTGTTCTTCACTTTTTTTAATTTGCTAATTTTATAAAAAGATGATTTAGAAAATAAAATCCAAATCGAAATTTTTTATGCAGCTATGTGTACTTGAGATAATGATATGAGCGATTTGTTTTTATACCCTCCACCACCCCTAGTGGTAAATGAGGTTATACTATAATTTGATAATTTTTTACAAAAACTAAGATAAATCATGGAATAATGCACTGAATAATATAAGATCTTGCACATATTCGTTTTATATGACTAGAAATCATACTGTTTAATTTCGTGAAGATCGGTCCATAATTTACCATAGGTCCCATATAAAGTCTACTCCTGGAAAACGTTTTATACGTAATAAATAATAGGTTAGGTTAGGTTAAGAAGGGTTATGCGCCCAATGACACACCTCCACTCGGAGACCAATGCGGTCCATTGTGAATCCCTTCAGTAAGGAGGTAGAGAAAAGAAAGAATTGAAAAAGGTAAGAAATAAACAGATAGATAAAGTAAAAGATATTAGTAGGTACTACGTAGGAAATTTACTCCCTCTACAGTCCCCTCAACAGAAACAGCCGTCCTATTTCCCTGACAAACCCCAGTAAATCGATTACATCCAGCGATGCACCCCAGTTCGTCGTGAAATCCAGCCATTTCTGTCTGAGACCCTGCATCATAGGACAGTGGCACAGTTAATGCTCAACCGTCTCTAGGTCCTCAGAATCATCGCATAATCTGCAGAAGTCCAGTATGGCATTGTCCCATTTACTCGTAAAAGCAGAACAATGTCCCGTCAAGAACCCTTTAAGTGTCCTGAGACCACTCCTATCCAATCCCAGCAAAACCTTGGTTGCACCTGCGTCCAATCCAGGTCATAGTGCCCTAGACACCCTGCACACTCTTCACATAATGCTCAATACGGGACATATATAGTAGGATATCCAACGCTGCCTGTGGAGTGCTTCTCCTTGCACCTGTGATGCCAAGATGTGCCCTCCTTTGAGCCTTGCTGAGTATCTTCCTATAGCTATCCAAGTTCAACGCATCCCACTAAACAGTACATCCGGTCTCAGTCCCCAGTTCTTACCGATGGAGTTTCTGCATGTGTAGTAGGCGTTGAGTCCCCTTCTCATCCTCTCCTGAGTATTTCTCTTCCAAGACAATTTACAGTCAAGGAAGTTACCTAAATACTAAGCACTGTCCGATATAGTTAACTCGACTCCATCTAGCACAGGTTCCCTAAAACACTCTACCTTGTACCTTCTGGTAAAAGGCACCAATTCCGTCTTCGCAGGGTTTACGCCCAGGCCCCTATCCTTCGCCCTTGCCGAGAGATCGCCCAACATCACCTGCATAATTTCACCGATCTTGGACAGACATTTTCCCCTGACCAGCAGAATTATGCCATCCGCATAGGCAACGATTTTCCTGCCCATGGAATCGAAGGCCCTGAGAATCCCGTTGACCGCGAGCAACCACAGTAAAGGCGATAGAACCCATCCTTGTGGCGTCCCCCTGGTAACCCTCCTCCTTATCCTTTGATCCCTCAGGCCCGAGTTGATAATCCTACTACTAAGCATGAAGACTATCCACTCCACCAGAAAGTCCTTAACTCCCAGCTCCACCAACGAATCCCTAATCGCCCCAATCCTTATGCCTCAGGGCGTGCTCAATGTAACCCACCACCTCACGTAGGGCACTCTCAACAGATTTACTCTTAAGGCATGTTGAGGGTTGCTAATGAGGTAGGTATCAATAAGAATGACTACATACTAATAGGCCTGAAATCTCCCGGCTTCGAGTGACCTGCCCTGCCAGCCTTGGGTATAAAAACTACGCTGACCTCTCTTCACCCCCTAGGCATATATCTCCTACTGAGGCATTTCCTAAATACGATATATTCACCAGCAGAAATAATGCGTCACCCGGGATATTGCAGAGCATGGCCGGAAAAATAGTCTGGGCCTGGTGACTTATACGGGTCGAAGGTATTGACCGCCCATTCAAGCTTTTCCCTTGTGACTATTTCTTCGACACAGGCGGACATATGACTCGATATCACGGACATTTCGTCCCAATGACCATCGCTCATACCTCCGGTTTCCATACACCCAGGAAAGTGCGCCTCCATGTCCGTCGTTCCTTTGGACATACCCCAGGGTCCTAGGATGCTTGGATAAAATCCGTCGGAATCTAGAAAACTCCTTGACATTATCGATGGATTCACAGAACTGCCTCCATGAGAGCCTTTTTTCCGTTTCAGATCCGCCTTATACTTATTGAAACGCACCCTATGGGTGTTCCAATCAGCCGGTGCCCCCGCGACCTTGGCCCTGTTAAACAGCCTCCTTACCATCGACCTTTGAACCTGAAGTTCCTTGGTCCACCATTTGGGCTGTTTACGCCTACCCGGAAATAAACCGGGCAGGACTGCTCATAGCTTTCTCTTAGCAGATGAGTGAACCTGCTCACAACACCTTCTAAATCCATCGGCAGCAAATCGCCCAGGGCCTGTTGCGCCAATCCATTTCGGACCCCTTCTTTTAAAGAGTCTCATTTTGTCCCCCTAGCGTCCCTAAACGGAGTACCCCTAAACAGGTCAAAATTCAGTGTAAGGTAATACGACGATGGTCCGAAAAAGTACAGTCCGTTGCCACCCTCTAGTCCGCAACAAGTTGCTCGTCGCGGTTCACTTATGTTAGATCTATTACTGCCTGCCTATCCTTATTTCTGAAAGTCGGCGTTTTACCCATATTACAGATAATAAGATTGTTAGTAGTTATAAAATCAAACATTAACTCACGGCGCTTCCCATTGGCTATGATGTGTATTGACATCGCAGCCCAATACAAGGATTGTACCTTTCCGTCGGATCAATTGCCTCGTACGGCATATACACCGAAGCCAGTGTAAGAGTGCGCTTACCATTGTCTTCTCCATATACAACGGCCAAATCACCGCATCCGAAAGAATGAGAAATGAGAAAATTCAATTCATTCCCAGTATACACGTTCTTACCTTATCTCTGTAGACGGGACAAACAGAGTGTATCCCGTAACCTTTAATCCGCAAACCTTATTTATCCAAGGCTCTTGGATAAGGGCTAGGTTAGGTTAGGTTGCATTGGCAGCCGTGATCTAGCACAGCTCACGTGGGTCCATTAATTAGTTCCCGTTGTGCTACCATATCACGTCGTCTCCCATGGGTCCTATGAAATCTGGCTGCTAGTATTCCCATGCAGCCAACCGGTCGATTCAATAAAGGAGTGGATCCTGTTAACATCAACATCAGAGATACAAGTTTTATCCCCAAGGGCTATTCGACCAAAAATTTAGAGTCTTAAGTCTCCGAATGCCGGGCCATTACAGAGAAGATGTTCCGTTGACTCATCCTCCTCATCATCGCCGCAACTTCTACACAAGTCATTGTAAGGGAGCCCCAGCCTCTGGGCGTGCCTCCCAATGGGCTAGTGGCCAGTTATAACCGCAATTAGGTTTCTTAGATGATGTCTGGACAGCTGTCCCGCCGTGTCCTTTTTCCATCTATGATGGGCCAGATTTTTCTGGTTTCCCCACAGGTGGTTTCATCGTGCCACCTCTGACTGGCGATAAGATGAAACTTGTGCGCTATAGAAGCTGTCACCTTGGGAGTGAAGTACCTACATAATATGTGGAACCGTCCCGATTCAAGGTGGTGCCTGCAAACGCCAACGAATCCGCCATGCAGTTCCCATGTATGACCCCGTGTCCGGGGACCCAATTAAAGGTGACCAGTGAATGTCTCGCTATCTCCTCCAGAGACATCCGGCATTCTTGGACAATTCTCGATGTGATAAACACATTCTCCAGGGATCTTATGGCCGCCTTGCTATCGCTAATAATGTGAATATCCCTTCCAGATATTTCACCGTACCGGATGCGTCTCGCGGCTGTGTGGATGGCCATTATCTCGGCCTGGATGACACTGCAGTGGTCCGGCAGCCTAATATGAATGCTCCAGCTTAGCTATTCGGAGTATATGCCAGAACCGACACCATACAGTGTTTTAGACCCGTCCGTGAAAATTCGAATCGCATTCGCGGGAATTTGCAGGTCATCATAGTGGACCACGTTATCCAAAATGCTTACCGTTAAGCCAGGATCAAAGATTGGCTCGGGTGTGACATAATCAACATCCATGTGCCAATAAATATCGTTCAGAATGTTAGCATGTCCGATATTGTAATCCCTCCATGCTCCGGTGGCCCTTAGTCTTACCGTTCGCAGCTATCCTTTTCATCAAAATGTCTGGTAGTAACCAGTTTAAAATCGTAAACAATGCCTTAGAGGGGGTTGTTCTAATGGCACCTGTAAGCGCTATCGCCACCATTCTCATTGTACGTTCAAACTTGGTTTGATGACTCTTCGCCTTGAGCGCCGGCCATCAAACAGCTGCCCCGTAGAAAAGAATGGGTTTAATGACACATTCGTATAGCCAGTATACATTCCTCTGGTTAATTCCCCAGTTTAGGTCAATGGCCCTTTTGCAGCAATATAATGCAGTAGCCGCTTTATTAGTCCTGGAGCTGGTATTCATCCTCCAGTTCAGTTTGCTGTCCAATATTAGCCCAAGATACTTGGCGCTGTCAGACAGTTCCAGTGACACCCCTTTTATCCTCGGGGTATTAAATTTGGGAATTTTGTATCTCCTTGTGAAAAGTACCTGTTCTGTTTTGGCAGGATTTAAATCCAGTCGACATCACTGGCACCATTTTGTTAGGACGTCCAATGCGGTCTCCATTAGTTCAGACAATAATCTGAGATCTTTACCCATAGCCACAACTGCGACGTCATCCGCATATGCAACCGCTCTGCAGCTCGTCCTTTCCGTGGCTCTGAGTAGGGTATTTATATTTAGATTCCAAAGTAAAGGTGACAGTACACCACCTTGCGGGGTGCCCCTAGTCGCAACCTTTAAAATGTCCGAGGCGCCCAAGTTGGATTCTATACGCCTGAAGTGCAAGATACTGCTGACAAATTGAATGATAGCTGGGTCGTTTTCCAAATGTCTCATAGCGTTTATAACCGATTCAGGTCTAACGTTGTTGAAAGCGCCCTCAATATCCAGGAATGCAACTAAAGCAAATTCCTTGTAATGCAGGGATCTCTATGTGGCCGACCAATGAGTGAAGCGCAGTTTCAGTATACCTTCCCTTCGTCGGTGACAGGGAATTGTGTCCTAACGATGATCTAATATGAATATCCAAAATCCTCTCCAGTGTTTTCAGTAGAAAGGAGGATAGACTAATTGGTCTAAAGTCTTTAGCCATAGTGTGAGATGTCTTCCCACTCTTGGGGATGAAGACGATCTTATATGTTGCCCAAGTTGATCGGACATGTGAGACTCAGGCAAGCTCTAAACATTGCCAAGAGCCATGGCATCAATATTCCCAGGTTTTTTTGTAGGTCCGCTGGGATAATGCCATCCGGGCCTGGAGATTTAAAGGGATGGAAGCTTGTGACCACCCATTTCACACGATGGCGAGTTATCGGAATATTAGAGATATCCCGAGCTCCACTAAATGTTTCCTCCCTAGGCACATCATCAGTGCAACCTGGGAAGTGTGTATTCATCAGGACCTCAAGGGTGTCCCGCCTGTTTGGGGTCCAGGATCCATCCATCTTTCGTATATGATGGAATAGCTGGTTTAGAGGATAAAATCTTACGTAGCCGACTTGTCTCCGAGGAGTTTTCCACGTCACTGCAGAATTTCCTCCATGACTGTCTCTTGGCCTTCCTAATAAGATTTTTGAATCCATTTATTGAGGTTTTGTAATTGTTACAAACACCATTACGTTTTGCCTCATTAAAGAGTTTCCTGCTTTCCTTGCGTTTTTCAGCAATTTCCGCATTCCATCATATGGGCTTAGCTTTGCCCCTCCTGTCGATTCTTTTACAGGATTCGTTTGTTGTGTAGTGTGCACATACATATAGCGTACCACACTTATCGATAACGCAGGCACACTGCATAATTGTAACTACAAGTGTCAACTACAATAAAATAAATATCAATTTACATCACTTGTAGTTGAAGGCATGTTAACCAAACATTGAGTGACTTACTTATTATTGAGTGAACATAATGAAAGACTCATTGTGATTGGCTAACATGCAACTTTATTGATATTCCTTAGATATCTACACGGTACCGAAAGAGTCAAATGTATAATTATGATAAGCTAGAATAAGTTAGAGAAACTAATCGGTATTCTCATAAGCAGTATATAAACCTTAGATTTTACATTAATAAAGCAGACTTAAAACATACAACCAAATCGGCACTAGCTGCCTTAGTTTTTTTTTGTCTCAGAAGCTTTTGGCAGTTCTTTCGAATGCCTTATTTATTGGCTGGAACCCCTACAGCTTGTAATAACCGAGGGTTATAGGGAATTTAAGTTGTTTATACACACCACATGACAGAAGGAACACCTATATCACCACATGGCGATCCTGCCGACCTGAACTTAGGACTTTCAAAACAACTTTCTACTACAACATTAGAAGAAATCAACGAAATAATTAGCCGTTGGGAGAGGTATCTGGTTTAACAATACATTCCAGAACCAGTACCTCACACAGCACCAAGGTACGAAGCTTTACCAACAAATGCCGGCCCGAAAGCCATAACACTCCAAGTGTATAAGAGAAGACGGAGGAAAAACCACATCGAACAGACAAAAGTGGAAGTAAAAGCTAAGAAAAAACGAGCAGGTAAACAGAAAATAACAGAATTTTCAAGGCGAAAATAAAAGAATTTTCAATTAAACTTTAAACAAAAAATTAATTTTAAATGGTTGGCCCTATTTGGGGAAATAAAATAAAAGATAACATGGGTAAAGTGGATATCCAGGAAAATATATTGAACAACGGCCACGCTGAAAACTCAAAAACCATCATACCAGAACACATGACAACATTAATAATAATAGGTTTAATATTATATGAAGCGTATAGAATAAACAAATATTTCAAAGATTATGTATTAACATATAGAACTAATACTGTGTCCAATGTTTAGTAACAAAAAAAAATTTATAATAAAAGTATATATAATAAAAATTTAAATGGAAGAAAATTTAACAGAACTGAAGGAAATATTAAAAACTCTAAAGAAAAGTCCAGGAAGGACATATACAAAAAAACTATACAAATAAAATTAAAAACTATTGAGAATATAAGAGAACAATTTTTAACAGCACAAATTGAAAAGAAAAATGAAGAAGAAACAGTAGCATTAAAATTAGAATTTGATAACGTTTACAAAAGGATAAAAGAATATTTAATACAAGACACTGAAGAATTAGATACAAAAATGGCATCTTTTAGTTTAGAAACCGTTTCCAAAGCACTACCTCTATTCAATGGTATCTACATAGAATAAGATAGTTTTTTAATCACAGCACAACTAATTAATAAGACACTGTCCACCGAAGCAAAGAAAGATTTTCTTCAATACATATACCATGCAAAACTTACCTCAACACTAAGAACAGCAATAGGAAGTTTGTCAGAACCTAACAGTTTTGGAACTCTAAAAAATCTTTTAAAAAACAGATATAAGAATACCAAAACCATCCCGGAATTACAAAATAGTCTTACCATATTATTCCAAGGAAAAATTAATATAAATTCATACAAAGAAAAAATAACAGCAATAATAGATAATTTAAATCAACTAGGTATTAAAGAATTAGGGAATGAAGTTTCAGAGGCCAAAAAGAATGTAATAATAAAACTAAATAACAAATGAGCACTAGATACATTCAAAAAGGGACTAAATGAAAACTTTAAAGCGACCATATATGCTGCTCGACCAAGTAACTTACAAGAGGCATCCGAACTTGCATTAGAATTAGAGAATGAACATAAATTAAGTCAAAACACTATATTGCAGTTAAGAAGATATCAGACACATGATAACTATCACAATAGAAACCACCATTTCAATAACAATAATTTTCCTAGAAACAATAATTTCAACCAAAGAAATAATAGCAATTCATCTGGAAATAACAATTCCAACAATAACTTTAATCCCAATAGAAACAATAATTTCAACCAAAGAAATAATAGAAATTCATCTGGAAATAACAATTCCAACGATAGACATAATAACTTTGATCCTTATAGGAACAATAACTTCAATACAAACAGTAGAAGAACACAATACAACAATTATGGAAACAGTAGAAACAGACAAATACATTCCATACACTATTCGGGAAACCCAACAGGCTCGGAATACCTAGATATTCCGGACAGCCAAAACTAAAGGTTTACAAAATATCCACTAACAATACGAATTTTATAATCACCAAACACAAAAATAAACAATTGACATTTCTTATAGATACAGGAGCTGACATATCATTATGTCGCAAGCAAACAAGCTTTGACGGAGAACAATATGATCCAGAAGAAAAATGCAAATTAACGGGGATCACTACGGAGGAAATTCACTCATTAGGGACAATAAATCTAGAACTAACACTGACTGAAGAAAAATGCAGTCACCCCTTTCAGTTAGTAAAAGCAGATTTTCCAATAGACACAGACGGCATTATAGGTAGAGATTTTCTACAAAAATATCTTTGTAAAATAGACTACGAAACTTTTACAATATCGTTATTTACAAATAATACTACTATAACCCTTCCAATGCATACAAAAGCTCTTACGTCACTACATATAAAAATACCACCAAGAACAGAAATAATACAAGCGATAAAATTACACTTAACCGAAGATAGCTTAATTTTTAATAATGAATGAAACCCAGGAGTATTTTTAAGTAATTCAATAGCACCCAGCAACGGCATGACACATATTAAAATATTAAACACAACAGACGAGGAAATAAATTTAAAGGGCATTCACTTACAAACTGACTAACTGAAAAACTACGACATATTACGTTACAATTGTGACAACGACCCTAAACGTTTTCAACAAATACTAAATGACGTACAGTTAGACAATAATGATGACTATGCAAAAACAGAATTAATAAATATTTTTGAAAAATATCAAAATGTTTTTCACCTCGAAAATGAAAAATTGACAGTAAACTATTTTTATAAACAAACAATTACGACCTCAGACAATACACCGGTAGACATAAAAAACTACAGACAACCACACACCCACACAGGCATTATTAATGAACAAGTCCAAAAAATGATTAGCGACAATATAAAAGAACTATCAATTAGTCCATACAATGCTCCACTCCTTTTGGTACCAAAGAAAAACACGGAAGACAAAAATAAATGGAGACTAGTAGTAGACTTTAGGAAACTGAACAACAAAATAGTGGATGACAAATTCCCACTAACCAGTCTAGAAGACGTCTTAGACAAACTTGGCAGAGCCAAATGGTTCTCTACACTAGACAAGACCAATTCATTTCATCAAATTGAACTGAACAATGACTCAAGACAACTTACATCTTTTTCCACAGCACAAGGACTTTACCAATTTAAAAGATTACCTTTCGGACTAAAAATTTTTTCAAATAGCTTTTAAAGAATGCTCACAATAGCACTCTCAGGCTTAGAATCAGAAGCATTTCTATACTTAGACGACATAATAGTATACGGATGTAGCTTGAATCACCACAACTAGAACTTAATAAAAGTCTTAGACAGATTGCAAAAATATAATTTAAAGCTTAACCCTAAAAAATGTTGCTTCCTAAGACCAGAAGTAGTCTATCTTGGACACTTAATAACAAAAAATGGTGTAAAAAATACCCATCTAAATACAAAGTAATTAAAAACTATCCAACACCAACAAATGCGGACGAAGTAAGACGATTCGTTGCATTTTGCAATTACTAAAGAAAATTCATACCAAATTTTGCCGACATAGCAAAAGATCTAAACGCATTATTAAAGAAATCAGCAGTATTTAAATGTACAGAACGATGCTAACATGCTTTTGAAGAACTGAAAACAAACTTATGAACCCACCAATATTACAGTACCCTGATTTTAATAAACCCTTTATTTTAACAACTGACGCTTCAAACTTTGCGTTAGGCGCTGTATTATCGCAAGGAGAGATAGGCCAAGATTTACCTATCTCATATGCAAGTAAATCATTACAAAAACATGATTTAAATAAACCTGTAATCGAAAAAGAACTTTTAGCAATACACTGGGGTATTAATTTTTTTAGACCATACCTATACGGTAGAAAGTTCATAGTAGTAACTGACCATAGACCTTTAATCTCCCTATTTTCGCACAAAAACCCTTCGTCAAAAATGACCAGAATTAGATTGGACCTAAGCGACTATGATTTTACAATCATCTATAAGAAAGGACAAATGAATACAAACGCTGACGCACTCTCGAGAATAGAAATAAACTCAGAGACACTAAAAACCATGATACCAAAAGACAATGTCGAAACAGAAAGAAGAACACTAGTAATAACCAGGGCAATGAAAAAAAATGATGAGGAAAATATAATAAGTAAACAAAGAAATGAAGACAAGAATGAGGAAAATAAGAACAAAATATGCATGAAAAGAAAGGTATGGAAAAAAGCATATCTCGAAGTCCGATCAACTTCAAATATGGAAATACGTATCCATGAATGACGTCAAAAATATAAAGAAATTACAATTCAATATTATAGAAGAAATTGAAGAAAAGGATATATTTATTGAAGATAATATAGTGCACATAGGACGTAATGATAATTCTACGAAATCAGTTTAGGCCCGGAAGAAATTACGTACCCAAACAATGAAAAATGAAAATAAAAGGCTAGCAAGATATAGTGATAAATCAGATTCGATACTGAAGAAACTAATATCAAAAATGAATAAAGAGAATATTAAGGAACTAACACTCAAGAGTGAAGATAAAATATTTGAAAACTATAGTAAAGAAGAATTAAAAGAAGCATATGCAAAAATAAAAATAAAAAACAAAAATCCTCAACTAAAAATATGATATATAAAATATAAACTAATTGACGAATTCCACAATGCCACACACGCAGGCCACTTAGGAATTAGAAAAACAGTCATTAAACTAAAACAACGATATATCTGGAAAACCATGAACAAAATGGTAAAGAAATTTGTGTCATAGTGTGAAACTTGTGTCAAAAACAAACAAACAAAACACATAAAAGAACCACTTACATTAACAGACACACCAAACAATAGTTTTGAGACAATTTCAATTGATACTGTAGGACCTCTTCGTATTTCAAACGAGTACCGATACATCTTGGCAATGCAATGTGAGTTGACTAAATTTGTTGTGGCACACCCCATGCCAACCAAAGATGCAGTTACAACAGCAAAAACATTGGTTGAACAAATAATATTAAAATATGGTCACTTTAAGGTACTAAAGTCCGTCAGAGGAACAGAATTTGTGGACGAAACCATGAAAAATGTTTGCTCAATTTTGAAAATCAAACAGATTTTCTCAACCCCTTACCACCACGAGACAGTAGGTTCCATAGAAAAAAACCATAGAGTTTTGAACGAGTTTTTATTAACAACAGCAAATGATTATGAATGGGACAAATGGATTCCATATTTCACGTTCGCCTACAATACGGCACCACATGTAGACACAGGCTACTCGCCGTTTGAATTGGTTTACGGTAAATTACCAGGTTTACCATCGGATAAAATGGAAAACACACGAACATTTTACAATTACGATGATTATGTCCAAGAACTAAAATAGAGACTACAATTCGCCTTAAGTAAGGCAAGAGAACTAATAATTAAGAGTAAAGAAAAAAGAATTAGTAATGACAAATATCACAATAAATTTAATTTAAAAGTAGGAGAATTAGTTTTAATGAAATTAGAAAATAGGAAAAAACATCAAAGTCCATACAAAGACCATATAGGATCATAGAAAGAAATGGTGTAAACACCACAATAGATTATAACGGTACATATAAGGAAGTACATAACAATAATTTAAAACCATATCTTATTAAATAACAAAAACTATTACAACCACATTATAATAAAAATTAAAAGCAATAAGTTGTTAATAAATTTAAGAAATTTTGTAACGGTATCAGATAGATAAAAGGAAAAATTCTTCCCATAATTTTTCTTTTAAGGATGAGGGTGTAGTGTGCACATACATATAGCATACCACACTTAGTCGATAACGCAGGCACACTGCATAATTGTAAGTACAAGTGTCAACTACAATAAAATAAATATCAATTTACATCACTTGTAGTTGAAGGCATGTTAACCAAACATTGAGTGACATACTTATTATTGAGTGAACATAATGAAAGACTCATTGTGATTGGTAAACATGCAACTGTATTGATATTCCTTAGATATCTACACGGTACCGAAAGAGTCAAATGTATAATAATGATAAGCTAGAATAAGTTAGAGAAACTAATCGGTATTTTCATAAGCAGTATATAAACCTTAGATTTTACATTAATAAAGCAGACTTAAAACATACAACCAAATCGGCACTAGCTGCCTTAGTTTTTTTTTGTCTCAGAAGCTTTTGGCAGTTCTTTCGAACGCCTTATTTATTGGCTGGAACCCCTACAACTTGTAATAACCGAGGGTTATAGGGAATTGATGTTCTTTATACACACCACATGACAGAAGGAACACCTATAACACCACAGTTGCCTCCATTAAGACACCAGTCAATGACTCCACTGAGGAGTCGAGCAAGGACACACTGTCTATGAGAACCGGGCACATAGGCAGCTTGTCCCCGAGTACACTCGCATAGATAAACCAGTTGTAATTCTTCTATTCGTGTAGGGTTTAACTGAATCAACTCTAAAGGAAAAATTGAAATCAACATACATGTGATCAGAGAAGGAAAAGTCCTTTGACACGTTCCAATCGCTAATCATATCCGCGAACTTATCACTAATAAGCGTAATATCAAGAACCTCCCTTCTGTTAGTCACAATAAAGGTGGGCTCACTACCCCTATTAACTACTGTTCGGTCGTTTTCTCCTATGAAGTCCAAAAGCGACTCACCTCGTGGATTGACATCCGAGCTTCCCCAGACGTTATGATGTGCACTAGCATCATCACATATTATAATGGGGATGTCGCGCCTGTTAGCATACGACATCGCCTTCCTGGTTGTGGAGTTAGGAGGATTAGCACCCTTGTCGTGTGCCATGTAGCAGCTCATAAACCAAACTGTACTGGTTTTGCATTCTACTGCGTACAGAGTACTATAGCCGTCTAAACTGAGTCCGCAAACCCTGTCTCTATACAACAATGGTTCTTGGATACATATAAGCTCCTCCGTGCCTGAAGCCAATCGGAGGAGAAGGGCAGCTGACGCCGCTTTAGAGTGATGAAGGTGGATTTGTGTAACCTTCATCATAGCTCATCGCTATGGACGACTGTGACGTTGGCATCCTCTGGGTCGTCGTCCGATTCCAGAAGGATGTCCTCATCGTCCGCCACTTCCATCTTACCAAAGAAGTCACCCACAAGTCCACTGACCGATTGAGTGTCTTCATTGGCTGACGACGTAGCAGAATCGTCTTCCATATGCTCCGTTGATGCTGTTGTTGTGGTGGTAGTCACCGGAGCCTGAGGCTTCCCTTTGTCATCACCTTTGTAGACTCGGAGGAAGATAGTTCCAAATCCATAGAATATCTTCCCCTGTGTCTTCCGAAGTGACGGCAGAGAGTCACTGTTTATTATAACAGTGGCCTTCCTGGACTCTTCAACAGATTCAGAAACCCTCACTACTTTCCAGTCCTGTGTGGGTAGCTGGGGGTTACTGATCTGTATTATTTCCAGGATCTCCTTGGGGTCAGATGGCTCATCGTGGATCTTGGCAATAGATCTGGGCCTTTGCGGTACATCGGCCAGAGGTATTGCCTCAATCTTAGCGCCCTGCCAAACTTCCCCCAGGGACTCCAGGGGACTACGTCCGTCCGAGTATTGGTGAGGAAATTTGTTAGTTCGGCCGAATCTTCTTCACAATGGTGCAGGTTATTATTTGCACAACAGCTTCTTTGGTCCTGTCATGCTTCGGATACCGGAACCTGGCATTACCTAGCCTGAACTTAGATCCCCTCCTGAAAATTTCTAAAAAGAAAAGCATAAAACTTTCTGATTGTCGGTCAATAATTTAATAAAGGTTTAAATGTGTCATGCCGTGTACTATAGGCTTATGTATAATACTAGTAGCTGTACTTATTAATATCATATTGCTTGAATTATCTTATTAATTATTCAATAACCTTGATAATATTTCTAATTTTTACTTGTTTTCGTTGAAAAATATGGTCGCCGTAGCCATGGGTCCCAAATAGGGTACACCCTAGAACATTTTTCTTTTTATACTGTGGTGAAGGGTATCAAATTGTCGGGCTTGAAAATTGAAAAAAGGAGTAATAAAATTTTACTATGTATGATTTTTAATTTTAAAGCCAAATTTTTATTTATGTCAATTTGGAAAAATTTAAGAATTTTCAGATCCCAACAGTTGCGCATACTTCGGCTCCTATTGGCACTTATTAATGAAGCTTTTTTGTTTTCTTGGTTTTCTTGAATCTGTATTTTTGTTATTACGAGTAAGGGAAGAATTTTTTTGTTTGACCTTTAAATTTTTTTTTGTTTTGTCTTTTTTAGCTACTTCTTCTTTTAGGTAAAAGTAAAAAATGAATAGGCCAAAGAATCGTTTTGAGCATTTTCCTTTACTTTTTGTCGCTAGCTGGTTAAAAAGCAAATGTCAAAAAATAAAAATAAACAAAATAAGGGATTGGGGTTTTTGCACAAACAAAACCTTGGATATGGTTAGGTTAGGTAGAAAGGCCAGTGCGAAGTAAACTTCACACCCCCACACAGCGACTAACACGATCCATTGTGACGCCTTATTTAGTAATAGAATTTTATTAAGAAAAGAATAATGAAAATAAAGAGAGAAAAGCACAAGAATAGAGAAAGAAGTGGAAGGCAAAAATCGGACAACACACAGCTCCAGTCTTCTGCTTCGCAGTCAGGTCATTCCCATTACGAATCCCGTCAGATTCTCCAGCCCGCATCCCCAGACATTCCCAAATTCGCGCAGGAATCGGTTACCTATCAATCTCAGGGACAGTGGCACAGAAGGTGCTCAACTGTCTCCAACTCCTCCGGGTCCTCACACAACCTACAAACATATATCCGACAAGTAAGATCGCGTTCTCACCGCCATCCTGCCTATCATGCAGTGGGCCGTGTCAATACCTATCATGGTCCTAATGCAGACCATACTTCTGCCCAGCAGCGAATCCGAATCGGACTTCCAAAGCACCGGCCACAGCGCCCGCGCTACCCTGCAGTCCGTGCGGGCCATTAAAGCTCTAAGAGCCGCCTGGCTGTCCACATATATAGTGCACTCCGAGCCCCTGATAATGTTGCTCCTTACCAATTCTACATTACTTTCTGATGTCTAGATTCCCCCGTGTCTTTCATCTTCGAGCCATCAGTGAAAATAGCAAATCCCCTATAAAATCTGCCATGACCTGTGTAGTGCATGTATGTGTCATCGTCAGCAGTTTAAGTGCATGGCCACACAATGAGTAATTTGTTTATTAAACTTCTTATATTACTTTCTTTGTTTATGATTGCCGGCAATGTTTAATGAGGTATCAACTTCATTTTTATGACCCAATTATTCTGCATTCTTTTGGCGTTGAATGATACATGCATGCACTGCATATTAGTATATAAGTTTAGCACATAAGAATATAGAAATGATTATATAAAGAGAAGTCAGTGATTACGGTTGTAAAAACGTTGCGCTTGTTTTATTAAATCAAATCTTTATATGGCGACCGTGACAGGATCGTTGAAAAATTAAAAAAAAAATTTTTTTTTTAGTTTGTTAAAAAAAAAAACGTAAAGCTAAAATAATATAATATTTTATGTGAACTGATTAATTGTGAAAAAGAAAAGTTTTAATTGAGAAGTATGTAAACCAACAATTGTGATAAAAACAGTAGAAACACCACACAAACATGACGTGGTGGAAAAAGATATTAACCACAATACCACTTCTGCTTGCCGGCTATGAAGTTGGTAAATCATCGGAAGAGAGTGATCAGAAAGAGCTAGGGGAAATATTGGGTAATAGTGAATAACGAACATAGTGTTACCGAAACCGCTCAGATAAGCTATCTAGAAATATTCTCGATAGTGGCAGTGTCTTTAATGGCCGCAATTTACCTTACGAAAATAATATGTAAAGCTTTAAGAAGTCGCAATAACAACGACGCTTTACAACAAATATAATAACTATAATTCAACTTTAATCGAAACACCCACAGTGGGAGAAGTAAGCATCAAAAATGACGACGTCGAAAGCAGCAGCACCCTGGGACTAATTTCAATCAAAGACGGTGATGCGCAGTATAAAATTTAAGAAAGTTATTGTAAGTTAAATGTTTTATATAAGTAAAAATAAAATTTTTTTTATTATTTTTTTGTTTGTTAATAAATTATGCAATGGGAAGGTATCATAAAAAGCCTTACCCCTTTTCAAATACAATTTGAACAATCTTATAAATGCTTAAATCAGTCTAGACCAATAAAGCAGGAAACTTTAGAGAAACACTTGCAAAATTTAATCAGAAACTATAATTCAATTAGTGCAATATTGCATGAAAATTACGACAGGTACACTACCCCACACAGAGAAAAGGCGAACATAGTCTTTCATACATTAAGGGATAAATTAATAAAAATTCTCCATAGGCATAACATTAACGCTAAGGTACCATTAGCATTTGGTTATGAGGTAGTTAGAGGTATTGATGAAACAGACGAAAGTGTTGAACTAAAAGCGATAGCAGATTAAGAGATTTTTGCGGGCGATCTGGTAATAAACTCGGAATCATATTCGAAGGACGAGGAACTATTCAAAATGACCGATCCATCCAAATTTATAGACATAGCGTCCAAGATTTTGCCGGAATTTAGTGGCAAATACGAAGACTTACAGAAATTTTTAGACGCTTTATCACTCATTGATTCTATGAAGGGGGAGCATGAAGAGTTAGCTATTCGGTTAATACACACTAAAATAAGTGGACCTAGCCGAGCTTCAATTAATAGCCTCACCTCAATTCAAAGTATTATATGTAAGTTGAAGTTAACCATTAAAGGTGAATCTGCTGAGATGTTAGTAGTTAAACTCATGGCAACAAAGCAAAAGGACAAAACTACCACAAGTTTTGCCCATGAAATAGAAAATCTTTCAAAGTCATTAATGTCCGCTTACATTTCCGAAGGGCTTCCGGAGGAAACTGCTAATAAATATACTGTTCAAAATACAGTAAAGGCCATAGTAAAAAACGTGAACTCTGATAGGACGAAGCTAATTATTGAGGCAGGAACATTTGAGAGTGTGGAGCAAGTTGTGACTAAGTTTCTCAGCTCACAGACAGGGTCTGAAATCCCGAATGTCTTTCACTTCCAAAGTGCCAACAACTACGGCAGATATTGTAACAGATACGGAGGTAACGATCGGTATAACCGGTCTGGTAGGCCCGGACAAAGAGGACGAGGTGGAAATCAATTTAGTAATAATAATAATGGCTCTTATAGGAATGCTGGTTATAATAATCGCAATAACAATAACGACAATAATAATAGCAATAGGGGCCATCGGTACAGGAATGGCCGCGGTAATAACCATAGGGGCCAAAACAATGTTAGGGCTGTGGAGGTTTCGGAAAACTCCGAAATCCCTCAGTAAAGGCTGGGGGAGATAAATCCGGTAGAAACGTAAATAGTAGCAATTTCAGTAATAACGAAACTACCATTAAACCCAAAATTTTCACATTAAATTTAGCTTCGGGTAGTTTTGTTGAGCTTACACTCACTCCCGATAGTAACAAGATTATTTTTCTCATAGATACCGGGGCAGACATTTCTCTCCTTAAAAACAAATTTATCACGTATTCCCTAGACACAGCAATTAAGAGCAAAATTAGAGGTATTGGGCAGGGCAGCATTCAAGCTTTAGCCACATGGCTCGTTTCGTTCAATTTTGGAAGAAAGACAGAACAGCCCATATTACACAGACTACACGTCGTGCCAGACTACTTTCAAATTCCGTGTGATGGAATACTGGGCAACGACTTCATACGAAAGTACAATTGTGTATTAAATTATAGCAGATCTTGTGGCCAGTTTAAAATTAGACCAAGGTCGCAATGCGCGATTAAATTGCCAATTTTGGGGGGACCGGCAAACGGAATTATCGTGCTACCGGCAAGGTCAGAAGTTGTCAGAGAAGTTCAGCTAGCAACGGGTAATGAATCGGTACTTATTCCACATCAACAGATTGACGATGATGTTTTTATTGCAAATACAATAACAAATCTCAAAAACCCAATGGTGTGTTTCGTCAATACCGCTAGCACCACCAAAACGATAAACATGCCAAATTTAAATTATGAGCAATTAGATCAATACGAAATCATCACGCTACCGCACAAAGATGACTCTCAACTGAGAGCAAAGGAAATTCTGGACAAATTAACACCAGCTGAAGTAACAGCCCAAGTTGAAAAACTAATAAAGGACGATTTGGTGGAATCATCCTATTCACCATATAACAGCCCAATTTTACTTGTTCCTAAAAAATCCTTACCTGGAACAACAAGGAAAAGATGGCGGTTGGTAATCGACTATCGTCAAGTGAACAAAAAACTGTTGTCGGACAAATTTCCTCTACCCCGTATTGATGATATTTTGGACCAGTTAGGTAGGGCCAAATATTTTTCGACACTGGTCCTTATGTCCGGTTTGCATCAAATTGAGTTGGACCCCAAGTCCAGGGACATTACGTCATTCTCAACCGACAGGGAAGTATTTCGGTTTAAAAGATTACCATTCGGGTTGAAGGTCTCACCTAATGCATTCCAAAGAATGATGACTATGGCATTTTCGGGTCTCCGACCATCGAGCGCATTTCTATATATGGATGACATTATAGTAGTCGGTTGTTCAGAGGCGCATATGATTAATAACTTGCGGGAAGTTTTTGAAACTTGTCGCAGATTTAATCTAAAGCTGCATCCCGATAAATGCAAATTCTTTTGTCAAGATATGATCTTTCTGGGACACAAATGTACTAGCCACGGCATTTTGCCGGACAGCAACAAATATAATGTAATTAAAGACTACCCGAAACCAACAAATAAGGACGAAACTAAACGTTTCGTTGCTTTTTGCAATTATTATAGGAAATTTATTAGAAACTTTGCTGTCATTAGCAAACCCTTAAACAATTTATCTAAGAAAAAGTAGACTTCAATTGGACGGACGAATGTAGTAATTCATTTAATCAATTGAAAAATGAATTGATAAACCCGCCAATACTGCAGTACCCAGATTTTTCAATACCATTTTACATAACTACCGACGCTAGTAAATTAGCATGCGGAGCTGTACTCAGTCAAAAATACAATGGTACGTTACTACCGATATCTTATGCTTCGAGATCATTTACGCAGGGTGCAGCAAATAAAGCTACTATAGAACAAGAACTACTAGCCATACATTGGGCAATAAACTATTTTAGGCCATATGTATATGGCAGGAAATTTATCGTTCAAACCGACCACCGATCATTAACCTATCTTTTCTCAATGAAAAATCCTTCATCTAAACTTACTAGGGTGCGTTTAGACCTAGAAGAGTATGATTTCGAAATCGAGTATGTAAAAGGCAAAGATAATGTAACCGCCGATGCATTATCCCGAATCACATTCGACGAAATCAAAATAAACAATGTGCACCAGGTCTGCAGCGAAAACTTTAGATAGCATTAAAAATTGCAACAATAAATCGATTCAGGTATATGAAGATATATCAGCGCGCAAGGCAAAAAGACTCCCAAAAATAGTAACTAACAATCAAGTTTGTCTAGTACAAAAAGGAGGAAAAACTCTAATTGCCATAGATAAAAAACAATATACTACTACTAATGAAGAAATTTATTTAGATAAATTTTTCCAAGTGCTCGAGAAACAAGCCAGTTGTAATAATATTGTGGAAATGCAAATATCATTAAATGATATAATATTTAAAAAGGTACCTCTTGAAGAAATAAAAGAAAAAGGCAATAGCTTTTTAAAATTAATTAAAATCGTGATCACGCCTGAAATCGAAATAATAGAAGAAGAAGCTTTGAAGCATAGAATAATGAAGAACTTCCACGAAGAACCTTTAAGCGGTGGACATCCTGGAATCACCAGAATGATAAATAAAATTCGTAGGTATTACTACTGGAAAAACATGACAAAATATATTACTCAATATGTAAAGAATTGCGACACTTGCAAAGCCAACAAGGTTACTCGATACAATAAAGCACCTCTAATAATAACTCATACACCTCTAAAACCATTTCATACAGTCGTTATATATACGGTTGGACCATTACCAATAACAGAAACGTCCAAACAATACATAATAACCATTATCTGTGACCTAACAAAATATCTTATAGCCGTACCAATAGAAAATAAAATAGCAAAAACAATAGCCAAAACAATATTTGAAAATCTGATTCTAGTATATGGATCAGTTAACACTATATTAACTGACTTGGGAACAGAATACAAAAACGAAATACTACATGAACTAACACAACTAATGAATATAAACTTAAAGCACTCAACTCCATATCACCATCAAACGCTACGGACAGTAGAAAGATCCCATAGAGTATTTAATGAATACATACGCTCATACATTTCTAAGTCGCTCAACGATTGGGATCAATGAGTGCCTTTTTTTGCATACTGTTACAATACCACGCCTACGACTACACATGAGTATTGTCCATTCGACTTAGTTTTTGGTAAACAACCAGAACTTCTAAAACCCTTATCTAATAACAAAATAAACCCTATTTACAACTTTGATAATTATATCAAAGAACTGAAATACAAACTACAAATGGCCCATATTTACGCCAGTAAAACTTTAGCAAGACGAAAGGAACTACAAAAGAAAAGATACGATCTAACAACAAATAACACTGACTTAAAAGTAAATGACTTAGTTTTTCTAAAAAATGAATCAGGTCATAAGTTATCAAATGTATACAAAGAACCATACAATATAATAAGTATAGACAAAAACAATAATTGTGAAGTAAAATTAGGAAATAATAAGACAATCATAGTTCATAAAGATAGGCTAAAATTTAGTAAATAGCAATACTAAATAAGTAATTAAAAGAAAACAAATAATAATTTAAGTTTGACAAACTAATGTTTTATATTTAAATAAACATTTTTTACAATGTAGCATAAGATACAAATACAATGTAGAATAAAAAAAAGTAAAAGTTGAATAGTAATAATAATAATAAAAAAGAAATAAAACGGAAAGAAATATTAATGTAAAAAAAAAATATATAAAAAATAATAAACCTTAACATTTAAGTTATTATTAAATAATAATGATTTTAAAATGAATTGTATAATCATTCTTCTAAAAGGGGAGGTGTAGTGCATGTATGTGTCATCGTCAGCAGTTTAAGTGCATTGCCACACAATGAGTAATTTGTTTATTAAACTTCTTATATTACTTTCTTTGTTTATGATTGCCGGCAATGTTTAATGAAGTATCAACTTCATTTTTATGACCCAATTATTCTGCATTCTTTTGGCGTTGAATGATACATGCATGCACTGCATATTAGTATATAAGTTTAGCACATAAGAATATAGAAATGATTAAATAAAGAGAAGTCAGTGATTACGGTTGTAAAAACGTTGCGCTTGTTTTATTAAATCAAATCTTTAATATTACCTCTGACAAACGCCAAAAATCGACCCTAGTGCCCACATAATCCGTGGAGCCGGGCGAGCACAGGTAATAGCCACCAGCACCAATTTCATCTAGATCTGCGAGTGGCCCTCCGTGAAATTCCCCAACAGACTCAAATTCCTCAGTCTAAGAATTCTCCTGGCTGCCATTCCCTGCACATACTTCGTTAAAGGCAGAAGATGTTGAACAACATCCAGGACCGCCTGAGGGGTACTTCTCATGACCTCTGTAATGCCGATCGAAGCACACATCTGAGCCTTAGATAGAAGGTCTCTCCGACTTGCCAGCCTCAATGCCCCCCACCAAACACAGCATTCATACGTGGGTCTAACCACCGAAGTTAACAGCCATCCCACCACTATCGGCCGGAGCCCCCAGCTCCTACCTATCGACGATATGCAAGCACAGTAGGCATTGAGGTCCCTCTTTAGTCTCTCTTGAGTATTCCTCTCCAGTACAGCTTCCTGTCCAGAAAAACTCCTAGATACTTAGCACAATCAGATAGCCTACTCCCCCTAGTACAGGCAGCCTAAAATTCTCCACCTTAACCCTTCTTATAAAAAGAACTAACTCTGTCTTCTCCGGCTTGATTTCCAGACACTTATCAGCCGCCTATGCTGACAGTTCGTGTAGGCGACGACCTTCTGACCTAACCTGTCAAAAAGTCCCAGGACGACTGTGACAGCCAAAAGCCACAATAAGAGAGAGAGAACTCCCTCTGTGGGTCCCCCTAGTCAACGGTTTTCTTAAGCGCTCGTTTCCAGAGACCGAGTGAATAACCCTGCTGCTAAGCATCAGAATAATATATTCTACCAAGAATAACGGAACACTTAACTCACTCAGTGCCTGTCTGATCTATCTATCTATCCCCAAATTATTAAAGGCTCCCTCTATATGTATAAAGGCTCGTTCTATATGCCACCAGGTGTATTCCTTGTCTTTCAATTCCCAATCTATATACACTTATCAGCCGCCTATGCTGACAGTTCGCGTAGGCGACAACCTTCTGACCTAACCTGTCAAAAAGTCCCAGGACGACTGTGACAATATAATAAGTATAGACAAATCGCACTCTTAACAGATCTACCCTTAAGATAGGCGTGTTGAACGCCGCTGATGATGCCGGCGCCAATCTTTGTCCTCAGATGTAGATCAATTAGTGTTTATAATGTCTTCAAAACAAAAGACGATAGGCTGATTGGTCTAAAATCCTTGGGTTTAGAGTGACCGGTTCTACCTGTCTTATGTAGGAAAATAACCTTGAACTCTCTCCTCCCCCTAGAAATGTAGCCTTTCAGCAAACATACCCTGAATAGTTCCACTAGCAGTAGGAGTGATGATCACCGGATATTCTGTAGCATGGCCGGAAAGATACCATCTGGTCCTGCCGATATTAACCGCCCATGTTACCTTATCCAAGGTGATAATATTCCCCACCGCCCTTAACCTTAATCTCATTTGCAGATTCCACTGACTCGCTAAATTTGATCCGCGAGTCCCTCTTCGGCCTTCTAATATCTCCCTTATACTTATTATAAATTATCCTAAAGTTACTCCAATCCTCTTCCCAACGCGTATACTTCGCTGTATTGAATAACCTTTTGACAGTGGCCTACCCGGAAAATTCAGCGGACAAGATCGCTCACAGATACTGGTCAACACCTCCGTAAAGGTACCCACCACGTGCTCCACCCCGGCCGAAGTCGACCTCTAATCGTGTGTTACTCTAAGTTAACTATTCACCAATTCCGAAAAAGAATCCCAGTTTGTCCTTCTTCGATTCATATATGGACACCTTTTTGACTTTTCAAAGTTTAAATTAAAGGACAGACGACAATGGTCAGGAAAGGAGAATCCCAAAGCCACCCTCCAATCATCTACTAAGTCTCTATTGTTCGTCAATGTTATATCTATTACTACCTCCCTATATCTAGTTCTGAACGTTGGCGTATTCCCCCTGTTACAGATATAAAGATTGCCAGAAGTAATAAAATCAAACATAGACTCACCTCTTTTGTTGATGTCGGCTCTTCCCATTGGGTATGGTATGCATCGGCGCCACAACCTAGTAACAGCCTCGAGCCCCTTCTGCCTGAGTGCTCCACCAACTCAACCACTTTCACACCAGGTGGATCGGTAGCCTCATATGGTAAGTCTTACATTTTCAGTTAAAATAAAACCGTTTTCAAATTAAACGAAACCTTTTGGAAATTAAACGAAACCTTTTTCAAAATAAACGAAACTTTAATCAAAATAAATTAAATTTATTCAAAATAACCGAAACATTTTTGAAAATAAACGAAACTTTATTCAAATACAGCTAAACATTTTTCAAAATAAATAAGACCATTTTTAAAATTTTGTAGGGAATTTGTTTTGCTTTGCATTAGGGATTAATGAAGAGCCTGTTCACTCGCCGCTTTAGATGACACTAACTACGTTACCAATACAACTTAAAAATGATTGGGCATGAAATTTTAACTCAGAATTGCCTTCTCTATCCTATTCAGCATAGCAGAATACGGTGGCAAAATGTTAATGTACAGTCACTATTGTCCACCATATGTCTTATGACTTGGGATTTATGGATTCTGGCATTATCCCTAATTAAAAATGAGTTTTGTAGCCTTGGGCTGCTTTCAATTTTATCTAAGGACTCCTGAAGAAATACTTGAAAATGGGGCGAATTCACAGTG
This sequence comes from Pollenia amentaria, assembly GCA_943735925.1. Lineage (NCBI taxonomy): Eukaryota > Metazoa > Arthropoda > Insecta > Diptera > Polleniidae > Pollenia > Pollenia amentaria. Next base: position 38,045,922 of record OX031008.1, on the reverse strand, counting down.
GAAAGATAAATAACTTTATGGTTAACAACGCCAGTATTATCTGTTGTAGCAGTTAGAGCCATGTTCCTTTCCCTAAAGGTTGGCAAAACAACATGAGCTCTTTCATTTTTAGCCAAAAAAAAAAAAAAACTGAATCCCTAAAAGATATTAAAAATGGTTAAATTTTATTTGAAAAATGTTTCAATGTATTTGAATAAAGTTTCGTTTAATTTGAATAAAGTTTCGTTTATTTTAAAAAAGGTTTCGTTGAATTTCAAAAAGCTTTAGCTTTATTTGAAAAAGGTTTTATTTAAACTGAAAATGCTATATACCGATGCTAGTGCCAAGACCGTTTTGTCGCTAGCTTTACCTGTCACAACCGTGAGGTCCCCATTACTGAAAGAATAAATTTGTGCTCATTTCTTGCCATTACACAAGTTCGTAACTTCTCATCCGTGTGGGGTACGAACAATGTGTACCCCTGGCCTTTAATCCAACTACCCGGTTGTTGTTGATCCAGGACTCTTTGATTAAGGCCACGTCCACGTTGGTATCGATGAGTTGGGTTACTAGTTCGGTTGAGGCTTTCTTCATTCACAGTGATGCAGGCTTGTCTGCACCACTTTCAGCCTCTTAGGGTCTATCATTTTTGGGAAACCCAAATTTTTGGGAAACCCAAATCTGATAGACCCCAACCCAAATATAGCAACCCTACTTATCGACTTCAACTTCCTGGATATCAAAAATCAAAAAATAAAAAGCTTCTATTTGATAGGTGCTTTTAAAGGCTGGTTATATCTTACGAAACTTTTTTCCTGAAACAAAACAGTTTCTGAGTTTGTATTTACATATTGATAATTATTTTTTTTTTTTTAATAAATTTAAACACTTGAAATAACTTATAAATTTTTTCTTTTTTCAGATTTCCGGAGAAGGGTCTTTGTAGACTTGTTCGACATTATTGTTTTTAATGTTATCAATTTATTTAAAAAATAGGAATAGTTACCGTATTTATAATATACTATAGTTAGAATGCGGCCCGATACTCCCCAGAGGAGTAAAAGGGACATATATATATATATATATATGTATGTATATTTATATATATATATTTATATATATAGTTACAATTACAGTGCATAACAATTAACCGATTGTCTCTTATTATTGGATTATGTTAATAATTAAATTATTGCTGCTTACAAAGTATTTGTACTCGGTGCTATAATATAAGAAATTAAAATTTGACTGAATTGCAAAAATAAAACACACATATATCTATATTTGAATACAGTATTTAAGTTAAGCGATTAAAACAACAGAAGAACAAAATTATAACTTAAACAATTTTTATACATATATTTTGAAAATATAAGTATTAATAAGTTTACCCATAATACGTGATTTAAGTTTAAAAATTTTAACTTTTTTACGAATGTCGAACGAGTGTGAACGAATAAAACTTTTTAGAAATTGATATTAACAAGTTTGAAATGCGTTACTATAACTGTTTTAATGTTGAAAATTAAACATGTTTACTTTTGTCAATGGCGGAGTTCAGTATGTAGTGCAACTGGTCTTGCGGAAGAGTAAATGCAAAATATCGGAGCACTTTTATTTAATTTAACGGAAACTTTGTGTATTTTGTTGTTGGATTTAACAAAACAGCTACGATATTTTGCATTTCCTCTTTCGCTGAACACAGAATATGTCACATAATTGCAAATGCAAAAATCTACACTATCTACAAAATATAGATTTTTTTAATATATGTACATATAAAAATGAAATTACAAAAGAAATAACAAAATTTCTTATTACATGTAAAAATAAGTTTTCCACTCGTTATGTTGTTGCGAAAAATTTTTTACAATCTTCTAAAGTTTCAAATTAATAAATATGGGCTAAATTTAAGAGGCAATAAACAAAACTGTCACATATGTTTAACAAACGCATATGCACACATTAAGTCAACGATCATACACAAAAAGTATTTTCGAAAATAATTATTTAGTGTCAAGTAATCTGAAAAAAAAAATATTAAATACAAAAAAATCCACGGCCAAATAAATATTATGATTTAATCATATACATACAACTATGTCTATTAATATAACAAGAAAAATGAGTACTAAATAAATCTTCTCGATGTTTACAAATAAAAATGTTGTAAAATTAATGTCTATCTTCGATTAGTTGAAAAATCCTAAAAACGAAAAAGATCGTCTATGATGGTGTTTCTTATACAATGGTATTAGGTCAAATAGCAGTTTCAAAAAGTTTTTTTTTTCTTTGCATCAAGTTTTATTAGTACCTTTACAGTGGCATACAACACACACATACATACAAATGGTCAAAAAATACGGAAATAGGCAAAACATTAAAAAAAATATTTTAGCGATACATTTTAATATTAAGTCTAATTTATTTGATACATACTAGGTAATGTCTAATTCACAAAAAAAAATATTGGCTCCAGAGCGCCTTGCTTTCCGGACTTTTTTTGGTACTACAGTAATTGACATATGAGTTCCCTCTGTGTCAATGCTTTTTAGCTCTTTTTTATTTTTTGAATGAAACAATCTACATTTTTTGCACGGTATCCTTTTTTTTATAAAAATTTCTCTTTAAATTTGCCCAAAAGGTTTCAATGGACCTAATCTGAGGAACGGCACAAAATTGATGTTTCTGCTATTCAAATTGTCAATTGTTGCCTTGGCGTAGTAAGATGACGCTACCTTTGGCCAAAAAACTATTTTATCATTTTGATGATATTTTTCAAGTTTTGGTATACATTTTTCATTATAAACATTTGCATTTACTGGCAATCCGTCCTTGAAAAAAAACTGGTTTACTGATACTGTTTCAGGACCAAAAGTTTATAAAATAATTAACGCACAATGTTTATACAAAACTTATTTATTAAATACTATGTATATGAAACAAAAGGTTTTAAACGTAAAAACAAAAGTAATAATAATTTTCATAGGAAAAATTATACATATAATATCAAAACCTATTCGATTAAAATTATATTAAATCAATACAGTTTGCTTGTGCAAACCCGCACCCTTCCTCAATCGGATTCCACCCTTAGTAGAGCTCTTAATTTTTTAAACTTAGGTTTAGAAAGTGGTTTTGTCATAATATCAGCTATTATATCATTTGATGGGCAATATATACAACTTATATGTTTCTAATCTATGTGATCCTTAACGAAATGAGCTTTTGTGTCAATGTGCTTTATTCTTGCACTTAGTTTTTGTTCTTTAATCATATGATAACAGCTTTGGTTGTCTTCATATATTACAGTTGGGGATTTCTGCATTATTTAAATACCATCTAATAGTTTTCTTATCTAAATAGCTTCTTTGCACGTTTCAGAAAGTGAAATAAATTCAGCTTCCGTTGACGATAGAGCAACAAAAGTTTGTTTTCTGCACGACCAACTTATTGTGCCACCATTTATTTTAAAAATGTAACCAGACTTAAATTTGCTATCGATCATACGAGTATCTTCCGCCCAATTTGCATCTGCGTAGCCAGTTAGAATGTTTGGATTTACATTTCTAACACTCATTCTTAGAAAATATTGTTCAGTACCCTTCAAATATCTAAGTACTCTTTTCTACTCCGACGAATCTTCTTGAGTAGGGGAACTTACTTTACGAGCAAGTATTGAAACGCTTGCAGCAATATCAGGTCTAGAAATAACGCTAAGGTATCGTTACGATCCTACTAGCTTTTGATATTGATCGTTACTTAATAAATTTTCAGAATCACTTTTACCATATGATCCAATATAATGGGTATTGGGATATTTTTGAATCTTGTAAGCCAAATTCCTTTACAAGATTTCTTATATAAGTGGATTGACGAATGCAATAATTAGAATCTTTATCTTGAAATATTTCGATTCCTAAATAATGACTCACCTTTCCAAGGCAATTTATATCAAATTTTGATGATAACAATTTTTCTACCTTTAAAATATTTGATTCCCTTTGAGTTGCAACCAAAATATCATCAACGTAAATTTAAATATTGACTAGCCCTTCCTCGTTGGTGTATTTTGTGTATAGGCATGGATCCGCTTCACACTGACTAAATCCCCCTGAACATATGCCGACATGAAGTGACTTTTTCCACACGTGAGCATCTTGCTTGAGCCCATATATGCTTTTCTTAAGCTTGCATACAAGTTTGTTCCCTTCCTCAAATCCAGGTTTTTGTTTCATGTAGATAACTTTCTTAAGATCTCCATTTAGAAAGGCAGATTTTACATCAAAGTGAACTATTGACATTTTCTTGACACCAGCGTCAGATAATAAAACTTAATGTTGCTTGTTTAACAACAGGTGAATAAACTTCATCGTAATCATCACCGAATTTTTGAGTAAACCCACGAGCAACTAAACGCGCCTTAACCCTCAGCGGCTTACCTTCTACATCGCGTTTTTCCTTATACGTCCATTTACAGCTTACGATATTAGCATTAGGCGGAGCAGACACCAACCCCCCGTATTTGAGCATTTTAAAATTGTGTACTCTTCTTTCATTGCAGCAACCCATTTTTCGCTTTCTTCAGATTTCAAAGCTTCTTTATATGATTTCGGTTCCACTATATACATATTTATATATGGAAATTGTATTATAACCACAACGATCTGGATGTTTACTCTTATTCTTCGAAATCCTTGAGGACTTTGTACAACCAACTCTTGATCTATATTTTCCACCAATGTTTTATTTTTTATCTAAATCGACGTTTAAATCTTCGTCTGCAGGAACAAATTCTTCAAGGCTTTGAAATGATGTATCATCATCAGATATAATATTGTCATAGTGATCCCCTTTTTTCGAATTCTTCAACAACTTCTGAATTATTTGCTTGATCAAGTGAATTAATATTTTTAGAAGCGTCGGGCTTCAAAAACTTGACATCACGGCTTATAGCGACGACATTATTGTAAACATTAACCATACGATGACCTTTCGAATGCTCATCATACCCCATAAAAACTAAGACTTCTGTTTTGTTATCTAATTTTTGAGGTTTCTCTTTAGGTATAAGAACATGTCCTTTTTCACCAAAAATTTGAAATTTCTCAACATCAGGCATCTTGTTTTCCTATAATTGATATGGAGTACAGTTTATTGATTTCGAAAAACATCTGTTCTGAACAAAATTTGAGGTGTTAATGGCCTCTCCCCAAAGCTTTTTCGGTAATTTAGCTTCAGTAAGCATACACCTGGCCATTTCAGTTAAACTTCTGTTCTTTTTTTCAGTAATTCCATTTTGCTGAGGACAATAGGGAACTCAACATTGATACTGGATACCTTTTGAATCGACTTAACTTCCGACATATTTAGCCGTACATTCCCTACCATTATCTGATCTTATAATTAATGAATATCTAGATTCTTTCTTCTATTCTTTACTAATTCAAGATAGCATTTAAGTTTTTCGAAAACTTCATCTTTAGAATTTAGTAAATAATCAACTGAAATCATCAATAAATATTAAATAGTAACGTTTTTTCCAGGGCTAACCGTTTGCATTGGCCCACAAACTTCCGTTTGTATTAAATTTAAAATCTTTTTTGATTTAAATTGACTTTCTTTACTAAATTGTGCCTTTGTCATTTTACAATTAATGCAAACCTCACAAGATTTCTTCACTCTACAGTTTACTAATTTTCAAATGACTTAACAGTTGTCTTTTATCCAGAGTACCGAAACACTCGCTCATTCTTCATTCATGAGGGTGAGGAAAAAAAATATTTTGAATTTCCTCACTCATGAGGAGTGAGCAAAAACAAAAAATTCATATGTGATTTTTCAGATATGAAAAATTTGAAAAAATTCACGTTCAAATTCTTTACAAGGAAAAAAATGCAATTTGCCCAACCATTTCCAGCATGAAAATCAAGTAGTAAAGAGGCCTTATAGAATCCCTTTTTGCAGGTATAAGATCTCCCAACCGCATTCCAACTTTAATACCAATTAACAAGGTGTGTCATTGTAGACCAACACCTTGCACTTATGCATCTATTTTAAACATTTCTGGAAGGGCTTCTGAAAAGATTTAAGAATAAAGCTTTATCCAAGTTTAATTGTTGTGGTTAATAATACGAAGTGAGTAAATTTATAACTAAACTTGCGACAGGCCTTATCTTAGAATAGAAAAATTTTAATTTGTAAAATATTTAATAAAAACCTTTCTAAAAGACCTTTTCAAAGAAGGCAGAGTGGAATAAGTAAAAGTTTACTAAAGTTTCAATTGTAAACCTTTTTAAAGGCCTAAAAAGTGAATCGCTTGCAATTTTCCCTGCTGGGCAGTAGAGGTCTGCACAAATGTATTTGCTAGCCAAATGATTGTTGTGTGTGTATTTGATATTCAAATCAAATGTGTAAAAAAATGAGAGCTAGTCATTCACGCTCAATCATTTTAAATGAGAGATCAACACAACACCGTTCATGAAAAAGTGAGCCACATACACTAACACTAATTGTGTGTGTGTCCCTGTTATTGTTTATTGTTTGATGAACTCAAATTCATACATCTTACAATAAAAAAAACCTGAGTTAAGTTAAAAATCACACTAATCATTCGTGTATTTGTTGTCTTTCTTGTTTTGTTCAAATTGGTTTTTCCCCTATTTGATAATTTTCCCTATCGTTCTTTCTTTTTGTACGGGCGTATGTACGGGTTATGCTTTTTCTCAAGTTGGGATTTACCTTCAGTTGATATTGAAATCAGAAGAAATAAATCGGTGGAAAAAGTGTACATAATGAAGAGGAAAATTAAAATTTTAACAAAAAAAGTAAAAAAATAAAAAATGCAAACCGTCAAAAATTTTACTAAAATTATCGATAAAAAAATTAAATAAAGTAAAAAAAATGTAAAACTGTTCAACTTAAAACTTAAAAAAATTATCAAAGCTAAGAAAGAAAGCTCGTTATAAAAAAAATAATCTATTAACGTTTAAAAATAAGTTATAAGTTCTCTTGACTTAAAAAAAAAAATTAAAACAAAAAATTAACAAAAATTTCATTTCTTTAAAAATATATTTAAAACTACTTTTTGCTTCTAAAAAGTTGGTATCACCTTTAATGCAATATCTTTTAACTAATATTTTGTTTTCGGTACGGTAAAAAAATTTCGAAAACACAAAACACATGTTGTGTTGATAAAACACAATATGTACATCGCCACACAGGTGTATTTACTCGTGTAAAAGAGCATATTTGTTATTTATACCTGTATAAAATATTTCTCTCACATAAATAATTGAACGCTTTGCACAAATAGGTTATTTCTTACACACAATAAATGGGTCATTCTTAAAAAACATGACCAATTGGTGTCCCCAGACTTTACTATTTTATATTTTGTTTCTCCAAAAAGAAAATAGAAAAATATCTGCATTTTTATAAATTATTATCGTTTCTACGTTACTATATTATAAAAAAAAATAATTAATTATCTGAAAATAACTTAAAAAATATTTTTAATGTCAAAGGCTTAGCAAAAACCTGTGTCCCGAGCCAATTTATAAAAATTTAATAGTTATTTTAAGTTAAAATAAAATTGAAAAAAAATAATATTTACAATTTTTGTTATTCAGTTTGTATATATTAATACCATATATAGAAAAGAATGATGAAAAATAATTTTTTTGTATAACTTTTTTGAAGAAAAATCTTGTCCCCAGGTTTTGGCCCACCCATTTTATTGAAAAATGTTTGTTAAACGTTATAACGCGTATATTTCTCTTATGCTTCTCCATCATAACTTAGCTTAAATCAACAAAATGTGTTTTTAACTGTTCAGTCTTGTTTAGTGCGTGGTTGAGTAAGCAACTTAATTGTAGGCCGGGTGCGTACCCTTATTCAGTGTCAACTCAAAAAGTACGAAAAAACAGAAGTTAGGAAGAACATGTAAATCAATTAAAATAGATAATCATTCATTCAAAAAAGCAAATTTCGATCTACCAAAGTGAAATACCATTTGGTTTAAGGATTGATGTTTGACTATTGACGTCGCCCGGCCTCAATAGCCGAGTGAGTAAAACGGCAAACCCCACCGACGAGATTGTGTGGTTACAATCGAAACTAGTCTGGGCAACCTGTCCGTGAACGCCTGGGTTCAAATCTTAGCGCAGTCAAGAATGGAAAATTATCAATAAAAAAATTTTAATTAATTTCATGTTGTAAAATTCCTGTCTTCATAAAAATAATTTAATGAAAATTAAATTCAATGAACTTAAGCCTAAATAAAAATATCTAAAATTGGATTAAAAACTATTGATTACTTTAAAAACAAGGGCTGTTCTAAGTACCCGAGTACTTGACACTTTTACAACTCCAAAAAATTAATATAACAAAACAAAGTTTCAAAAGTTGGTATTTAGCCATATAAATTCTTCACAAGCAAGTTTAATTAATTAATATTTATTAATTTTTTGTTTATATTTTAGTTTTATTTCAACTTTTCTTTTTTTAAACCATTTTTTCACAATTTGTATGCCTTTTGTTTGCTACTTTTGTTTGTTTACCTTTTAAAACGTACATATGTTTTTTTGTTTTACTAAATTTTCCTGCAAAAATTTCTGCAGTAAAAATTTGTAAGTACTCAGTCAAGAACTGTCACTTTTCGCTCTCAATTTGTGTTCTCATTTACTGTATTTTGTGTACGCGAACGCAATTTAGTAAAAAATAGTAAAAACTAAATAAAAAATATTATTATGACAGAATATTTATAGTTTTTTATTTCTAAGAATTAATCAATAAAAAAGTCTTTTTCAAAATGTTCAATGATACATTGCCTTGCATTTAAGCAAACGATATTCTTTGATGCTTTTAAAAGGGAAAGTTTTTTCTTAAGCAGACATAAAGGCAAAACTCATTGAAAAAAACTCCAAGTACTCAATACGTGTTGTTGTTGTAATACAGTTTTGGTTTTACAAACCAAAACACTGGGTTTTTTCGTTGATAAAGTTTTTCTTAAGTAGGTAACAAATATTTGAAATTAAAGTAAAAAAGGATTGTTTTGCTAAAAATTATGTGAAAACAACCTTTATTCGTAAAAGCAAATGTGACAGTAGGTATAATTATTGGGTAATGCCAGTTTTTGTAAATTCAATAATGTACCTACAATTTGTATGTGGGTATTAAGCAAAGTTGTAATAAAACAAATTTTATGTGTTACTATTTTTTATGTTTCCATTTTATAACCGAGCTCAAAGTATAACCAAACCATTTTTTGGTAACTATTTAACGTAGTTTTGACCTGTTATAATGACTTAATACAGTTATGCAGGCATACGCAGTGCGCATTTTGGTATTTTTTAAAAAATGTGATATCCTACCATTAAGTAGAATTCGAATTTATGCACAGATGTGAGAATTAATTGTAATGTTACTTTTTCTTATTGTACATTTGGCTTTGTATTGTGGTTACCTGTTTATCATTGTACCAGGCAATAACTGCAAAAAAAATTGCAACAATGCCAAAAAAAAACAGTTCAACATAGAAAAATTTGTGTCGAACAATGCATCTTCAAACAAAAGCACTTGTTTAATAACATCCTGCAAAAAAGAACTTTGTGGAAAGATAAAATCGAACATTAAAAGGCATTATAAGCTTGTTCATCAGCAGGACATCAAAAGTGATAATGAAAGTGATAGTGATGATGTCCCTGTTTGCAAAAAATATAAAAAAAAAACAATAAAGTAAGGCACAACAATTGACAAAACTAAATGTTGAAATGTTGTATTGGATTGGTGACGAAAAAAAATATTCCCTTTAGAATATTTGAGGACCAAGAGTGCTTTAAAAAATTAATTGAACCGTACGAGCAAAAATTCAATACAAATTTAAACTCCAGTAATATTGGAACCATATTGGAAAAGGTAGTCATATAAAATTAGAAATAACCGCTTTAGTAAAGCATAAAATGATATGTCTAAAAATAGATATTGCTAGCCGAATGGAAAGAAATATAGTCGGTATTAACATACAATACATTAAAGATTACAAAATTTGTGTTAACACTATTGGTAAGCCAATAAAAAATATACACTTTGTTTTTTCTACTCCAAAACGTTTTAGAAATTTATTTCTTGTTTTTTTAACTAACTAATATTTCTTAAAAAAATTTCTTTGTTTAAATTTTGTTTTACAGGTATGATACAAACAACAAAACGAAATACAGCTACGAATTTAAAGGAGGAAATTCTTAAGTGTCTTGAGGAATATAACATTGGTATGCATACAATTTACTCAAATACAACTGACAACGGAGCCAATGTATTGAAGTTATCAAGATTGTTACAATAAATGCAATATGAAAATATAGAATATGAGGTTGACAATGACGTTGCAGAATCTAATCATATTTAGTCTCATATCTCATCTGGTTTTTTCGATTGTACGTTGTGCAGCCCATACAGTTCAATTAGCGGCATATGATGTTATAAAAACACTCGAAAGCGACATCGACAAGCCTGCATAACTGTATTAAGTCATTATAACGGCTCAAAATTACGTTAAATAGTTACCAAAACATGGTTTGGTTATCCTTTGGGCTCGGTTATAAAATAGAAACATAAAAAATAGTAACCAATAAAATTTGTTTTATTACAACTTTGCTTAATACCCACATACAAATTGTAGGTACATTATTGAATTTAGAAAAACTGGCATTACCCAATAATTATACCTACTGTCACATTTTCTTTTACGAATAAAGGTTGTTTACACATAATTTTTAGCAAAACAAGCCTGTTTACTTTAATTTCAAATATTTGTTACCTACTTAAGAAAAATTGTATCAACGAAAAAACCCAGTGTTTTGGTTTGTAAAACCAAGATTGTATTACAACAACAACACTTATTGAGTACTTGGAGTTTTTATCAATGAGTTTTGCCTTTATGTCTGCTTAAGAAAAATCGTTCCCTTTTAAAAGCATCAAGAAGAACAGTATACATATCGTTTGCTAAAATGCAAAGCAATGTATCATTGAAAATTTTGAAATATACTTTTTTATTGATTACGATTCACGTTAAAAATTTTAAAAAAATTTTATACTTCCACCTTAAAAAATATCCAAGCTATTAACAAAATCAAAAATGGCTATTTAAATATAAAAAAATATAATTTCCTTAAACTACATAATTAATAATCTTAATGAAAAAAAATTAGCAGAGTATTTGACATGGTGAAATTACTAAAAGGTGGCCTCTGTAATAACACAAACATAATAATACAAAATCTACAGCAGGGAGAAGGCGAATTCAACTACAGGTGGTGTCGATACTACTACAATCCAAAAACAACAGAAACAACACAGGGTATTTTGCATTGCATTGTTAGTGTTTACTGTCCAAAATGTCAACCATTCCTAACAAAACACTAACAAATCAAAACAAAGTAGCTCGAACTGTCAAAATCAGATGGCGTTTCGACATTACCTGTAGTTGAATTCGCCTTGAGCAAGGATTTCCAAAAATTTTTTGGTTGTGTAGTATTGAGTACCAGAGAGTAAAAAAATTGAGAGAATGCATTCATTTACAGCCGAAATAAAATGTTAGTAATATATTTTATAAGTTGTATAACACAAAGGTACAAAATTAAAAATTTTTTGTGTCGATAAAAAATTTGTAGCAATTCTGTACCAATTCAATGTCGCTGATTTTAAAACTGCACTTTTTTTTATTCGGAAGCTTTTTGACTCTAAATCAGTTTCAAATATCTTATCAAACAATTGTAAAAAAATTAAAAATTTTTATGTTTTAAAAATTCATAAAAAATAAATATTGCACGCAAATCACACGTTTAATAACATATTCCGTTCCTTCCTTTAATGTTACATAGCATATAAGGCATTGGATGTTACCAAAAGCGTTTTTGACCGCACCATTTTTTTTTAAGTGCCATCACAAAGTTTTTTCTGTTAACCTGAAACAAAAATATGTATGTGCATAGAAATGGATTTCCCTGGCCTATTTATTCAAAAATAAAATAAATTACATGAGAATTATAACGTGAAAAAGTTATTTTAGTAAAAAGTTAGGGTATTTATAGTGGTAAGTAAAATAGAAAGGGTATTCACGTTGTTGGGTAACTCATACTTCAAACATCTGTGCATACATTTTAATTCTAGCTAATGGTATATCATAACTTGTTACAAAATACCAAATGCGCGCCTGAGTTTGCCTGCAAAAATGTATAAAGTCATTATAACAGGTCAAAGTTACGTTAAATAAAAACCATAAATTAGTAAGGTCAACTCTTTGGACTCGGGCATATAATTGTAGCATAAAAAAGTAAGCAATAAAAATAGTGTGAAACAATAAAGTTTCATTAATACATCAATAAAACACATCTTCTTACCCAAAAATTTTACCGCTGTCACATTTGGTTTTATGTGTATAGATTTACACATAAATTGTAGGAAAACAAGACTTTCCTACTTAAATAATTTCTGCATTTAGGTACGTCTTTTTAACGAAAGAAAAAGGGATCCTTTTACAGGCATCAAAGAATTTTTTTCACAAACAAAACACATATCGTTAGCTTAAATGCAAAACAATGTAGACATTATTTGAAAATTTGAAATTTTTTTTGATTAGGATTCACGTTACATATGTATTTTTATATAATTTTAAGGTATTTACAAAATTCAAAACGACGTATCATCAAATACATATATAATTTTTTTAACAGCATAATGTATAATCACACTCAATAAAAACATTAGCAGAGTTTTTAATTCTTTTTATAAGAACACATTAATATTTTTAAACACCAAAACTGGGTAATCTGTTTTATAAATATTACCACGGTGTTAGTGGAATTAGTGATCAGATAATAATTTATAATAATAATTTTTAGTATTGCATAAGAAAAAGTGCTGTAAAATTATAAGAACCGAATCCATATACGTATGTAAAATAAAACTATAATAAATGTTACTATCAGCTTCTTCCACATAGGACTGTTAGACATTTTGAAATTTTTTATCTGATATATTAAAAATTGCTTTTAAATCTCAAATAATTACCATTTTACAAAGTTCTTTGCTTTGCATGTAAACTTATGAAATGTTACATTATTCTACATTTAAGTCTCAAAATTTAAACTCTAAATAAAAATTGCACGCAAGGCATTGGGTGTTACCAAAAGCATTTTTGACCGCACAATATTTTTTGAGTGTAAGCTGAAACAAAATAATATAGCATCCGCTAGACATGTACACTTGTCGAAGTCACATCGACGACTGAATTGAAGAGTATAAAAATATGTGTTAGTAGTGGTGTACAAAATTGTGCAAAGAAATGGTAACACCTGATCTACAGGCAATTTGTTTTTGTTTCATGTGTATCATCAACAGCTATGGGCACCACTACATTGAAAGCTTTGCATGTGTGGCATTGTATTGGTTTGTTTATGTTTGCATTTGTTGATTTTTGTACATTTGTACGCTTTGTTTTTTTCTCATTTCATGACATGCGACGCACGTCTGCTTCGTTCGAAATGTTCTGCTAGACTAAGCACAATTTCTTTTCTCTGCTTCGCTCATCAATTTTGTATATGTACACATCGTTCGCTCTTTTTGAACTTTGATTTTGAATTTGCCCATAGCTGATCATCAACGTCAAAAAGCTGATACAAAGTAAACAAATAATGAAAAACAAATTATAAAAATTTTAAAATTATTATTTATGTAAAAATATGAAAAAATAACAAATATTATATAATTAACTTTGTCCGTATTTTATGATTTATGTCGCTGTTGTTTGGTAATATGACTGGGCAAGAAAAGATATTTTTAAAATTTCCAATTTTCAAGAAAAAAAAATACTAAAAATGCATAGGCTAAGCCCAAGAAGTTGTACATCTACTACGTGGATTTATTTTTATTATTTGTGCAAGACGTTTGCTGGAAAAAGAGAATATTTCACGCAAGAAGTTCCAACATAATATGTATATTAAACGGAAGACAAAATCTTGTCCGAGATTAATTTGTAAATGCACAAAATGCATAGCCCGCACAATAATCTCAATGTATATAATGTGGATTTCAGTTCCTTATTTATGTCCTGCGTTTGCTACAAATAGAGAGTAAATACGCATTTTTGTTTTTTAAATTGTATGAAATGTTTAAACCAATATTTTTTTATTATAAAATACAAATATTAAAAAATTTAAAACACAGAAAAAAAGAAAAATTCAAAACACAAAGTTCAATATACTTTGACAAGTTAATAACAAATAGAGGTGGGAAACTATCGATAGTCACAACAATTGATATTTACGATAGTATGTTAATGAATTATCGATAGTATCGAACTCTTTACTGTTAAATTAAATTTTTTAAGTACTTGGCCTACGTCACACAGTTTGGAAAAAATGGAAATAATTCTATATTTTGTAAACGGTTAGTGGGATTGGCATAAATATTCAGGTGGCAAGTAAGGACTTCAACACAATTTAAGTTTAAAATAGGCCAATAATACAATTGGCCAGCAGTTTTTGATGTTTTTTTAATAAAAGAAAAATTTATAATAAATAAATATAAAAGAAAACGTTTTTAACAAAAAAATTTTAGAAAAGCCAAAAATATCAGCAAATAAGACTACAGAAAGTCTTATTTGCAACTATATCAAAGCTTAAACAAAATTTCAACTATAAAACAGTGTGTTTATCTTTTCTTACATTCCCAAATTTTCAGTTGTTTTTATCAAGAATAAAAATAGGGAATTAAGCACAACAAATAAAATCTTTTAAATAATTCTATTCCCAAAAAAAACTTTGATAATAAATTTATTTTCCTTAAATATATTTTAATTGTTTTTCTTTATTTCGCTGTAAATGGGTTAATGGAGTTGTCAAGTTTGAAAGGTAAATTCTCAAACTGTTCCATGATACCAATTTTTTTTCCGATTGGACAAGTAATATTAGAGATACATAAAACGAATAATATATCCAAAATTTGGGGGCTCATAACCTGGGCAATATTGGTCGCTACTCCCAGCAAAAAACATCATTAGTGATATAATATTGGAGCCAATATTGCAAGTTTGGGCAAACTAGTTTTTAGCCATATAAAACATTACCAGAAAATGCTCTGAAAAAAACAAATATTAAAGGATGTGCTACAATTACATGTGTCAACAACTGAAAACGCAGTAAGTTGGAACTTTTTGGACTTTAACGGCATTTTTAACAAAGAAGTAGAAATATATAAATTTTGAAAAATTTGCTATGATTTTAACGAAACTGTGTTAAAACGATTCGAGCCAATTAAAAGTCAATGAAACCGGCGCCGCTGAACAAAAACAGTTGACAATTTACCAAAAAAATTCAACGATAGTATCGCTATCGAAAAGCGACTATCGATAGTCCAATGGGAACAGAACTATCGATAGTACTATCGATTGTTTGCCAGCTCTAATAACAACTCCAAAACACACTTGACAAGATCAATACACGAACACATACAATCAAACAATGAACGGCGGGCTTACCGAGGCCACCTTTTAGTAATTTCACTATGGTATTTGATATATTTTTACGAACACATTAATTTTTTTTACGTCAAAAATGGGTATTCTGTTTTATACTCTGAACGTGTTAGTGGAATATGTGATCAAATTGTAAATTATTGCATAAGCAAAAAGAAAAACTACTGCAAAATTAATATAAGCCGAATCCATATATATACATATATATATATATATATATATATATGTATGTATTGCAAAACCTATATTAAGTATGACTGTCAGCTTCTTCAACATTGGACTGTTAGAAACTTCACAGCTTAACCCATTGCACTCCTATACGCTAAGAATTTCCAAGAATAAATAGCAGGTCCTTAGTTTTTTTCTTCCAGCAGACTGCTATTATTTTTATGACATGGTTTTTTCATCATTTGTTTCGTTTCTAATCTTATGAGTTAATATACTCGTATGTACATATATACTTCTTAATAAATTTTAATACTGTCGAGTTTCCTATAATGATTCTGTTACTATTGGACCAGAATATTTCTTCATTATTAATATAGAATGTTTATAATATTTTTTTTTTTCTTCATTATTTATTTATTGAATCTTCATATATTAAATATGAACTAACAATAATTAATCAAATCTTAAACTTGAATTTTTTCGATATTTGAGGCCGCGGCAGTGCCCCATAGCTGAATACCGTAGCACCAGATTGGCTTCAATATAGAGGTATAAAGTAGAAGTTTGCAGTCGAGGCTAAGAACAGAATTTCTTCCAATAAGCCAATATATTTGAATTGCTTTTAGTTTCATTTGTGTTAGTTTTGCTTCTATATGGCATTTCCATGTCAAACGCCGATCTAGATGAATACCGAGATGTTTTACATGCGATTGCTGGGGCACTAATTGATTATTGATTTTAATAGGGTGACATGACTCCCGACGCAAGGTGAATGTTATATGTGCGCATTTTTGCTCATTGACCTTTATCCTCCATTGTTTTAACCACTTTTCCAATTCAAATATATGATTCTGCAAGTAGCGAGATGCTTCATGACAGTTTTCGTGTACGCTTAGAAAAGCTGTATCATCAGCAAATGTTGAAGTAAGGGTGGGGCATGTCTGAGGTATATATAAGGTATAAGAGTGGGCCCATGATGCTTCCCTGAGGGACTCCAGCGTCAATTGGCTGAGGAGAACTTATAAAATCACATTCTTTAATAATAAACCTTCGACCGACTAAGTTTACTGGTAAGTTTAATTTCAATTTATGTAATAAGCCTTCATGACAGACTTTATCAAAAGCTTGAGAAACATCGATGAAGAGGGCGGAACAATATTTTTTTTCTTCAAAGGCTTTTCTTATGGCGTTTACTTTACGATGGGTTTGTTCAATTGTGCAATGTTCTCTTCTAAATTGGGGCTAATTTTGACACTAACAGCTTCTTAAACAGCTTTGATATATTAGACAATAAGCTATTGGTCTATATGACTCAACTTTTGTAGGATCCTTTCCTGGCTTAGGTAGCATTGTAACTAAGGATACTTTCCATTATTGTAGGTAGTATTCAAGGCGTAAAATACCATTAAAAATCAAGAGAATAATTTTCTTTGCTATGCTGGGTAGCTCTAAAAGCATTTTGTTGCTGATCTTATCAAAACCAGGGGCTTTCTTGGGGATTAAATCATGAATAGCCTTTTCGATTTCTTTTATCTCAAATCTAAGTGGAACAGCAGCTCTAACAGCAACAGGTGGCAACTCGACTGCAATATCGGGAGATGTATGCGGGGTATATATATATATATATATTTTCTTCATCATTTCGTGCCCAACTTCCATTTAAGTTTCTTAATTTTGGTTTAGTGATAACTGGTCTATTAAGATTTCTAGCTGCACGCCATAATGAGTAGTCTGATTGAGAAGTTGCATCAAGTTCCTTAAGATATTTTTCCAGGGAAGCCGTTTTCTGAGACTGCAGTAACTTTCTTAGCCATTTTGTGCACTTTTTTTTAGTAAATTCTTAAGTTGGGGGGATCTATGCAATTGCCATTCTCTTCGAGCTCTCCTTTTTTCAGTCAAGAGACGCCCAACATCTGCAGAATATATTTTACTATTTTTTGTTTATTTGAGGGTTATACTAGAATGTTGAACAGCTAGTTTCAGATAACTGCCAAAATTTACAATAGAAATATCCACATTCTCCGGTGTACTATGCGGAATATTTTCAGTGCAGTGGGTACTAAGATATTTTTTATATTTTAACCAATTTATTTGAGTGGCTGACGTCACTAAGTTATCAGACGGAGATACAATTCTATTAGGATTTGTTATAGTAAGAATTGTAGGTGTGTGATCTGAAGATAATTCTAAGGAAGCTGCAACTTAAATCGTTTCTGCGGGGATGCTTTTAACCACTCCAAAATCGATGACATCTGGAACTTTTTGCTGATCAGTAGGCCAATATGTTGGTTGTCCGCTCGCGACCAAATTTAGATCCATTTCACAAATGGTGTGAAACAAAACACGACCCTTAGGTGTAATAAGTCGTGACCCCCAGAAAGTGTGTTTAGCGTTATAATCGCCAGCAGCCAGGAAGCAGGGTCCTAATGATTTGAAATATTTATTATTTTGGCTTTCTGATATAGAAAATCTAGGTGGGGAGTATAATGATGAAATTACTATGTTTCGATTTAATTCCTTAACGCAAATGTTCGTTGCTTGGAGATAATCTTCACGATGATCACTCATTAAGTAGTGTTTTACTCGGTTCTTTATCAAAATGGCAGAACCGCCACAAGCTCTGTCTCGAGGGTCCTTGGTATCATATAATATATAACCATTGATTTTAAACGTATTTCTTGAGTTCAGATGAGTTTCAGAAACCATCATAACATCAATTTGTTTATTTTTAAGGAAGTATTCTTGTTCATTTTTGTGTTGGCGGATGCCGTTTGCGTTCCAAAAGCAAATTTTTAAACAGTTCATGGCTTGTTTAGTACAGCTTGCAATAACATCGATTGCATTCTTAACATTTCTTGCATCATGTTGCCCATTGTGTTAGTAAAATTGTTAACTGTTTGCACTAATGTTTCCATAGTTTTTTCTAGCCGAGTTAAATTAGAAATGGGAATTTCGTCCTTATTTGGTACATCACCTTGCAGTTGCATAGGATTAGATTTTAATACATTAGCGTACGAGGTTCTGTTATTATTTGGCTGAGGCACCTGGACGCCGTACGTGTTTCCTTGATTAGTTGCCTGCGTTTGAGGGGGATTAAGTTTCTGTCCAACAGAACGCTTGACAATCGAATATACCGGGCATCCTCTATAGTTGGCAGTGTGGTTACCACCACAGTTGCTACATTTTTTTACATTAGGGTCATTTTTGGACTTATCGCACCGGACGGTTCCATGTTATTCTCCACATACGAAGCAAACAGGGAGTAAATGGCAGAATGCCCTAGTATGACCAAATTCTTGGCAGTTTAAACACTGAACGGGCCCATTTCTTTTGTGCGGCTCCTCTATCGTGATTTTCTGTACAGGATGTACTTTAAACTGCAAATGGGATGTGTTTCATTTTTTTTTTTAGCTTAACATCGCCGGGCTCTAACTCCACCCGAAATAGTGGTTGAGGATTTTTTTCTCTATTTGTAATATTTGTAACATTTTTTATTTTGAAGCACTTCTCTTCTAAAAATGTTTTTATTTCGTCTGGGTCCACGCATTTGTCAATGCCCTTTATCACAACCTGGAGACCTTTGCTGCTTTTCAGTTGGTATGTATAGAAGCTTTTTTTAAGTGGTTCAAACTTATTAATTATTTTACGAAAATCATTCTCGTGATTAACCTGTATTTTTGTTTCGTTTATATTACCACGCTTGATTGCAGCTACGTAATACGAATTTTCACCAATCACCGAGATTAAACTTTTTATTAGCTCACTTGAGTTTTGCTCTCTAAGATATATCGGGGGTGGCTTTGACGTTTTTATGACGTTAGGTGCTTCAGAAGATTCATCCTCCATAATTGCAAAACGATTTTGTGAATTTATTCTATCAAAAGATGGAACTTTCGAGGCCGAGGCTACAGCTGAAGAGGCAGGTCTGCGACCACGTTTAAGCACTGTTATATACCTGTCCATACCAACTTGCACTTGTGGTTTTTGACAAATTTTTTCTTGTTTGTTTTCCATTGCGTCTATGTTCGAGTTTATGGTGTCAGTGGTAACGCTTGCTGGCATAGGTTTTGCCGTTAGGTAGTTACTATTGTTTTCTGTTGTTATGTTTTTTCCACATTGCTTTCACTAGCATGAATATCATTTATTTTTGTTGTTGTTTCATTGTTATTGTTCATATAGAGTGGTTTTTTGTTTTTTTTACCGTTTTTTTATTTTTGTTGACTGTGCTCTTTTTATTATG
Organism: Pollenia amentaria; assembly: GCA_943735925.1. Lineage (NCBI taxonomy): Eukaryota > Metazoa > Arthropoda > Insecta > Diptera > Polleniidae > Pollenia > Pollenia amentaria. The sequence goes on along the minus strand of OX031008.1, from coordinate 38,026,000 downwards.
TTTAATGTTGTTGTTACACCGAGATAATAAAAGAAAAAAGAATAAATATTTGTTTGCACAGATTATTTGCAAGTATGTATGTGCGTACATACGTACATAGGTATATTTTTTACTTGTATTTTTTCTTAATTTTTTTATAGTTATTCTATTGTTCACTTTTATATTGAGCGTCCAAATTCGCTTGTTAAACTGATATTATTAACAAATTTATGTTAAAAAAAAGAATCGTATGCGGAGTTAAAAGAAACACGTCTTTTCTCGTCGAGCACGACCGAAACTGTTTATAATATAATAGATATATTTTTTCCACGTAAATTTAAAATCATCTGGTATTTTTGTTATGATTGCATTCTTCCAAGTGGTCCTTCATCAATATCCTCAAAAAGACTGTTATAAAGCCGTTTGTGTTAAATACTAAATTACTTGTCTTCTACATCTTATTTTATAAAGTGCTGGAATATAAATTGTTTAGCTATATTTTGTGTTAATCCTTTTACGACTTTATTAAATACTAATAGTATTTTTTTAGGATAATTGTTTCTTTGTACAACATTTTCGTTCTACTATCAATAATACTCTTAATTAAAAAACTCTTTCATTCTTCTTATTTAAATTTTTCAGAAATTAACGAATTAAAACTAACCTCTTGCTCCGTATATAGCGTTATAAGTATGGGCTACAGAAGTTTTTTTTTAATAATTCTTTATATGAAGACAAATATACATGTATTTATATGAGTCAAATTTTTGTTTACAAAACTTGTTCATTGTAAAGAAAAATTCAATTGAGAAAATTCATTATAAGGAGATCAAAATAGATGTTATTTATAATGGAAAAGTTGGATTTTTAATATCAATTTATAGTTAAATTTAATGAAGTGCATTTTTTAGTTTAATCCACTTCTAATTAGAAATAAAAAACTTTAAATTATATGTCATAATAATATCTATAATAATATAACATCTCTACGTTCTGAAATGTAGTACTGCCTGCTCTGAATCAGAAAATAAAACTGGTTTCACCATGTCAACGCAAACCTAATGATGCTACATATTAATTGTGTGATTATCTTTTTTATATGTGCATTTAACCATATTTAAATATATTGTTTAAACGCAGTTTTTCATTTATAACCAAGTGCATTATCTTTATATTCTATTATACCTGTAATTTAACAAAAACATTTCATTATTTAATATTTTAAATGATTGTTTAACTTAATACTATTATACTTTCGTTGATGATTCGTCGTTTTGTTTCAGAGAATTACAAATTTAAATAACGTAACACGCATAACTAAATAAATAACAATAAAAATGATAGTTTTCCATCAAAAAAAATCGGTTTTCGCATTTTTATCCTAAATATTTAAAATTGCTTTTATATCTCAATTAATTTCTATTTTACAACGTTTTTTTGCTTTTCATGAAAACTGTGATGTTATATTATTCTGCATTTAAGATGACGATATGTGCAGTTCCTTTAGTTTTTTTTTTAAATAATATTTGCCTACAAAAAATTCAACACACACTTTGGCTCGTTACCTTTAACAACAACAAAAAAACACAAAGGCATTTCCTGCTGTGGTCATGCAAACTGTCGTGCAACAACTGGTGAGGAGCGTTAAGAAAATTTTTTGTTTCCTCATTTTTCATGACTGAAGAAAGGCAAAAATTTATTTTTCCTCACGCTCATGAATGAATTGGCAAAAAAAATTCACAATTCATTCATGGTTGTGAAAAAAATTACAAGTTTAAAATTCCTCATTCATGAAAAAATTCATGAATGGTTAAATATGAGCGATCATATATGAATTTTTCGGAACTCTGCTTTTTTCCATCTCTTTTAAGCACATCACGATGTCCGAATACTTTGTGCCAATAATGAATACAATTTTCCATATTACATGTCGCTACCATTATCTCTGCCTGGGTCTTTTGTTGCAGTTGATATAACCCATTTGCTAGAACAGCTATACCAATTTCTTTACCATCACTTGTACAAATAATTCCACGATTCCTCTTAAAGTTAACTTGAAATTTTTTTTACTACTCAATATTTTATTGACGGACATAAGATTTCCGTAAAATGATGGAATAAATAGTACATCATCCATTTCAATATTGAAAGTTTTTCCTATAGAATAACATACTGAAATTCTACATTTACCTTTACCGCAACTTGGAATACTTAGACCATTCCTACTGTAACTTCTTTACGAATATTAAGATCCAGGGAATACAAATTAGAACGATTTGAGCTTAAATGACAGGTTGCCAGAGTCTAAAATCTATAACTTATACCCATTACTGAAAGAAAAAGAAAAATTTTTTGCACTGCTACTAGAAAATACTAAAAAACTCATTATGTTTTTTAGTATTAATAAATTTTTTAAACTTCCAACAATCACGTTTAATATGACCCTTTGCTTTGCAGAAATGGCACGTTTTCACTTTAACTCCATCTTTTACAGTAGAGCTCTTCAGTACTAAAAGTTGTGGGTTTTCTGAATTTCGTTGGCACTCCTCTATTAAACAACTTTTAACCACATTTAATGTAAGCTCTTCCATCTTTCTCGCTTCCAAAGCAGTAACAAGACTATCAAATGAAGCATAGCAACTAACCAGCGCTCAGATAATTTTTCACCAACAGCCTCTAGTTTTTCAAACTGCATCTTCAAAGTCATTATATGTTTCGAAATATCTGTATCTTTACAATACTTCATTCTGCAAATTTTATTCATTAGCCGTACACTAGTTCCTAGTGTATCTTTTTCATGGTGATGCCGTAAAATTTCCCATGCCCCTCGGCGATTTTCAGCTTTCTTAATCAACATCAACTGATTGTCTTCAACGGATAATCATTTTTACGTTTCTACACAGCATCCGGTGCAACAGGAATATCATCGGTTACATGATTCCATAAACCTTCTTTGCGCAAGACCAACTCCAGCTTAAATTTCCATAGATGGTAGTTCTCTGCGTAAAGCTTAGCGAATGAGGAAAAATTATACATATAATATCAACACCTATTCGATTAAAATTAAATTAAAGCAGTACAATTTGCTTGTGAAAAGTGGAAACGAGTGTTCTCCCACAGTTACCACACCCGCTAGTTGTCAACGACAATAAAACCTTTCCAAGGAACTTTTTTTGCATATATATTTTCATGTTTTGAATGCTTCGTTTTTGGAAGACCCCTACAAAAAACGAGACTACTCTATACATGCGTGTATGAACTACTCCAATACCTAACCTAAATGTATGTAAAAACATACTCCAATTTACATTACGATGTCCTAGGACTGGACCACGTAACCCAACTATGCATTACATTGGGGTACCCCCAAAACTACTCTATGTCGCTACACCATAGAGCACCCACAAATACTAGTTTTGAAAGTACTCTATTCCACTACCCTATGGAGTACTCATAGGGGTTATTTTCGAAGCTACTCTATTCCACTATAATTATTCCACTGTAATTAAATAAGATAAATGATCTTACCAATTATGTCAGTTTTTTATTTAAGTTTTTTTTACTTTTTATATTGTATATCACTTTTATTTTCTGCTTTAATTTAAATAATTTTTTTACCCGCATATTTATTTCTAACCAAATTTTATAAACAAATGACATAAGGGCTACCAGAGCTGTAATTTAACACCAAGGATTTTAAGTGTTACCAAACGTCGTTAAAAAATTCTTGTTAAAATGAAATGGTCCATGGCTGCATTATATAAGAGTAGTCCAAAAAGTACTTCTTTTGGACCTGTACTCCATTCATTTTTTGTAGGGACTCAAAATGAAATTTTTCTTGCCACTCATTACCTTCTACTGTACAGGCGCGGATTCAGGGGGGGGGGGGGGGGGTTAGAAAAAAAGGAAATGTTTTTTTTTTTTGGTCGAAAAATTGTTCAAACAATTTAGTATGATGTAGTCAAATAAATTGTTTCAAATAAAAAAAAAACATTAAAAATAAATAAAAGTATTTTTATAGCAAAAACGTTATTTAAAAAGATTAATTTATTTTAATTTATATTGAACTGATCTTATATTTTATTTTACCTTATTGTTGAGTTTTTTAATACAATATCAACATATCGTTTTTAAAAAACTTATTAAAACAAATTTTTTACTTGTTTTGTGTCATAAACAATTGGTGAGAACTTCTCGCTTCGAAAAGATATGAACAAAATATTCCATCTTTTCTCGAAAAGTGAGAAAAATGTGTGTCTGTAACTCATGTCGAAAACTATCAAAAGAGCTTACGTCGTTACGTTATAAATGTCATAATATTCCACTCGAAGCCGATGTGAACTTGCAGACGTTGAGAACGCCAGTAACACATATCGTTGACGGCGGCCAAAATTATTAAAATTGAAAAATTTTCAATGACGGCGGCGAATATACAACCGACAGCTATACCAAAAAATGTAAAGTGCGACTTGAATGTTTGTTGATTACAAAATTGCTTTGAAAACATTCGTATATTTTTAAAAATGTTAAAAGCAAAATAGTTAAACAATGAAAAAATCAGTCAAAAACAAAATACTTATATCTTCCATGTTATTATTCATTGCATTTTGCATATTTAAAATATTTTTATAGTGGTAATATTCTTTCTCACCCCGTTTTTATGCGTGAGTTTATTTTACAGTTCAAAGCGGGAACTTTCTCAGAAAAACAGTTGTTTGTGTCAATTTATGGCATTTTTGTTTAATTTCTCGCATTTCAATCGAAAAGTTTCTCGAAGGGGGAGTTTCAGAACATGGGCACAGAAGCCAAAAATTCATATCTCTACGTAAACATTTTCCCTATAAACAGGGTGATTCAATATGCACCTCTTTATTATCTGACTGAAAAGTATGATTTAGAAATACATTTTGAAAATCAATCGCTTGTGATTTTTTATTTTCAAAAGGGATTTTATGAAATAAACTGTTTTCGTTAAAATGGTTTCATAGCTCTCATGTCAGAAAGATATATTTTAAGGTATATAAGATATATATATAAGGGTGTTAAATTTTACATAAATTAAAGGTTTGATTGACTAGAACCTTAGGGAATTCCTAATATTTCCTAAAAAACCTAGTACCATTTTAAAGTACGTACTCTCCCCTTTATTTACATACCCATTTCGTTTTACTTTTTATTGTTTGTTTGAAGCTTGATAAATTTTTCTGACTCAAGTCGGAAATCTATCCTCTAACCATATAATTTAAATGCATTCTTGTAAACAAAGTGCATGTCGGAATTCAACGGAATTCCATGAAACTTTGTATACTGTAATTTTTTTTTAGCAAGAACGAACCTTGTTGACTTGGACTTAAATCGGTCCAATTAAACGCTGATAAAATGTCTAGCAAAAATAGATATGACGATAAAATTAAGCCAGAAAAACTCTTGTATGAACATCAAATATTAAACTAAATTTTTTGGGGACAAATGGTGAGAAAATATTTGAACACAATATGCTACCAATTGGAGATTTGTCAGAGGAAGCTCAAGAAAAACGAAACAAAGACTACAGATACTTTCGCGACCACAACACATAAAAATGTCCAGATGCAATACCAATGAATTTCTTTTTAAAACTTTGCGTTATACTTCAGACCCACATACATATATGCAGCATTGGTCATAAGAGGAAATCAACCCAAATCGAACTAGACAAGGAAGCCATGCAACTTCTTAAAGATGAAAATCAAGAATATTTAGACGATATTTTCAGTTTGAATAAAAAGAATAATTTATGTGTTGTAATTATTACTATTTTTATTTATTACTATTATTATGTAAACATAGCTCGTGCCTTAGCTGTAAACAATATTAGTATTGTGGTTATTTTATTAAAATGTTAATGGTTTTTAATCCAAATTTATATATTTTAATAAGGCTTAAGTTCATTGAATTTAATTTTCATTAAATTATTTTTATGAAGACAGGAATTTTACAACATGAAATTAATTAAAATTTTATTGATAATTTTTCATTCTTGACTGCGCTGAGATTTGAACCCAGGCTTTCAAGTCAAGAATGAAAAATTATCAATAAAATTTTGATTAATTTCATGTTGTAAAATTCCTGTCTTCATAAAAATAATTTAATGAAAATGAAATTCAATGAACTTAAGCCTAATTAAAATATCTAAATTTGGATTAGAAACCATTAACATTTCAATAAAATAACCACAATACTAATATTGTTTACAGCTAAGGCACGAGCTATGTTTACATTTATCCTTCAAGTTGAGCTGGAAAAGGTCAACAAGAAAAAATAAAGACAAAAACATGTACTTTGGATTTCAAGAAGAATTCTTGACAAAAAGTACGAAAAAACAAACGTTAGGAAGAACATGTAAATTAATTAAAATAGATAATCATTCATTCAGAAGCAAATTTCGATCTACCAAAGTGAAATACCATTTGGTTTAAGGATTGATGTTTGGCTATTGACGTCATCCGGCTGCAATAGCCGAGTGAGTAAAACGGCAAACCCCACCGACGAGATTGTATGGTTACAATCGAAACTACTCTGGGCAACCTGTCCGTGACCTGGGTTCAAATCTCAGCGCAATCAAGAATGAAAAATTATCAATAAAATTTTAATTAATTTCATTTTGTAAAATTCCTTGTTTCATAAAAATAATTTAATGAAAATTAAATTCAATGAACTTAAGCCTAATTAAAATATCTAAATTTGGTTTATAAATAAAATAAATACTCAATTTTTTGTTATAAATTTCATAAATTCCAAAAAAAAAAAATTCTTACTGAAATTAAGGCTAAGTATAATACTTAAGAAAATAACTATCAAATTTTTAAATATCAAAACTACATTCCGCCTACTCAATCGGTTCTACGCATCGAAACGCTTCGGAGTCCAAAGAACACCGACCAAGGATTGTCAACTCAGCAGTACCTGTTCTTCAGGTCTCGCTGCTACAACAACAACTAAACAAACTTATATTCCAAAATAAGGGTAAAAAAAAAGTCATCTATCAAACAAAACCGCATTAAAAATTCCGCCTATGTCAAAAGTTATAGACTTATGGACGCTATTCTTAAATTTGCCACACTATGTATCGGTTGTATCAAGGTCACATTAAATTGATAGCGTGTGCAGATGAGCGTTCAGCGCTGCTGTACAATGATGCCGTGGAGTCCCTGGGGGAAGTTTGGCACGGCGCTAAGATTGAGGCAATACCTCTGGCCGATGTACCGCAAAGGTCCAGATCTATTGCCAAGATCCCCGCTGAGCCATCCGACCCCAAGGAGATCCTGGAAATAATACAGATCAGTAACCCCCAGCTACCCACACAGGACTGGAAAGAAGTAAGGGTTTCTGAATCTGTTGAAGAGTCCAGGAAGGTCACTGTTATAATAAACAGTAACTCTCTGCCGTCACTTCGGAAGATACAAGGGAAGATATTCTTTGGATTTGGAACTATCTTCCTCCGAGTCTACAAAGGTGGTGACAAAGGGAAGCGTCAAGCTCCGTTGACTACCACCACAACAGCATCAACGGAGCTTTTGGAAGACGATTCTGCTACGTCGACGGCCAATGAAGACACTCAATCGGTCAGCGGACTTGTGGGTGACTTCCTTGGTAAGTTGGAAGTGGCGGACGATGAGGACATCCTTCTGCAATCGGACGACGACCAAGAGGACGCCAACGACACAGTCGTCCATAGCGATGAGCTATGATGAAGGTTACACAGATCCACCTTCATCGCTCTAAAGCGGCGTCAGCTGCCCTTCTCCTCCGATTGGCTTCAGGCACGGAGGAGGTTATATGTATCCAAGAACCATTGTTGTATAGAGACAGGGTTTGCGGACTCAGTTTAGACGGCTATTTTACTCTGTACGCAGCCGATCAAGGTAAGACCAGGGCTTGTGTTATGGTCAAAAACATCCTTAAAGCTTTCATTCTTTCTGATTTTAGCGATAAGGACACATGCACTGTCGCAGTAGAATGCAAACCCAGTACAGTTTGGTTGATGAGCTGCTACATGGCACATGACCAGGGTGCTAATCCTCCAAACTCCACAACCAGGAAGGCGATGTCGAATGCTAACAGGCGCAACATCCCCCTAATAATATGTGCAGATGCTAACGCACATCATACCGTCTGGGGAAGCTCGGATGTCAATCTACGAGGTGAGTCGCTTTTGGACTTCATAGTAGAAAACGAACTAACAGTAGTTAATAGGGGTAGTGAGCCCACCTTTATTGTGACTAACAGAAGGGACGTTCTTGATATTACGCTTATTAGTGATAAGTTCGCGGATTGGAACGTGTCAAAGGACTGTTCCTTCTCTGATCACATGTATGTTGATTTCAATTTTTCCTTTATGTGCTCGGTTCTCATAGACAGTGTGTCTATGCTCGAGTCCGCAGTGGAGTCATTGACTGGTGCCTTAATGGAGGCAACAAACGAATCCTGTAAAAGACTCGACAGGAGGGGTAAAGCTAAGCCCATATGGTGGAATCCGGAAATTGCTGAAAAACGCAAGGAAAGCAGGAAACTCTTTAATGAGGCAAAACGTAACGGTGTTTGAAACAATTACAAGTCCTCAGTAAATGGATTCAAAAATCTTATCAGGAAGGCCAAGAGACAGTCATGGAGGAAATTCTGCAGGGACGTGGAAAACTCCTCGGAGACAAGTCAGCTACGTAAGATTTTATCCTCTAAACCAGCTATTCCATCACATATACGAAAGATGGATGGATCCTGGACCACAAACAGTCGGGAGACCCTTAAGGTCCTGATGAATACACACTTCCCAGGTTGCACTGATGATGTGCCTAGGGAGGAAACATTTAGTGGCGCTCGGGATATCTCTAATATTCCGATAACTCGCCATCGTGTGGAATGGGCGGTCAAAAGCTTCCATCCCTTTAAATCTCCAGGCCCGGATGGCGTTAACCCAGCGGACCTACAAAATAACCTGGGAATATTGATGCCATGGCTCTTGGCAACATTTAGAGCTTGCCTGAGTCCCTCACATGTCCCATCAACTTGGGCAACATATAAGATCGTCTTCATGAAGAGTGGGAAGAAATCTCACACTATGGCTAAAGATTTTAGACCAATTAGTCTATCCTCCTTTCTACTGAAAACACTGGAGAGGATTTTGGATATTCATATTAGATCATCGTTGGGACACAATTCCCTATCACTGGCTCAGCACGCCTACACTAAGGGAACGTCCACTGAAACTGCGCTTCACTCATTGGTGGGCCACATAGAGAGATCCCTGCATTACAAGGAATTTGCTTAGTTGCATTCCTGGATATTGAGGGCGCTTTCAACAACGTTAGACCTGAATCGGTTATTAAAGCTATGAGACATTTGGAAATCGACCCAGCGATCATTCAATTTGTCAGCAGTATGTTGCACTTCAGGCGTATCGAATCCAACTTGGGCGCCTCGGACATTTCAAAGGTTGCGACTAGGGGCACCCCGCAAGGTGGTGTACTGTCACCTTTACTTTGGAATCTAAATATAAATACCCTACTCAGAGCCATGGAATGGACGGGCTGCAGAACGTTGCATATGCGGATGACGTCGCAGTTGTGGCTATGGGTTAAGATTCCAGACTATTGTCTGCACTAATGGAGTCCGCATTGGACGTGCTAACAAAATGGTGCTAGGGATGTGGACTGGATTTAAATCCTGCCAAAACAGAACTGGTACTTTTCACAAGGAGATACAAAATTCCCAAATTTAATATCCCGAGGATAAACGGGGTGTCACTGGAACTGTCTGACAGCGCCAAGTATCTTGGGCTAATATTGGACAGCAAACTGAACTGGAGGATGAACACCAGTTCCAGGACTAATAAGGCGGCTACTGCATTATATTGCTGCAAAAGGGCCATTGGCCTAAGCTGGGTAATTAACCCGAGGAATGTATACTGGCTATACGAATGTGTCATTAAACCCATTTTTTTCGACGGGGCAGCTGTTTGGTGGCCGGCGCTCAAGTTAAAGAGTCATCAAACCAGGTTTGAACGTACAATGAGAATGGTGGCGATAGCGGTAACAGGTGCCATTAGAATAACCCCCTCTAAGGCATTGTTTACGTTTCTAAACTGGTTACCACCAGACATTTTGGCGAAAAGGTTAGCTGCGAACGCGGCGGTAAGACTAAGGGCCACCGGGGCATGGAGAGATTATAATATCGGACATGCTAACATTCTGAATGATATCAATTGGCACATGGATGTTGATTATGTCACACCCGAGCCAATCTTTGATCCTGGCTTCACGGTAAGCATTGTGGATAACGTGGTCCACTATGATGACCTGCAAATCCCCGCGATTGCGATTCGAATCTTCACGGACGGGTCTAAAACACTGTATGGTGTCGGTTCTGGCATATACTCCGAGCAGCTAAACTGGAGCATTCCTATAAGGCTGCCGGACCACTGCAGTGTCATCCAGGCCGAGATAATGGCCATCCACACAGCCGCGAAACGTATCCGGTACGGTGAAATATCTGGAAGGGATATTCACATTATTACCGATAGCAAGGCGGCCATAAGATCCCTGGAGAATGTGTTCATCACATCGAGAATTGTCCGAGAATGCCGGATGTCTCTGGAGGAGATAGCGAGACATTCACTGGTCACCCTTAATTGGGTCCCCGGACACGGGGACATACATGGGAACTGCATGGCGGATTCGTTGGCGCATGCAGGTACCACCTTGAATCGGGACGGTTCCACATATGTAGGTGCTTCACTCCCAAGGTGTTAGCAACTTATAGCGCACAAGTTTCATCTTATTGCCTGTCAGAGGGGGCACGATGAAACCACCTGTGGGGAAACCAGGAAAATCTGGCCCATCATAGATGAAAAAAGGACACGGCGGGCGTTACAGCTGTCCAGACATCATCTTAGAAACCTAACTGCGGTTATAACTGGCCACTGGCCAATTGGAAGACACGCCCAGAGGCTGGGGCTCCCTTATAACGACTTGTGCAGAAGTTGCGGCGATGAGGAGGAGAAAGAGTCAACGGAACATCTTCTCTGTAACTGCCGGCTTTCGGAGACTTAAGACTCAAAATGTTTGGTCGAAGAACCCTTGGGGACAAAACTTATCTCTCTGATGTTGATGTAAACAGGATCCACTCCTTTATTGAATCGACCGGTTGGCTGCATGGGAATACTAGCAGCCAGATTTCATAGGACCCATGGGAGACGGCGTGATATGGTAACACAACGGGAACTTATTAATGGACCCACGTGAGCTGTGCTTGATCACGGCTGCTAATGGAACCTAACCTAACCTTGTGTCGGTTGTGAGGTCGGAAATTATATATGTTTAATTTATAGCTTATTTTTTTTTTGTTTTGTTTTAAATATATAAATTCGAATTTTCTATGAAAATTTTCATTTCCAAAGAAAATTTTCAAATATAAAGACAGTTAATAAAATATATAATTAGATATTGGGAATTATTTCCCTTTCATAAGCAACTTTATTATATTCAACACTTTTCATTTTTCGAATTTATTCTATGAGTTAAATTTCAGTTATGTATTTTATAAAGCTTTTTGTAATAGCTCTATTCCTTAAATTTTTCAGAAATGACCTTATACACTACCAGACTATTATATTGTATTTTCCTGTTACATTTTACCTTAGCTTTCCGTTGGATAGCAATGAAGTATATTTATGTACAGAAAATTTTTTTACAATTATTAGACACCAGCAGAATGTAATGCATTTTCTGGCCCGCTACGGCCTTCGTCAGCATTCTTTGTGTCACACTGGATAGTGATATTTTATAAATTGAATGTATTTAACTCAACTATTTTAACAAATAGATATTGGAAATTATTTCCCTTTCATAAGCAACTTTATTATATTCAACACTTTTCATTTTTCGAATTTATTCTATGAGTTAAATTTCAGTTATGTATTTTATAAAGCTTTTTGGAAAGCTAAGGTAAAATGTAACAGGAAAATACAATATAATAGTCTGGTAGTGTATAAGGTCATTTCTGAAAAATTTAAGGAGTAGAGCTATTACAAAAAGCTTTATAAAATACATAACTGAAATTTAACTCATAGAATAAATTCGAAAAATGAAAAGTGTTGAATAAAATATATAATTTTTGAATAATTGAATTAATTAATGGTATACGGAATAATAGCTAAATAATATGAAAGATAATTACAATTTAATTCAAGCGAAGGAAATTCAGAGATAAGGTAGATATTTTATTGACCTTAGGCTTTGCTATACGAAATTTTATATATTTGAACATATATGTTTTATAGAATCGGAAGATTGACAAACATTTAACTGGAAAGAAAGATATCACATTGTTACGTTACTGCCTTTTCAATAACGTTTTTGGTTTATTTCTTTTATAATAAACCTCTTGAGTTCTTTTATTGCAACTTTAATAAAATAAATAAAACACTTTAAACACTTTATTTATATCCAACATTTTTCATTTTTCGAATTTATTCTATGAGTTAAATTTCAGTTATGTATTTTATAAAGCTTTTTGTAATAGCTCTATTCCTTAAATTTTTTTAGAAATGACTTTATACACTACCAGACTATTATATTGTATTTGCTTGTTACATTTTACCTTAGCTTTCCGTTGGATAGCAATGAAGTATATTTATGTACAGAAAAATTTACAATTATTAGACACCAGTAGAATGTAATGCATTTTCTGGCCCGCTACGGCCTTCGTCAGCATTCTTTGTGTCACACTGGATAGTGATACTTTATAAATTGAATAGATATTGGGAACTATTTCTTTTTCATAAGCAACTTTATTATATTTAACATTTTTAATTTTTCGAATTTATTCTATGAGTTAAATTTCAGTTATTTAGAAATGACTTTATACACTACCAGACTATTATAGAGTATAAAGTCATTTCTAAAAAAATTTAAGGAATAAATCTATTACAAAAAGCTTTTTTAAATACATAACTGAAATTTAACTCATAGAATAAATTCGAAAAATGAAAAATGTTGAATATAATAAAGTTGCTTATGAAAAATAAATAATTCCCAATATCTCTTTATTTATATCTGTACTATAATCTATTCACACCACTTTATTTAGAACTTAGTCAATTATACCACTTATAATTGCGATGTACACACTTAAATAATCGTACTTATACTGATTATCGATGCCCACCTTCGCGAGTATTTATACTCTGTTCGCTGACATCTAGGTGGCTCTAGAACATTCGACTTGTCGAAATGTCTGTAACATTTTCGACATATCTGGGCCATTTGAGCTTTTATTATCTTGCAGCTAATATCATTATGCATTAACACTGTGGCTGAATTTAAATTGATTTATACATCAATAAACTAAAGCAAACTTTATGGGTTAAAAATAATCTTAACACTATTATGTTATACAATTATGTAAAACAATCATAACATTATATTTGTAGTAGAAAATTCTGTACAGTGGTTTGCATTAGAAATATGCGTTACTAAAGGCCCAACCATAATAGGCATAAGTTAGCTTAAAGTACTGTCAAAAATTAACGAAAAGTCTGTCAAATGCATAAGAAAATTAAAAGAGATTTAAAGGTGGCCATAATGTACTTACATAAACTTAAGATCCATGTTGCATATTTGTGCAATATTTTGATTTCTTGCGAGACTTCAAATAAAGAAGTACCAAAAATTACAGCCCTGTATTTGCTTATTTTATGTTTTATTTAATTTGCCAGCAACGTTATAAAAAGAAAAAAAAAATTGGTGATTGTTGTACATACTTATTAATAAAAAATGAAAACAAAATTAAAATATGTAAATTCCTCTTTTTCTGTATTCTTGTTTTTCTTTATCCATTTCAATTTGTTTTATTTTTTGTAAGAACGCACAAACAGCTGATTCCGTACGGAATGTGCGTTCAGTTTGGCACTTTGCTTAAGCAAATGACATTTGACAAAACTTAACAAAAAGTTTCATTAAGTACATTATAGTTGGCCACATATGTTTAAATGTATTCGCACAGTTGCTTAAGTTGACTTAAGTGGCCTCATGCATATTATGGTTGGGCCTTAATACAATAACAATTTAAACTAGTAAAATTAAACTTATTCTTTACTATAGTTACTTTCGTAACAATTTATATGAAAAGAAAGAGCCTTTTGTATTTGCCAAATTGTATCAAAAGGACAACGAACTATAGAGTACCTTTCGTGGGGGATTTTTCCAACAGAGCCGGGAACTACGGTTTTATTACCTTAAGATTTCCCACCGAGCTGGGCTTGGCAAATTTCCATTTTTAAACTGATAAATTGTTGCAGATTTCCATTTCATAACTGATCGTTGCATTGCATAAAAATAGTTCTTATAAAATAGTGTTTTACCCGCTAACATCACAAACAATTATACAAATCTTCATAATCTTTCCAATTTAAAGTGGAGTAACAAAATAACTTAAAAGGAGACTCGTAAATCAGGCCTGAAAAGAACGAGGGAGATCCGGTGAGTTTGGTTAAGTTATGTTTTAAATTGGAATTTTAATACACTTAAATTTTTTTTTTTCTTTTTTAATAACAAGTGGAATCACATGGATTAATTTTTATAAATACATATTAATATATATTTATATTTTTTTTTATTACAAATTTTGATATTACACTACAAATAATGACAAAGTTTTTTTTTTTTTCTTAAATTTAGTTATTATGTTACAATTTAGAAATATAAATACTTAATACTTTTATCCAATCTTTCACCCCTATTGTGAATAATTTTTTACTCGCAATTTTTCCCTTTAAACGTATTTGCGATCATGAAGAAAAAAATTAACTCATGGGAGAATAATGTGAAAAAAATGTTCACGGGGAAAAATTCCCCTTATCCTGAAAAATTTTTTCCCTCGTAATTTGTTCACTTTTCGGTTTGAATTTCTCATTTTATATTTGCTGGGGAACAAAACATTTATGTAAGTAATTCTTCTCATAATTCGAATATTTAAGTTTACAAAACTATATTTAAGGTCAAGATCCGTTAAAAGAGGCACAAACGTATATGTATGTATATATATTGTTCAACAAAATGCAAAAAACAGGTCGATTGCCTGAGGAGTTATGAAGCTTTTCAAAGACGTGGTGGCAGAATTTTATAAATTATTTTACTACATAAAAGTGCAATTAGTTAATGTTGCAATCAAACTATCACTCCAATACAATATATTTTACTTTGTTTTTTACTTTTCTGCAAAATATACGTGTATATTTTTAAACAAATTTTTTTTAAATGTTTTTTCACATTTCTTCTTTTTTACATTCACTGAGAACTGATAGCGCGAAAAATTGTTCACGGGAGTTTCACGATAGCCTTTTTCCCTTCGAGGGGAATAAAAATTTCATGGGAACAAAAATTTCACTTGTTTTTCACTAAATTTTCACTATATCACAAAAATAATAATTCATTTTTTTAACAACGGAAAATTTTAACTAGCTTTGGTTTATATATATGTATTGTTCTTTTGTTGATTCGAAAATGCTTGCCAAATAAATCTTTCTTTAAAAAAGATGATAAATTAGATAATTTATTCCATGAAACATTAAGGTGATTTGGGTAGGAGAAATTAGGGCTACTGCAGAATTATGATAATAGTAGCAAGGTGGGAGGGTATAGAAAATCGAAAGGGCAATCCCATCTGTTCCTTTTTTTTTTTTTTGTTTATTCGGAGTAGTTAGATCTGGTAATTTTATTTTAGTTGTATTTTTTTTTTTTTTTTTTTTTTTTTTGAAACTTCGACGTATTTGCTACCTAAATTTTAATATTTATGAAGCGAACCGAAGCCTATCTCAAGGGAAACAAGAACCATCCAAAATTTCCCTGAGCACGGTTGGATTAATGGGTAGCCCAGTTTCTTGAAAGGTAGGGCCCTCAGTGGTGATTCGTCGCATGATATTAAATGGCGCCCAACGTGGGGCATCAGCTTTATAATTTGTCTTTGGCTAAAAGAAAATTTTTTATTTTGATACCTGCTGATGTTTCACAATAATATTACCGTGAAGTCGATTTTTTTTTTAGTTAATTATTTCGAAAGGTGCTCTTAGATTTGGTGAGATTTTAGATCTATTTTTCTTTATCTGACTACTACCTGCAAACTACAACATATATCATTTTGGCATGTTTTTCTTTTAAAATTTCATTTCGTTACTAATACGGTTGAGATTTGGTATTTGGAAAAGTCTTTGAATACTTACTATCGTATAGCAAAGGAAGTTTATTTTATTTTAGTTTCGAATTGAAACTTAGATTTTTACTATTTTATTCTGATGATAAGTAGTATACTTAGTTCAAAATTCAATTCATTTAATTTTATCTTATTTAGTTTTGGTGAAATTATTAACTGATAGTAGTTTTTTTTTTAATTCTTTAATTACCTAATTTACCTTGACAAAGTAGTGGAATATTCAGTTTATTTTATTTCCTTTGAATAATATAAAATGCCGGTTACCAGAAGTATGGACAATTTATCGAATTTAGGGGAACATGTTTATTTAACTGTTGATTTGGGGCCTTCCGGCTCCTCTGTAGTTACTCGAACACATGAACCGACTAAGCGGGGTAAGGGCTCCAATAGTGAAACGAATGATATATAAATAAGACGGAACTGACGATGATAGCAATAATATTTGTGCTGTGCAACATGTTTTATTTTGCTGGAATTGTGATAAACCTGACCATACTTATTTTGATTGTATTGAACAAAGACGAGTGTTTTGCTATGGCTGTGGAGCCAAGGATGTCTACAAACCCTCTTGTCCAAAATGTAGTAAGAGGGCACAGGAAAACGCACAGAAGGATGTCGGACGGGTTAAGAGCGGGCATTCGTATTCGATACACAAAATTTTCCAGATTATACGACTAAAGACAACGGGAAGGGATACGATACGACTTATAAACATCCTTTACAAAGACCTTACCACGATTGAATGGTTGAGTACTTGAGTGCTAGAAAGCGAATATTTGGGGAAAGTAGGAAATTAAGTAGATCCTCTAGACGAATTAGAGATTATTATAAAAATTAAAACAATATGAAAAATGTGTTATTTCTCCAGTGGTCGCTGCTAAACTTGATAACCGTCCCTACATAAACTTAGGAGTGGATGGTGTGTTTTTTTCGCTTTGTTGGATAGCGGAGCTAATAGGAGTGTCGTTGGTGGAGAGTTGGCTATGGAAATTAGGGACAAATCTAGTTTTCGAAAATGCATCGGGAATGTGCGTACAGCTGACGGGACAAAATATACTAGGAACTGTGACATTGGACATAACTTTCCAGGATCAGACAAAGTTGTTTGAATTTTTGTTAGTACCTTCTATTGAACAAAATTTGATATGTGGTTTCGACTTTTGGACAGAATTTGGACTTGGGATTTCAATGCCTGTTATTGGGGAGGTGGTTTTCAGGGAGACGTATCCTGGCAAACTTGTTTTGACTAATGGAAAAAGGATATATTGGGCAAAATTATTGCAGCGTTTCCGAATTCTGAAGTTGAAGGGCTAGGTTGCACATTACTTATACAACACGAAATGGATACGGGGGATGCTCAACCTATCAAGAAACGTTATTATCCAATTTCTCCAGTAGTTGAAACACAGTTGTGTGGTGAGTTGGATAGGATATTGTCTCTGGGAGTGATAGAGGAAGCCCCTAATTCGCCAAGGTCATCTCCAGTCGTTGTGATTGTCAAACCGGGGAGAATGAGAATGTATGTGGACAACAGAAAATTAAATTCAGTGACAATGAAAGACGCATATCCAATACCGAACATTGACGGAATTTAAGCAGGTCTTCCTCCGGTTTACTGTATTTCTAAAATAGATTTAAAAGATGCATTTTGGCGAATTAAACTGGAGGAAGGTTCAGGACCTAAGATAGCTTTCACAATGCCAAATCGGCTCTTGTACCAATTTACTAGAATGCCGTTTGGACTGTGTAATGCACCGCAAACGTTGTGCCGACTAATGGACAGGGTTATTCCGTATAATCTAAAGACTCACGTGTTTGTTTATTTGGATGATCTTTTTATAGTATCACAGGACTTGACCCATTTAATGGAAGTAGCAACACAACTTAGGAAGGCGGGTTTAACCATGAATGTGAATTAGAGTAGTTTTACCTTGAGTGAAGTAAAATATTTAGGGTACGTAGCTGGAAATGGGACGTTGCAAGTGGACAATGACAAAGTTAGGGCAATACGTGACTTTCCTGTACCAAAGTCGGTTTTTAGGAATTACGGGTTGGTACAGACGCTTTATAAAGGACTATTCAACATTGACTTTTCCATTCACTGAACTATTAACGAAAAGGAAGATATTTGTTTGGACCGAACAGGCTCAAGTAGCATTTGAGAGGTTCAAGACTGAATTAATTTCTGCACCATTTCTTATACACGCAGATTATACGAAACCTTTTATAGTGCAGTGTTATGCAAGCACATGTGAAGTTGGTGCAGTTTTGGCTCAAGCATCAAACTGATAGCATTTATGTCTCATAAATTGAACAAGGTTCAGAGAAATTACACTATTACTAAATTGGAGAGTTTGGCTGTTGTAATCAGAGTTGGGGGTAGTGCACTAAATTTGCAGTTTCCACTAAAAGTTAGTGATAGTGCAAAATTTTTCACTATCACTAATAGCTATTTAGTGGTGAGTTGAAAAATAACAGCCTCACTAAGCAATAGTGGTAGTGGTACAAGAAAGTTTTTCACTAAAATGAGTTTAGTGATAGTGAAAAACCTTTTTTTACAGCAAATTTTTTTTTCTCCACTAGCAGGATATTGGAAAAATATTATCATTTACTAATGTTAATGGAACTCAAATACATATCATTATATTGAATTATTTTATACTTTTTTAATATTATTAAATTAATTAATAGTAATATTAAAGTAGTAACAAAATTAAAAAACAAAAGAAAATAGTAATACAAGAAAATAAGAAAGTTTTATCAATATAAGAAATCAAATTAAATTAAAAATTTAAATTCATTAAAAAACAAAAAACCTTATATATTGATATTATATCACTTGATAAGCAGACACACTCGACAAAACTATCCAATTTAAAACGTCAACAGCTGGAGAAATACAATTTAAAATTTAACCCATCATGGTTTGTCAACAAGACTAATGTATTATTTACAGACGAGAACAAATGGCTACTTTCCCTTGGGTCAGAATTCGCCTTACCAGTCAGTGATAAAAACTTTTCATCAGTAAACCTAATAGCCGATTTAGAACAGTGGATTCAACCTCTGTGTGACGACAGGCAAAAGGACATAATCAGATCAAAAATTGCGAACAGAATACTCACGTTTAAAAGAAAATCAAAAAACAATCTAAAGGAAAAATACATTTTAAACATTTTTGAAGAGACGAAACGAATTTTGAAAAACACAAAGATGTAATCGTAATAACCAAATCAGATAAAGGTAATAAAACGGTAATTATGTACAAGGAAGACTATAAATCAGGAATGACCAAAGTTTTAGAGGATAAAACAACTTACAAAACCATACGATCAGTTCAGACACAAAAATTACAACGTACAAACAACAAAATAGTCATGGATTTGTACAAAGAGGAACACATAACAAGATACGAAAAATTGAAACTAACATTCCATTCAGCCACAGCACGGACTCCCGAAGATCCACAAGCCTGATATGCCACTCCGCTCAATTTCATCCTCGATAGAGGTTCCATGCTACAGCCTGTCAAAATATATTGGACACATTTAAAAAAATATTATATTAGAAAAATATAATATAAAAAACTCATTAGAACTTAAGGAAAAATTCAAAAATATTACTTTAGAAGACGACGAAATTCTTATTTCCCTGGACGTCGTATCCCTATTTACGAACATACCAATCCACTTGGCAATAAATAACATAATGTCACAATGGAATATTTTGAAAAATCACACCACAATACCAAGGGCTCAATTTCTTAAAAAACTACAGTTCTGTCTTAACGACAACAATTATTGTATAAATGACGACACCTACTATAACCAAACTTACGGAATGCCCATGGATAATCCATTATCTCCAACAATAGCTGATATCGTTCTAGATACACTATTAGAGCAAGTTACCGCGGATCTTGAAAAGGAAGATGTAAATATAAAACTAATTTCAAAATATGTGGACGATTTTTTTGCGATTATTACAAGAAAGGACGAAAAACTAATTTTAAAAACATTTAATATCTAGATATGAAAATATTTCGGGAAAACAAAATTAAAATAACGGATTGGTATTCGAAAACTATTGCCTCAGGTCGTCTTATAAATTATCACTCTACGCATCCAAAAAGTCAAAAAATAAATACTGCACTTAATTTA
The DNA here is from genome assembly GCA_943735925.1 of Pollenia amentaria. Classification (NCBI taxonomy): domain Eukaryota; kingdom Metazoa; phylum Arthropoda; class Insecta; order Diptera; family Polleniidae; genus Pollenia; species Pollenia amentaria. The sequence goes on along the minus strand of OX031008.1, from coordinate 38,005,616 downwards.
ATAACAACGGCCTTAAAATTGAGCGATAACAAATTTAAATCCCAAAATATTGACAAATTAAGGGACATACTAATAAAAAACAGCTATCCGACATATTTAATAAATAATCTAATAAAAAAGGCACAAAAAGAATTGGGGGAAAACATAAACAACACATCTGGCAACACTAAGTATTACAGCCTCCCATACATACCAAAGCTCACGGAAAACAAACAAATTCAAGAAATAATAAATGACAACGAAGTAAAATTGGCGCACAGAACGAGCAAAATAATCAATACTCTATTTACACAAACAAAAACAAAAATAGAAAAAAGTGAGCAAAGTAATCTTGTGTATGAAATCACATGTTTAGGTAAAACAGATGAGGAGTGTGGTAAAGTTTACGTGGGTACTACAAAGAGAAGCCTTGGTACAAGAATATCAGAACACGAAACAGACATAAGGAAAAATAAAAAAACTACAGCTCTGGCTATACACTGTGTTGAAGAAAAACATTTACCCGATCTCACAAACGTTAAAATATTAGACAAAGAAAAGAGAACAAATAAACGATATACACTGAAAAGTTTGAGAATTCAGGAAAAAGCTACGAATGCCTTAAATACAAAATACGACAAAAACAACACGAATACAATTTATACAATCGCAATATTTTAGTTTAGTTCTGCTTCTGTGATACTTAGTTTAATACAATTTAATTATACTGTGATATTTTTTATTTTTATTTATATTTTTGCATTTGTTTTGTTTAATTAAATTTATGTTTTATGTTGTGTTTATGTAAAACAGAATGTGTGTTAAATATTCAAAATGCAAAACTATTGACGAAAGATTATATGTGAGTAATATTATTCCTGTAGAACTAAGTTATCGTTGTTGTTATTAAACTATTATTTTTCAATTGTGTATTTATTTTGAATTTTATGAAATAATCTTTTATTTGCATAGAATACATGACCTTAATAAGCCCGATTTAGAATTTTCTAAACAAATCAATAATAAAATAAGGAAAAGGTCGATAAAAACTGAAATATATAAATTAAATACATATTGGTACATAAAAACCTTAGCAATTATTTGCCTTCAACAAAACTAATTTGTTTGGGTTATTTCTATAAACACTATTTTTTGAGATTTTAGTGCATATAATATACTTAAAGCATTCATGTATTGACTGTTAAAAATTTTCACTACCACTAATTTTTTTTGTGGTAGTTAAAATATTTTTCACTACCACTATAGTGATGAAAAATAGTGGAAAATCAAAATGTTGTCACTATAGTGGGACTTAGTGGAAACCTTAGTGCACTAAATATTTAATGCACTACCCAAAACTCTGGTTGTAATGGCAATAAAAAAATTCAGACCATATATTGAGGGATTGGAATTTAAGGTAATTACTGACCATGCGAGTCTGAAATGGCTGATGGGTCAAAGAGACTTTCTGGGCGTTTGGAAAGGTCATTGACGTTGCAGGGTTTCAACCTTAGTATCGAGTACCGAAAGGGTAAGGATAATGTTGTACCCGATACATTATCTAGAGCATTTGAGGGTGAAAATGTAGTAGAATCAATTGAGTTGGATTTAGATTCTCAGGCTTTTCAATCGCTTGAGTATAGGAAAATGAGGGAAGATTTTGGCAAGTCAAATTTATCCGATTTTAAGGGTTTATTTACAAGAGAGACAATTTTAGTGGCGGATATAATGATGAATCAGATTTGTGGAAGTTGTTTGTTCCATATGAACTTCGCAGAACCGTAATTTCTACTAACAGATATCTGGTCGGGTTCGTTCCTAACATTTATCTTTACTTATCCGGTATAACTATTTTGTCAATTTCAACGTTAAATTGGCCCACGTGAATTAACTACCGAAAATTTATGGTGTAAAATACACTACACATTAACCCGTAGGTAAGAAAGTGGTTTTAAAATTCTTTACACCATAGATATCTATACACAGCTAGATATCTATTTATAGAAATTACGGGCACTAGAACGAAGAATGGCAATATGGGAATTTTAATTGTTTTGAATAATTTTTCAAAATTTACGTTCTTGAAAACCCTTAGGAAATTAATTTCAAAAAACATTATAGAATTCTTACGGGCAAATATATTTTACTGTTTTGGAGTTTCTGAAATTATTGCTTCGGACAATGGTTCTCAATATAGAAGTTATGAGTTTTCAAAATTTTTAAATTCGGTTCGTGTAAAACATGTATTGACTGCTGTTTATAGCCCACAGTCAAATGCCATTGAGAGAGTTAATCAGTGCATAAACGAGGCTTTATGCTCATACATATGTTCGTAAGGATCAACGATTGTGGGACCTGTTTATAGGTAGTGTTAACTGTGCGCTGAGAAATAGTGTACACCAATCGGTTAGTAGAACACCATACAAGATAGTATTTGGACAGACTATGATAAATAATGGGAAAGACTATAGACTTTTAGACAATTTGAATCTTTTAATTGAAGTTGCCACAAAAATTGAAAGGCAGGACGAGTTTGCATTGATACGGGACACGATAAGACCGTGGATTCTTGCGCCTGTCGGTATAAAGGCAATTGTGCTTCGCAAAATTGGGCACGTAACATACGAACTTGTAACGATTCTGTGTTTGGGTATGCTAAATTTGGGAACGAGGCTGCCTATTAGATTCGGCCGTGCTAGTCGGATGGGGGGGTTGTGAGGTGTCCCCAAAAGAAAAAGGTGGAATAATTTTTGAATTGTAACTGGAAACTTTACTTTAGGTAGCATGACTAAAATAAATTACCTACAGAGTTAGAGGGAGAAGAAAGAAATGGTTGATGATTGTAGGGTAGCTTAAGATGGAATACACTACCCTATGACCTTGCCCACCCACCATGCTGACAGTATGTTAATTCTCCTGTCAGCCCAAAATAAAAAAAAAAAATAATGAAAAAGAACTAAATTTTTTACATATCTCCATACCCTACTTCACCTTTCGTAAGTATATAAACTTAAAATTTCATGTAACAAAACATTATAATAGTTTGTTTAAAATCAAAATATTTTAAACAATCTTTTTCATTATTTATATTTTTCATTTATTTGAACTCAAACGTATCTGAACCAAATATGTATCTTATAGTAGATTTGAATTATTATTACTGCTTATTTAGACATTCGTTAGGGTAATGACTATTTGGTAATCGTTACATAAAAACTATTGTGAATTATTAATAATGGCTTAAGTGCCTAAAATTCGAAATCATATTTTTTTTGTAAAAAGCAAGTTTCCTGTTAGCAAGAATCTTTTTTAGTTTTTACTAACAAGCTAGCGTTCAAATCAAACCAACCTAATCTAAAACTCTTGAACTTATTGTAATCTTACTTTAAACTCCAACGGTGAGCTGAAATAAAAAATCATATTGAATTTCAACAAGCGCTTATACTTTTGTTTCTCTTTGTCTCAACATCACGCTGATTCCTTTATAATAACTCCAAGCGAAAGCTTAAAGTTTATAAAGCATTGAGCAGCAAAGTTGGTTCTACAAACACCCTATTATAGGACTCTAGTTAGCTGCGTTTATTATTGCCTACAGTCTACTAAGTCGACCCTCATCCGTACGACTCTACTCTTAAGCCCAGCTAATCCAAAACAACTTTGTTCATCGAGGAAAAATCAGTGGTAGCAGTATATTGGAGAAAATCATAATTTAGTTCATCCAGGAATACACATCCAAGCAGAAAAAGAAACTAACACCAAGTGGGTATACTTCCTTAATCTTTTAAACCTGTGAGAGTCAACAAGTTGCCCATCCTAAATTAAATTTAAAGCTTTTAACAATTCACCATTACAGAATGAGGTAAAGTACATTCCTTGTTATACATGTGTAATTAGTTTATATCGGGCGAGCTAAAGAAATGCATGGATTAACCGCGATAAGAAGTGAAAAACAAGTAGTTAACAAAAAAGAGCAGCAACGACCTAAAAAATAAAAAAAATACAAAAAAGAAAAAGTAAAAAGGAAGAAGTTGCACTAAAAATCTGAAAAATTAAAAATAAATTTTTTTTTTGGTTATAAAATTGCTAACTAATATAAAAAGTGTGCAAAAATCTAGTTTATAATTAGCAAAAAAAAAAGAGAAAAAAAACCGGTGTATAATCCGTTAGGCTTTCTAGCAAATTCCAGATTTATACGCATGTAAAGTAAAAGGTTGTTGCCAAATTTCATATTCATATTATAATTTCGTTTCTAAAAATGTTCGTGTTGTTAAGGTTGAAAAAAAAAATAATAAATAAGAGAAAAAAAAAAACCAAATACCGAATAGAGAAAAAAAGTTAAAGAGAGTACATTAAGTGGAGTCCTAAACTCGTCAAAAAGCTTTTTTAACATAAAAAAAAAAAAATCAAAAAAAAAAAACAACAAGTACTCGTAGCCGGTTAACTCTCTCATACATATGTCGCACTCAAAGCTTTTTTAAAATAAATGTTGGGTTTGAATACCCCTTTCGTCTAGTTATAACATCATCACAGAGAAACCAAGGGTTAGAGCAGCAAAAACAAACCGGGTTTGATCAAACAAATTGTTTATTAAATGCAATAACGCATTAAGTTGGGCTTATATTTAATAATGAGGTATTTATAATTTAACAACAACATTAACCATAGTGTAAAAAATGTTAGTTGGTGATTAAGTACTTTTGCATAACAACATTTAGTCTAACCACATACATATGGAGGTATATGCCATAATTTTCTGGGAAAAAAAAGTATATAAATAAATTTTTTTTTATTTAATTAACAATTATTTTAATAACGATACCTTCGGGAAGGATTAGGATGTGTGCGGAAAAAATTCCTTATTATTCCTATCGGACCAAACATCAAAATATACTTTGATATAAATATCATCATATATATACTAAGAATATTTCTTCCACAAAAAAAAAATCAAACAAAACAAACAAACAACAAAACAAACAATTTCAAAAAAGATTCAATTCCAAATATTATCACATATAGCCAGAAAAAAAATAAGAAAAGTCTAGTTTCGTTCTCGAATTGGGGTTTTCCATCTTACACGCAAACGTATCATAATCCAGGCAAGTTTGAATTCAAAATAAAATTTAGAGCTATTGTCGTATTAAAAATTTATGACAACTTATCGAATAATTGTAAGTCAAATCTCAAAGTAAAAAAGATTCTAATAGTCTTGCAAGTTAGCATTCGTTTCTGTCTCCTCACGGTCATTTAGGATTATCATGGCTAATCCTAACGACAACACCTCAGAACAGAATCACGCATTTGTTCAGGATAAGTTCATGTTTGATAGTGATCATCTACTCACGTTTTGCTCCAGTTTCAGCAACATTGAAGTACACGATCAAACAGACTCCATGTTAGAAACTAAGCTAGATGACCTAGAAAACAGATGGAAAAGATTGGAAATCTCGTATGAAAATCTTATGCTGTCGACTAGTTCCACAGTAAGCAAAGATTTGAAAGAAAATGCAAAAGTTAATTTTCACGCATGTTCAGAAACGTTTTACACTTGTAGGTCTAATATAATGGATATGCTAAGGATCACTAGAGCATCTCCTTCGTTTCGCAATAGTTCTACAAGAATGAGCTTACCCCTTCAGACCTTCCCTCTACAAAGTCCTAGCATAAATATAAAACTTCCGCCGTGTGATACGGAAGTTTTTGAAGGTAGTTATGAAAAATGGCCCGCATTTCGGGACATGTTCACAGCCGTGTATATAAACGGCACAGATTGTCCCCCAGTCGTAAAATTGTTTCATCTGCGAAATAAAACAATCAATGAGGCAGGAGCTATTGTAAAACGATACCCACTGTGTGATGATAGTTTTAATCTCGCTTGGAACGCTCTCAAATTACGATATGAAAACAAACGAGTTTTAGTAGACCACCAACTCCAAATTCTCTTTAACATCCCGGTCGCTACCTCAGAAGACGGTAAGACCCTTCAGAAAATTCACTCAATCGTCACTGATGTTTTGCAAACACTAAATAGTCTAAATGTTAACACAGAGAATTGTGACTTTTTTGTCGTGTACTTAGTATGCTCAAAACTCCCTAATGAAACACTTGCTTTATGGGAACAATCTCTAAAGTCTCATCGTGAACTGCTTAAATGGTCCCAATTAAGTGAATTCCTAGTTGACAGATTTGAAGCTGTCGAAAGAATATCCAACATGAAAGCCCCTAGAGATCACTTAAGCGTGCAAAATTCTTTTCAATGTAAAACTCAATCGCACTCCTCACAGGAAAAACTAAATGTGATTTGTAAACTATGTAATGAAGGTCATTATTTAAGAACATGTCCAAAATTTAAAAGATTAACAGTTCAACAGAGAATAGATTTCGTAACAGCTAATAAAATCTGCCACTATTGTCTTTCTCCCAATCATTTAAGGGCGAAATGTCCTAGCAAAAACACTTGCTTCATATGCAAGCTTAACCATCACACGTCTCTCCACTTGGTAAAAGCAAGTAATTCCCAAAATCAATATATATCTAATTCTCAAAAAGGTATACCAAGTAATTCAGATCAAACCAAAGTTTATTCACAAGAGTCGGAGTTACCTTCATCATCAAAAGGGACTCATAACTCGCAAGTTCAAGCTAATATGTCAGTTAACACAGAATTCATACTACTAAGAACTGCATTGGTTCACATTGAACATATGGGGGAACTTTTCGCAGTTAAGGCTCTAATTGACCCCGGGTCTCAAAGAACTTTCTTATCAGAAAGAATTAAAAACAGATTACAAATAAAAACACGAAAATCTCACGTGGATGTAGTTGGTATTGGAGGACAAATTCAAACCGCTACAAAGGAATGCGATCTTGTTCTCTTTGCAAAAAAGGTCTAATATAAAATTTTCGATAAACGCCATCATTCTTCCAAAGGTTACTGAACAAATTCCTTCTATCTCGTTTGAAATTCCAAACATAAACCTGCACACAATGGAGCTAACTGATCCCACATTCAATCAATCTTCTCAGATTGACCTAATTCTCGGAAACGATTCCGAGCGTTTCATAAATCTAAATGGCATTAAAAAGAATATATGTGGCCTGGCCTCGGCTTATAACACAATATTTGGTTGGGTGCTCAGTGGCCCAGTTAATAGTAAGCCGGTGAACGCTTTGACAACTTCAGTAGTTCCCTCTGAAAACTCAGTTCTCAACGATCTTCTAAGAAAATTTTGGGAGCAAGAAAAAATACCGTCAACTAAGCACCTATCGAAAGAAGACCAATATTGTGAACAATTTTATACACAAACTACAACACGCGACGCAGACGGAAGATATATGGTACGATTACCATTCAAAAAAGAGTTCCCTGACTCCATTTTTCTCGGTGCATCGCGAATATTGGCGCTTAGTCAATACTCTCGCATGCAAAGGGCTCTCACAAAAACCCCTGAACTTCAAGCAGAATACAACGCGGTTTTGAAAGAATATTTGCCACTTAATCATATGGAAAAAACTACATTTCGGGATGTCTGCGATAATGACAAGTTTTTCTCTTTTCTTCTTCCGCATCACGCAGTTATTAGGCCAGAGCATAAAACGACAAAGGTTAGGGTAGTTTTCAACTCGTCACGAAAAACTAAATCAGGGTTTTCTCTTAACGACGTTTTGTATACAGGCCCTGCTCTTCAGCAGGATCTTATGAATGTGATGCTCAATTGGCGAAAATACCGATATGTGTTCAGTGGCGACATACAGAAAATGTATCGCCAGATCTTAATACACCCCAAGGACAGGCCTTTCCACCGAATTTTATTTCAAGGGGAAAATAACACTACTTTTCATGACTACCAGCTAAAAACAGTCACGTTCGGCGTAAACTGTGCTCCATTCTTGGCAATACGCACACTTCTTCAGTTAGCTAACGACTCAGAAATACATTATCCCAGAGCTGCTGCAATTTTGCGCAATGAGACCTATGTTGACGACATATTATCTGGCGGCCACTCAATTGAAGAAGTTCAAAACGCTCAATCTGAAGTAATTCAGACTCTAAAGTCAGCAGGATTTCCGTTAAGAAAAATCACTGCGAATGACGCACAGTTACTGTCTCAAATCCATCCCGATGATTTATATGATTTAGATTTCTTACGGGGTCATGAAACAAGTTCTACTAAAACGTTAGGAATCAGGTGGAATGCACTTACAGATTCATTTTCCTACACTTTTAACCCAATTCCTCAAACAACTAAAGTAACAAAGCGGTCCATTCTCTCGCCGGTAGCGAAACTATTTGATCCAGCAGGGTGGATAAATCCGGTAGTCATAAGAGCGAAAATGCTTATGCAACAGCTTTGGCTAGAGGGACTGGAGTGGGACGAGAAGGTCAGCAAAGGGTCGCTTGACATTTGGAATAATCTCCTTGCTGATATAACTCATATAGAAAAAATAACTATTCCAAGATGGATCCAATTTACACCTTCCGATACAATCCAAGTTCACGGATTTGCAGATGCCTCAAAACAGGCATATTGCGCAACAATTTATGTCAGATGTCAAAGTAAAACTAATGTTATATACTCCAACTTATTAGTTGCCAAGAGCAAAGTAGCACCCTTACAAACAGTCGGTTTGCCTAGGCTAGAGCTCAATGGTGCTGTTTTATTAGCAAATTTAGTCAATCACGTAATAAAATTTCTCAACTTAAACGAAACCGAAATTATACTATGGACGGATGCAGCAATTGTGCTAAGTTGGTTAGCTAAACCTCCGGGTACGTGGGTTTATCAATTCAGCTGATATTGGTACAAGGGGCTGCAGGCCACAAGATCTCATAACAAACCCCTTATGGTGGCACGGTCCTTCGTGGTTAGTAAATCCTTCTTCTGAATGGCCAGCCAAAATAGGTATACCACCAACGCAACACTCATTGGCAACGCTTCTTAATAATTCGTCAAATACTGACATATTAGAGTACTTCTCTTCGTATCATAGAGCTCTGAGAGTTTTGAGCTACGTGTTTCGCTTTATACGTAAAGGTCGGTCTAAGCAAATTCCATATCAGGACCATTCCACCCTCAATCTTACTCAAACAGAGGTTAATTGCGTGAAAAATAGACTCATAATACTAGCTCAAAAATTCACTTATGAAGAAGAATATTCATGTATATCTAAATCTCAAAGAATTTCTGAAAAAAGTCCTCTGAAAACATTAAATCCATTTTTATATTCGAACAAAATCTTACGTGTAAATGGTCGTTTGTCAGAATCATCCCTTCCATACAACGAACGCTACCCAATTATCTTACCAGGCACCTCCCGACTCTGCCAACTATTCCTAAATCATTTGCACACAACCCTGGCTCACGCAGATTGCAACCAAATGTGCAGAATAGTTCAGACGGAATTTTACATTTCGCGACTTAAGCCACGAGTAAAGAAAATTATTCGTCACTGCAAAATTTGCATTATATTCCGACGAAAGAATTGCGCTCAAATAATGGCACCATTACTTGCAGACACCATTTCAGACTACTGGGGTAAATTTTGCCGGTCCTTTTGAACTAAAAACATCAACACTACGCAATTCTCCTTACAAGAAAGGCTTTGTTGCAGTTTTCATCTGCCTAAGTACCAAAGCCATACATCTTGAAATATGCTCTGATTTATCTACTGCAGCATTCCGTGCGACATTTGCTCGTTTCATTAGGAGGCGGGGGCTCCCTCACAGGATGCTGTCTGATAATGGTAGAAATTTTTTGGGTGCCAGTAGAGAATTAAATAGGGAATTCGCAGCCTTCATTACCTCAGCATCGAATGAGATTTCCCAAAAATATGTCACCCAAGGATTTGAATGGAAGTTTATCCCACCACATGCACCACACATGGGCGGCCTTTGGGAAGCGGCCGTCAAAAGTTTTAAATTTCACTTAAAACGAGTGGCCGGCATGCATAAATTCAATTTCGAAGAATTTTCCACGATTCTCGCTCGTATTGAAGGAATATTAAATTCCCGTCCAATATCAGCAATTTCAGAAGATCCCACTGATTTAACAGCTCTTACTCCGGGGCATTTTCTAACTGGAAAACCAATAATGGCGTTTCCAGACCCTAAGCCCGAAAAAATAGCTCTAGTGAATCGATGGGCAAAATTAAAAGCCCTCCATCAGCATCTTGCCATAAGATGGAAGGAGGATTACTTGAAATCTCTGCATAAACGATACAAGTGGAGAAATCCTCCCCCTAATCTTAAAACAAGCGACCTTGTAGTAGTGGTTGATAATTTAGAACCACCATCGGAGTGGCGACTAGGTCGAATTCTAAAAACTTACAAGGGGTCAGATGATAATGTACGGGTAGCGGATGTCCGCATTGCTACCGGCGTCATTACACGACCGATAGTAAAGCTATGTTATTTGCCATTGCTTAACGAGAACGATTCTCTTGTAGATTAGTTAACTCTCTATAAATTATTACCAGCACTAAGAGACTGTTCATTTTACATTCATCATTACTAATTATATTATTACTTTTTGTTTGTTATCCTCTATTCCCATTTTTTCTAGACCTCATCAACGTCAACGAAATCCTGAAATTCACCAGTGCATGGTATGCAAACGATTCCACGCCCTCCGGTTTTGTCAGCGCTTTTTAAGGATGAGCGTAAAGGAAAGAAACAGAGTAGTTCGTCGTTATCGATATTGCGATAACTGTATATAACTGTATGATAGAAGCCACGACTTGAGAGCCTGCTCATCATTAGATACCTGCCGTAAGTGTGACAGTTTTCATCACACGCTCTTACATCCAAGAAGCAAACCCAATAAGGATTTACGCAATAAAATTACCACCACAAACAAAACGAGACGTAACGCTAAAAATAAAGCCAATAGGCAGCAAACTAGCAGACCAGATGGGGCAAACAATAGCCAAATCACTTCAAACACACCAACCGTACTACTACCATATAATTTCGGAAGCTATCCGGTCCCTTGCGCAAGTGATGTGTACCCCACCAAGCGGCAAAGTTGCACAAGTGCAAGGGGGCCGGCATGTTTAAAATCAAAATATTTTAAGCAATCTTTTTCATTATTTATATTTTTCATTTATTTGAAATCAAACGTATCTGAACCAAATATGTATCTTATAGTAGATTTGAATTATTATTACTGCTTATTTAGACATTCGTTAGGGTAATGACTATTTGGTAATCGTTACATAAAAACTATTGTGAATTATTAATAATGGCTTAAGTGCCTAAAATTCGAAATCATATTTTTTTTGTAAAAAGCAAGTTTCCTGTTAGCAAGAATCTTTTTTAGTTTTTACTAACAAGCTAGCGTTCAAATCAAACCAACCTAATCTAAAACTCTTGAACTTATTGTAATCTTACTTTAAACTCCAACGGTGAGCTGAAATAAAACATCATATTGAATTTCAACAAGCGCTTATACTTTTGTTTCTCTTTGTCTCAACATCACGCTGATTCCTTTATAATAACTCCAAGCGAAAGCTTAAAGTTTATAAAGCATTGAGCAGCAAAGTTGGTTCTACAAACACCCTATTATGTTAATCAAAACAACTTTACTCATTGACTGTGTATATTATAATAAATCAAGTATACATAATTGCTTATAGTAGAACTTATGGTTACTTATAATAATCAGTTACTTTAAATACATTTAAGGGTTACCACATAGGACTTAATAAATACTATAAGGGTAGTTATCATAACATCCCCCTTTTTTTATAAAGATAAATATGATATGCTAAATTTAAGATACATAAAAACACTTCATAAATTTAATCTATTAGGCGGTATTATCTTCCTCCCATATTTGGACGTATACATATCGTTACCGTCCGTATTAGTATTAATTTCCTCGTTTACATTTTCATAGTTTCTAACATTAACATTTTCATTACTACGATTTGCACTAACATTTTCACCATTATGATCAGTATCAACATAATCATTATTTATCACTAAGTTACTGTCAGGGTTACCAACAATATCATAAAAAACATTCTCATCACTATCAGATTCCTGTCCTCCCTTTTTCCCTTTTTTCAAATTGTCCGATTTCCCTCCTATTTTCATAATGTGTTGTCTGTTTCTTCTATAAACCACACCATTTTCATCCCTTACTAAAAATGATCTAGGCATTTTCTTTTTCTTAAAATAAACCTGTTCATCCACCTCAATTGGTTTCAGATTAACTGAATTCTTATTGTAATTCCGAGAGGCCTTTAATTGTCTTTGTCTAGGCGCGTTGGAATATTATATAGAGGTTTATTAAACAGTGGGACAAGAGGTTTGTGATATGTCTCAACAGTCACATTTCTACCATAAATATATTGATGGAAACGTGTACACCCAAACAATATAGCGAACAGTTCCTTTTCAATTTGTGCGTAATTCCTCTGACAGTCAGTCAGGGATGCAGATGCATACGCTACAGGGTTTTTACCATGCATTATAACCGCGCCTACAGCAAACTTCGAAGCATCCACTGAGAGTGTAATTGGTTTATTTACATCGTAGTACGCTAAAACCGGAGCTTTTGTAATCTCTTTTTTTAAATTTTCGAATTCAATCTGCTGTTCACTGTTCCACCTCCATACAGAATCATTTTTCAAAAGATCCCTCAAATGTTTGTTCTTATCTGACAGACTTTCAATAAAAGACCCCAAATAGGTAATAATTCCCAAAAATCGTTGTAATTCCTGTTTATTTTCCGGTACGGGCATTGCTAAAATCGATTCTATTCTTTTATCATCGGGTCTTACTCCCTTCTCACTAAATATATGACCAATAAACTTTATTTCAGTTCTGAGAATTACTGACTTTGTTCTATTAAATCTTAGACCCACTTTCTTTCCCCTTTCTAGGACCTGCCTTAAAATTTCGTTATGCCTCTCCACACTTGACGCATGTATTAAAAAATCGTCCATATATATTACTAATCCTGAAATATCACCAAAAAGTCTTATCATTTCAGCATGAAATATCTCGGGTGCTGAGCTTATGCCAAATGGCAAACGTAGAAAACGATATCTTCCAAATGGGGTATTAAAAGTACATAGCCTAGATGATTCATCATCAAGACGAATCATCCAAAAACCAGAATTAGCATCTAGCAAACTAAAAATTTTAGAACCACTCATACGAGATTTACATTCATCTATTGTAGGCAAATCAAATCTTGGTCGCACAATTACCTTATTTAGATTCCGCGGATCCAAACACAATCTCAGATTACCATTTGATTTCGTTACTAGTACGATTGAACTAACCCAATCTGTAGGTTCTTTAACCTCAGTGATAACATTTAATTTAACCATTCTTTTAATTTCATTCCTTAATGGTTCATGAAGGCTAAACGGTACACGACGAGGCGGATCTATTACCGGTTGACAATTTTCTTTAATTTTCAAATGACACTCTTTCTTAAGCTTACCTAAGCCATGAAAAATCCCTTTGTACTTTTCCATAATTGCCTCACAATTTATTTTGTTGACTTTTTAAACTAAATTCATTGTAGTGGCCATTTCAAGACCAATATTATTGTTACATTTCATGTTTACAATATAGAAAGATGCAGCATAAACTACGTTACTATATAAAAAATCGACAAAAATCTTCCCAACCACTGGTAATTTTTCCCCACTAAACGTAAATATATTATTATATATCTTATTATCTACCTTACTGATACCTAAGGCATTGAACGTGTTAATTGACATCAGATTCGTTTGGGCCCCCGTATCCACCTGGCAAACTACATCTCTCCCATTTATTTCCACGCTGACGTTCCAAATATTTTTACTAAGCTTCTCACCAATGGTTCCCACAAATAGACTTTCTTCATCTTCTTCTTCTTCTTCAGTATTATCAAAAACATTCCTTATATATTTGTTCCTGTTTAAATTACCAGAAGTTCTTGAAAAACACATCCTCGTGCCTTCAGCCGGGCACTTGTTGTTGTGTTTTTGGCCACATTTTTTACAAATGGTCGACGATTGTTGCTTTTGCTGCTCTTGATACGATTGCTTTTGATATCTTTGTTTTTGATACGGCTGCTTCTGATATTGCTGTTGTTGTTGTTGATATGTTTGCTTCTCATGTAAATGTTGTATTGCTGCTAACACTGGCTCTTCCTCCTTTTGTTCATTTTGTATACTGCCTAAATTTTCCTTCGCCATCTCTATACTTTTGGCAATCTCCAAAGCTTTCTTCCAATCAATATTCCCTTCACTCAGCAAACGTTCTTTGATATTTTTATTGTTTTGTGACAGCCCGCAAATAAAAATATCCTTCACCAAGCTTTCACGCAACGAACCAAACTCACAAGAATTACTCAAATTCTCTAAAGTTGTCGCATATTGCCCAATGGATTCTTCATTTTTCTGCTGTCGCGTAAAAAACGCATGTCGTTCCATGGCAATGTTAATTTTAGGAATAAAATAATCTTCAAATAACTTAAGCAAGTCATTATATTTTATTGTGTCCATATTGACATTAAACGAATTGAAAATATGCAGGCACGCTGGCCCCATATGATGCAACAGTAACGCAACTTTTCTTTGATCAGATTCCTTTTGCAAATTCGAAGCCAATAGAAATATTTTAAACTGCTTACTCCAGTTGGCCCATTCCGTAGCAACATTTCGAGCTTTCATATTAAAAAATGGCGTCGTTGACATATATGACGGTGTATTTTCCACCACTTGAAACTTGTCGTCCGGCATTTTGTATATTATATTTTTTCTATACAAATACCACCAAATTATTGTTGTTCTGGTTTGTTTTTTTTTTTTTTTCTTTTTGTTAAAATCAATATATTTTCTTTTTTTTTTAATGTTTTATGACGACTTAATTTTCAATTCAATTCAAATTTAAAAAAAAATTTTTTTCAATTCTCTTTTTTTCTTTTTCACCTGACACCATATTATGTTAATCAAAACAACTTTACTCATTGACTGTGTATATTATAATAAATCAAGTATACATAATTGCTTATAGTAGAACTTATGGTTACTTATAATAATCAGTTACTTTAAATACATTTAAGGGTTACCACATAGGACTTAATAAATACTATAAGGGTAGTTATCATAACACACCCTATTATAGGACTCTAGTTAGCTGCGTTTAGTATTGCCTACAGTCTACTAAAGGCTAGTTTACGCGGTAATACAATGTCTTACTACATGTCAAAAAATGATGTAGAATGAGAAAAATCTTATCATGTAAAAGCAAAATGCATTGAGTAAGAGAGAATACGGATAAAAATATGACAATCGGTCGGTAAATGTTCATTTTCTAAACCATTTTAGAAACTTATGTATTCTCATCACACCAGAGTCGCATTTTAACAGAGTATATTGAAGGTGGTAACATTTTTATAAAATTACAAAAACAAGCAGAATCAACTCAGGAAATGTTCATGTTGTTTTTGTAAACATTGTAAAACTGCAACCATCTGCTTTTTTGTAATTAACTCACTTTGCTTTTAGTTTACTTAAACCATTCGTGTAAACATGAAAAATACTTACCAACAGATTTTTATTTTTTTATTTTAAACACGGAGAGAATTTCATAATATTTTGATTCCACAAAGTCGTAATACATTATATTACCATGTAAACTAGCCTTAAGTCGACCCTCATCCGTACGACTCTACTCTAAAGCCCAGCTAATCCAAAACAACTTTGTTCATAGTTCAATATTTATTTGTAAAGAAGAACATTTTAAAATTATAAAAAAAAATAACAGAAAATAGCTTTACAATATGCTAAAACTACTTAATATGTATAGGATTTATAGGATTCAACAATGAACATCATAAATGAAGTATTGAAAATTATAGGTCAATGAAGATTTTTCCCCATTCAAATTTATTCAAAATATTAAAAAACAAGTAAGAGTGATATATTCGGCTGTGCCGAATCTTTGATACCCTCCACCGACAAGAGTGGATGATAAATACATATATATTATTAACTAAGCTTCACAAAAACGAACGTCAGCATTAAAATTGGTTGCGGTTTAGACCTGAATTAAATTATTGACCGACAATAAGAAAATTTTATGCGTTTCTTGTTAGAACTTTGAACTGGCTTGAGTAAAATATCATGATTCGTAAAAGTTTTAGCCAAACTAAAATAATTTTTAAGAGCGTTATTTGTATTGGACCTATGGTAAATTATGGACCAATCATCGCAAAATTCTGAAGACTGATTTCTGGTATTACAAAAAATAAATTAGAACAAATTTCAATGCAGCAGTGTGATAAGTTTTAGCGTTAACAGTGAATTTCACAAAATTGCACGATATTTTTTGTGGCCATATGAATCTTAGTTGGAAGAAATTTTACCGCAATATCTATATCTGTTATGGTTTTAGGCGAATTTAATTATTTTCCCAAAGTGGGCTTTATTTGGTTTTAGGCGCAATAAACTGTTTTCCGAGAGTAGGGTTTATATGGGGCATATGGTATATTATGGACCAATCTTTACGAAATTTGGCAGTGTGATTTCTGGTCCTAAAAAACTGTGACGTACCGAACGTCAATTTGATAGCATTATTTATTTCGGTTTTAGGCGTACTAAACGGTTTTCCGGGAATAGGGTTTATATGGGGCCTAGGGTAAATTATGGATCACTCTTCACGAAATTTGGCAGTCTGATTTTTCGTCCTATAAAACTGTGACGTACCAATTTTAATATGCTAGCGTTATTTATTGCGGTCTTAGGCGTACTAAACTGTTTTCCGGGAGTAGGGTTTATATGGGGCCTATTGTAAATTGTGGGCCGATCTTCAAAAAATTTTACAGTGTGATTTGCGGTATTATAAAACTGTGACGTACCAAATTTTAATATGATAGCGTTATTTATTGCGTTTTAGGCGTACTAAACTGTTTTCCGCGAGAAGGGTTTATATGGGGCCTATGGTCCACTATGAACCGATCTTAACGAAATTTAATTTAACAGTATGATTTGCAGTCGTATAAAGCGAATTCGTGCAAAATTTTATGTCATTCCGTGCATTAATCCTCCATTTATGTTAGTTTTTGTATCAAAATTATCAATTTTTTTGAATAGTGGTTCTACATTTTGATTCATAGTTCTGATCCTACTAAGCATTTGTTGCTGGATTTCAATCCCAAACTGCTTAGGATAACAACAAGCAATTTGAGACCAAGTTTGTTCTTTTCTTTTGCGTTTTTCGAAAGTGAGCGTGTTTTCAACAGACGGACAGACAGACGGACATGTCTTAATCGACTTAGAATTACTCAAGGAGCCAGAATATGGGGTCTTAGATGTATTATAAAAAAGATTCACACGGAATGACAAACTTAGTATACCCTCATTCACCACAGTGGTGGGTATAAAAAAAAATTATATGTATCTTGTGTGTGAGGTGTTTTAATATTAGTAATATGATTATTCAAAATTTAGCAACCAAAACTTATTGTTTATATATTTGTATTAGCAACATTGGTAACTTTACA
Source organism: Pollenia amentaria (assembly GCA_943735925.1). NCBI lineage: Eukaryota > Metazoa > Arthropoda > Insecta > Diptera > Polleniidae > Pollenia > Pollenia amentaria. The sequence goes on along the minus strand of OX031008.1, from coordinate 37,988,124 downwards.
AGTTTCTGTGTGTTTACTAAAGTGAGTGTGTATGGATGAGTGGTCGAGTGTTTCTGATATAAGTTGATATGGATATTTTTTGTAACATAGTGGATATGAGTTGATATAAAGAGAATGAGAGTAATATATCTGTTTTTATCTGTTTCACAAAAGCAGATACAAAAGTTGATACTGATCGAATACAATGAGTTACTTATTGTACGATGCCGTTATTTCAATTGTCTTTCAACGAAAATATTTTGTATTTTGTTTTTGTAACAAATTCTTTGATGCCCTTAAAAGGATGGGTTCTTTTCGTTCAAGAGACATGTAGACAAACATTATTGAAAAAAATTACCAAAAAAACCACATGTATTTTGTTTTTGTAACAAATTCTTCGATGCCCTTAAGAGGATGGGTTTTTTCGTTCAAGAGACATGTAGACAAAAATTATTGAAAAATATAATAAAAAAAAATTACCAAAAAAACAACACATGTATTTTGTTTTTGTAACAAATTCATTGATGCCAACAAATTTCGTGCTGTGGTAGTGAAAATTGCCGAGCAAAAACAACAATACTAGCGAGAAGCGTTGCGATCAGGCCTGCCATATTTACCGATTTATCGGTGTTTTTCCGATTTTTTTCTCTAAATTATCAAAGTGCCTATTCACCGATTTTTTGATAAAAACTTAAAACACGGTAGCTTTTGGTTTGTGTTATATAAATTTTTTATTTTGGGTAACTTGTAACGTTACAAAGATACAACTGTTATTAATTCAGCGCTTTTACTTAAGGAAAAATGGGTTAGATTTATTTCATATATGTACATATTAGAGGTCTGCACAAATGTATTTGCTAGCCAAATGATTGTTGTGTGTGTATTTGATATTCATATCAAATGTGTAAAAAAATGAGAGCTAGTCATTCACGCTCAATCATTTTAAATGAGAGATCAACACAACACCGGTCATGAAAAAGTGAGCCACATACACTAACACTAATTGTGTGTGTGTCCCTATTATTGTTTATTGTTTGATGAACTCAAATTCATACATCTTACAATAAAAAACCTGAGTTAAGTTAAAAATCACACTAATCATTCGTGTGTTTGTTGTCTTTCTTGTTTTTTTAAAATTGGTTTTTCCCCTATTTGATAATTTTCCCTATCGTATCAAAAAAAGTAAGGAAATAAAATGGTTGTAAAAAATATATTTTTTATATGCAAAAACAATAACAGTAATAAAATTATAAATAAAAAAATTATTATTATGCAAACCGTCAAAAATTTTACTAAAATTCTCGATAAAAAATTAAATAATGTCAAAAAAATGTAAAATTGTTCAATTTAAAACTTAAAAAAATTATCAAAGCTAAGAAAGAAAGCTCGTTATAAAATAAAAATAATCTATTAACGTTTAAACATAAGTTATAAGTTCTCTTGATTTAAAAAAAATTTAAACAAAAAAATTAACAAAAATTTCATTTGTTTCAAAATATATTTAAAACTAGTTTTTGCTTCTAAAATTTTTACTAATATTTTGTTTTCGATACGATAAAAAAATTTCAAAAACACATGTTGTGTTGATAAAACACAATATGTACATCGCCACACAAGTGTATTTACTCGTGTAAAAGAGCATATTTGTTATTTATACCTGTATCAAATATTTCTCTCACAACACTCTTTTAGCTTTGGTCAAAAAACCAATTTTTCTAAAGGAAAAAGGGATTATTACTTACAAAAGAGTAAAGTTGCTTAATTTATATTCACTGTCAATGTAAATATTTAATTTTATAGGATTATATGCTATTGAGGATAAGGCTTATACCTCCGGTAGCCAATTTAATGTAAGAAAGTAAAGTAAATATTCATGTTTTTTTGCAAAAAGAAAATCAGATTTAAATGCGAGAATTCTTCAACCTAAAAAAACCAAATTTCGATATCCACTGAAAAATTAATCTTTGCAAGGAATTATTTTTTCTAAAGATTATTTCAAATTAAATAATTCGATTTGTATGCTTATATTTACAGCCTGTTTTTAGAAAATGAAAATATTTGTTCGTTCGTAAAAAAAAAACGAACGAAAACTGGTTAAAGTTTTTATAAAATTTAACATTTTATCGGTGAGTGACAAAAAAAGCTTTAATTTTTTCTACATATTTTTGGTTCTTATAAAATTAACATCTTCGTTATAAATGCCAAAAGAAGACGATAAGTAAAAGGCATTCGTTTAAAAAAATAAAAAAAAAATCGAAAATAAAAAGGAAAGAACCCGAAATAATTAACAATATTATAATAGGTTCATGTATCTATCTACATATATATCGAAAACTGTAACGTTACTGACTGAATGATTCATCATCACATAGCCTAAGCGCCTCAAGCTAAAAACTTGAAATTTGGACCGGAGGTTGGATTCTCCTTAAATCGATCCACTAAGACGGGATTTTTGGAAATTCAAATATTTAGGGGGTAAAAAGGGTAAATTCGGTAACCTTATATCACCAAAACTTAAAGAGATAAAAAATAAATGTAGTTCTTATTGTTGTACTTTAGAAAAATAAGTGGACAGGTGTCTGGAACTTTATAGAAATTTGTCCCTTTTAGGGAGTTAACGGGTAAAAGGTGTATTTTGGTACTTTTTTGTCACCCCATCTATCTTTTAAACTAATAATCATAGAAATTAAGGTTATATCACATTCGAAACTTATCTAAAAAAATACAAATATGGTACTTTTTCGAAATTCGAACGTTTATGGAGTGAAAATCGTAATATCTTTTTTTGTACTTTTTACAAAACCTTTTTCTTTATTCTTTGACATTAATGTACTAAATAACGGACTCCCACTAGAGTATTGAAATTTTTGATACTTTAATTGGGAAAAAAGTATCAAAAAAGACAATTCCGGAAAATTAAATTTCTTTCTTTTACTTTTGTGTTCTACGTGTGGTACTTTTTGAATTTGTTATTATATTGAAGTTAGAGAGACAAAATTAATCAACAAGGTCCTGATTGATCATCAACCCATAAGATAAAAAAATGTTAGAAGTAGAACCATAACCTTTGGCATACAAATATGTTCATGAAAAAAAGACCTGCTTACAAAGTAGTGGGTCAAATGCTAGTTAGCATTTAAACAAGCTAAGATAAACTTTGGTATTAAAATATGCTTACGAAAGAAAAGTAGTCGCTAATGAAGTAGCGGGTTAAATGCTAGTAATTTCATAAATATGTATTTACAGGTTCAAAAAATTCTAGAAACAAGTATGTACATAAGTATGGGTATATGTTTGTATGTATGTTCTTCAGTATGATCCAAAAAATTAATGCTATCACGCAAATACCTTTAACATTTCTATATGTTGATGTGCAGCAGAAGATCTTATTCATATATTGCTTTTATTTATTGCAATTTTTGTAAACATTTTAATTCAACATTTTTAGTTTTTACCAATTTACTTACATTTTTTATAGCAGTTTTTGTTTTTTAAATTTATAATTTATTTTTGTAAACAAAAGCCAGGGTTAACCGTGACCAAAAAATCTTTATATGCAAAACGCATGAAAAGGTACGAAAATAAACGTATTGGAAATAATGTTATTTAACGATAGAAAAAAGCTCCATTTATGTCAAACATGAATAGGAGAAAGCTTTTAAATGTTTTTTAAAAACCAAATTTTAAACGTTTTCGTTTTAATACGAAAGCTTCAAGTGAGAATATTTGTGTTTTACAAAAACAGGCTGTTAAAGTTACTAGTATGGGCCAGCAGTCGACACAATCGACTGCAATCTAGAAATAACTGATTTGTACCGTTATTTCTAATATTTATTTAATCCTAAAACTTTATGAAATATGTATATACATTCATATGTAGAAATATATTTATTTAATATTAAGAAACATATCGCACTTGATTATAAACAGGGTAGTAACTCAAAATGTAATAATTCTCAGTAGAGCAGAACAATTTTTAATTTTATGAGGCATATTTCTTTTAGGCATATGAAATTTAGTGACAATTTTTGTAGAAATGTATATATAACATAAGTTCCCTAATCTCAATGTTTATAACAAAGCCTTTTATATATTTTCCATTTATATTTATTTCGTTGATGAATTATGTTGTTATAACCTCTCTATATATACATATATTTTTTATAAATACATGATTATCATATAACAAATGACCATGATCGGTTGTGTCTGTTATATAAAATCTGTCTGTCGCGCTCGTAGAAGATAGACGTGTTTTCTAAGCTCGGCATACGGTTTATTTTTTTTTATAAAAACGTGAACAAATAAAGTATACAAAAAAAAAAAAAAGTAAATAAAAGAAAAAAATACATGTATGTACATACATACATAAACATACACATTTTTTATTCTCGGTGTTGATAAACAATAACAAATAAGAAGAGCACAACTGTAAACAGTAAAAAAAAAAAAAAACTCTTATGAGTGCAAACAGTGCAAAAACAATTAAGCATAATGATAGAAATGCATATATCACAGTGAGTGTTAACGAAACAAATGCAGAAATAAAAAAAAAGAGTCGATGATAGCAAATACCTAACGGCTAAACCTATTACTCGTACGCGATCCCTCTCACCTTCTGTTTTTAATAATACGGTTGATACACTAACAAATATAAAACCTTCAAGCATTGCCTCAACGGCAAAAACAATTTTAATAAGTGATAAAAATATTAACCCTCAATCAGGCACAATAGAAAACTCTGTATCACCTTCGGTGTCTAATAATACGGTTGATTCGAATACAATAAAAAATATAAAACCTGCAAGCGGTGCCTCAGTGGCAGAAAAGATTTTAACAAGTGATGAAAAGATTACCCCCAAATCAGGCATGATGGAAAACTCAGTATCACAGGTGAAAAGCGGTCAAAAGCCTCAAGTACAAGTTGGAATGGATAGGTACATAACAGTGCTAAAACGGGGTCGCAGCCTAACTTCTTCTGCAGTTGCTTCTGTCCCAAAAGTTTTAAAAGAGGGTACAGCTGATAGAATAAGTTCTCAAAATCGGTTTGCAATTTTGGAAGAGGAATCCTCGGAAGCACAAAACGTTACAAAATCTTCTAAGCCACCCCCGATATATCTTAGAGAGCAAAACTCAAGTGATTTAATAAAGAATTTGATCTCGGTAATAGGTGAAAATTCTTTTTATGTAGCTGCAATAAAACGTGGTAGTATAAATGAAACTAAAATACAAGTTAATCGTGAAGATGATTTTCGTAAAGTAATAACTAAATTAGAAGCACTAAAAAAAAACTTTTATACATACCAACTGAAGAGCAGTAAAGGTCTTCAGGTAGTGATAAAGGGCATTGATTCATGCGTAGACCCAGGTGAAATAAAAACGTTTTTAGAAGAGAAGGGCTTTAAAATTAAAAATGTAGTTAATATTAAAAATAGAGAAAAAAATCCCCAGCCACTATTTCGAGTGGAGTTAGAACCCGGCGACGTTAAGCTTAAAAAAAACGAAACTCATCCCATTTACAGTCTGAAATATATCCTGTATAGGAAAATAACGATAGAGGAGCCGCATAAAAGGAACGGTCCCGTGCAATGTTTAAACTGCCAAGAATTTGGTCACACTAAGGCATACTGCCATTTAACACCTGTTTGCGTTGTATGTGGAGAATTGCATGGTACAGCTCTCTGCGATAAGTCTAAAAACGACCCCAATGTAAAAAAATGCAGCAACTGTGGTGGTAATCACACTGCCAACTATAGAGGATGCCCTGTATACTCTATCGTCAAGCGCTCGGTTGGACCGAAACCTAATCCACCTCAAATTCAGGAAACACATCAAAATAATACTAATGACATTCAGGTACCGCAGCCTAGTAATAACAGAACATCCTACGCTAACGTCCTAAAATCAAACCATATGCCAATGCAAGGTGATTTGCCAAATAATGATGAGACCCCAGTTTCTAATTTAAGTCGTCTAGAAAAAACCATGGAAACTCTAGTACAAACAGTAACAAACTTTACGAATACAATGGGTAATATGATGCAGGAAATGTTAAGAATGCAATCGATGTTATTGCAAGCTGTACTTAACAAGCCATGAATTGTTTAAAAATTTGTTTTTGGAACGCAAACGGCATTCGCCAACATAAAAATGAACTAGAATATTTTCTTAAAAGTAAACAAATTGATGTAATGATGGTTTCTGAAACTCATTTGACCTCAAGAAATACGTTTAAAATTAATGGTTATATATTATATGATACCAAGGACCCTCGAGATAGAGCTTGTGGAGGTTCTGCTATTTTGATAAAAACCCGAATCAAACACTACTTAATGTGTGATCATCGGGAAGATTATCTGCAAGCAACGAATATTTGTGTTGAAGAGCTAAATCGAAACTTTGTACTTTCATCTTTATACTCTCCACCTAGATTTTCAATATCAGAAAGCCAATATTATAAATATTTTAAATCATTAGGACCCTGTTTCCTAGCCGCTGGCGATTACAACGCTAAACATACCTTCTGGGGTTCACGGCTCATTACACCAAAGGGTCGTGTTTTGTATAATACAATGTCTAAAATGGATTTAAATGTGGTCGCGAGTGGACAACCAACTTATTGGCCTACTGATCAGCAAAAAATTCCAGATGTCATCGATTTTGGCGTGGTTAAAAACATCCCCGCAGAAACGATTCACGTTGAAGCTTCTTTAGAATTATCTTCTGATCACACACCTACAATTCTTACCATATCAAACCCTTATAGAACTGTATCTCCGTCTGGTTACTTAGTGACGTCAGCCACACAAATAAATTGGTTAAAATATAAAAAATATCTCAGTACCCACTGCACTGAAAATATTCCGCTTAGAACACCGGAGAATGTGAATCTTTCTATTGTAAATTTTGACAATTATCTCAAACTAGCTGTTCAACATTCTAGCATAGCCCGCAAAAATATCAAAAATGGTAAAATATATTCTACTGATGTCGAGCGTCTCTTGACTGAAAAAAGGAGAGTTCGAAGAGAGTGGCAATTGCACAGATCCCCTCAACTTAAAAATTTACTAAAAGAGTGCACAAAAAGGCTAAGAAACTTACTGCAGTCTCAAAAAACGGCTTCTCTGCAAAAATATCTTAAGGAACTTGATGCAACTCCTCAATCTGATTACTCATTATGGCGCGCAGCTAGAAATCTTAAAAGACCAGTTATCACTAAACCACCATTAAGAAACTTAAATGGACGTTGGGCACGAAATGACATAGAAAAAGGAAATATTTTCGTTAATCATTTGAAAACCGTATTTACCCCTCATACATCTTTCGATACTGCGGACGAGTTACCACCTGTTGCTGTTAGATCAGCTGTTCCACTAAGGTTTGAAGTAAGAGAAATCGAGAAGGCTATTCATGATTTAAACCCCAAGAAAGCCCCTGGTTTTGATAAGATCAGTAACAAAATGCTTTTGGAGCTACCCAGCAGAGCAAAGAAAATTATTCTACTAATTTTTAATGCTATTTTACGCCTTGAATACTACCCACAAGAGTGGAAAGTATCCTTAGTTACCATGATACCTAAACCAGGAAAGGATCCCACAAAAGTTGAGTCATATAGACCTATAAGCTTATTGTCTAATATATCAAAGCTTTTTGAGAAACTTCTAGTGTCTAAATTAACGCCGATTTTAAATTATAACAGATGTATTCCCAATCATCAATTCGGTTTTAGAAGAAAACACAGCACAATTGAACAAACTCATCGAATAGTAAATGTCATAAGAAAAGCCTTTGAAGAAAAAAAATATTGCTCAGCACTCTTCATCGATGTGTCTCAAGCTTTTGATAAAGTCTGGCATGAAGGTTTACTACTGAAATTGCAGCAAAACTTACCAGCAAATATACACAAGCTGTTAGAAAGCTACTTAGTCGGTCGTCAATTTATTATTAAAGAAGGCGAATTTTTAAGTTCTCCACAGCCAATTAACGCTGGAGTCCCACAAGGCAGCATCCTGGGCCCTCTATTATACTTAATTTATACTTCGGACTTGCCAACAAACAGCTACACCCATACCTCAACATTTGCGGACGACACAGCTTTTCTAAGCGTACACGCAAACTGTCAAGAAGCATCTCGTTATCTACAGGATCATATATTTGAACTAGAAAGGTGGTTAAAAAAATGGAGGATAAAGATCAATGAGCAAAAATGCGCACATATAACATTCACATTGCGTCGGGAAACATGCCCCCCTATTAAAATAAATAATCAAATAATACCCCAGCACTCGCATGTAAAATACCTCGGTATACATCTAGATCGGCGTTTAACGTGGAAATGGCATATAGAAGCGAAATTAACTCAAATGAAACTAAAAGCAATCCAAATTAATTGGCTTATTGGAAGAAATTCTGTTCTTAGTCTCGATTGCAAACTTCTACTCTACAACTCTATCTTAAAGCCAATTTGGTGCTACGGTATTCAGTTATGGGGCACTGCCTCGGCTTCTAACATCGAAAAAATTCAAAGGCGCCAAAATAAACTTCTTCGAATAATCACAGCCGCCCCCTGGTACGTCAAAAACTCAAATATCCACAAGGATCTCAATGTGCCATTAGTAAAAACTATGATAACGAAATATGCAGTAAAATATTTAAAAAGGCTGGAACTGCACCCAAATCCATTAGCTAGAAATATTTTAAATTATGGCGGCCACACTCGCTTAAGAAGAAGAGACACTGCAGCACTCACCCAATCAGATGAGCGATAAACACCTATATATGTAAACAGAAACCGTGATGACTAAATCTTTTGTGTTTGGCACTGGCAGGACATAAAGCAAATATTAGGATAAGATTTGATTAATTATTGTTAGTTCATATTTAATATATGAAGATTCAATAAATAAATAATGAAAAAAAAAAAAAAAAAAAAAAAAAAAATATAAAATCGCAGCCCATCAAAAGATCGCACTTTATTTAAAAAAAAAAATGCAATAAACACATTCTTTACAATGTAACCATATTAATAATGTAACAATAACATTAAAACTATTCATAAGCGCAAAAATTTAAGAAATCAACAGTAACATTTAAAAACAACAACTCTCCCAAAAAGAAAACAAAATATTTAAAATTGTCTTTCTTTTTTATTTCTTAATCTCTAGTGTTCTGTACTTTAATGCATAGCACAAGGCGAATTCATGTATACGGTGGTGTCGATACTACAACAAGTAACAACACCAAAAACACAACAATGTATTTTTTTGTTGCTTTCGTTGATCGATATGTCAAAAGCACAAGCAACTTTTGACATTTCTCTCTCTAAGTAAGAAAAAAAAGTAGCACAGCTGTGCTTTCAACGCCACCTGGTAAATGAATTCGCCTTGGCATAGCAGAAAACTCTGCATGTTGTTGTTCTTTTTACTATGTAAACACAAAAACAAAAAAAAACTGCTTCTGTTATGTGCTAACATTGTTTTTGCTCACACGTATGTGAATTGTTTCAATGTTTTAGTACCACTTTCTAACGCGTATAACTCGTGAAATACAGAACCGATTTTAACAAAATTTAAATTAGCATAATCTCCCAAAAAATATCTTTCGAATGATATATCATTTGTTAAAACACAATATATAGTTAAGGCGTAAAAAGGATCCCAAGAAATCCACTTGCCTATTAATATATATGATTTAATAAAAGTGTCAAACTCATATATGTTTAATAATAAAAAACGGTGGCAGTTATAACTGGTATCAAAAAACTTCTTTAATAACAGTTATTTCAGGAATCATCGAAAAAATGTCTGTCTATGTTAACGTTGTACTTAAAGTTCAGGTCGCAGTTTTGAAGATAAATTGCTGACATTTGGTACAAAGGTTCTAATTGTCATAAGAAACAAGCATATTGTCAATGGTGAGAACTTTGACATGAATCTTAACTTCATAAAATAATGGCGTGGTCCATGATTGCCCATGGGTCCCTAGGCTACACTCTTGAAAAGTTATCTCTAAATATTGTGGTGTGGATAATCGTAGGGTCGGGCATGCAGACTATACTTTCTTATTTGTTTGTAATGGATAATTGCAACCAAAAAAATAAATTATTTGTTTATAATGGAAAAATAAATGCTTTTTTACAATACATATTTTTAACCGAAAAGTTTTTTTGTTGAAATAATGGTTAACAACAACAAAAAAAAATTTTTACTTTAATTGGCTACGATAACTCAAATAAAATATATGTAGCGATAATGGTTAAAAAATCCCAACTGGAAATAAAGAAATTTTTCTCACAGCCTTCCAAAAAAAAAATTATTATTTTCAGTCCCGAAGTTATTTTGTGAATTAAAACCAAAAAAAGTCCATTTTAAACAGTTATCTCTTTAATGTAAATATAAAAGGTCAAATTAAACTTAAAAAGGGAGTTCGATTTAGCATTCATAAATTAAAACTCAGTTGAGGAATAAAAAATCGACGCTCAAAGCTTGCCTCTGGTCAGATCTTTATAATTTGTATAGCAGTATTATCTAATCAGCTTGTACTGCAATTTAATTGTCATTAAAAAAAGAAGAAAAACAAAATGAGTGTTACTATCAGTGTTGCCAGTGAAATTTCGAGAAAGATACATTTTAGTTTCCAAAGAGATACACTTTTTTCCAGAATGATACATTTTGGAAAAAAATTTAAAATCCATTTTTAAAGTTTAACATTAATAAATTATTTACATTTTTATTACATAGTTAATGAATATTATAAAGAAAATTATATCATATAAATTAATTTTTATATTTAGTTAAGTCATAAATATTAGGTATGTAAATTTAAAAATACAGTAAGCAAACTGTAAAATTTATTATATGTAACTATCTTTGGATGTTATCAAAACAAATTCCTTTTTGTAAAAATTAATATACGAGTTAAGGCGTTTATACTTAGGCGGTTATATCAAAAAGTTCATATAAATTTTTCTTCTAAAATTTCATCTTAACAAGAAGAACTTAGAAAACCTAACAACAAAATACATGTTATTTTTGTATTTAGTTGTCACTGTTTTTTTTAGTATTCATAACGAAATTATAACTTTAATAAACTTTGTCAGAGAAGGAAAGTTTAAAATTTGATTTCTGTACATTTTGCGCACAGATTCAAAATATACGAAAAATATCAGGATTATACATGGTACCTGAAGTCATCAAAAGATACGAAAAATGTATCTTGCGTATCCTAATGTCATCACTGGTTATTAAACACGTAAAAATATAAATCCTTAAAAGAGTTTTATTTGTTGACAGCCAAGTGAGTTTTATTTTAGGCTGAAAACTCCTCAAGTTTTATTTTATTTTTTTAGAGAGAAAACTCTTCTTTTATTGGTTAATCCGAACTTTTATATTTTCGTTGAAAAATTAGTCTTAACATTCTCTGTTCTGTCTTAACATAGATTCTGAAAGAGCACTTTATTTCTATTGATTTTTATGTTAAAAGCATTAGGTAATGGTAAATTGTTGCTTTGTTATTTTTTGTCATTAAAATATGTTTTATTGTGTTTAAAAAAGGTATTTTTAATATGCCGATTTTTTTAAATTAAACTGCCGATTTGTTTTTGATGATATGCAGATTTCTTACCAAAACAATCTGGCACCCCTGGTTGGGATCGTATATAAATTTTTATAAGCTCTGTTATTTACATCATCTCTCCAACAATATTTGAAAATACAACAGATATTGTTAAAATACCATGGTGACAACAGATATTTGTGAGCAAAAAAAAAAAGGTTATGATATACTCAATCCAATACCATAAGCAACTGTTTTTGTTTTTAAGATATGGTGAGTGGACAAAAGCAAAACCATACCCAACAAACCAAATGACTTGAGAAAAATATTATAATAAGCTTACCAACACAAGCGTTAAGCTTGAAAAAGGTTTTAGAATATATTGAAAAAGACTATCGTAACAATTGTAGAAAAATCAAAACGGAACCCTCGTTAAAATATTACATATGCATGAATAATGTAATCTTATCTTTGCAATTGTAAAATAATCTTACGAAAATAACATTAAATTATTTTTTGTATAGAAAAGCTTATTCGTCTCAATATTTTTATAAGCTTTTTTGTATAATTGAAGAATAAGCTTCACAAATAATATATTATTATCTTTGTTTTTTTCTTTTAATTTTGTTTGATATATATTTATTTAAAATTATTTAATTTATTATTTAGTTTTATTATTATTATAGTTATTTCTCAACTTAATCCGATTTTTCGCAAACTGGAAGAACGTTCGCGTGTTTAATAAATTCGTCCTCTGTAAGACCCACTGACAAAGCTGCATCTATGAAATGTAGAAATTGTATGATTATTTTCTTTTAGTTAAAATATTTTATTAAACTTACTTCTTATTACCTTTGTTGTGCTAAGATTTCGAACGCATTTCTTTGTGTCAGTACCTTTCCAGCATAGCTGTACACCTAATTCGTCCGTTAATAATTTTCTCCAACAATTTTTTATAATATTTGGTGTCTTTGCAACCACTGTCAGTTCCTTTTCCTACGAAAAAATGTTGTTTTCATATACATCGTTTATAGACTACAAATAGAACTTACAAAAGTAGCAAAGTTTTCGCCGTTTTCTTGTAGGCGTGTTAAAATCAATAAGCACTTCCATTTCTTTGAATGGCTGTGAAGGCATTACGACTCATCTCGGAAATTGTAGTCTTCTACAATATTAATAGTCGACGTTTCATCACTATCACTAGAACTTAAACATTCAATATTATTTTCCTCAATTGGGTTGTTACTAGGAACACCAGCTTCACAAGAACTTGCACATTCAATATTATTTTGTGCAATAAGAACATCAGCACTGAAATCTTCCTCCAATTCACTGTTTTATTGTTTTTTATTATTAACCAGAAGATCAAAAACTTCTTTTGTTTGTCTTCTAACACTTTTTTTATATTTATTAGGCATTTTTAATATTTTATTTATTATTTAAATATCTATTTATTAAGTTTTTTACCTACTCTTTTATTATTTTAAAATTTCACTTCCACTCACAACAAAATTTATAACTTTAAGTTGACACGAAAAACAAATTTACTCAAAAAAAAGCAAACTGTAACGGCACTTGCTGTTGCTTGCCTTGAAAACAGTAGTTGCACTTTAGAAACAGTTGTTTTTAATAAGATTTTCTCAAGCATTGTTAAAAACTGCTTGTGAATTCAAATTTTATAAACATTATCTTAAGTGAAATTAAGAAAAGCTTAGAAAACACTGTTAATATAAGCTTATTCTCAAATTGTATTGTAGTTTGATTACTATATGGTATGTTGGGTACAATATCAGTTACACTCATTCTCTCATTGATATCAAAAGTAACAGATACATATTTGGTGTATCTGTTTTGACAATACTTTATGACACTCATGCAGGTCTTTAATTTGTATGTATTCAAATTACTAATATATTTTTTATTCGGTCATAGCCAAACCACAGATACACTATTTTATATATGTTTAAAAAAATGTATATGTATATTTAAGCAAACATGTTAGGGGTGAATATTTTAAATCAGGGGTTTCCATTTCTTTGCACAATTGTGCACACCACTACTAACACATATTTTTATACTCTTCAATTCAGTCGTCGATGTGACTTCGACAAGTGTGCATGTCTAGCGGATGCTATATTATTTTGTTTCATCTTACAATCAAAAAATATTGTGCGGTCAAAAATGCTTTTGGTAACATCCAATGCCTTGCGTGCAATTTTTATTTAGAGTTTAAATTTTAAGACTTAAATGTAGAATAATGTAACATTTCATAAGTTTACATGCAAAGCAAAGAACTTTGTAAAATGGTAATTATTTGAGATTTAAAAGCAATTTTTAATATTCCAGATAAAAAATTTCAAAATGTCTAACAGTCCTATGTGGAAGAAGCTGATAGTCACATTTATTATAGGTTTTATTTTACCTACGTATATGGATTCGGTTCTTATAATTTTACAGCACTTTTTTATTTTTTCTTATGCAATACTAAAAATAATTATTATAAATTATTATCTGATCACTAATTCCACTAACACCGTGGTAATAGTTATAAAACAGATTACCCAGTTTTTGTTTAAAAATATTAATGTGTTCTTATAAAAAGAATTAAAAACTCTGCTAATTTTTTTATTGAGTGTGATTATACATTATGCAGTTAAAAATATTATATATTTATTTGATGATACGTCATTTTTAATTTTACAAAAAATATCTTTCGAATGATATATCATTTGTTAAAACACAATATATAGTTAAGGCGTAAAAAGGATCCCAAGAAATCCACTTGCCTATTAATATATATGATTTAATAAAAGTGTCAAACTCATATATGTTTAATAATAAAAAACGGTGGCAGTTATAACTGGTATCAAAAAACTTCTTTAATAACAGTTATTTCAGGAATCATCGAAAAAATGTCTGTCTATGTTAACGTTGTACTTAAAGTTCAGGTCGCAGTTTTGAAGATAAATTGCTGACATTTGGTACAAAGGTTCTAATTGTCATAAGAAACAAGCATATTGTCAATGGTGAGAACTTTGACATGAATCTTAACTTCATAAAATAATGGCGTGGTCCATGATTGCCCATGGGTCCCTAGGCTACACTCTTGAAAAGTTATCTCTAAATATTGTGGTGTGGATAATCGTAGGGTCGGGCATGCAGACTATACTTTCTTATTTGTTTGTAATGGATAATTGCAACCAAAAAAATAAATTATTTGTTTATAATGGAAAAATAAATGCTTTTTTACAATACATATTTTTAACCGAAAAGTTTTTTTGTTGAAATAATGGTTAACAACAACAAAAAAAAATTTTTACTTTAATTGGCTACGATAACTCAAATAAAATATATGTAGCGATAATGGTTAAAAAATCCCAACTGGAAATAAAGAAATTTTTCTCACAGCCTTCCAAAAAAAAAATTATTATTTTCAGTCCCGAAGTTATTTTGTGAATTAAAACCAAAAAAAGTCCATTTTAAACAGTTATCTCTTTAATGTAAATATAAAAGGTCAAATTAAACTTAAAAAGGGAGTTCGATTTAGCATTCATAAATTAAAACTCAGTTGAGGAATAAAAAATCGACGCTCAAAGCTTGCCTCTGGTCAGATCTTTATAATTTGTATAGCAGTATTATCTAATCAGCTTGTACTGCAATTTAATTGTCATTAAAAAAAGAAGAAAAACAAAATGAGTGTTACTATCAGTGTTGCCAGTGAAATTTCGAGAAAGATACATTTTAGTTTCCAAAGAGATACACTTTTTTCCAGAATGATACATTTTGGAAAAAAATTTAAAATCCATTTTTAAAGTTTAACATTAATAAATTATTTACATTTTTATTACATAGTTAATGAATATTATAAAGAAAATTATATCATATAAATTAATTTTTATATTTAGTTAAGTCATAAATATTAGGTATGTAAATTTAAAAATACAGTAAGCAAACTGTAAAATTTATTATATGTAACTATCTTTGGATGTTATCAAAACAAATTCCTTTTTGTAAAAATTAATATACGAGTTAAGGCGTTTATACTTAGGCGGTTATATCAAAAAGTTCATATAAATTTTTCTTCTAAAATTTCATCTTAACAAGAAGAACTTAGAAAACCTAACAACAAAATACATGTTATTTTTGTATTTAGTTGTCACTGTTTTTTTTAGTATTCATAACGAAATTATAACTTTAATAAACTTTGTCAGAGAAGGAAAGTTTAAAATTTGATTTCTGTACATTTTGCGCACAGATTCAAAATATACGAAAAATATCAGGATTATACATGGTACCTGAAGTCATCAAAAGATACGAAAAATGTATCTTGCGTATCCTAATGTCATCACTGGTTATTAAACACGTAAAAATATAAATCCTTAAAAGAGTTTTATTTGTTGACAGCCAAGTGAGTTTTATTTTAGGCTGAAAACTCCTCAAGTTTTATTTTATTTTTTTAGAGAGAAAACTCTTCTTTTATTGGTTAATCCGAACTTTTATATTTTCGTTGAAAAATTAGTCTTAACATTCTCTGTTCTGTCTTAACATAGATTCTGAAAGAGCACTTTATTTCTATTGATTTTTATGTTAAAAGCATTAGGTAATGGTAAATTGTTGCTTTGTTATTTTTTGTCATTAAAATATGTTTTATTGTGTTTAAAAAAGGTATTTTTAATATGCCGATTTTTTTAAATTAAACTGCCGATTTGTTTTTGATGATATGCAGATTTCTTACCAAAACAATCTGGCACCCCTGGTTGGGATCGTATATAAATTTTTATAAGCTCTGTTATTTACATCATCTCTCCAACAATATTTGAAAATACAACAGATATTGTTAAAATACCATGGTGACAACAGATATTTGTGAGCAAAAAAAAAAAGGTTATGATATACTCAATCCAATACCATAAGCAACTGTTTTTGTTTTTAAGATATGGTGAGTGGACAAAAGCAAAACCATACCCAACAAACCAAATGACTTGAGAAAAATATTATAATAAGCTTACCAACACAAGCGTTAAGCTTGAAAAAGGTTTTAGAATATATTGAAAAAGACTATCGTAACAATTGTAGAAAAATCAAAACGGAACCCTCGTTAAAATATTACATATGCATGAATAATGTAATCTTATCTTTGCAATTGTAAAATAATCTTACGAAAATAACATTAAATTATTTTTTGTATAGAAAAGCTTATTCGTCTCAATATTTTTATAAGCTTTTTTGTATAATTGAAGAATAAGCTTCACAAATAATATATTATTATCTTTGTTTTTTTCTTTTAATTTTGTTTGATATATATTTATTTAAAATTATTTAATTTATTATTTAGTTTTATTATTATTATAGTTATTTCTCAACTTAATCCGATTTTTCGCAAACTGGAAGAACGTTCGCGTGTTTAATAAATTCGTCCTCTGTAAGACCCACTGACAAAGCTGCATCTATGAAATGTAGAAATTGTATGATTATTTTCTTTTAGTTAAAATATTTTATTAAACTTACTTCTTATTACCTTTGTTGTGCTAAGATTTCGAACGCATTTCTTTGTGTCAGTACCTTTCCAGCATAGCTGTACACCTAATTCGTCCGTTAATAATTTTCTCCAACAATTTTTTATAATATTTGGTGTCTTTGCAACCACTGTCAGTTCCTTTTCCTACGAAAAAATGTTGTTTTCATATACATCGTTTATAGACTACAAATAGAACTTACAAAAGTAGCAAAGTTTTCGCCGTTTTCTTGTAGGCGTGTTAAAATCAATAAGCACTTCCATTTCTTTGAATGGCTGTGAAGGCATTACGACTCATCTCGGAAATTGTAGTCTTCTACAATATTAATAGTCGACGTTTCATCACTATCACTAGAACTTAAACATTCAATATTATTTTCCTCAATTGGGTTGTTACTAGGAACACCAGCTTCACAAGAACTTGCACATTCAATATTATTTTGTGCAATAAGAACATCAGCACTGAAATCTTCCTCCAATTCACTGTTTTATTGTTTTTTATTATTTAACAGAAGATCAAAAACTTCTTTTGTTTGTCTTCTAACACTTTTTTTATATTTATTAGGCATTTTTAATATTTTATTTATTATTTAAATATCTATTTATTAAGTTTTTTACCTACTCTTTTATTATTTTAAAATTTCACTTCCACTCACAACAAAATTTATAACTTTAAGTTGACACGAAAAACAAATTTACTCAAAAAAAAGCAAACTGTAACGGCACTTGCTGTTGCTTGCCTTGAAAACAGTAGTTGCACTTTAGAAACAGTTGTTTTTAATAAGATTTTCTCAAGCATTGTTAAAAACTGCTTGTGAATTCAAATTTTATAAACATTATCTTAAGTGAAATTAAGAAAAGCTTAGAAAACACTGTTAATATAAGCTTATTCTCAAATTGTATTGTAGTTTGATTACTATATGGTATGTTGGGTACAATATCAGTTACACTCATTCTCTCATTGATATCAAAAGTAACAGATACATATTTGGTGTATCTGTTTTGACAATACTTTATGACACTCATGCAGGTCTTTAATTTGTATGTATTCAAATTACTAATATATTTTTTATTCGGTCATAGCCAAACCACAGATACACTATTTTATATATGTTTAAAAAAATGTATATGTATATTTAAGCAAACATGTTAGGGGTGAATATTTTAAATCAGGGGTTTCCATTTCTTTGCACAATTGTGCACACCACTACTAACACATATTTTTATACTCTTCAATTCAGTCGTCGATGTGACTTCGACAAGTGTGCATGTCTAGCGGATGCTATATTATTTTGTTTCATCTTACAATCAAAAAATATTGTGCGGTCAAAAATGCTTTTGGTAACATCCAATGCCTTGCGTGCAATTTTTATTTAGAGTTTAAATTTTAAGACTTAAATGTAGAATAATGTAACATTTCATAAGTTTACATGCAAAGCAAAGAACTTTGTAAAATGGTAATTATTTGAGATTTAAAAGCAATTTTTAATATTCCAGATAAAAAATTTCAAAATGTCTAACAGTCCTATGTGGAAGAAGCTGATAGTCACATTTATTATAGGTTTTATTTTACCTACGTATATGGATTCGGTTCTTATAATTTTACAGCACTTTTTTATTTTTTCTTATGCAATACTAAAAATAATTATTATAAATTATTATCTGATCACTAATTCCACTAACACCGTGGTAATAGTTATAAAACAGATTACCCAGTTTTTGTTTAAAAATATTAATGTGTTCTTATAAAAAGAATTAAAAACTCTGCTAATTTTTTTATTGAGTGTGATTATACATTATGCAGTTAAAAATATTATATATTTATTTGATGATACGTCATTTTTAATTTTGTAAATAACTTAAAATTATATAAAAATACATATGTAACGTAAATCCTAATCAACAAAAATTTCAAATTTTCAAATAATATCTACATTGTTTTGCATTTAAGCTAACGATATGTGTTTTGTTTGTAAAAAAAATTCTTTGATGCCTCTAAAAGGGACGCTTTTTCTTTCGTTAAAAAAGACGTACCTAAAAGCAGAATTATTAAGAAAAAAATAGCCACAAGAATTTGTTGGTATTTTGTTCTTGTAAAAATATTTTTGTTTCTGTACCAATCGCGTCGGTAGGTTTTTTTCTTTGAAAACACTTTTCTTAAGTAAGTAAAAATATTTTAAAAACAAGTTAAAAAAGTCTTGTTTTCCTACAATTTATGTGTAAACCTATACATATAAAAACAAATGTGACAGCAGGTAAAATTTTTGGGTAAGAAGATGTGTTTTATTGATGTATTAATGAAACTTTATTGTTTAGCACTATTTTTATTGCTTACTTTTTTATGCTACAATTATATGACCGAGTCCAAAGAGTTAACCTTACAAATTATTTTAACGTAACTTTGACCTGTTATAATGACTTTATACATTTTTGCAGGCAAACTCAGGTGCGCATTTGGTATTTTGTAAAAAGTTATGATATACCATTAGCTAGAATTAAAATGTATGCACAGATGTTTGAAGTATGAGTAACCCAACAACGTGAATACCCTTTCTATTTTACTTAATCACTATGAATACCCTAACTTTTTATTAAAATAACTTTTTAATGTTATAATTCTCATGTAATTTATTTTATTTTTGAATAAATAGACCAGGGAAATCCATTTCTATGCACAATTGTGTATACCACTACTAATACATTTTTTGTTTCAGGTTAACAGAAAAAACTTTATGATGTCACTTAAAAAATATTGTGCGGTCAAAAACGCTTTTGGTAACATCCAATGCCTTATATGCTATGCAACATTTAAGGAAGGAACGGAATATGTTATTAAACGTGTGATTTGCGTGCAATATTTATTTTTTATGAATTTTTAAAACATAAAAATCTTTAATTTTTTTACAATTGTTTGATAAGATATTTGAAACTGATTTAGAGTCAAAAAGCTTCCGAATAAAAAAAAAGTGCAGTTTAAAAATCAGCGACATTGAATTGGCAAAGAATTGCTACAATTTTTTTATCAACACAAAAAATTTTTAATTTTGTACCTTTGTGTTATACAACTTATAAAATATATTACTAACATTTTATTTCGGCTGTAAATGAATGCATTCTCTCAATTTTTTTACTCTCTGGTACTCACTACTATAAACCAAAAAATTTTTGGAAATCCCTGTTTTAAATGGTTTCATAAGTGTATCCCAGTGAACTTTTTATCACATACATCTTCGGTCTGAGACTAATGACAATGTAAGTGCGACCCATCCAAAGTCTGTATTCAATTCCTACTTACAATTACAAAGAGATGGCCTAGGCTATCAGATTGATCCGACACTACATATATTGTAAGTGAAGGTTGGATGGGTCCAATGATTGTGGTGATTCAGAGGGTACTAAGAATTGTCTCGATGTAATCAGTCCTTTGTAGCAGACATTGTATAAGTATTAGATGGGTCCGAATAAGATAAATCATCGGATGGGTTTAATCTATTTGAATAAAGTAGAAATCCATGTTTTTTTAAACGATTTTATATTTATATTTGTGTTGGTTAATTAACTTAAAAATAATATATGTATGTAATTAATTAATTTTTTATATTTTTTTTATTATACGAAAGCTTGCGAAAATGTCTGGATTTATGAATTTTGAAACAGTTTCTTATTTTTTGGCCGTAGTCCTTTTAGAGAAAATATTCAGAATCACTTACAATTTTTATAATTTTTAATACTTAAAATAGGTATTTATATTTTTCAACAAATTTTTATTTATTTTTTTTAATAACAATTACACGGTTTAATCACTTGCACTTTTGAACGCACTTTACACTTTGAACTTTTACTTTAAAATTTTCAAAGAACAAATTGAAAAAATAACGGAACAAAAAGTAGAAGAAAATAAGCAAAATACACAATTGAAAATGTACAAAAAAATATGATACATTACTAAGCCATCCAAATCAGATGCAAGTGCGATGGCTACATTTTATTCGCGATTGTTTTGTTTTTGATTCTTATTTACATTTTATTTAACAACGGGATATCAATAAGACTAATCTGATTTGGATGCTAGTTGTATGCGATTAACGAACTTGTTTTTTATTTTTCCTATTGACATTATTGTAAACAATCGGATGTGTTTCAATTTGTAATAACTTTTTGACCGCTGGGATGATGTCTGAGTGTAGTGTTTTAATGAGAGAGTGAAAACTCTGTATGAATGTTTATGTATGTCAGTGGTGTCAATTATGATTGTGTTGGTGCGAATACTCTTGTCTCTTACATTCCCAGCGGGAGGAATCTGCGGTTGCGAGTCCTATTACGAGGCCTAATTAACATACATATTTTGCTATGAAGACTTTAGAGCAATTAATAATAATACAATTATCGAAAAATTTTGAGTTATGGACAGACACAATCAGTTATTATTTAAATAAATTTAATTTGGAACCTGCATTTCGCAGAAACTTTGCTTATTTTTTTGGAAAAATTGAGCATTTGACAATATTTGAAGTCTGTTTACAACCTTATACAATTCTTTCCAAAATTTTTAATTTGGTGCTCAACATATCTTTGCGAATGCCAACAATGAAAATTCATTTGCACATACTAATGCAAATAATAACCCCATTAAGTTTAAAAATATTCTATAATTATTAATATATATAATTAGCCTATAAAAATATACTCTTATTTACCAATAATATCTTCTAAATTTATATTGCAGCTTCGAAACAACAAAACATTTTTTAGGTTTGCGGACGTTAATTTATTGCGTTGTTTTGAGCAAATGTATTTCAAATCGGAAAATATTTGTTCGCAAAGATATATTGAGGAAAAAAAGCGACAAACATTTGAAGGAATTTTTTTTTAATACAGGATATAGTGCCCCGTCTAAATTTTTCCAGAACTCAATAATATTTTCCCTATCTGGATGATTAAATTTTTAATAAACTCATCCGCTTGTATGCTCGATATCGCTGTCTACAAGACTAATTAATAAAATTCAAATTTGAAGTTTACAGAAGCTCAATAAACACAACATCAAGGCGAATTCATCACAGTTATTCTTGATACTACAACAAGTACACTACACCTCGTACAAAAACCACAAGCAATTTGTTTTTTTAAAATCATTGTACAATGTTAAAAACAGAAATAAAACAAAACAGAAACAAAGATAATAAATATATTATTTCTGTTTAGAGGCCTCAAAATAGGCCGTGCGATCGTGCGATATTTCCCGCTGAATGAGAGTGTTTTGCAGTAAACAATTATATTTTACGCTCGCAAAATAAAAGAGCGTAAGCGTACATGTGAGTTTTGCTGACACAATTGTGAATGACGCTGACATCCCTGATGTATGTATACATTCTATAGAATTGCTTGTTTATGCTTGTGTTAGTTAATGTTTCTGTATTTGAATCTGGACTTGAATGAAGATAAAAAAAACTTAACTATAGGTCTGTCTGCGTACTTTTCCAGTAGCAAATACTCAGTAAATTTTTTTGGGAGAGTAAGACAAATTTTACTCTTTCGGCTGAGAATATCTCAAAAAGTACGCAGACAGTATCCAGTGAAATCTTGCAAGAAAACAGCTGATCGGTGTGTACACAATTGAAATAACAAACGTGAGCCAAGATAGCGTTGAAGAAATAGCGTCCAATTTGGGAATTTAAAAACCGGGAAACCAAAATACCCAAATAATGGGTATTTGCAGTATAAACAAAAAGTTAGCGTCGAATTTAGGAATTTAAAATAGGGAAGTACAAATATAGGAACAAATCTAGTTTACCGACGCAGCTCCAAATAAAAAAAAAAGTACCCAGGGTGATGGAAAATGGAAAAATAAGAAGAAAAAATCAAATAAAAAAGTTGGCGCAAACGCTTAGTTTTCGAGTTATGGACGTTTAAAGTTTTCATATAAATATGTGATTTTCCACTACCATTCTAAACGTATATGGCCAATATTGATATAATTTTAAAGCTCTTGAACAGATTTTTCTGGATATACATAATTTATTTCAATATATTAAGCTCTTTAGATCACATTACAGTTTTTTTCATTTTACGTCGAAATGTTACGGAAGTGCACTAGGAAAGAATGTAGTTTATTTAAATAAAAGTGTAATACAAATTTTATAAAATAACAAACACTAGCATCGCAAAAAAAAATTTTTTGCATAGCCAGCCTTTGGCCGGACGCAAGGATGTTCTTCTCTATGGTATAATAAACACCGGTTTCGCTTACTAAAGCTTCCTTGCATAGCCGGGCCTCGGCCGGGCGCAAATGTTTTCACCCCTATGGTATAACTAATACCGGCTTCGCTAACTAAAGATTCTCTGCATAGACGGCCTTTGCCCATGGGCAAGGATTCTCTCCTCATTAGTATAACATAAACATAAAGAAGGTTTTACTTGTATTTTAATTAAAATTCTTAAATAAATTAGTATGTAGTATATACATACATTAAAGAATTAGAAAAAATTAATAAATTTGTTTTTATGCTTACTAAAAAACTTTTGTATTTTGCAAACTCGTCCCACTTCTTAATAAACTAAAAATATTAAAATAAATTCTGTAAGTCCAGAAAGATCTAGTGAAACGCTTTGCAATGATACCAATATTAGCCATATGCATTTAGATATGTACTGCAAAATCACATATTTATATAAAAACTTAAAACGCCCATAACTCGAAAACTAAGCGTTTGCGCCAACTTTCTTATTTAATTTTTTCTTCTTATTTTTCCATTTTCTATCACCCTAGGTACTTTTTTTTATTTGGAGCTGCGTCGGTAAACTAGATTTAAGCCCAAATATATTTATATTTTTAATAAAAATACAAAAAAATATTTACCACAAGCTTTTGCAGGGTATAAACTATATATTTTCTGAAAGTAAATAGTTTTCTGGACAAAATGAGCGATGCGTGCAAAAAATCGTTCGGACAGTTTCCGAGAAATCTGAGTTCATCCAAAATGGTCAGTAAAAATCTTTACTGATTTATACAATGAACCACAGGCTTTTGCACGGTATAAACTATATATTTTTTGCTCGCATCGCTCATTTTGTCCAGAAAACTATTTACTTTCAGAAAATATACAGTTTATACCGTGCAAAAGCCTGTGGTAAATATTTTTAGTATTTTTATTAAAAATATAAATATATTTTTACTTCCCCTTTTTAAATTCCTAAATTCGACGCTAACTTTTTGTTTATATACTGTAAATCCCCATTATTTGGGTATTTTGGCTTCCCGGTTTTTAAATTCCCAAATTCGACGCTATTTTGTCGACGCTATCTTGGCACACGTATGCTCTTTCATTCAAACAGTATATAAAAACAGCTGTTCAAACTAGTTGCAAAATCTTACCAGAGGAAATTTCTCCAGTAACATTTTGCAAGTGCTCTAACTTCCAAATGTCAAAAAATTCTCTATTTGGCTCTCTCGCTGTAAGAGATTTGGAGTACGCAGACAACATTTTGCAAGATTTTGCGACATTTTGTACAAAATTATGCAAAATATGTGTACGCAGACAGACCTTATGTGACCCACTTAATCTAAAAAAAATTGTATTTAATTAAGTTAAGATAAAAGCTACGTAATAAAAATTAACTTTTTATTTCTAATTTCTTGCGTTAAAATTGAAAGTTAATTAAATTAAAGAGTTTGTAACATTCTCCAAAGTTACATTGAAAAAAAAAATATTTAAAAGAATAACCTAGTTATTTAAAGTTATTTTTAGGCTATTTACCAAACAAAATTTGAGAATATCTCAAAGTAATTAGTTTAAAATTAGTACAAACACTTATAGTGTCAATTTTAGAAGAGAGTTTTGTTGTGACCTCGGGTTACCCTAATGAACAAAAGGGTGTCAGAGATGGTTCTGTATATATGTAGGTAGGTTTGCCTTTCACCACTTATCAAAGAAACAAACAAGGAACGAAAAGGGAAAAGAACGTAAGCACTTATAATTGCCCAAACACTGGCCTAATTGTACCACTAAATATGTATATTTAAACGTAGGCTCGTATACTAATACAAATTTTCCTAGCATACGAAGACAAATGCGTCTGCATTATCTCTTCACTACCCAAATTTTGGAATCTCCGACATAAGATAGGCACCAACCAAATAAATAACAAAGACTTCAAATTCCTATAACACAAAAAGAACTAAACTAAACTAACTAAAACAAATTAATTACAACACAAATTTAAAAATTTCTTACCAATTGTCTTCTTAAATAAAAATTACCTTTCGCCGGAAAAGTTAAGCGAAGAAGATCTTTAAATCTTTTACAAGCAGCTTGCATATAAATTAAATTAAAGCCAATTTTTTTTTCTATATGCCGCGACTGACTCACTCAAGAAAATTTTTTGTTTTTAAAAAGAAAATTTTTCATATACAAAAAAAAAACTGAAAATTTAAAATTCATAGCCTACCACTATTAATAATTTGAAAATAAATTAATATAGAATTGAAAATGAATTTTCCTACAGCCGAAATGAAATGTTAGTAAAATGTTAACTGAAATTTAGTAAATATAACTAAAACCAAGTCGCCATCACAAACTACAGGACTTTGACACAGGTTATAAGGCTATATACTATACCATTCTAAGGATATCCGGACATGACGACTGAATTTATTTTTAATCCGCCCTTACAGCTCCATCATCAGATAACACTGTCGAAGATGTATCTGTTTTGTGAGGTCGGAAATTATATATGTTTAATTAATAACTTAAATGGTTTTTGTTTTGTTTTAAATATATAGTTGGTTTTGAGAATTAATCAAGTTGAATTTTCTATGAAAATTTTTATTAATAAAGAAAATTTTTAAATATAAAGACAGTTTTTTTTAAATAAATAAAACATATAATTTTTGAATAGTTGAATTTATTAAAAGTATACCGAATAATAGCTAAATAATTTAAAAGATAGTTACAATTTAATTCACGCGAAGGAAATTCAGATATAAGGTAAATATTCTATTGGCCTTAGAGTTTGCTATACGAATTTTTTTTTTACATATATGAACATATATGGTTTATAGAATCGGAAGATTGACAAACACTTAACTGGTAAGAAATATATCATATATATGAAAAGAAAGAGCCTTTTGTATTTGCCAAATTGTATCAAAAGGACGACGAAGTATAAGAGTACCTTTCGTGGGGGATTTTCCCAACAGAGCCGAGGGAACTACGATTTTATTACCTTAAGATTTCCCACCGAGCTGGGCTTGGAAAATTTCCATTTTTAAACTGATAAATTGTTGCAAATTTCCATTTAACTGATCGTTGCATTGCATAAAAATAGTTCTTATAAAATAGTACTTATTTGAATTGGCAATAATTTAAATGGTATCAAGCTATTATTAACGTTAAATGTAATGATTTTGATTTTAAAATGCAAATATTTGTTTTGAACTTTTTTTTTTTTTTTTTTTTTGTTAAAAATTTATATTTAGAAATTTAAAAGTGTTTTACTCGCTAACATCACAAACAATTATACAAATCTTTATAATATTTCCAATTTAAAGTGGAGTAACAAAATAACTTAAAAGGAGTCTCGTAAATCCAGCCTGAAAACAACGAGGGACATCCGGTGAGTTTCGTTAAGTTATGTTTTAAATTGGAATTTTAATACACTTAAATTTTGACCAAATATTAATGACCAAAATTTAAGTTTTGTTTTTTTTTTTTTAATTTGGTTGTTATGTTCTTACACTTAAGAAATATAAATACTTAATATTTTTATCCAATCAGTCACCCCTATTTTGAATAATTTTTCGCTCGTAATTTTTCCCTTTACACGTATTTACGAACATGAAAAACTCCCATGAAAAAAATTCATTCATAAGAGAATCATGTGAAAAAAATGTTCACGGGGATAAATTCCCCTTATCGTGAAAAATGTTTTCCCTCGTAATTTGTTCACTTTTCCCTTTGAATTTCTCACTTCATGTTTGCTGGGGAACAAAACTTATTTGAATTGGTACTCCCCTTCTATTTATAAAATTTCTTAGGCATGATGTAAAGCACGGTTAGGCATGTAAATAGACAAACACATATTTTTTCTCGCACGCGTCTAATGGATACGTAAAACGGACCAACAAAATCTAATCCAGTGTATGTAAACTCATTTGGGGCTGATTGGTTTAGCTTTTCTGATTTTACATACCATGCAATTGGATTCAGCAGAATTAACCAGGCGACGCAGGGATGGTTTCCAAAATGTCAGTCGTATTTCGCTTATAATTGCCGAAATATTTATGTATATGTCGCAACTTTTTATGATAGTACTGAACTATTAACCGAGTAAGTGCATGATTATTTAGTAGTATTATATGCTTTCTTGCTGATATAGGTAGAAATTTAGCCCACCGTAATCGGCTGTTACAAATAAATAGTCCATTTTCTTCTGCAACTGGATTGAACATCATTGAGGGGCTGCTCGGTAGAATCAGTTTTTTGTTCAAAATATTGGCTAACGCATCCGAATATGCTTTTGCTTGCACAGTTTTACATAAATAAATTTCAGCTGCATTTTTCTCGTCCACCGTTAAGTCACCAATTATAGAATATTGCATTTTCGAACGTCTTTTGAGATTTTCTACATACCTCAACCTCCAGGCCGTTGCACGACTATACCTTCAATAGTTAGAAAAGCGATAATTATTAGGTAATTCATAACCTACCCGTTGTACGGCAACAAAAACAAATTTTGGTCGCATCCCATCGTTACTTAAGTCATCAATATGGAGACCGAAAGTTTCTTGAGGCCAAATACTTTCATCTTTTATCAAAAATTTTATTGTACTGATTTGTAAATTTTGCTCGAGTACCATCATCTACGGGGTTTAAAGTTCCTGGACACCAACTCCACCGCTCAGTTAAGCTATTTTCTAAAATCTCAGCAACTTCATTTACTACATACGGTTTGTTCTTCCAAAAATACAGTCCCGAAGATTGACGTTACGATTGGCAATGATCGCTTGTTAAAGGCGGACAGCCATCGCTGCTGCTTGTAACTCCATTTAAGCAATAGTATGGTATCGAATTGGGGCACAACGTCTTTTCGCACCAACAAAGGCTGTTGAATAAGAGTAAATAACTCTGCTGCTAAGCATCAGAGTGATCCATTCCACCAAGAACAACGGAACCCCTAGATCAACCAGTGCCAGCCTAATAGTCCCTATCTTAAAATTGTTAAAGGCGCACTCTATACCCAGGAATGCCGCCAACGTGTATTCCTTGCTTCGCAATCCCTGCTCTACATAACCAACCACAACATGAAGCGCACACTCAACAGATCTACCCTTAAGATAGGCGTGATAAGCGCCGCTGGTGATGCCGGCGTCAATCTTCGTCCTCAGATGTATTTCAATCAGTCTTTCCAACGTCTTCAAAAGAAAAGACGATAAGCTGATTGGTTTAAAATCCTTGGTTTTGGAGTGACCGGTTTTTCCCGCCTTGGGTATTAAAGCTACCCAGACCTCCCTCCACCCTCTAGGAATGTGACCGTTCAGCACACAGACCCTAAACAGTTCAACCAACACCAGGATCTCCCGATATTCTGTAGCACTGCCGGAAAGATACCATCTGGTCCTGCCGATTTGTAAGACCCAAATGCATTGATCGTCCATGTATCCTTGTCCAAGGTGATCATGTCCCACACCGTGTCAATTTTCTCACCACCTGAGCCCGACACAGAGAAGAGGTCACCACATTCAACCTGTTCCCCCGACCCAGGATCCACACACCCCGAAAAGTGAGTCTTCATAAGCCGGGTCCTTGGATAAAATTCTCTTGAACCTGGAGATCTCATCTACTGATTCGCTAAACTTGATCCACGAGTCCCTTTTCGCCTCTTCTAATATCTCCCTTATATCTATTGTAACTCAATCTTAAGTTACTCCAATCCTCTTCCCTCTAATATCTCCCTTATATCTATTGTAACTCAATCTAAAGTTACTCCAATCCTGCTATCATCTATTTTCTCTACTTGTGCCACATGCTCATTATTTGTTGTTGTGCAGCGAAATGGTTTACTCTTCAAAAGGTTTGGGATGCAATCTGTTTCACTTATGTCTATAATATTATCTGTTTCACAAATACTTAGTTTATTATAGTTTTTGCAGTCATTCTTAATACTAAATATTTTATCATAACATTTCAAAATGGTTTTAAAATTTGTCTTAATTACAATATTATTTCTTTTTACAGGTCTAATCGAAAAATTATCACAATTTTCATTACTCGTTGTCGGAATATTTACTATGTATACAATTTCTTTATCATTTGATGCAATTTTAATCTTAGAAAAATTCTGCAATTCATCTATATTTCCAAATGGAATGTTATCGTTATAAAAAATGTCTCTCAAAACGTCAATTTCGATATTAGAAAAGATAAATGAATTAACAATATTTGCTTTATCCCAATGGATAGCATATTCTATATTAGATAACTCGTCTTTAACAATTTCCAATTTATACTTAAAGTCTAACAGTTTTTCCTCGTTAAATCTATTCTCTACCAATTTAGAAATGTTGTTGGTCACATTTGACAGTTTGTTAATTTTTTCTAGTGTTAATTGATTAATTACAATTTGATTATTGTTATTTTTTAAGACATTATTCATTTTATTTTCTATTATTTCAAAGTCTTGGTGGTCTGGATTACCGGCCAACCATTTCCAAGCACTGCCAATAAAGTCCAGCGACCTTTTCGTCTTTGTCTTGGATTTTAATCTGGATAAACAGGATTTCATTTGGGATGTGGAATAGGATAGGTAGGGTAATAGTTGATTGTCAGTATTATTATTAAAGTCAATGCCACTTTCCAAGCTTTTTATAAGCTCTTCGTATTTCTCCAAGTCAATTGTATGGATAAGTTTGAATACGCCTGTTTGAATTTTTGCTGATCCTGTATTAATTACAACGAGTCTGGAATTTGTGTACTCCATTATCTGGAACTCACCCACAGAAAATGTGAACATCCAAGTAAGCCTGTAACAAGGTGTTTTAAAATTTAGTTTCTTATGTGTTTTTTGTGTATTAATCTCCCGCTTTCTGTAACTATTGTTGTGTGTCTATTTTCCTTCACTAATTCCCGTTTAAATTTCTCAGTCAATTTAGTACCAAGTCTTTTGTTTACCCTTACGAAAATTTCCTGTCCTGGTATGTATTGTTTTATCTCCTTTTTGTTCTTGTTGTGGTATTCTAAATCCTTTTCCTGTTTCTTTTTCAGCCTTGTCATGTTGTCCTCCCTTGTTCGTTCGTAACTACCTGGTGAAAAGTCTACCGTTCTTCCAAAAAATATATCGACAGGCCGTTTTCCTATTGTCGTGTGAATGGAATGATTATATTCGTTAACTGCTCGCTCTAGAAGCTCTTCAAAATCCCTACAAACACCCTCGTAATTCAAACATCTCTTGATCTCGGCTAGGGTTGAATGAAATCTTTAGATTTCTCCGTTGGCCTCGCTTCTATAAGGTGGTGTGGTAAATACTTCTATTCCTAGTTCATCTTTCATCATAAAGAGAATTGAAGCAGAATTTAAGGACTTCTCTTTTTCTAATATCTGGGATCTGTTTTCAACTGCGTTCCTATGTGCGCGGCTATGAGTTTCTATAATTAATGTTTCCTGATCAGATTCCGACATAATATCTTCGATAAAATTTTGTGTAAAACGTACCTTATAAGAGCTAAAATGATTAGGATATATTTCCTGAATCCTCCCCATTATGAATTCTGGTGTTTTTTATACAGTTTACAACGGAAGAATTTAAATTTTCTTTTAAAATTGATATCAGTTTCTTTGAGTCGTAATCAGATTCCGTGAAAATGTGTCTGTTGTATCCTGGAAATATGACTTTAAATTGGTAATTAGATGGTTCGCCTATGTTGAGAAAGATTTGGTTCTTAAATGCGTTTATCGGGACTTCTACACTTGGTATAAGATCTTGTGGAGAGCTATCACTACTATGAACTGTCCCCGTTAAGGAATTAACGTTCGTTGTTGGTGGCCTAGAAAGTGCGTCTGCTACCACGTTACTCTTTCCGGGCTTATATTTCATCTCGTAGTTGTACTCCTCTAAGATGCCCACAATATTTTCGAGGGATTTTTTTGGATTTCTTGAAAGATGTTCTATTCTAATTTCTATATTGTTAACATCTTGAGAAGTGTATTGGAATATTGGTATTTTTATTCCCGATCCTACCGTAAAAAAGTTCCCTGAAGTATATATTACAGCGGAGAGTTCTTTCATGCTATCATTGCCCAATATTCCATTAAAAGTTCTTAGCCCTGGCAACATGAAAAACTTCATTGGAATATCATTGATACCAAAAAAATTTAAAAATGTATGATGAGTTATCTCCACATTCCCTGCAACAGATTTTGCACTGAATGCTTCCTGATTAATTCTAGGGTATCTTACTAGACTAGGCTTAATATAATTTTTGTTGCTACCTGTATCTAATAATATTCTAAGACTTTGTCCATTCCTCGTCATAATCCGAAAATATGGTAGCGAGGAACTATTTAACCAAACAAATTAAGGTCGTTTAATGGATCTTCCGACAAATTCTCTGTCGCCAAGGGACCATTGTTTCCAATTCCATATGTGATGGGTGTAAGGTCTACTGCATCAATCCCACTATTGTCAAATTCCCTATAATATTCATCCATGGCCGTTGCTCCGCCAACTGCGCCTTCTTCAGGACCGTATTCATGATATTGTGAAGCTTGATAAATTTCCTGGGTTGCTTCGCCTTCAGTCACAACATGGAAGTTCCTTTGAAATTTGTTGACTGGTCCTTGGAAGGATGTTGCCGCCGGTCTCTTGGGTTGTTGATAGGCTTGTGACTAGGGATGCCAAACGGGAAATCCCGAATCCCGAAATCCCGGGATTTTTCGGGATTGATAAATCCCGAATCCCGGGATTTATTTTTATGAGTCCCGGGATTTTTAACATATCAACTTTTATGTACAAAACTGTTCGTTTTTATTGAATTTTTATACTATAGAGCAATTCCATATGAAAACGATCAAAATTGGCACAATTTGGACGACCCCTCTCCGATTTTAAAATAAATAGTCTCAATCGATTGCCCAGCAAAAAATAATGGTGTACACCACTGTCATGTGACAAAATTGAAGAATTCTTCATAAGGGACCTCATTGAAAGTTGTTTTAAAAAAAACTAGTAAAGCGATCGCAACGAGTTATAGCTCGTTGGAAAGGTTCAGGCTTTAATTGAAAAATAAAATTTTCCTAATTTTTCTTAGAAATTTACCTTTAAATTTTCCCAAGAAAATTAAATTTTCCGATTTTCCACAGAAGCTCCTAAATTTTCCGGCTAATTTTTTTTTTTGAATTCCTCATAATTTTTGCTTTAAGAATCAGCAATAAAAAAATGGGCCCCGACTCCTTGTTTGGACAGGAGAAGAGCATTTAAGAGACCACCTTGTTAAAAATACATTTTAAAAATTATTTTACAGTTAAAAATACATTTATGAAGAAAAAATCAATTTTTTCTTAAGAGCCCCAAGTTGAGTGTGTAGTGAATATGGTCTGCCTGCCTTCACAAGATTGGCCATAAATCCATGGATAATAGCAGCAGTGGCATGTAATGGCACACCAAACCCGACTGAGGCTACAGGTCATAAAATGTTTTGTAAATTTTTTAAATTACCAGGTAATAAATATTTCGCCTAAAATGACACGTGCAGAAACAAGTCATAAAACACGGATTTTCCATAAATATGGCGAAATATTTATTACCTGGTAATTTAAAAAATTTGCAAAACATTTTATGACCTGTGGTCGGCTTATTGGCAGTAACCAATTAAGTCCCTTTTAAAAAACATTTTATGACCAGTAGTTCACGCAAATTTTCCTATTAAAGAAAAGCAAATATCGCTTATTTTTTTTACCTATTTTTTACCAAAAAATAAATATAAATACTTCACACACTCTGAGTCAAATTTCAGTTGAATACTAAACGTGAAAGTGTTAAAGTGTTTTTTTTTTTTTGTAAAGTAAAGAGTGAAGCTGTAAAGACAATTTAAAGTAAAATGAATAAATTTTGCTGCAATCCGTTTAACAAGAGTGGACATCGTTCGAAAAAGATAAAAGTATTAAAATTAACTGGTGTTTCGAAGCGATACATGAATGAATTAAATATACAGTACGGTGAAAAAGCAGTATTCATTTGCCCCAAGTGTAAAATCGATTTGTCTCAACAAGCAAATGCATTGAAACAAATGCAGCCACAATCCGAGAGTGAAATGACAAGTGAACAAAATGTTTCATCTGATAGTGAGGCAGATATGTCTTTGAGTCCTTTGAATGAGGCTATTACCACTTTAGGTGAAACGCCTATTAGAAAAAGAAAGTTGCGAAGTGAAACATACAAGAAAGAGAAAAAAGGCAAGGTTATGAGTGCAATCGCGACAATATTTGATGAAGGCTCTGATAACGAATGCAGTCAAGCAGATGACGTTGATGACGGCAAACAAATGATTGAGCAGTTGAAAAGAAAATTCAATTTAGCGACCACTTTTCCGGAGAAATATCTCATTTTATCTGTGCTGCCTCAATCATGGTCTATACGCAAGATTTCTGAACAGTTTCAAACATCTTTTTACATCTCGAGAAGAAGCAAAGAATTAGTTCGACAGAAGGGCATATTGGCGACTCCCACCAAGAAATTTGGCTCAAGGACCCTCAGCGAAGCAACGGTGAAATTTATTCAAGATTTTTACTGCAATGATGACAACAGCCGCGCCTGCCCAGGTACACGTGACTATGTTATCACACGTGAAGATGGAGAAAAAGTACACAAGCAGCGCAGATTTTTATTATGTAATCTATCCGAAGCATACCATGAGTTCAATGAGAAATACCCAGCAGAAAAAGTGCGATTTTCTACGTTTGCCATCCTACGACCAAAAGAATGCGTGCTGGCATTAGACAGGCACGGAACGCATTCAGTCTGCGTTTGCATGTTTCATCAAAACATCAAATTAATTTTCTTTCCATGCAAGAAATTGAAAGTATTTCACGGTGAACTTGAAACATATAGGGACCTCCTGTCGAAGTCGTTGTGCACATACCCCACGGAAAATTGTCATCTGTCCAAATGCGACAATTGTCCGAAGATTGACGAGCTAGAGCAATATTTGGCGGAAAAGTTTGAACAGCTGTTAATTCAGGAGGTGCATTTCAAACAGTGGATAATTAGCAGGGGCAGATGTTCCCTTGAGACCGTGGTAAAGCAGATTCCGGAATTCATCGAGGAATTCGGATTCAAGTTGAATGAACTGAAGGCGCACCATTTCATATCCGAGATGCAATCGAAATTTCTAAAGGAAAGTAAGGAGAAATTAGCCCAAAATGAATTCATTGTGATAAGCGACTTTGCCGAGAATTATAGCATGTTCGCACGGTGCTTTGGATTACTTCGCTCTCTGTGCTTATTACTTATTTGGATTACCGTGTTCGCACGGCACTTTCGTAATCGGTTTTGGCAGTTCTTCTTCTTATTTTTGTTTATTGCTAAATTTAATTGTTTGTTTGATGTTACATGTGTTAAGAATGGAAAGAAAAAGTAAATTAAGAATATTATTTCAAAAAAATATATAAGATAATTATTTTTTCAGTAAATAGAAAAGCTGTAAGCAAATGGAGTCAATGCAACGAGCGGCCATTGTTGGAGATATGGCGAAATTTTAGTGCTTTGACAGCTGGTGATGGTAAAAAACCGATAAAAATTAGAGCTCACATTGATTTTGAAGTAATCCCCAGGGTAATTAAAATAGAATTACGTACAAATGAGATAATCCGCTCTCAAAATTTTGTATGACGAATTATGTAATTTGGACCATAATTGGGCTGTGAATTACGAATAAGAGAGCGAATTACGAAAATACGCTGCCGTGCGAACATGCTATTACACTTTTCTTGTTCAGGATGAAATTCAGGCTTATCACTGGGCAAACGACCAGTGCACGGTGCATCCTTTTTGCATTTATTTCAAAAACGAAGATAACGAACTACAGACCGTAAGCCTTGCTGTTGTCGCGGAGAGTTTAGCTCATAATTATGTGTCCGTTTATTTATTTCAAATGAAACTGTTTGAATTCTTAAGATCAAAATTCGATGCAATCGACAAAGTAACGTTTTTCTCAGACGGCGCGGCTTCTCAGCACAAGAATAAAAAAAATTTTTACAATCTTTGCATAATTGAAGAAGAACAAAACTGCAAGGTCGAGTGGCACTTTTTCGCGACGTCGCACGGTAAGGGCCCATGCGATGCGTTAGGGGGAACCCTAAAACGCATGGCGACTAAGGCAAGTTTGCAAAGGCCATATACTGGCCAGATCTTAAATGTACAACATTTGTTTTCGTGGATTCAAAGCAAGGAAATTGCCATTAACACAGTTTTATGCACTCAAAAAGAACACGTTGCCATGGAGCGACGAATTCAAAACAGATATAATAATGTCAAAACTATAACTGGAACGCAAAAGTTTCATTGCTTCATACCAAATATTTCTGATATGTCAATTAATGTAAAGCGGTACTCTTCGTCTGCCGACGTGCTAAATTTAAAGTTACTTTAATTTTATAATGATGCCAAGACAATTGAAATTTTTAATAAATATTGTAATTAAGTATAAGCAGCAAAATAAGAAAGATTTTTTCTTCATAAATGTATTTTTAACTGTAAAATAATTTTTAAAATGTATTTTTAACAAGGTGGTCTCTTAAATGCTCTTCTCCTGTCCAAACAAGGAGTCGGGGCCCATTTTTTTATTGCTGATTCTTAAAGCAAAAATTATGAGGAATCCAAAAAAAAAAATTTGCCGGAAAATTTAGGAGCTTCTGTGGAAAATCGGAAAATTTAATTTTCTTGGGAAAATTTAAAGGTAAATTTCTAAGAAAAATTAGGAAAATTTTATTTTTCAATTAAAGCCTGATACCTTTCCAACGAGCTATCACTCGTTGGGATCGCTTTAGTAGTTTTTTTTTAAAACAACTTTCAATGAGGTCCCTTATGAAGAATTCTTCAATTTTGTCACATGACAGTGGTGTACACCACCACTAAACCAGTCACTATAAAAAAAAAAAAAAATATGTAGGTACATTATTTTTTGCTGGGCAACGATTGAGACTATTTATTTTAAAATCGGAGAGGGGTCGTCCAAAAGGTGATCGCTTTCATATGGAATTGCTCTATATACAAAAAAATTATTAAAAATTATATTTGAGTTATATTTTTTATTGCAAATAATTCTTATTTTTGAGTTTAATTTTTGTTTTTGGAACAAGGCGAGTATTTAAAATTTTCAATTTATACTTGATATATGACGATTTTTTTTGGATTTTGCTTAATAAAAACCATTATTTTAAGTAGAAACGAAATTTGCAGATTCACATCTCAAGCCTTTTTTACAATTACGTTTAGCAAGTTCAGCTTTGGCTTAAGACATAATTCCAAAATAAATTTTTTTATTTATTTAGATTATTTTTATGCAAAATATAGAAATCAAGAAATAATTGTTATATATCAAGCAAAAAATAAAAATTATTAACCATCCAATTAAAGTTTTATTGAGAAGTTAACAATAAAAGTTGATATAATTATAACAATTAAGTCGTTATATGTATGTATGAAATAGCTCATATTCCTTCCGGTCCATTAAAAATAAATAATATGCTTAAAAAACATGCGGTAAATAAAATAATTTTTTTTATAAATAAACACTTTCTGCCGTATTCATAAATAAATTAATTAAACTTGAAATCTGTTTTAAGAAACATTTGTATAAACATTTCTTTTAAAATAAATTTCAAACGTACTTAAATTATTGATAATGAATCTCGCCCTTACCCTGGAGGTGTACTGCACTGCAGTCGACATAGTTTTACAGTTTTTAACTCTGCTATCGCGATCAATGAGGGACTACACTTTGCAGTGTATTAATGTCGTCACAACTTAATTCACATTAAAAATTTAATTGCTGTCAAAAAACCGAAAT
Organism: Pollenia amentaria; assembly: GCA_943735925.1. NCBI lineage: Eukaryota > Metazoa > Arthropoda > Insecta > Diptera > Polleniidae > Pollenia > Pollenia amentaria. Next base: position 37,951,015 of record OX031008.1, on the reverse strand, counting down.
GAATTGATCCAGAAAAACTAAGAGATGCGTATATTTTATAATTAATAGTTTTATATATTTTTAAGCTTTTTTCAGAATCTGATCAGTTTGATCATGGGTGAGGCCAGTGTTATAAACATATGAATAAAATAAATTGTTTTGTTGTTTTCATTTTCAAAAATTTATGTTACGTATATAAAACCTATTGAATATTTAAAAAGTGTTGTTTATTAAAAAAAAGTAGCCTTTTAAGGCAACACATTAATCCCGAAAAATCCCGAAATCCCGGGATCCACAAAATCCCGGGATTTCGGGATCGGGATTTCAAAATCCCGAATCCCTGGATTTCCAAAAATCAGTCCCGATTGGCATCCCTACTTGTGACCTATTTGTGTGATTGATTTGTTTGGATTGGGTAGATCGATTGACATCCATTGGTTCGATTCTTGGTGTTGGCCTTTAATACCCTGGATTTTGGTTTTGATGTTGGGTAATTGGTCTCTGAAAGCTAAAATTTGGGTGTTGTGACCTGAACCCATTTTGGTTCCATTGATTATTCTGGGGCCTTAACCCGTAGCTTGGGGCCGTCTGAATGGGAGGGTTTCTATTAAAATTTGGTAAAGGGTTTCGAGGTAGTAATTGTGGCCTAACTTGCTCTGTACCACCTACGTGTGCCAGCTCAGGATAAAACTTTCGTCCGTTTCCTGAGGATGGATAACTTGCACCAATTCTATCCCTACTTCTAGATATCTGTCCATGTGCATGGTTCAAGCGAAACGTCATGTTATCTAATTTTAAGCAGATATGTAGTGCTTGAGGAAGAGATGTCGGTTCGCGAACGCTCAGCAAGCGAGGTAGGTCTCCATTTAGACCCCTGACAAAAGTATCCAGGGCCTTATCCCTGTAAGTGTTCGTCATTATTCTCAAGCTGCCCTCATCGATATCTAGACAAGCAACTTTATCTAGTATTAGAGAAAGATGTTGGTAGACCGCTTGGTAAAAAGCTGTTATCGATCTACCGCCCTGACAAAGTGTTGTCATTTGGTACTCTAATGTACCAATGTCTCTTTTGTCAGAGTAGTGTATCATGAAGCATTTTTTTATTCTGCCCCAATCTAATAGTGTTCGATAAGATTCTAACGCGGTATCTGCGTCTCCTATTATTTTTGTTCTAATTGTATGCAATATTGCATAGTATCTCCCTGTCCCTTGAAGGGATTTAAAAAGCTCCATAACCCTATCAACGGACTTCCGCCAGGAGCTGAATTCTCCCGGTTGCCCCGAAAAATCCCTTAATGACCTTACGATGTCGGGAATTTTTTCCACTTCTTCTAGCCTTGAAATATTGCCAATAGGTTGATCTATTTCTTCATTGACTATAGGATCTTGTCGCGTGTTTAAAACCTCATTCACTATTTCCCTTATTTACCTTTTTTGAGTGTCATTTAATCCCTGCGGAATATCTGTCCTAACTGTCGACATGTTCAAAGATCTGTTCAGTCTTCCAGTAAGTTCTTCTATTGTCTCGTCTGGCATTTCGCTTGGAATTTTTAAATATTATAATTCAGTATTAATGAACTTCCAAAAAAAAAATTATTTATTTTAGAATCTTTCCCGGAAATTTCGAATAACTTTTGAGTTAAAATTTCAATGTATATTCAATATTATTAGGAAAATGTTTCTAAGATTATTTGCTAAAAGATTCCGATTATACTTTTATATTAAAATGAGATATCTTGTCAAAGTTATAAATTTGATTTTATTAAAATTTAGAAAGAAAATCTTTTATTTTATTGAGGATGTTTTAGTTTCTTATAAGTACTTAAAACTATTTCTTACATAAATATCTGCACAAATGTTGACATCTTTTCCTGTTGGTTTGTTGAATATGTTGATTGTTGAATATGTTGATTGCTGGAGTTTCTTTAGTTTCTTTTATTTTCGGTTGTAACGTATTTTCCAGTTTATTTAAGAAACATTAATTTTCCTTTAGTTGTTTTTTGTTTATTGTTCACTTTCTAGAATTATTAGTTCTTGGTTTTCCTTTCACATTGCAGTTGGTATCATAAAAATCTTAGTTTAAAAATGTTTTTAAAAAATATTCCTGTTACTGTTCACTTATTTGTTTTAATTAAAAAACATTTTGCACGATCATTAAAAAATTTTTTTTTTTTTTTAATCCTTAATTAGGTTATTAGTATTTTCTGCTCACTTATATAAAAAAAAATTTTCATATTCATTATTTACTTTGTTTATTTTTTATTTTACTTTTAATCCTTTATTAATATTCTTTACTGGTCACTTAATTATTTTTGTTAACTAAAATTTTATTCAAGTTCATCTATTTACTTTTTAGAACTTTTGTTCAGTCTTTAAAGCTTTTACTTAAAATGTTACTATTCTCTTTTTTAAATTTTGTGTTTACTAACTTTTAAATTTTATTCAACGTTCACTTATTTCTAATTGTTCCATTCTTTTTATATTCTGTCTTTTTATATTTTCATATTTTTATATTTTGTATTTTTATGTTCTTATATTTTTATATTCTTGTATTTTTATATTTTAATATATTTTTGATTTTCATATTTTTACACTTTTGTATTTTTTATATTTTAATAACTTTATTTTTTAATATTTTTATATCTTATATTTTTACAGTTTTGTATTTTTATTTTTTAATATCTTTATATTTTTATATCTTATACTTTTACACTTTTTATTTTTATTATCCTTATTTTTTAATATCCTTATTTTTTTAATATCGCTATTTTTTAATATCCTTATTTTTAATATCGCGGCCGCTGATCCTTAAGAGGACCTCCCTTTTGTCTTCTTAGAGACTACTAAGGCGCACTATTTCCGCGATCTATCACACCTGTTACTTTACGACAAAGGACCCTTCTTTTGCTAGGGTCCCTGCTCGGGCGCCAATTAAAATTCGGTATTTAATTTTTATTAAAAAAAATATTTTTTTTTATTACTATTAATCAGACGGATTAATAGTAATGTTCTTTATTAATTTAAATTCCAAAACTGACTGCAAAGACTTTACAATTTTTTCTTATAATGAAACCTACTTTCTTAAAATAATTTGCCGATCCCGCATTTTCCCATCAATTAATTTATTTGTTATTGCGCGTGTAACGCAGTTGCTGAGTTTGTATTTTCCCATCGAACAGTCGATGAAATGTTGCGGCTCGTGTGGACTCAAGTAACATGGTTTTAAATTGCTAGTGCTGCAGTTTTGCTGTTGGCACGTTTTGTTATTGAACTTCTTAGATTTGTTGGCACGTTGTATGTGCAATATTTGTTGTTGTCATTGGTACGGTGTAAACTTATACTACATACTAATTTATTTAAGAATTTTAATTAAAATACAAGTAAAACCTTCTTTATGTTTATGATATACTAATGAGCATCCTTTCCCATGGGCAAAGGCCGTCTGTTAAATTAATAAAACATACGAGCATAACTACCCGCTTGAGTACTTGTACGATACTAAATTTTATTTACAAAATTATACTTAAGTACTAACATTGAAAACCTTAAACCTAACTAGAACTGATAAGCTACGATTGTACACATGCACACACTAACGACCCTTAATTTCCCTGTCGGAAATTCAGTTAACTTTAAATTAACTGAAAGCTAACTATTTCTCAAGTAGTGGTGGTTGACACTTGCATTGCTTTTATATGAAATTAACTAACTATTTTAACATTGCGATGTCCTAGGAAGTAGTCAATTGTCCGACTCTGCACTACTTACAGTTAACTTAAAAGTTAACTTTTTGTAGCTACCCAGCAAAAACTTTATAAAAATATATAGTTACACAAAAGTCAATAAAGTAAATTTTTTTTAATTTTTTTTTTTATTATTTTTTTAATTATTTTTTTTTTTTATTTTTTCTTATTTTATTTTACTTTATTTTATTTTTTCTTATTTTATTTTACTTTATTTTATTTTTTATTTTTTTTTCTGTCTCTGGTGGGATTCGATCCCGCAACCTCGGTGCTGATAGACTAGCTCGCTACCAGCTAGTCTACCGGGCAGTGTAGTTTTTGTATTAAAAAACTATGTTTTTTGACTATAATGACTATAATGACGTTTGTTTGTTAATCGACTTGGCTCCCTCTACTTAAAATTTTAAGTATTAATATACAGTGTTTGTATACACTTTGGTTAATGTAAATTTTGCATTGCTTAGTAGTTGGCTTTAAGTTAGTCCATACAAGCTAACTTAATGTTGGCTTTTTTTGTAGTTAGCTACTCATTTGACGGCAGGGTTATTACTCATTAAGTGTTTTATGATCATGTTTAGGCATATGCGTATTTTAGTGATAAAAACAAAAGGTTTCATTATCTGTGTTAGTGTTTGTCTAAATAACCAATTACACAGAATTACATACATATGGAAATTTGTTTTAATGGTAAATTCCATCTTCACTAAATTATCTTTTAATAATAAACATGTTCAATTCTGAGCATTCTGCCGGGCCTCCTGGAGCCGAGAAATCTAATTTTACTTCAGTATTATTACTGCGGCAACATTGTTATTTAATATACATGCAAAACAATTTTAGAATACCAATTATAATTAAAATCAAAGATGCGTGTCCTGATACAGTTTGGAGTTGAATTCTTTTTAATTCCACGTGGGATGCCTTCATTTTTTCGACCGAATTTTTAAAAAGTTCATCTCCTTTGTGTTGTTGATAATTGTCACGTCTAAAGGTTTCACCCCATGACGATGTCTGGAAAGGTGACTGCATACGTGATGTAAATCGTTGTGCGGCTGTTAATGTCACTCCTTCATATGTTGCAATACATCCTGGTGATAACGTCAGAATTCCTTTAAAAGATAAAGTTGTCCAGCTGCGCTTTCCCTGACCACAATCCACTGTAATCATAAAGTTGCTAAACACCTCGAATATCCAATGATTTTCAGTGGATATTTGCTTCCAAAAGCTTGTAGTTGAAATTTCCTCGAATTCGCCATCAGCGTGCCTGGATTGTTTTAAGGCTGACACTTCACAAGAGCGTTCAGTTGCTGGCTTCCATGGCACATTACCAATACAATTAAACTGACCTTGTAAATTCTTCTCACATGCGTTCAATTGCATTCACATCAAAAAGTACATGTTGGAAGCTAAGTTGTATGCAATTAATTCATTTCCAATTCTTGGCATCATCGTATGGTTCTTATTACCAACTGGCAGCTTTATTATTTCGTAAACTTCAGAACTGTGCTCATACAATAAAGGTTGTAGGGGAAAGTAAGAAAGAAAAAATTCACTATTTATTGTTGTGTCTTTGTTGAAGCTTTGATATTGTTACAAGTAGAGCTGAGTGTTTAAAATTCTTATTCACTTTATGGTCTTACTTGTATAATATTTTTAGCTTTTCTAAAGTATTTGGAAAAAGTTTCCTGACGAGCTGGCCTAAGCAACCAGCGAAATGCGCATAGAAACTAGCTTTCCCACAACAATAAATTTCAGTGTTTTTTATCATAAATTGGCATTATTAGCACATCATTAATAAATGAATTAATTAATAAATATTTCATTCCCGAAAATAACTTTTGATAATAAATTTGCATGTGCCCGGCAAATAAAAAACTGAAATGGCAATCTGCTTTATTTAGCAACTTGTTTTTTTTTTTTTAATTTTGTTTTTTTCTATCCTCTTACAACTACAATTCGTGTTGGAAAAAACCCAGCCAATTGTAGGGGAATGTAAGAAAGAAAAAATTCACTATTTATTGTTGTGTCTTTGTTGAAGCTTTGATATTGTTACAAGTAGAGCTGAGTGTTTAAAATTCTTATTCACTTTATGGTCTTACTTGTATAATATTTTTAGCTTTTCTAAAGTATTTGGAAAAAGTTTCCTGACGAGCTGGCCTAAGCAACCAGCGAAATGCGCATAGAAACTAGCTTTCCCACAACAATAAATTTCAGTGTTTTTTATCATAAATTGGGATTATTAGCACATCATTAATAAATGAATTGATTAATAAAGGTATCTCCAACTGAATTACTAACCGTGATTCCATTATGATCCCATTAGAAGTCATTGAATGGTAGACCTCTTTCAGCTCTGTTCCCGTAGCTTCTCCAGGAAGAACTAAATTATTTGGCAACATCTTGATTTCTGACAGTTGTTTATGGAGCTGTGATGGCTTCAATAAATCAAGATTCACATGCCCGTTATTAATATCTATCAATAAGTTAATAATTGAGGATTGAATCCTGCTGCAGTCATCAATCATTAGGTTTAATTGTGTGGACATAACTTGGAATAATATAATCAAACGCTCGGTGTTTCTAGTACTTTAAACTTCTTCATTGAACAGCTTCAGTTGGTTATACATTTTATTGAAGTTCGCGTTAACATCGTCTGTAGTCTTTTTCAGTATATTTATAGTTGAGTCTACAATGGACGTTTGTTTTTGGATTAAGTTGTTCAATTCCTGTTGATTTTCAAACACATTTCTCATATTCTCCTCCATTTTATCTCAGTCATCAGCATCCATCATCCTGAAAAGCATGTGATACAAAGACCCCTCAAATTCGAAGGGAGCTCTTTTCTCGTGGGATTTGGTTAATAAAAGATCGTTATTTTCATTTAGTATATTGATTCTTCTATCCATTGTTGAAATTACCATTTTACATGCTTCTTTGTAATATCCAAGATTTGGACATTCCTTTTCAACTTTTTTCATCAACGTCTGTATAGGTTCCATCTCTTTTTGATACGTTGATAGATCGAAATATATTACTAAGCTCCATTTTGAATTGATTATATTTATTTGGCCTATGTTGTCTAGATATAATGCTGTAATTGAAGAAATCTCCTTGATTGAAAATGGCTTATTGGCTTCTAACGGCGCAGTCTTTACTTGCTTCATTATCACAATCAGCAATAGCAGGAACCCTATCATTCTAAACATCTTATATTCTTTTGGTTGCTTTCTTGATGTACAAAAACTTGTAACTGAAGAACCATTTTCTTCACTGTCATGCTCATCTGACACCGGCAATGCGAATACTTTATGTATTGGACGCTTGAGTATGCCGTTTGGAAGTTTTGCAGTCACAACTCTTACCATGCCATCTTTACCTTCATGTACCTCTGTCACCCTTCCCAGAGGCCACTTCGCAGGGTAAGTTGGTTCATCCTTTACCAGTACCACTGAACCTTTCTTTAAGTTCTCTCTAGGCTGCCTCCACTTTGCTCTTTGTTGTAATGCCACCAGGTATTCCTCCTTCCACCTATTCCAAAAATCTTTTTTTAATTTTTGGATAAGCTTCCATCTATTAAGTGAACTTATCTTTCACTCATCAATGTGCTCCGGACAGTCGATTAGGGGTCGACCAATCAGAAAATTACCTGGTGACAATGTGTCTATAATACCGCTGCTCTGACTATCCACTTCTACCAGAGGTCTGGAATTCAGAACTGCTTCTATTTGCGTCAGCAGCGTACACATTTCTTCAAAAGTCAGCTTTGTATCTCCAATTATTCTTTTTACATGATATTTTGTAGATTTCACACCCGCTTCCCAAATCCCTCCAAAGAGAGGATCTGCGGGGGGAATAAAATGCCATTGTATTTTTTTGTGTTGCCAAAATTGGTACAATGGATTCATTGCTTTTTTGAATTCTGCATCTAATTTTTTATTTGCGCCAAAGAAATTAGTGCCATTATCCGAATATATATGACTACAAAAGTGCAAAAAATCTTTTCAGCGCTGCCAAAAATGCTTCAGTTGTTAGATCGCTGACAGCTTCAAAATGTATTGCTTAGTTTCCATGCAGACAAACACGGCAATATATCCTTTAAATGATTTTAAGCCTCTCCCCTTTGAACATTTCATCTGAATTGGCCCTGCATAATCTACACCTATATGCATGAATGGGGTAGATGGCGTAACACGTACTTCGGGCAGATTCCCCATGTGCTGTTTGGCTGAGTCTTGTCTATAGCGCACGCATTTTGTACAATTTCTAATGTTTTTCTTCACCGCTGCTTTTGCCCCTACAATCCAATATTTTGTTTTTATATTTGCCTCTACTAGTCGATTGCCTCCATGAAGTGTTAAGGTATGTACATAATCTATTATCAACGATGCCAAATGTGCATTTTGTAAAATTTTTTGATGTTTTTGGTTGTAAGGCAGACTTGAATTATTCAACCTTCCGCCCACCCGAAGAATGTTGTCGCTGTCTATAAAGGGGTATAACTTTGGATTTTACTAGTAGAGCTGACTATGCGGTTTTTCTTTAAACATATAACTGCATTTTTAAATTCATATTGCTGATGGTGACAGATAATCAATTTTTCTGCCGCTTCTAATTCCGCAACGGTCAAGTATTCTTGATTATTACGTTTACCTTTAATTATGTTCGTGAATCGCAAAACATAGGCCACAACCCTAGTCAGCTTATTTAACTTTGAATACTTGCCCATAAGTTCATTCAAAAAATGTAATTTTGTTGCAGGGTTTGTCATAAAACATGATATTATTGGCTGTTCTTCTTGATGTTTTGGCCAATGTTCTGTTGGTTTCGACAGCCAATTGGGTCCATTCCACCATAATAAATAGTCTTTAAATTTTTGGGCGTGTATTCCTCTAGACGCAACATCTGCTGGATTATCTTTGCTGGAAACATGCTGACATAATGCAGTAGGCACTAGCGTGTTGATTTCGTTCACTCTGTTTCTTATGAATTTATCCTTATTTCTGTTGTTCTGAATCCAATCCAATGTAATCGTTGAATCACTCCAAGCGTATATTTTTTGTTGGCGTTTAAAGATGTTTGCTACTTTACTCAATAGCCTCGCTAAAAGATGTGCGGCGCTAAGCTCCAGTTTTGGAAGAGTTTTTCTATTCTTAATCGGATTAACTTCGCTTTTAGCTGTCAGTAATGTCACAAACGACTTGACCTTTATATACACTACTGCTGCATACGCTTTTTCAGAAGCATCGGCGAACCCGTGCATCTCTAATTCCATATCGTTTTCCGATTTAATCCATCTTGGGATTATAATTTGTTGAAGACTCATTATGTTTTTCGTAAATTCGTCCCATTCTTTTTTTAGCTCACTAGACAACACTTCATCCCATGTTGATTGTTGTAACCACAATTTCTGTATAAAAAGTTTTGCTACCAATGTAACTGGTGACAACCAGCCTAATGGATCAAAAATTCTGGCAACATCTGAAAGTGCTTGCCTTTTTGTTATTTTATCTTTTTGAATAAAATTTATATTGAACATAAATTCATTCTTTACTGGATCCTATTGAAGGCCTAGTGTCTTCACTGATTCGTCATCCTCAATTTCAATGATTGCATTTTTCTGAATGCTTTTAACATCTTCGATCACTTGTTTATCGTTTGATAACCACTTCCTTAAATGAAACCCGAATTTCTTTAGCTGATATCCAATTTTACGCTGAATACTTTTGCATTGTTGAATTGTATCTGCTACAGTCATTAAATCGTCCATGTAAAAGTCTTCTTTTATTATGTTGTGAATAAGTATATCCTCTTCCTTACAGCTATCAGCTATGTAGAACAGTGATCTTACAGCAAGAAATGGTGCAGACGCTGTGCCATACGTAACAGTATTTAATATGTATTCCTTTATGGGATCATTTTTGTTTTCTCTCCATAACACATGTTGATAAGATTGATCTTCTTCTACAATCTTTAGTTGACGGTACATTTTTTCCACATCCTCTGTCACTACATATCTCCACAACCTCCACTTTATGATGATGTCAAAGATATCCTCTTCAAGCTTCCAAAACCTCTCCAGATTGCTTACGGCTGACCATAATTTGTTATTATTGCTGTTATTACTATAGACTCCTGTTAAAATCCAACCCAATTTTGTAGATTAAGCCACTAAGCCATTCTTTTTGCAAACCCGTTCTTCTAGAATATCGCCAAATACGTCAGCACCAATCAGGATATCAATTCTATCGGACTTATTGTACATTGGATCAGCTCGAACGTAGTTGTCCCACTGGCTGAGATCAATTTTAAATGATTTATCAGGTTGTGGTCCGGAAATTGAAGGTAAAACTTCCGCATCTGTACTTATAACTTGGTTACTATAGAAGCGTGGTTGAATGAATAGTTTCACCATTGCCTTTGATGTGGCCACTATTGTACTTCCAAGTCCTTGTATGTTAGTTTTGCACTTAATTCTTGGAAGTCCTAATATTTGTGAAGCTTCTTCTGAAAGCGCTGTAATTTGTGATCTTTGATCAATTAGTGCTCTTAGCATAATTAATTCTCCACTTGCTGCACAAGCTTTTACCTGGGAGGTCGCTAGCAGTGTTGTTGTAGTTGTGTTTGGTTTTTTTATCATCATTGATTTTGATGTACTTGATTTTGGTTCCTCGTTTTTTCTTTCCTCATCTTTATGTAGCAGCCTATGGTGTCCTCTTCCGCAAAGACCGCATTTAGTTTTATTAGAACATTTCCTATCAAATTTGTGGTTGATGCATGTAAAGCATAATTTATTTTTATAAGCGATTCTTCTGCGGTCAGCCGTTGGTAATGTTAGAAACTTTCTGCATACACTCGTTAAATGGCCATTCATGTTGCAGTAAAGGCACGCTTGTTGTGCCGTGTAAAGTGTGTTGGGAACTTTTGTATTGTCACCAACTTTTTTCTGGTACTTATATCCTTGGCGTTTCGTAACTACTTCCAAGGCTTGAACATGTTGCTCCAAAAATTACAAAACGTCATCAAGACTTTGAATTTCTTTTGTTATCTTAACATTTTGTTCATAATACCGGAGACCATCATTGTCTAGTTTTCTGATTACGATGCGAGCAATAAACGGTTCAGCATCCGTTATCTTCACATCCATTCCTTTAAGCGCATAAATGCAACTGTTTGTTGCATCCAATAGCTGCTTTACTCTTGCGGATGACTCGCTGTTGACCATTCGTTGATCTAGCCTTCGATTCTCGTATCTTTGGTTGAGAATTTCAAAAGCCGCCACATAGTTTATATCCGTTACTTTCAGGTGTTGCACCAGTTTCTTAGCTTCACCTTTTAGTGCTGTCACCAATCGATACATTTTCTCCATATTAGAGAGATAATTGCAGTCATGCACAAGGCTCTTAAACATATCATGAAATGGAGCCAAACCATTTATGTCTCCATGAAACTCAGGTATTTCTATTTTACCTTCCAATACAAAAATCGTTTTTTTATTTGCTGCGTCTTTATTTCCGGTAGCTCGTTGGATGCATCAGATACTATTGTATGTAGTTCTGATATCCTTTCTCGCATCCATTCTACCTTTTCAATAAATTCTTCCAGGAGTTCTTCGGCTTTTCCTTGGACATTGCTAATGTCCTTGTTTTCTTTTTTACCGGCTATTGATTGCGTCCATTGGCTTTCTGATGATGACGTACTGGCTTTTATTAACTGCTTCTTTTGCCGGTGAACAATTTCCTGATGTTTATCTAGCTCTTCTTCATTCATTACTTATTATTATTAATTAATTCAATATTTTCTGCTATTACATCCTTTATTGATTCAAAATACTTTTGTCCAAAGTAATCTTCAGACGTTCTTCCTGTTGTCAAAAGTGCTGTATTATTTGCCTCAAATTCAGCTCGAATCTGGTCAATACGTTTAGATACCTCCGGAATTCTTGTAGCGCGAATTGTTTTCAAGCTTAGTTTTGTTCGAATTGTAACTAGCTCGTCGCCCAACTCTTTTTGGCGTTCAAATAATTTTGCTTTATTAGCCATAGCTAATATGCTTTATATTGTTAATGTTTTTAGAAATAATTCTTGTGTATTTGGATAATTATTCACAAGACAATCCCTGAAATAATTTCTGTGTATTTGGATAATTATTCACAACACAATCCCTGTTTTAGCCGAGATTGACGCTCTTTTTTTTCACCATCCCTGTTTAAGCCGAGATTGACGCTCTTTTACTCTTTTGTATACTATTTTAATATTTTTTTTTTTCAATAATATCTAAAGCTTTGTTAAATTTATTATTCTTTAAATTTTATTTTCCACACTGGTTTTTTTTCTCTCGAAGGACCAAATGTTAAATTAATAAAACAATCGAGCATAACAACCCGCTTGAGAACTTGCAGGATAGTAAATTTTATTTACAAAATTATTCTTAAGTTCTAACATTGAAACCCTTAAACCTAACTAGAACTGGTAAGCTACGATTGTACACATGCACACACTAGCGACCCTTAATTTATTACTCATTAAGTGTTTTATGATCATGTTTAGGCACATGCGTGTTTAAGTGATAAAAACAAAAGGTTTCATTATCTGTGTTAGTGTTTGTCTAAATAACCAATTACACAGAATTACATACATATGGAAATTTGTTTTTATGGTAAATTCCATCTTCACTAAATTATCTATTACTCTAATGACCTTTTTTGTCTTTTATTCTAAGAACTAATGGAATTTTCTTTTTATGGGAAATTCCATCTCAACTAAATTATTTTTTAATAATAAACATGTTCAATTCTGAACACCGTCTATGCAGAGAAGCTTTAGTAGCGAAGCCAGTGCTCGTTATGCCATGGATGAGAAAATCAATGCGCCCGGCCGAAGGCCGCCTATGCAGAGAATCTTTAGTTAGCGAAGCCGGTATTAGTTATTCCATAGGGAAGAAAATCTTTGCAAGCAAGATTTAGTAAGCGATACCGGTGTTTGTTATACCATAGAGAAAATCCTTGCGTCCGGCCAAAGGCTGGCTATGCAAAGAAGTTTTTTTTTGCGATGCTAGTGTTTGTTATCTTATAAAATTTGTATAGCACTTTTATTTAAAGAAACGACATTCTTTTCAACGTAAAATGAAAAAAACTTTAATGTGAACTAAGGAGTTTAAAATTTTGAAATAAATTATGTATGTATATGCAGAAAAATCTGTTCAAGAGCTTTAAAATGTCACCAATATTGGTCATATATCGCGACGTGAGAACCAGAGGGTTCTATCTGGCTTTTTCAAAAATGTTCAGGAGAGCATTTTTAAAGTTCGGAGTTATTTCTATACTATTTAAATAATAAATATGAAGAAGAGAACACAAGAAATCAGAAACTAGTTCAGTTATTTATTGGAATATAAAATTTGTTTCATCAAAAGTTAAAATAAAACACAAGAAAAATTAACTTTTTTAATTACAGATTTCAGATAGAACCTTTCGGAACTCAAACTAAAAACTTTTGCAATAATTATTCATATATAAATTTTTTTTTTATGCGATTAAAAATTTTAAAATAAATATAAGTTACATAAGAATTATTCATTTCCTTAATGCAATATAAAAGAACATGTGAAAAAAAAGAAAAAAAAAACAAAAAATTAATATTCTTTAATGTGACCCTGCACATAGAACCTTCTGGTTCTTAAAATTTCAAATTTTTTTTTTCAAATGAGTTTAAAAAGTGTGCTATAAAAATCTACGTCTATGGAAGGCATCCACTTAAACATACTTATTAAATCATTTTCTTTGTCTTTAGTAAGTTTTGGCACACATTTTGATTTGTTTACAGCTGGAAATGTAGGGTTCGAAGTGTGGCGTGTGCCATTTTTTTTGTATTGAAACATATTCCCATTCTTTGGAACCATGGCTGAGCTTATAACCTACATCGAATATGTCACATCTCTTTAAAGTAAGCTGAGAAACTTTGGTAAATGGTACATTACTGTAGCTTAATGTTTTTGCTGGCGATTGAAAATCAAAAAAGTCACTGGAGCTCATCTCTATGATACGGTAAGGTTGTTTTCTGTTGGCTACTAGTAAAACTCTTAACAAAGACACAGGTGACCAAACTTCTGTCAATTTAAGTTTTTTTTCAATGTTTGAATGGATATTGTCGACTTCCTGAATGCATGAATGGCCCGGGGTAGAATATTTTAAAGTTATATTCTGAACAAATGAGTTGTTTACAAGAAACGATGAAATGGCAAAGGAAATTACAGAATTCTATTTTGCGGCACGCAGCTGTCACTCCATAAAATTAAATCAGTCACATTTGAGTAGTCCAAACATATTTTAGAGAGAATCTTTACTAAAGCACTGGCTATATCGTCTGTTCGTCCACACAATCCCTCATGCCAAACTGCACAGTAACCATTTTTAACATTTCCGTCTGAAGCATGGGCAGTTAGGTTGTAAACGTTTAATTTACGTTTATAGTAAAAACAACTTACATTTCCTCTTGGTAATGATATAACGTTTTGGAGATCAAAGCATATAGTCAAAGTCTTGTTTTCTCTATCTGATTTTCTTTCTGTTCTCATGAACGATTTCTCAACCACATGGCGTTCATATTTTTCATTCAATTTCTTTCTGCTTATTTTGCGGATGCATTTCCACTTACACTCACAATCAACATGAAAGAGTTCCTTTTCTGCAACGAGTTTACCCGAAGTATTGATATATTCTTCACCTCTTTGGCGATTTCCCTTGCGAATATTCTTTTTCCATGTTTCGGGATTTCGTTTCCTTTTCCTTGTAAGCTTACGTGATTTCATAGGACTCCGTTCTTTTGTGTTTACGCTTTCGGTATTGCTATTATATGGAACGAGGCTTCGCGTTCCTGGGTTCATTTCATCATTATTTAATTGGCGAACTCCATCAACGGCAAAGCACGCATTCAAGCTCTGCAGTTTGTCATCAGTTATTTCATCATAGGTTAAAACATTTTCGGAAAAATCTGAAGTTGAGGTGTCATCATAAACAAATAATCTACAAATGAACATTGCATACGAAAATTAATTAAAAAAATAAATGTCTATTGGGTTGCAATCGCTCAGAAATGCAGAAAACAGCTGTTTAGAAAATTCGCTTCAGTCATCACTTTTTAAAATAAATTCTATTTCATGATAAACTTACATGCGTTTTGATGATTTATGGTTGAGTTTTTCTTTCCAAGGCTGAATATCAGATCCACTGTCACTAGGTATTTCCATTTTGTTTATATTATAAGATATTTTAAGCTTAGTCACCCAAAATATCAGCACAAACACTTTCACAACATTGAAGTTGGCTGCAGTCAGAACCTAGCCATCCGTGCTGCCACCTTTTCAATATTTCCAATTAGGGTAGTAATCATTTAGCTTTATAGTTATTTTAGTTATTTTATAGTTATTTATAGTTATTTAGTTGTTATTTAACATTTTTCAATTTTTAGAAAAACTAACTCAATCAATTTATTATATTTTTGGAACACCATTGAAATTTATTGCAGATAGAACCTTTTGAACTAAGTGCGTCCACTTTTTTGCGTATAGAACTAAATGGCTCTGTTATTATTACTAAAATTATAAGTGAAAATACAAAAAGGGTTTCATTAAAAGATAAAAACTATTACAAAGAATAAATTCCAATCAAAAAACGCAAAAGTGAAAATATGCCAGATAGAACCCTCTGGTTCTCACGTCACGATATGTATGTTTAGAATTGTAGTGGAAAATCGCATATTTATATGAAAACTTTAAACGTCCATAACTCGAAAACTAAGCGTTTGCGCCAACTTTCTTATTTTATTTTTTCTTCTTTTTTTTTCATTTTCTATCACCCTGCTAATTTTTTTTTATTTGGAGCTGCGTCGGTAAACTAGATTTGTTCCATAAATTTTATTGAGCATATCCAGTTTAAAATAAATTAATTCATTCGGAATCAAACTAAATTTAAATTTACTGCAATAAAATGTCTCTTTTAGTAAAACTTTACAATTATTGATTTCCTTTTCCTATTAAAACTGGTTACTACAAGATAAGTGATTTTTCAATTTTCAATTCTAAATACCGAATCAGCAACTGCAAACCATAGTATACAACCTGCAAACTATTTTTTCAAAGAATTTATGGCTATAAATATGAATGTAAACATACTGTAAAAGTGAACAGATTTTGAACATAATGTGTGTAGTTTAATTTTAGATCATTAAAAATTTGCGATATATAAAAACTAACCGCACCTTAGAAACAACTGATTATCTATTTGTAATAAGTATTTAGACAAAATTTCAATAAGTATTTAGACAAAAATCAAACCACATTATAAAAAATGGATCCTTTACTGACCATAGCTCTCTTTAAAACATTATTTTTCAAGACCCGATTATTGTTTCTATATCAAATAGGTACCTACTATATTTAAAAAAAAATAGTTAATTATTTCGTTTTATTAAAATAATGTTCTTATATTTACAAGTCTCCATTCTCTTTGCCGATCTTCATGCCTATTTGGATAACATGAAAGCACCATGGAGTCTATTACATTTGCGCACTCAATACTATGAAGCTGTTATTAAAGCCATGTTATCTTCAATTGGTTTTCCTCTCGATAAATTAAAATTTGTTAAGGGTACGGATTATCAATTGTCGAAGGAATATACTCTAGCAGCCGTATTCATAACAAAAAGTTAGCCACAGTTTGTACACTACGTACAACGAGCTGCTAACTAGAATGCCGATTAAGCTTAGCAGCTTGTTAGCACAGAGCTTATTAATAACAAATTTTATCCGTTTGCTAACTTTCAATAAATCAACTCTGAATTTTAATGATGCCACATTATAATACTCAAAAATGCAACACGTTTTGCATTAATCATCGCTGGTTTTGTTATTTCAATTCATTTTATTTTATTTTCCCTCTTCATATAAAAATTTGAAATGTTTTTAAATTAAAATATATTTAAAAAAGGACTCTAAACTAAAAAAAACAGTGTATTAAAAAAAACAAACAAAATCATTCAACATAAAACGGCTGTTTATCACAAGTTGGCAACCGTTTGGCAGCTTGTTAACAAGAGTTAAGCAAATCGTTAGCCAGAGTTTGGTAAGTGTATTATAAATAAACTTTGTGCTAACTTCATGCCAAATTTTCGTTATGAATACGGCTGTAGATGTTTACAAACTAAGTTCTGTGGTAACACAACATGACGCTAAGAAAGCTGGAGCTGAAGTTGTGAAACAAGTTGATTATCCTCTTTTGTCCGGTTTACTTTATCCTGGATTACAAGCCTTGGATGAAGAATATCTTAAAGTTGATGCTCAATTTGGTGGTGTTGATCAAAGAAAAATATAAACGTTCTCCGAGAAATATTTACCTCAATTGGGATATGAAAAACGTATACATTTTATGAACCCCATGGATCCTGGTTTGGCTGGTGGTAAGATGTCTTCTTCTGAAGAAGATTCAACAATTGATCTTCTAGATTCCCCCGCCAATGTCAAGAAGAAGTTGAAGAATGTTTTGTGTGAACCCGGCAATATTACCGATAATGGTTTATTATCCATTGTTAAGCATGTGTTGTTCTCTTTGTTCAAAGAGGGAGAAGGCTTTGAAATTAATCGTTCTGCTGAAAATGGTGGTGATTTAACATTTAATGACTTTGCTGATTTGAAACAATATTTTGCCGATCAAAAATTACATCCAGCTAATTAAAAGAGTTCGGTGGAGAAATATATTAATAAATTGCTTGAGCCAATTAGAAAAACTTTTGAAACACCAGATTAAAGTAAGTTATTTCATATAAATTTTAAAATTGTATTAATTCTTAATTAAAATCCATGTTTTTAAAATTAATAGAAAGCACAGTTCAGCTGCTTATCCACCACCAGCAAAAATAAAAGTTACCTCCAATGCTGCCACATCTGAGGAAGATGGTCCTCATCGCTTGGATATTCGTGTGGGAAAGGTAGTTGAGGTACAGCGCCATCCCGATGCTGATACTTTGTATGTTTTAAAAATTGACTTGGCTGAAGCACAGCTTCGTACTATAGTCAAATTTGTAACCATTGAGGAGCTTGACTAACGTTTGTGAGGGCAATGTTTTGATTATAATGTTTGCTGGACTTAAAATACTTTACATAGTTTTTATATCAATTAATATTCATACATAGAAAATTTTGTATATCAAAAATTTTCATTTCAAATGAATTTATTCTAATGAAAATTTTAAATCGGAAACATTTTAAAGAACGGAGGATTTTAGAGGAAAATTAGTTTGAGGAAATTTTCACATATAAGGGAAAAAGAAGAATCTTAGGATTATTATATGAATATAACGGATTGGAAATATGAAGGTAAGCTGTAGATTGTATTTAACAAGTTTAAATTATTATTCTTGGCTTAGATTTCAGAAAATCAACCTGGTCAGCAATTTATTTAGTTCTACACGTATCTTACTTCAAACAGTTAGCAAATCTATAGTTTGGTCAAACTCAAGAGAACCTCTACATCCTGAACGATCTTCCATCAGGATTTTCAATTATCCTATTTGCCTATTTCCCGAACATACAAAATAACGAATTTCAATTTTACTTGAAACTTATCTGTTTCTTAAACTTAAAACCATATTATCTTTAACTTAATCTATTTATCCCCCCCCCCCCCCCATAACTTTAACTTACAGCCTGTTTTTGTAAAACACTAGTGTTCTCACTTGAAGTTTTCGTATTAAAACGAAAACGTTTTAAAATTGGTTTTTAAAAAACATTTAAAAGCTTTCGTCTATTCATGTTTGACATAAATAGAGCTTTTTTCTATCGTTAAACAACATTATTGCCAATGCGTTTATTTTCGTTCCTTTTCATGCTTCTTGCATATAAAGATTTTGTGTTCAAGGTTAACCCTGGCTTTTGTTTACAAAAATAAATTATAAATTTAAAAAACAAAAACTACTATTAAAAATGTTAGTAAATTGGTAAAAACTAAAAATGTTGAATTAAAATGTTTACAAAAATTGCAATAAATAAACGCAATATATGAAGACGATTTTTTGCTACACATCAACATATAGAAATGGTGAAGGTATTTGCGTGATAGCACTAATTTTTTAAAACATACGAAAGAACTTACATACACACATACATACATACTTATTTACATACTTGTTTCTAGAATTTTTTGAACCTGTAAATACATATTTATGTAATTAGTAGCATTTAACCCGCTACTTCATTAACGTCTCATTTTCTTTCGTAAGCATATTTTTATGCGGAAGTTTATTTTTCTAGGTTTTAACTATTTTATTTTATTTTAATTCGCTACTTTGTCCGGTCCCTTTCTTATGATCATATTTGTGTGCCAAAGGTTATAGTTCTGCTACTAACAGAACACAAGAGTAAAAGAAAGACATTTACAGCCTGTTTTTGTAAAACACTAGTGTTCTCACTTGAAGTTTTCGTATTAAAACGAAAACGTTTTAAAATTGGTTTTTAAAAAACATTTAAAAGCTTTCGTCTATTCATGTTTGACACAAATAGAGCTTTTTTCTTTCGTTAAACAACATTATTGCCAATGCGTTTATTTTCGTACCTTTTCATGCTTCTTGCATATAAAGATTTTGTGTTTAAGGTTAACCCTGGCTTTTGTTTACAAAAATAAATTATAAATTTAAAAAACAAAAATACTATTAAAAATGGTAGTAAATTGTTAAAAACTAAAAATGTTGAATTAAAATGTTTACCAAAATTGCAATAAACAAACGCAATATATGAAGACGATTTTTTGCTACACATCAACATATAGAAATGGTGAAGGGATTCGCGTGAAAGCACTAATTTTTTAAAACATACGGAAGAACTTACATACACACATACATACTTACTTATGTACATACTTGTTTCTAGAATTTTTTGAACCTGTAAATACATATTTATGTAATTAGTAGCATTTCGTAAGCATATTTTTATGCGAAAATTTATTTTTCAAGGTTTTAACTTGTTTAAATACTAGCATTTAACCCGCGGTCCTTTTTATGATAATATTTGTGTACCAAAGGTTATAGTTCTGCTACTAACATTTTGTTATCTTACGGGATGATAATCACTCAGGACCTTGCAACTTAATTTTGAGTCTCTTCAATATTATAACAAATTCAAAAAGTACCATACGCAGAACACAAGAGTAAAAGAAAGACATTTAATTTCTCGTATAGGTATATCCTTTTTGATACTTTATTCTCCCTGTTGAACTATTAACAATTTCAATATTGTAGTGGGAATGGAGAAAAATGTTTTTTTTAAAAAAAGTACAAAAAAAGAAATTAGGTACTTTTAAAAAAGTACCAAATCTGATTTTGCATTTTTTAGATAAGTTTCGAATGTGATATAACTTTTATTTCTATGTTTTTTGGCTTAAAAGATAGGGGGATGACAAAAAAAGTACCTAAATACTCCCTGAAAGAGGAGAATTTCAAAAAAGTACCAGACACTCGTCCACTTATTTTTTTTAAAGAGATACATTTCATTGTATCTCTCTAAGTTTTGGAATATAAGGTAAACGAATTTACCCTTGTTATCCCCTAAACATTCGACTTTCCAAAAATACCGTTTTAGCTTCAGGCGTTTAGGCGATCATAAATCAATCAGTGAATAATGTTACAATTCTATATACATATACATAATATAGATACACAAACCTTTAATAATATTGTAAATAATTAAGGGTTCTTTCAGTAAAATATCCTTTTTATTTTCTCTTTATTTTTTTAAACGAATGCCTTTTACTTATCGTCTTATTTTGGCATTTGTGTTCATTTATTACGAAGATGTTCATTTTATAAGAACCAAACGTGTGTGGAAAAAATGAAAGCTTTTTCAGTCACTCACTTAAAATGTGTTTTAATTTTATGAAAACCTAAATCAGTTTTCGTTCGTTTTTTTTACGAACGAACAAATATTTTCATTTTCTAAAAACAGGCTGTTAATTTCTTGTATATATCCTTTTTGATACTTTTCTCTCCCCGTTGAACTATTAACAATTTCACTATTGTAGTGGGAATGGAGAAAAATGTTTTATTAAATAAAGTACCAAAAAGAAATTATGATTTTTGAAAGCGGAGAATTTAAAAAAAGTACCAGACACTCGCCCACTTAGTTTTTTAAAGACAGCGATAAATATTACATATCATTGTATCTCTCTAAGTTTTGGAAATATAAGGTTACCGAATTCACCCTTTTTATTCGAGTTTCCAAAAATCCCGTTTTAGTGGATCTATTTGGGAATAGTCCAGCCACCGGTACAAATTTCAAGTTTTTAGCTTCAGGCGTTTAGGCTGTGCGATCATGAATCAATGAGTCAATAATGTTACAATTCTATATACATATATGTATATATATATATATATATATATATAGATACACACACCTTTAATAATATTGTAAATAATTTAGGGTCCTTTCAGTAAAATATCCTTTTTATTTTCTATTTTTTTTTATTTATTTTTTTAAACGAATGCCTTCTACTTATCATCTTATCTTGGCATTTGTGTTCATTTATTACGAAGATGTTCATTTTATAAGAACCAAACGTGTGTGGAAAAAATGAAAGCTTTTTCAGTCACTCACCTAAAATGTGTTTTAATTATATGAAAACCTAAATCAGGTTTCGTTCGTTTTTCGTCATTTTCTAAAAACAGGCTGTTAATCTGAAATTGGTTCTTTTATCCTTTTATTTAAATCTAATTTTATCTTATCTTAATTTAACTTAATTTTTTTTCTTAAATCTAACTTAGTTTCCCCTCCCCTTAAATAAATTGTTTTCTTAATTTTACATATATTTGCTTCATTTTAATTAACTTGGCCTAAAATCTCATTTAGAAATCATAATTTTTTTTCTCTGCTGTCATCGTTGGATAAAGTTTGGTGAGTTCTAAAATATAGTTATTATTATTTTTTTTTTTTAATTATCTTGAAATATTTTGGGTTGTAATTTTATTTATTTGGAATTTACATGTTATAAGCATAAAATGTTAATAACATTTGTAAAACAACCCTTAATATAATTTCTAATTCGAGTATTCAAAATTTAACACTACACTACATAACAAAAATCAAAATACACGTTTTCATTATTAATTTATATAAATTGAATATTTTAAAATTTGTTTGAATATAGTTTAAATAAATGTTTCCTTATTGTGCATTAATTATAATGAGGTTTAACTAAATTCTTATTTTCCATTTAATTCCATGAAAAGTAAATCAACAATTAGTTAGGGTAGTATAAGGGCTATCTAAAGAATAAGCGGTACGATAGCATTGATGGGAGGGTTGAGACCATAGGGAAGTTTTACCATCTTCTTCCTGTTACTTAATTCAGACCGGGTTATTAATTTTTATTTTTCGACGGTTAACATAGGTTACTTTTAGCTACCTTTTAAATTTAATTTTTAGCGGTTTTTAACCAGTCTTAAGGGAGACAAAAACACCACCCCATAGCCCTGAGCACGGTCGGAAGAATAGTTAGCGATGGTCTCCTAAGAGATAGGGCCGAGTGCGGTATGGACCGTTACACGTTTAGTAGCAGTTTTATGCAATCTCAAGCCCTCCAAAATGCGGGGCATTCTCTCTGAAGGCATGGTTTTATGTACATCGAAGTAATTTGTTTCTTAACTTTGTTTAAATTCATAAATTTAAAAGTTTTTTTTTATTTCCAGTGAACATCATACTGTAGTAAAACCAATCATTGTTCCTTCCAATGCAGCTCCCGGTAGCCGTTTAGGATTTGAAGGCTACAGTGGTCAAACTGATAAACATCTTAATCCCAAAAAGAAAGTTTGGGAAAAACTTTCTGTCGATTTCAAGACAAATTCCGATGGTTTGGCAGTATGGAATGATAATTTTATATTGACCACAGAAGGTGAAAAACTTTTGAGTATATTAGCAAATTGTTGCATTAAGTAAATTGTTTTAGTTACCAGATTTTATGAACAAAGGCATTTAGTTTATTTTACTACATTTTAATATTTATTTAAACGCCTCTTATATACTCAATTTTTTTTGTTAATTTGCATTTTTGTTTTTGAAAGAAAAAGCTTAAAGTTAAAATATAATAAATTATAACTGCCTCAAGTTTAAAAAATGCAAAACAGTACCTTGAGGATAGAGTACCTGTTCCTTAAGAAAAAGAACAGGTTGCAAAAAGTATGATGGATAATATAGGAAGTATATATGTAAACGAATAATTCTTAATGAATGTAGCACAGTTTAGTTTAGAACATCTATCAGTTTAAACAACTATGTTTTTCTTCAAAAATTATAACAATGGCTTTAGAAAAAGTTTTTTTAAGTTTGCAAAATTCTGTTTATAGATACTAACAATATATTGGAGAGTTTAAATATGAATATACGTTTGAAACGTATTGAGAAACGTCAAATTGATAGTTCTACCATGTTCAATCGCCTACAAGTGATAATTAATTAAATTGCGGAAAATGTTAGACCTCACTACATGTTATCAGCAGAAGGATCAAAGGATCCTGCCTTTTTAGCAGCTCATAACTATGCTTCCTCCAATAGTTCATCGGGAATGTCAACAGCTACTTCATAGACACTTGTATATACCTCATACTTAGTAAGTACGGGAGAGTTTTCAAAATTTATTCAATTTCAGTTCCACGTGATTTCGGTTCCTAGAACATGGCCGTATATTTTAAATTAAACAAGTTAGAGTGCTATAATCAATGATTCGATTCCCTCCACGGGCAGTTAGAAAATTCCAGGCGTGGCCCTATATAGGATCTATAAACTTGTTCACCAAAAACCAGACCAAAAAGCTTTATGGTTTTTATTTATAGTCATGTAAAACTTAATTTGAACAAATTTAAAAATGAAGTCGAATGATAAATTATAAACCAGTAACATAAAATTCTGTAAATTGATTGTATTGTTTCCATTTTAAATAATAATCTTTTTTCTTAGAAAGATAAGATGTTATTCTTTTGAGCAAATTTTTTGAGGGGTTTTAAAATTGTTAAGGACATTTTATTATTTGTTATATTTTTCCATTTAAAGTTAAAAAATTTAATTAGTTAGTAATTTGTATGTATAGTTTATTTCTTTAATTTTAAGGAGATACAAAAAGTTGCTTGGTTGATTCTACAAGTTTATTTGCAACTTATTTCCGTAATACGTATCTGAGAAAGATAAACTTATGCTAATTTAATATGGTTTTTAAATAACTAATAATTACATTTTCTTTGAATTTCTTTTGTTTAAATAAAAATAAGTTACAAACTTAATAGTTATCAAGGCGTTAAAAATTTCAATCCCACTTTTATTGCTTGAAATCAACATTATCTATACAAATTATTAAAAAAAAAAAATACTGATGTGGCATTAACAAATAATATTTATACATAATTATTAAGTTGATTTGGGGTATTGAAACAGAATTATACAGTTAATTGTTGGAGAGTGAATCATGCTAATATTTACATTTCTTGTTTTACTGATACGGCTTGATTATCATTAGAAAGCAGACGACCAATAAATTGCTGAACATGAGCCTCAAATTGTTTATAGTTTCCCCTCATGTCTTGTTAAAAACAGCACCACCTCAAGTAGGATGTGGCTCTTCACCACGCATGATGGTCTTGGGTAAGCAGAAGCTCTTGTAATCGCTACACTTACCCCTGGATTATTATGAGAAATACAAAATATGCATTTCATACAAAATTCTAGGTGCCAAAAAGTTATGGTCACAACCACGACCTTGAAAAAAAAATTTAAAATTAAAAATAAGTCAAATTAGAAGTAGTTCAATCAATTATGTTTTAAACTTAATAAATTAATACTTATGTATGTACATATGTACATATGTATGTACATGCCAAAAATAACTATACATAATTATCATTATAAACAAAATGGATATAACACGAGAATGTATAGGAAATAAAAAATAATGTAAAGAGTATAATGAATGAAAAAACGAACATTATATTATAATAAACATAATGTATACAAAATAGGACTTTTATTAAAACAACAATAAAAGCAATGAATATGAATAATAAACATAATGAATATAGCAATGAATTTAATAGCAAACACAACATTAGTACGCATATATGATAATTTTTTACATTTCCACATTTCTGTTAGTAAATATTTATAAAAAACATGCATATTGTTAGTTAAAATAAGATATCCTGACCTGATATCCTGATGTCAAATAGAATGTTAAATCTTTATTAGGGCTAGGAATTTTATAAGAAGTGGTATAACAAGAATTTAAAGAAATATTAAAGTAGCTATTTATTAGTTACACAGAGGTATTTTATTTTGAAGTTTGGTACCTTAAGTTTGCAATTAAAGAACCTTATAATGAAATAAATTTGAATGCGAATAAACATATTCAGCATATCCTCGTGTTTCAGACCGTCGCAACATAAAAATGGCTTTATTTGAATAAATTCGTCAAAAATTATTTGACGAAGGCCAACTCGGTGGCAATACATATTAAATAAAGACTCGAATTTGTCTTCCAATTATTGTAGGAAATCTACAAACTTTTGCGGAGGTTGAACCAAGTTGCACTTGTCGAACTGTTTTTCGAAAGTAAATAAAAATTCTGGTGAAATTGTTTTACCACTTATGCATTTTATAAAGCTTAAGGTAAAAATATCCAGAAACGTACACAAAGGCAGTTTTATCGAGAAATTGCTTTTTATTCAAGGAAATTTTGCTTAAATCAGCAGCTGCAACTTGTGGATTAGGATCAGGCAAGGAATAAAATTCTTCCCAAATGCTATTGTTTTCACCAGAAAACGCTTCATCCACTATAGAAAAATCGATTATAGAATCGATTGGCGAAATAGCTTCGCAGTTTCCGTTGACAACAACATTTATGTAGTGGAGTCCCCAACGCTTTTGAAATAAACTGGAAAAATTTCGAGCTGTTACTTAAACACAATTCCCATATCCTTTTCGAATTTGGCCAAAAAAATGTTCAAGGAGGTCTTGCGTTAACCTGCGTGTTTTAAGACAATGAAATCCTTCCTGATTAAGATAGCGCCAAAGAGATTTTATTGCCGAAATATTTAATAGCCACCCATTTATGAACTTGAACATATTTGTAACTTCGGACCCCTTTTAATCATATATTTTTATGGACTTAAGTTTTTGCGACGCATCTCTTAAAAATTCTAGTTGTTCATTAGAAGCGCTAAAGGTAAAAAGTGCACTGCCAGAACTAAGATTAAAAATATCAAATAAATCATTAAAAAACTCTAGGTAGTCATCTGTTTTGAGGAAGGTTAAAGAATTCGAAGAATCTATTTTCCCTGACTGATGGAGAATGCGCATCCCGCTAGAAACGGTGTTACTTACAACTTGAGATGCTAAGCTAACGCGAATGCGTCGAAAATTATTTGGATTAATGTGTTCATTTCTTAGCTTAGGAGCACATCTTCATTTATTTGAAGAGTCTACCTGATAGAAATTAGTAACGTCATTCCATGATATACATTTATTAATGAAATAAATGCGGTTTTGGGCACTAAGCAGACAGTTCCGGGCGCTTTTTATAAGATGGGGGCTATCGAACATAAAAAATATTTTCCTACCATTAACTACAAAATATGGTGCTTGTTGGCCCAAAAGCCCATTGCTTCTAACTTCGAAATAGCCTCGAAAATATACTTTTTCAGTAAAGAGCCAATACAATTACCACTAACAAAGAAATATGATACTGCTTGCGACCAACTTTCACCACCTATTCCACTTGCCATTACAACTACTACACTAGTAGCTAAATTATAAGATCTATTTTCATCACCAAAATCCTGAAGGCCAATAATACGACCTTTGTTGCTATCATAATCCAGGTAGGTTTTCAATGACATCTCATCGCAGGAAACGCTGACAAATTTTTGGGCTTTAGTGAAAGTTTGAGATCGAACTCAAAGCGCTTCAAAACTTCCATCTAAATTTCCTGGAGACTTTGGCCACTCCTTTTCAAATCTGTGTAGAGTCCTTACTTGGGGCCAGTCGAACATTGGAGCTAAATGTCGATACACAATCGGGGACAAAAATAATACACCTAACGAAATTAATTTCGTTGCATGATCATATCGACGTGTCTTCGCATCTCGGTTATGGTTTTTTAAACCATTATTGAGACAGACCAACATGGCCTTAGAAACCTTTGGAGACAAGTAATTTTTCTTTAATTCCTCTTTCAAGCTTTTTACTTTGACTTGATACTTACCTAAACTCGATGCCAGCCTAGAATTTTCTGCCTTTAATCTATACTTCGTCCGTTTTTCTCCTAAATATAAATTTCGGTAACGGTCCAATGCAGATTTGTAGGAAATTCAGTTTTGAATTAATGTCTGTGGTGATGTAAGAGCCGCCCACTTCCACGTCTTCCAACGCAATGTCTTCTGCTAGGCTACACGCGCCCTCTATATTTGTATAATTTTTCTAAGTACTTTTAGCTTGGATCGGAGTAGGAATTACATTTTCCGTTAAGGAACGTATTTCTGAATTAAATGTTGGGTCAGGATTTGAATTATTCGGAATGGCGAATTTGTGAACCCGATTTCCAAAAAAGTTTCCCTTGGCGAAGTGACGACTGCATGCATAAATGCGCTTAACCGAAGATTCCACTCCTAAGAAGTTTAACCATTCGGCACGTCTAAAAATAATGTAAACATAAAAATACAAAATTAATAGTAATTTTGATATTTGTGCTTTTCTTAAGCTTTAAGAAACAAACTTCTCTAAAATTTCTTTTTATATAATCTTTTAAAACAGAGCAAAGCAAAGAAATAAAATTTCTAACATCAGGGGTATTGTGGGCCGCCTTAATTTGTTAAAATACTACCATGTTTTAAAATTTTGTTTAAAATGAGTTCCTAAAATGTTTATAGTTGTTGATAAAATTTCATTTTAATAAAATTTCATATTGTTAGCAAAAATCTTGAAAATACATAGCAAATACCCAATACTGGTATATTTAATTTTAAAATATCGGGATCATAATTAGGAGTATCTCCGGTAAAGACGGAATTGGGTCCAGATGTTCGTAAAGTTGCTGCTGATGTTTCCAATGGTAAAATATTAGATTCAACTAATAGTTCACGTAGCTTCTGATCAGTAACCTTTCCGTATTGAGAGCCCGCATCTAAAATAGCAACTTTATCATGGCGCAAGCCATTCTCCTCAGCTAAAAATTTATTTGATGCACTCATGTCATTATTGTTGCATCCCTTTTTTTGGAGTTTCTTTAAGTTTCGCTTTTTTTATTTTTCTTTCTTTATTAAACACTTATTGCTTTAATTGAGTCCACAAAAAATTGCAACATAGTTTTAATGGACTTTTTTTCTATCTTTACGAGCCCCAAACACTATTAATTCATACACCAAATATTTTTTCACAAATATACATTTAAAGCTCCATATTTTAGAAAATAAATTAGACTGAGCCTTAATAGTTAACTTTTCTTAAAGTTTATTTTGTTGTCTTAAAATTTATAAAAAGATTTTTGCATATATTAGAATACGTATTTTAAAAATGCAAGCTCCTGCCCGATTTTAATTTATTAGCAACGAGAATTTGAATTTCTTTACAAAATAGCTTACCACGTTTTATTGTCAAAATTAAAATAAAACCATGATAAAAAATTACGCTTTTTGGCTTTCTGCACGAGTTATTAATCACCTATAATTAGTCCACATGCTTGACATTAATGTACTTCAAATAAAACTTAACTTCGCTCGAATTAGTTCAGAACATACGACAATTAACACTTTTCTAAAATATACATCCAAAAATGAATCACTGGGTGAAATATTAGCCCGTTGTGTTGCCAAGGGCGGAATGCGCGTTAAGGCTCTAAAAACTCTTTAGTAGCTCTAGCATATCTTCATGCTTAAAACTACAACATTCCGGCGGAATAAACGATATGGAAGAAATTCATGAGTCTTATTTATTAAAACACCAAGAACTAAAAAACAAAGTTAAAGAAATCAATAAATGGAAGGTTTTAAATTGTGATCGACGAATTGACTAATATTTCATACAAAAAGCTTATATAATGCTTATAGAAACGAATTATTTTTAGTTTTAAATATTAACCACTGTGGTGTTATAGGTGTTTCTTCTGTCATGTGGTGTGTATAAAGAACTTAAATTCCCTATAACCCTCGGTTATTACAAGCTGTAGGGGTTCCAGCCAATAAATTAGGCGTTCGAAAGAACTGCCAACAGCTTCTGAGACAAAAAACTAAGGCAGCTAGTGCCGATTTGGTTGTATGTTTTAAGTCTGCTTTATTAATGTGAAATCTAAGGTTTATATACTGCTTATGAGAATTCTGATTAGTTTCTCTAACTTATTCTAGCTTATCATAATTATACATTTGACTCTTTCGGTACCGTGTAGAAATCTAGGGAATATCAATACAGTTGCATGTTAACCAATCACAATGAGTCTTTCATTATGTTCACTCAATAATAAGTAAGTCACTCAATGTTTGGTTAACATGCCTTCAACTACAAGTGATGTAAATTGATATTTATTTTATTGTAGTTGACACTTGTAGTTACAATTATGCAGTGTGCCTGCGTTATCGACTAAGTGTGGTACGCTATATGTATGTGCACACTACACCCTCATCCTTAAAAGAAAAATTATGGGAGGAATTTTTCCTTTTATCTATCTGATACCGTTATAAAATTTCTTAAATTTATTAACAACTTATTGCTTTTAATTTTTATTATAATGTGGTTGTAAAAGTTTTTGTTATTTAATAAGATATGGTTTTAAATTATTGTTATGTACTTCCTTATATGTACCGTTATAATCTATTGTGTTGTTTACACCATTTCTTTCTATGATCCTATATGGTCCTTTGTATGGACTTTGATGTTTTTTCCTATTTTCTAATTTCATTAAAACTAATTCTCCTACTTTTAAATTAAATTTATTGTGATATTTGTCATTACTAATTCTTTTTTCTTTACTCTTAATTATTAGTTCTCTTGCCTTAATTAAGGCGAATTGTAGTCTCTATTTTAGTTCTTGGACATAATCATCGTAATTGTAAAATGTTCGTGTGTTTTCTATTTTATCCGATGGTAAACCTGGTAATTTACCGTAAACCAATTCAAACGGCGAGTAGTCTGTGTCTACATGTGCTGCCGTATTGTAGGCGAACGTGAAATATGGAATCCATTTGTCCCATTCATAATCATTTGCTGTTGTTAATAAAAACTCGTTCAAAACTCTATGGTTTCCCACCACCTTGGATAACGATCTTGCAGCGTTGTGGTGGCTGAGTCTAGGCTGTGGTTTGTATTTCAAGTACAGGTAACGCCACAAGCGGCGCCTGAGTTTGAGATACGGAACCTAAAAGCCTTGACGACGAAAGGTTATCCACCCCTAAACCGAGGTGTCATGCGACCCGTGCCTATCGGTCTGGTTTGCAGTCAGGGGTTACCGACTGTATTATCACGGAGCTTTGCTGATACCTGGGCACCTCAGCAAATAGACCACGCCCTTACCACGTTGCTGGGGGCTATGACGTGGCGGACTTTCAACTCCCCTACACTCGTGGGACTTTAATGAATACATCTAAACAACAACAACAAAAACAAACAACGGAAACTGATGACGGACAGGCGAGGTTAAGGACAACGATTGACAGTAAAACGACAAAGCCAGGGGCTGTAACAGTCCCGGCGACCAAGGAAGATCGGCCTAGGCTGATCGGAAGTGGTAAGGCAGCTCGACCAGAAGGC
The DNA here is from genome assembly GCA_943735925.1 of Pollenia amentaria. Lineage (NCBI taxonomy): Eukaryota > Metazoa > Arthropoda > Insecta > Diptera > Polleniidae > Pollenia > Pollenia amentaria. The sequence continues at coordinate 37,920,479 of OX031008.1, read as the reverse complement.
GGCTGCTCTAAAAACTGCGGTGGGGTGCCTCTGTGCTTCAATCCAAGCACCTCCAAAGCCGCTTCTGCCCTTTCCGTCACTGGAACGGATAAAACCCCTGCTTCGGGTGCTGCTAAGTTGGGAATGACAAAGTCGCCCAAAATTGCAGCTTCCCATGTGCCCATTGTGCAAGGAGGGATGGCGATGATAACATCCAATCCCAAGGTTGCACCTCCCCACGCCAAATTCGGCGACCGTAAAAAGTCCCCAAGGCACAAAAACCCTACAAAGAGGGCATCAAACACAAGGCGTGCCGCCTTGCGTTTCATTGAGCTTCTAGGCTCCAAAAAAGCTGAAGAGCTTTCCAGTGAACAAACAGCTTCACTGGCATGGGCAAGAGCCCACATAGCTGGGCTGCCAAGTGCTACTCCTTTAGTCCCTGCGAAGGTGACAATGCCTAAACGGCAACGTTCGGAGGAGGAAGCTGCAGCCGCGAAACAGCAACCAGGGACGAAACGTCCCAAGATTGCGCCGAAATCGATAAATAAGTCTTTCAGCGAGGTGGCCAAAGGTCACCTTGTACGGGCTGTTATCGATAGAGGTGTGGATAATGGTGCCATCTCCCATACCAAGTGGGACCTGGTTAAGCAAAAATTAATGGGGGTGTTCTGGACGATCCTTAGGGAGAATCCAGGGCCACCCCCTCAATGCGATGATGCTGGCTGGTTCCAGGGTCACGTGAAGTTGATGGCTTGTGCAGATGAGCGCTCAGCGCTGCTTCTGAAGCGGGCCATCCAAATGCTAGGAGAGGTCTGGGAAGGTGCTACCTCGATGTGGTATTGGTTGATGAGATACCACGGAGACCTAGATTGACTGTCATCATCCCTGCCGAACCATCGGAACCTGAGGAGATCTTGAAGATCATTCAGTGCTGCAACCCTCAACTTCCCACGCAGGATTGGAAAGTTGTAAAGGTTTCGGCTGCTGAAGGGTCCTCGAGGACGGCGATTGTGGTGTTAAACCAGCAATCCTTGGAACCACTGAGGGAGAGACAGGGTAAGATCTACTATGGTTTTAGTACGATCTTGCTCCGTGTCTACCGAAGTGATAACAAGGGCAATCCGGCTCCTTCGGTTAGTGAGGCCAAGCAACCTGAAGAGGGCTTGTCTGGTGACGATGCCGTAAGTTCAGGTGACAAAGAGGACACCCAGTCTATCTCCGGATTGGTGTCTGTCTTTGGGCACCTGGGTGATATGGTTGATGAGGACGTACTTCTGGAATCAGACCAGGAGGATGTCAACATCACAGTGGTCGCCAATATGGATAATGGTGAAGGTCCTGCAAATCAACCTCCACCACTCTAAAGCAGCATCTGCTGCATTGCTCCTCCGTGTGGTAGAAAAAGGGGAGGAGCTCGTGATGGTCCAAGAACCCTGGATTCATAAGGATCGGGTTTGCGGACTCAATCTCAAAGGCTATAAGCTTCTGTTTGCGAAAGGTACAGGTAACATAAGATCTTGTGTCTTAGCTAAAAATTCGTTGAATATCTTCATTCTCTCTGATTACAGTGATGAAGACACCACAACAGTTGCTTTCGAGACACAGGATGGTATAATCTGGATGGTCTCGGGATATATGGCGCATGATCACGGACAGGACCCACCCAATCGGCTCATCTGTGATGCAGTAACGAAGGCAGCAGGCACTGAAACGCCTATTATAATCTGTGCCGATGCTAATGCGCACCACACTATATGGGGTAGCACGAACACGAATATTAGAGGTGAGTCACTATTTTCCTTTATTATTAATTATAATTTAGGAATAGCAAATAGGGGCCGTGAGCCAACGTTTGTTGTAGCTAATATGTGTGAAGTTCTTGATGTCACGCTGGTTAGCATTGACCACATTGACATGATCGAAAATTGGATGGTTTCAAATGATTGTTCACTTTCTGATCATAGATATGTGGAATTTAGTCTGGTACTTAGATCTTTAGGATCGAGTGTTATGTTGAATAGGAATCGAACGAATTGGGGGATTCATTCATCCTCTCTGGTTCGGTCTCTATCTGATCCTCCCCGGGTTGATGATATATGGGGGATCGATGCGGCAGTGGGTCTGCTTACAGACTCACTGCAGTTAGCGACTTCCTTGGCGTGCAAGCCAAGGATGCATAGGGGCAGGGATCGTCCACCGTGGTGGGATCCTGATATTGCGCAGGCAAGAAGAGACTGTCGTAGGTTGTTCAATATGGCTAAGCGCCATGGTAATTGGGCGGAGTACAAGTCTTCACTGAATAGATTCAGGAACTTGGTTAGATCGGCGAAAAGGAGTGCTTGGAGGAACTTCTGCAGCGGCGTGGAAGGATCCTCTGAGACAAACCGTTTACGTAAGATAATGGCCTCGAGCCCTGTTGTCCCGATCTATATCCGTAAATCGGACGGTTGCTGGACTACTACTAGTCAGGAAACACTCGAGGTGTTAATTGACACTCACTTTCCTGGAAACTCCCAAGGGAGCTTGCGGGATCAGGTTTGTGAGTCGATGCCCGGTCCTCTGTCCATCCCAATGGACTACGACAGGATTAAATGGGCTGTCGACAGCTTTGACCCGTACAAATCTCCGGGTATGGATGGTATAATTCCGGCGGACCAGCAGAAGAATTCGACTGTGATAATACCCTGGCTGATGGCTATATACAGGGGATGCGTTAGATTTTCGTATGTACCTGTGAGCTGGACCTTGTGTAGAGTTGTCTTCATCCCCAAGGGAGGGAAGACTTCTCACACTGAGGCGAAGGATTACAGACCGATTAGTCTTGCATCCTTTCTTCTTAAGACTCTTGAAAGAGTTATCGACATTCACTTAAGGATGACCATCCCAAAGTGTTTACTCTCGACCTCTCAGCATGCCTACACAAAGGGTAGGTCTGTTGAGACGGCTCTTCACTCACTAGTTGGAACTATTGAGAGATCACTCGAATTCAAGGAGTGTGCTCTAATGGCCTTTCTCGACATTGAAGGGGCCTTTAATAATGTCAACCCGGATTCTATCGTTGCATTCATGAGGAGTCTGGGGGTTGATGACGGTATATGTAGATTTGTGGATAATCTACTCAGGAACTGGGTCATCTGTTCCACGATAGGTGAAACCAGCGTTCAGAGGCTGGTAAACAGGGGTACTCCCCAAAGAGGAGTACTATCCCCATTATTGTGGAACCTGACAATGAATACCATGTTAACGAAAATGGACGACATGAGGTTTAAAACTGTGGCGTACGCTGACGATGTTGCAGTGGCCATCACGGGGAAGCATTTGAATATAATGTCTCAGTGTATGGAGGCTGCACTAAAGGTACTTAGCACCTGGAGCGTTTCATGCGGCTTGGGTGTTAATCCGTCTAAGACGGAACTGGTACTCTTCACGAGGAAGTATAGGACTGAGGCCATGAGACTTCCGAGGCTAAATGGGACTGAACTTAAGGTCTCTTATAGCGCCAAGTATCTTGGCGTAATCTTGGACAGTAAGCTGTCATGGGGGCTGAACATCCGGACGAGGATGGAAAAGGCAATTGTTGCTATATATGCGTGCAGAGGTGCAATCGGCAAGAACTGGGGCATGGGCCCGAGATGTGTCAATTGGATCTTTGAAGCTGTAGTAAAGCCGACTCTGTATTACGGTGTTATCGTATGGTGGACTGCGCTGGACAAGGGCAGGTACCGTACGATGCTTGAGAAGGTTCACAGACTGGCCGCATTGATGATCACAGGATCAATGCGCTCCACTCCCACCAGGGCGCTGTTTACAATGCTAAACTGGCTACCGGTGGACATCATGGCCAGACAGATGGCTCTTTGTTCGGCGATTCGGTTGAACGCGGCACACGGCTGGTCGAGCCGGGACTATGGACACTCCAGCATAATGGGATACTCGATTGTCCCTGAGGGAGTGGACTACTGCACTCCGGAGCCTTTCTTTAGTGCGAGGTATGCGACACATATAGCGCACGAAAGAGCTCCGTCGGTAATGGGCACCTTCCATGGACCAACCCTGCGGGTTTACACTGATGGTTCAAGGAAGGGGGAAAGAGTTGGCGGAGGTTTCTACATAGAGGAACTGGGCGTAAAAGTCTCCTTTCGCCTGCCGGATGGATGTAGTGTCCTGCAGGCGGAAATCTCGGCTATAAAGCGGGCAGCCAACTGGCTAAAGTATTATCGCGTATCGGGAGATATACGTATATTTAGTGATAGCAAGGCTGCCATTGCCTCTCTTGCGGGTGTCTATACGACATCTAGGTTAACTGTGGAATGCCGGATGTCTTTGAATGAGATTGCTGAACATTCAGAGTTAACGCTTATATGGATACCAGGGCACTCAAACTGCCCGGGAAACCAGATAGCAGATGAGCTGGCCAAGGAAGGTGGTCGTATGGATGGAGCATTCATTGATCAATTCATTGGCCTTCCAATGGCTCACTGTAAGTCACTCATTCTGCGCGAGAATTATAGAATTGCGCAAGAGGGATGGACCCGTGAGTCCACCTGCTCCATATCCAGGGCCCTTTGGCCTGGATATGATGAACGGAGAACCAAATCTCTACTTGGGTTCAATAGGAACCAAATCAGGACCTTGGTGTCGGTCATAACTGGACACTGGCCTGTTGGGACTCATGCTAGAAGAATGGGTCTGGTATTCAATGACTACTGTAGAAGTTGTCATGATGAGGAGGAAGAGGAAACTGTGCTTCACTTTCTCTGTCAATGCCCTGGGCTACGGGGTATCAGGGGAAAATACCTGGGAGAACCGGTGTTTTCCTGTTTGGAGGATCTATCAGAAATAGAACTAAAATTGCTTCTTCTCTTCATTAGGAAGACGAATTGGCTCAACACTGCAGTGACGCCATCTGAGTAACTGCTCTCTGGGATGGGCATTGGCGCTGGGTATCACAAAGGGACCGCTATAGGACCCAAGTGAGCTGTCTCTTGATGGCTGCCCATGGAACCTAACCTAACCTAACCTTCTATGGAACCTACTGGTTCGTGGTGGTAAGGGGTTGAGAAAATCTGTTTGATTTTCAAAATTGAGCAAACATTTTTCATGGTTTCGTCCACAAATTCTGTTCCTCTGACGGACTTAAGTACCTTAAAGTGACCATATTTTAATGTTATTTGTTCAACCAATGTTTTTGCTGTTATAACTGCATCTTTGGTTCGCATGGGGTGTGCCACAACAAATTTAGTCAACTCACATTGCATTGTCAAGATGTATCGGTACTCGTTTGAAATACGAAGAGGTCCTACAGTATCAATTGAAATTATCTCAAAACTATTGTTTTGTGTGTGTGTTAATGTAAGTGGTTCTTTAATGTGTTTTGTTTGTTTGTTTTTGACACAAGTTTCACACTATGACACAAATTTCTTTACCATTTTGTTCATGGTTTTCCAGATATATCGTTGTTTTAGTTTAATGACTGTTTTTCTAATTCCTAAGTGGCCTGCGTGTGTGGCATTGTGGAATTCGTCAATTAGTTTATATTTTATAATGTCATCTGTTATTCTTTTAGGGGCGTTATATATCAGTATTTTTAGTTGAGGATTTTTGTTTTTTATTTTTATTTTTGCATATGATTCTTTTAATTCTTCTTTACTATAGTTTTCAAATATTTTATCTTCACTCTTGAGTGCTAGTTACTTAATATTCTCTTTATTCATTTTTGATATTAGTTTCTTCAGTATCGAATCTAGTTTCGCTGATTTACCACTATGTCTTGCTAGCCTTTTATTTTCATTTTTCATTGTTTGGGTACGTAATTTCTTCCGGGCCTAAACTGGTTTCGTAGAATTATCATTACGTCCTATGTGCACTATATTATCTTCAATAAATATATCCTTTTCTTCAATTTCTTCTATAATATTGAATTGTAATTTCTTTATATTTTTGACGTCATTCATGGATACGCATTCCCATATTTGAAGTTGATCGGACTTCGAGATATGCTTTTTTCCATACCTTTCTTTTTCATGCATGTTTTGTTCTTATTTTCCTCATTCTTGTCTTCATTTCTTTGTTTACTTATTATATTTTCCTCATCATTTTTTTTTCATTGCCCTGGTTATTACTAGTGTTCTACTTTCTGTTTCGACATTGTCTTTTGGTATCATGGTTTTTAGTGTCTCTGAGTTGATTTCTATTCTCGAGAACGCGTCAGCGTTTGTATTAATTTGTCCTTTCTTATAGATGATTGTAAATCATAGACGCTTAGGTCCAATCTAATTCTGGTCCTTTTTGACGAAGGGTTTTTGTGCAAAAATAGGGAGATTAAAGGTCTATGGTCTTTCTACTATGAACTTTCTACCGTATATGTATGGTCTAAAAAAATTAATACCCCAGTGTATTGCTAAAAGTTCTTTTTCGATTACAGGTTTATTTAAATCATGTTTTTGTAATGATTTACTTGCATATGAGATAGGTAAATCTTGGCCTATCTCTCCTTGCGATAATACAGCGCCTAACGCAAAGTTTGAAGCGTCAGTTGTTAAAATAAAGGGTTTATTAAAATCAGGGTACTGTAATATTGGTGGGTTCATAAGTTTGTTTTCAGTTCTTCAAAAGCATGTTAGCATCGTTCTGTCCATTTAAATACTGCTAATTTCTTTAATAATGCGTTTAGATCTTTTGCTATGTCGGCAAAATTTGGTATGAATTTCCTGTAGTAATTGCAAAATGCAACGAATCGTCTTACTTCGTCCGCATTTGTTGGTGTTGGATAGTTTTTAATTACTTTGTATTTAGATGGATCTGTTTTTACACCATTTTTTTGTTATTAAGTGTCCAAGATAGACTACTTCTGGTCTTAGTTAGCAACATTTTTTAGGGTTAAGCTTTAAATTATATTTTTGCAATCTGTCTAAGACTTTTATTAAGTTCTGGTTGTGGTGATTCAAGCTACATCCTTATACTATTATGTCGTCTACGTATAGAAATGCTTCTGATTCTAAGCCTGAGAGTGCTATTGTGAGCATTCTTTGAACGCTATTTGAAGAAATTTTTAGTCCGAAAGGTAATCTTTTAAATTGGTAATGTCCTTGTGCTGTGGAAAAAGCTGTAAGTGGTCTTGAGTCTTTGTTCAGTTCAATTTGATGAAATGAATTGGTCATGTCTAGTGTTTAGAACCATTTGGCTCTGCCAAGTTTGTCTAAGACGTCTTCTAGTCTGGTTAGTGGGAATTTGTCATCCACTATTTTGTTGTTCAGTTTCCTAAAGTCTACTACTAGTCTCTATTTATTTTTGTCTTCCGTGTTTTTCTTTGGTACCAAAAGGAGTGGAGCATTGTATGGACTAATTGATGGTTCTATTATATTGTCGCTAATCATTTTTTGGACTTGTTCATTAATAATGCCTGTGTGGGTGTGTAGTTGTCTGTAGTTTTTTATGTATACCGGTGTATTGTCTGAGGTCGTAATAGCTTACTGTCAATTTTTCATTTTCGAGGTGAAAAACATTTTGATATTTTTCAAAAATATTGATTAATTCTGTTTTTGCATAGTCATCATTATTGTCTAACTGTACGTCATTTAGTATTTGTTAAAAACGTTTAGGGTCGTTGTCACAATTGTAACGTAATATGTCGTAGTTTTTTAGTGAGTCAGTTTGTAAGTGAATGCCCTTTAAATTTATTTCCTCGTCTGTTGTGTTTAATATTTTAATATGTGTCATGCCGTTGCTGGGTGCTATTGAATTACTTAAAAATACTCCTGGTTTTAATTCATTATTAAAAATTAATCTATCTTCGGTTAAGTGTAATTTTATCGCTTGTATTATTTCTGTTCTTGGTGGTATTTTTATATGTAGTGACGTAAGAGCTTTTGTATGCATTGGAAGGGTTATAGTAGTATTATTTGTAAATAACGATATTGTAAAAGTCTTGTAGTCTATTTTACAAAGATATTTTTGTAGAAAATCTCTACCTATAATGCCGTCTGTCTCTATTGGAAAATCTGCTTTTACTAACTGAAAAGGGTGACTGCATTTTTCTTCAGTCAGTGTTAGTTCTAGATTTATTGTCCCTAATGAGTGAATTTCCTCCGTAGTGATCCCCGTTAATTTGCATTTTTCTTCTGGATCATATTGTTCTCCGTCAAAGTTTGTTTGCTTGAGACATAATGATATGTCAGCTCCTGTGTCTATAAGAAATGTCAATTGTTTATTTTTGTGTTTGGTGATTATAAAATTCGTATTGTTAGTGGATATTTTGTAAACCTTTAGTTTTGGCTGTCCGGAATATCTAGGTATTCCGAGCCTATTGGGTTTCCCGAATAGTGTAGGGAATGTATTTGTCTGTTTCTACTTGTATATTGAATGGACTCTTTTGTCCTTCAATGAATTTGTGTTGGGTTTTTTATCGAGGCAGGATCACCAAGATAAAGTTTGGAGCAACTCAAGCACTTGAACTTGGTTGCAGCGGAGAAAAGGTGGAAAGAAGTCGAGACACTAACGAGTTGTGAATTTCTGACAATTTTATTGATAAATTTTCTTTCTTAAATACTAAATTATTGCTAAGTTTACAATTTGTTGTTGTTTTTTTTTATAGTGTGTTCCCTTTGGATAAATGGGAACGCTGCTCATTTAGTTAAACATACATACATACATGTGATATTTTTTTTTATAATTCATTGCTAAGTTTACAATTTTTTATTGGTGCATTGACCAGTGTGGTTCATTTGATTATTGCGACAATTTTCTTTGTTTACATAAAGTTTTTATGCAAGTGTGTGTTTATTATTGGGCAAATAAATAAATTTTTGAGTCAGCGTAAATAATTAACAAGAAAAAGAAAGCAAATAAAGAAAACAAAAACAAGCGATGTGAATGTATGAACATGCTCCCCGCCGTTGAGCTATGCTCGACAAATTACATTGTATTGATATTTGATATTTTCAATGGTTTGAATGTTCCTGACTTAGTCACTAGATGATATAAGTAAAAAAAAATGTTTTTTTTTTGTTTTCATTTTATTTCTTTGTTGTTCAAGCTACTGTTACTGTAAATTCTGATGACGCTGCATGCTGGCAAATTGCTGCTGGTGAGGTTTGTTGACCTATTTTTCTTCTTCGACCTTGTAGCTTCTGGTAGATTGTCGCAATGATGACTCCGATTGTAAGAAGGGCGGCGTAAGCTACTGCTGCATGGTGTCTTTTGTGAGTCAGTTGTTGGGGTAGATTAGTGAGTACCTTTTGAGGTGAATACTGCTGACTTCTTCTTCGGTTGGGTAATTAATTTCACTCATGTTGGCAGTAGCAGTATATGATGTGTATAGGGATGTTGAATAGATTTCGTGTCCCTGAATGAACATAGCCTTATATTTAAGTGTGCAGTCTGGGCTTATTTTTATTAGTCCAGTGCCCTGTAGGTTGAGTCGAATGTGTTCTTCGCTGCACACGGCGGTTATAGGGGTTGAGTGCGGCATGGTGTACATCCATTGATTGTTGTGGTTCAATTGAATGAGTGATGTGTTTTCTACAAACGGAGTTACGTTGCAGTTGGTACTAGTGACATTGTTCAGCAACGAAATTTCACATAGGCATTTGGCTGCATCTGAATTGAATTTAGACTGCTTGCTTGAGCACAAGACTTCATCTTCTGTTAATGGTGTGCAAGATGCCCATTGCTGTTCAGTCAACGTGTAATATTCATCTTGGTGAGCGTTTATGGCGATGATTTGACTGCATGGCTGGATAGCTGTCATCGTGTTGTGGATAAGAGCTGGTATCGGGTGCAGTTTAAAAAGTTCCAACGTCTCTGGATCACATAGAGGAATTGTTATATGGAAAATTATGTGATTGTTTGCGATTCGTCCCTTCACGTTCATGATTTTATAGAGCTGAAGCAGATTGTCCTGATTGACTGGTAGTTGTAGTGCTGAGGGTAAGTTATTTCTCACTTTTATCAGTTCGGCTTGAAGTTGTGATGGTGACAGCAGTACTGGGCTGATCTTGCCATGTTGAGAGTCAGACAATGCCGTGATTATTGCTGTTTGAGTTCGGTGTAGTCTTGCTGACATCAATGACAATTGTGTAGCTAGTAGAACAAAACTTTGTATTAACTTATGTTCATGTTCTTGTTGTTCGTTGTCGCGTAACCTGGAGTCAATTCTGTTTACTTGCTCGTCGAGGTTGTCGAATTTGCTCTGGATCTGAGTTTCATCTTGCTTAAAGATGTTAAGGGTTGAGTCTATGAATGAGGTCTGGTTTTTTAACAGTTGCATTAGATAAGTTTCATCTTCCTTGATCTGTTCGATGGTGTTCGACATTTGTTCAGCATAGGTTGAATCCAGTACCCCAAACAATGAGTTGGCAACATTTCCCACGATATCTACTGCACCACGTTTATTTCTTTTGTTCTTGAGTAAAGTGTTTCCATCTTTAAGATCTGAGAAGCCAAATTTGAGACTTTGGAGAACGTTTATACATGTTGTTTTTTGAGATACGAGGGTACATAGATGCTGTAGGGATGCCGTGCCATTTGTGAAGGTCTGCATTTCTCGCCAGTACGGTTGTAATTCATAATATGTTATGATTTTCCATTCTGACCGTGAAATTCGTGTTGTGCCGATACCTTCAAAATGTATGCCAATGTTTGGTTGAAACTTAGTTATTTCTATTTTATTCGCGTTGCAGATTAGTGGAAGAGCTAGTAATGCAACGAACATGGTCATCATTACACCGGAGGTGACTGTCTTTCGTTTTTTCCTGCTTGGACTCTCGTCTTGTGAAGTTAGCGAAGCTTGTTCCTCTTTCTCATCTGTGTCAACTGGCTGCGACGTGGTTAGTTGTTCCTCGCTAGTGGTGTCTTGTTTGAGTCTCTGCAGTGGTGCCAGATAGTGGATGGCTCGTTTGAGCACACCGGAGGCTGTTTTTACATCTGCAACTCTAACTGTGTTGTCTTTTCCTCTGTATGTCTTTATGACACGCCCTAGTGGCCACTGCATTACTGGAGCATTATCTTCTTTGATGATGACAATGGATCCTGGTTCAAGATTTTTCGACTGATCTTGCCATTTGTTGCGATACTGTAATTCATTTAGATAGTCTCGGGACCATCTGCTCCAGAAATGATGCTTAAGTTGGGAGACTAGTTTCCATCTAGTGGCCAGGCTCGACGCCGCTGGCCTTGCTTGTGCGTGAACTTGGGCCGTGAGTGGTTCACCGATCAGAAAATGTCCCGGGGTCAGCGCGCCTATGTCATTTGGATCGTTTGACATTGGAGAGATGGGCCTTGAATTCAGTGTTGCCTCGATTTCTACGATTAATGTTTCAAGTTCCTCATAAGTAAGGGAAGCATTTGCTGCGCTTCTTACTAGAAGATGCTTGGCTGATTTGACAGCCGCTTCCCAGAGGCCACCAAAGTGTGGTGCTCTTGGCGGGATGAAATTGAACTGGATACCCTTGTTGTTGCAGGCGTTTGTAATGGCTTCTTGCGCAGCAGGGGTGTGTATAACCTCTGACAGCTTTGGTAACTTATTTTTCGCTCCAACAAAATTTGTTGCGTTATCACAATATATTCTTTGGCAGCGGCCTCGTCGTCCAATGAATCTTTTGAGGGCACCTATGAAGGCCTCAGTTGTGAGGTCGCTCACTAATTCTAGTTGCACAGCCTTTGTCGCGAAGCAGCAAAAGACTGCAATGTAGGCCTTATGTGGCCTTTTTCCCCGCAGCTTGAAGTGGACTGTTAGAGGGCCACAGTAGTCAACTCCGGTATTAATGAACGGTCGTGCTGGTGTTACCCGTGTTGAAGGCAGGTTTCCCATGACTTGGTTGAGCAGTACTGGCTTAGCTCTGCTACATCTTATGCAACGGTGAACAGTATTTCGAGCCATGATTTTTCCTTTCAGTGGCTAGAATCGCTGTCGTACGATTCCCAGCAGAGTTTGCGCTCCACAATGCTTATTCTCCTGATGGACCATTTCAAAGATGAGTTTTGAAATTGGATCATTGTAGGGAATTAACAATTGATGTTTTGAGTCGAATGGCAACGATGATTCGTCAAGACGACATCCAACGCGTAGAAAGCCGAAGTTGTCCAGGAATGGTGATAAGTTGCGTAAATTGCTGGTTACGCGCAATTCTTGATATTTTTTAGCTGGTCAATCTCTTCCTTGAAGTCCGAATTTTGCATCCCCCTGACTATGTACATCAGGGCAGTCTCTAGTTCGATTGTGGTAAGTGCCTGCTGAGTCTGTTGATTGATGTCCTTGCGCCTGCATCGATTACTGAAACGCAGCATATAAGCTATAATGCGTTGTAGACGGGCAAATGAGTTGTTGTGTCTTATTAGGTACATAAAGTCAAATGAAGCTACTGAAGTGACAAGAGCCTCAGGCGCCTTACGTTTTCTTTCTAGTTCCGGTGGGATTGCCAGTTGTGAATTGTATGTGGGTGGCCACATCGACTCGTTTCCGTGTAGAAACAGAGGGCCACAGAACCAAAGTGCACAATCTTTTAGAACGGCTGGTGAAATCCCGCGAGATAAAACATCGGCTGGATTACTTTTTGAGCCAACATGACGCCATTGATCTGCTTGGGTTGACTCTTGAATGATTGCAAGTCTGTTTGCCACAAATGTATGAAAGGCGGCAGATGATGAATTAATCCATGCCAGAACGATTTCTGAGTCGGTCCAGAACCAGACAGGACATGATAATTGAAGATCAGTTTTGATTCTTGATGCAAGCTGAGCTCCAAGTACTGCCGCGCAGAGTTCCAACCTTGGTATAGTTTGTCGCTTAAGAGGGGCGACCCGAGATTTTGCGCAAAGAATTCGAGTCATGGTGGTTCCATCCTTGAATGTGGATTGGATGTATGCCACTGCGCCGTATGCTTTTTCTGATGCATCGGTGAAGATGTGTAATTGCATCGACTGGGGCACCTTTCCCTTACCAATGTGCCGCGATACCCGAAGAGTTTTTAACGCGTTCAGGTCGTTTCTGAATGTAGCCCATTTAGTGTGTAACGATTCTGGCAGCAACTGATTCCAGTCAAACTTTAATTCCCATAACTCTTGTATAAATATTTTTGCTGTTATTATGACTGGTGATAATAACCCCAACGGATCAAAAAGCCTTGCTAGATCGGATGTGACCGATCGTTTAGTGATTCTCCGAACCGAGTCAATGTTGACCTTTACGCAGAAGGTGTCATCCTTTGGGAGCCATGTGAGGCCTAACGTCTTCATCGAATCCACCTTTGAGCTTTCAAAGTCTAAATTGACTTCCTGGTCTCCTTTCGAAATGTACTGCAACAATTGTGGGTTATTGGCACACCATTTGCGTAGGTTAAAGCCATTCTCCTTCATGATTTGTATGAGTTGCTGTTGTAGTGTTAATGCTGTCACCAGGCTATCGGATCCACCCAGGCCATCATCAACGTAGAAGTTCTCTTGGAGAAACTGCGACGCGAGCGGGTACCGTATCGTGTTTGCCTTGGCCACCTGCTGCAGGCATTTTGTTGCTAAGTATGGTGCCGCTCTGGAGCCATACGTAACTGTGTTTAGTTGATAGTAAGTTATGGGTTGCGAGGGTTCCTTTCGCCAAATTATTAATTGAAGGTGACGATCCTTAGGCGAGACGAGTATTTGTCGGTACATCTTTTCGATGTCAGTTGTGAATACATATTTGGGCAACCTGAACCGTAGAAGTATGGAGAACAAGACACTTTGAACAGTTGGACCTGTGTACATTAGGTCATTCAGTGAGTGTCCCGATGAAGTTTTTGCTGAAGCATCAAATACGACCCGAAGCTTTGTGGTTGAGCTTTCCGGTCGTTGCACGCAGTGATGTGGAATGAAATAGTTTGGAGAGCGAATCGCTTCTGCTGGTATCTTTGTCATGTGTCCCAGCTTTTCGTATTCTTCCATGAAATTAGCACATTGAGCTTTTAATTCCGGGGTTTTCTGCAATCGCCGTTCCAGAGAAACGAAGCGATTGATTGCGATTCCGTGTGAGTCACCTAAAGCCTCAGGACTTTGATGAAAAGGAATCTGCACCACAAATCGATTTTGATTATCCTTTATGGTGTGTTGTTCGAAGTGATTTTCGCATTGTTTATCTTCGATGGACATTGGTTGTAACGAAACTTCAGTTCGGAGACTGAGATGGTATTATTTGGAAACGGGGCTACCTATTAGTTCGGCCGTGCTCGTCGTTGGGGGGGTTTATTATGTTCCCAGTTTAATGTAAAATAAAATTAATTCGTTTCTAGGAGATTATAAAATTTTAGGTAGCAAAATTAAAACAACTAAAATGACTCATAAAGACAGTTAGATAAATATATGGTTTGATGATGTACGTGTAGCTGAAGATGTAATATGCTACACAGATCCTAGCCCACCCTCCATGCTGATATATATATATTTTGCTTATCAGCCCTAAACAAAAATAAAATATAAACAAAAATCACCCTACATGCCCCATGCCTAAACTTCACTTTTCACAATCAAATAAAAATTAAAATTTAAAATTTCATGTTTAAAATCTAAAAATTTATTTAACAATGAATATTAACAAATACAAATAAATTAAAAGAAATTTACCATTATAACTAACATATGGTGGAACAAATGAAATTCTAATAGGATGCTAGTTTTTAAATGTTAACTAATTATTCTAAATGGTATAAAAAAAAAAATTATTTCATTTTTACAAATACTAAATATTGAACTAAATTATTATATGGTCACCTTATTGCCAAATTAAAAAATGTACATAAAATTGGGTTGAATTTCAAAATTTACTCATAAAAAAAAATTTAAATCTTGTTTAATAAAATATGTTTTTTTTTTTAATGTTATTTTTGAGTGAAAGAGAATAGTTTTTAAGTATGGCGTAATATTAAATAAAAAAAAATATATGCAACTTACATTTTATCCAACGTAGTCAGCAGGCGCCAGTTGACAGTTGATCGTTGCTAATTATTATTAATAATTATTTTAAAAAGAGTGTTTGAGTAAAAATGTAAAAAAAAAAAAAATTTGTTTGTGAATTACGTGGATTCTGCGATTACCCCATAAAATAACACAATCCACTCAACTTAAGGAAAATATGTGTGTTTAGGTATGCATGCTCTTATTTTTTTTAAAAATTTTAAGGGTATAATAATGCAGTGTGAAAATTTAAAAAAAAAATAAGATATTTTAATTTAGGTGATCATATAAAAAATTATTAAAACAAAACACAATTGAATAAACATTAGAAAGAAAGAAAAAAAAATATAGAAGTTAATTAATATTAATTGGAATTTCCACTATTGAAAATTACGAATTGCAGTTTCAATTACTTAAAAAAAAAAATTAACCAAGTTTTGAATGTTAGAAAAAAAATAGTAGTTTTTAATGCATCTGGTCACCCCAGATGCATATAATGAAGGCACACGAAAATGCTAATAACCGGTGCTCAAATTCCGAAAACTGATTCCAATAAATATACAAAAAAAAATGGTTATTGGTAAACTGATGATCACCCTATTTAGTGGTGTTGTTAATCTGGTTAAATAGTACACCCAAAACAAAACAAAAACAATAGTTGTTCCTTAACTGGCCCCCTGGACTTTTGATCTCTATCCTAGTCCTTATTCCAGGAAAATTCCAAAGGTCAGAACTATTCCCAGTTACTCTCCAAATCCGAAACTGTAAGTAATTTGCCCAACAACCTCCAAACTACACCAATATAATACACCAACAATAATTCTGCGAAGAAAACCCACGGAAATTATTAATACGGTCAAAATTCTCAATTTTTAATAAATGTAAATTCTTACCACTAATATTACAGCTTCAGAATATTTCCACAGGAAATCAATTCCTCTTTAAATTTCCTTTGACAAACTAAAAAAAATATGCAAGTACACAACCCAACACAATTAATGCAATAATAATTTTAATTTCATAAAATTTTTCCCAAATGAATTACAAAAATTTCAAAGCTAACTTAAAATCCAAACATTATAAAACCCAAATAAATCCAAAGTAGAAATTTTTACAACCAACAAAAAATATCAGACAAAACAATGTATCAATTCAGAATCAAAACATACAAGAGGATCCAACATTGTCGCCATCACAAAGCAGATGAAATGCACAGCCAGCCGAAGAATTTAATCTGAAAAAAAAACTATACAAGGAAATTTATTTCAGGTTTCTGAACAACAAAACAAACGACTAAGTCCAGATATCTTTCACATGGTAAACCCCAGTGTATCCACCCTTTACATCCTCTTATTCATAATTAACGTTACCAATTCTTTTCTTTATCAAGGATTTTATTCCGACAGGTGCAAGTTTGGCGTTAAAATTTTGAGCTAACGAGCTTTGAGCAAAATTTCTACGAAATACAACTTGACCAATATTAAACTCACGCCTTCGAGATCTTGAGTTGTATGATTTTACGTTGCGTTCATAAGCCTCTTTAATTTTCTTATGTATTGAATCCCGTAAAAGTGCAAAACAATCCTGCCTTTTAATTTCGGTGTCCGTTTCTGCCAGAAGATTCATATTTCTCAAAAGTTTGTAGTCCTTGCCGTGCATAATCATTGTTTGTCCGAATACCAGGTCATAGGGAGTTTGACCTGTTGTTTGATGTATGCTGCTACGGATCGCACAATTAATACTTGATAAATACCGGTCCCATTCTCGCTGATCGTTACTAACAAACGATCTAAGTGCTTCGTTGATCGATCGATTAACTCTTTCACACGCGTTTGACTGTGGACTGTGCACAGCTGTATATTGATGATTTATTCCATACTTGGTAACTAAGCTTGTAAACTCCTTTGACTTAAATTGACTTCCATTATCTGAGATGATAGTTTCAGGCACTCCAAAGCAAGAAAAAATGTCATGCCTTAGATATTCAACAATAGGTTTTGTCACAAATTTTCTTAAGGGCTTCATAAAAGTAAACTTGCTAAAATGGTCTAATATAATAAGAATTCCAATATTTCCATTTTTCGTACGCGGGAAAGGCCCAATTATATCTATGTATAGGCGTTGAAATGGCCTTACAGAATTAACAATTTCACCCATTGGTGGTTTAAGTAAACAAGTCGGAGCTTTAGACGTTTTATAGGAATCACATTTGGCAATATAGTTTCGCACATCAATAACTAAACGAGGCCAATAAAAAAATTGCCGAATACGAAAAATTGTTTTCGCCATTCCACCGTGAGCTGCATTGGGAGTATTATGAGCTGTATATATGACATCCCTTCGAAGATCTACTGGAACAAGCAGTTTCCACGAATCAGACTCATCAATATTACCGCACGAAAATTTTGTCCTTTTGTAAATATACTTATCCCTTACTTGATAATCAGGTAACTGTGATTTAGAAAATTCCTCTCTTAAACGTTGGTATTCTTCACTATCAAAAGCCGTTGAATTAAGATCTATTGAAGGAAGAATTTCCAACTCAACTTCAGCAATATCAGCTTCATTTTCAAAAGACCGAGATAATGCGTCCGGCACAACGTTGTCTTTTCCTTTACGATGTTCGATTGTGAAAGCAAATCCTTGTAGCTTAAGGGCCCATCTGGCCAACCGTCCTGACAAATCTTTCTGTCTCATTAACCACTTGAGACTTGCGTGGTCAGTAATGACTTTAAAATCCTGTCCCTCAATGTAGGCTCTGAACTTTCTAATCGCCAAGATGACCGCCAAACATTCTAACTCAGTAATTGAGTAATTCCTCTGAGCCTTATTTAATTTTTGAGACATAAATGCTACCGGTCTCTCAACACCGTTGTCATCAAGTTGTGCCAATACTGCACCAATGCCAATTGTGCTTGCATCACATTGTAGAATAAAAGGCTTTGAAAAGTCTGCGTGCACCAATACAGGTGCGGATGTCAGTTTGTTTTTAATAGTTTCAAATGATATCTGGGCATCTTCTGTCCACACAAATGTTTTCTTCTTTGATAATAATTCCGTCAAAGAATATGTGATCGTAGCATAATCGTCAATAAATCTACGGTACCACCCAGCCATACCGAGAAACTGTCGTAATTGTCGAATCGTCTTAGGAATGGGGAACTGGAAAATGGCCTTCACCTTCTCCATATCAACTTTCAAAGATCCCTCTCCCACAATATATCCAAGATATTGTACCTGTCGCAAGCAAAAACTACTTTTCTTCACGTTTATGGTTAAATTCGCCCTACGAAGTTGAGAAGCCACCTCGTTGAGGTGCAACAAATGTTCATTGAAGTCTTTCGAAATAATCAGTAAATCGTCCAGGTAAACAAACACGTTGGTTTTTAAATTGTACGGAATGACTAGGTCCATCAGTCTACACATTGTCTGTGGAGCATTGCACAAACCAAACGGCATTCTTGTAAATTGATACAAAGGCCGATTAGGAATTGTGAACGCTGTCTTCGGTCTTGAGGTTTCGTCCAATTTAATCTGCCAAAATGCATCTTCCAGATCCACTTTAGAAATGTAATAAATTGGAGGAAGTCTCGAAATAAGTCCGTCAATGTTCTGAATTGGGTATGCGTCCTTTGTCGTCACCATGTTTAATTTTCGACTGTCCAAACAAAACCGCACCTTACCTGGTTTCACTATTAAAACGCCAGGGGATGACCACGCCGATGTGGGACATTCTTCGATTACTCCTAACTGTAACATACGATCGATTTCGTTACATAAAAGCTTTTCCCTCGCAGGTGATATTGGATAGTACCTCTGTTTTATAGCAGGTGAATTACCAGTGTCGATATTATGTTCAATGAGAGATGTACATCCTAATCCATCACGTTCTGAATTTGGAAAGTAGTCAATTATTCTATTACACTGTTGTTGCTCAATAGATGTCAATGGGATTTTGTTCGGATCCTCCTCCGATACAATTTCATTCAAAGAACTATTATGCACGATTTTTATCCCAAAATTTGTCCAAAAATTCATACCACATATTACATATTGTTTTATTGAGGGAATTAAAAGAAATTCGGTTAACTTATTTTGCTTACCATAACCAATTTCTAACATTATTGTACCTACAACTTTTTGTTGTTGTCCGTCTGCAGTCTTGACATTTCCATCACCACGTTTAAAATTTTTCGATTGGATAATTTCACAACATAACTCTCCTCCTATGACGTTTACGTTTGCGCCACTGTCCAATAACGCAAAATAGTTCTTATTCTGTATTTCTAACAAAATATACGGTCTATCGTCATTATTTTTAGATACTACCGATGAAATTACACTTTTCTTCAAAAGTTTCCTCCGTTTGTAAAACTCACGAATTCTCCTAGAAGATCTATTGGGTTGTTATGCCATAAAGTCAACATTAAATATTCTATTCCTAGCACGGTTGTATTCCTCCAGACGTAAATGATAAGGTCTTTGTAGTGGATGAATTATAGTCATATCTGGTTTATTCGTTAATTCCGGTAAATTTGTTATTGCCAGTTTTTTATTTTGGTTGGTTTCATCAGGTGTGTAATTGACAGTGAGATTTAATTTTGTCTCGGATGTTCGTTTATCTTTGCACGAACATCCTTCAGAGCGTTTCCCCGCTGGGAACATTTAGGGCATTTGGGCTTATACACGTTCTTTGCCCCGCATCCATAGCAAAATACCGTTCGAGGTTCTAAACAGTCAATAAAACTGTGACCAACATTACCACAATTCCAGCAACGACCCGTTTTCACCACCAAACACACCTCATTGTTTTCATTTACCAAATGGTTAACTACATTAGTATCGGTATCAATAACATCGACTTCTGACACATTATTTCTATTACTCGCCCGTTTATTTAAATAAGAAAGTGAAGTATCCTTTAAAAATTTTTCGTGCCTGCGAACTGCACGTCTTAGTTCGGCAACACGAGGTTTTTCTAGGTGAAGAAGCTCGTGCCTCAACTCTGGTCTTAAATTCCTTTGAATGGTCTCACAAAGTTCGACATCAGTGAAAGGTGTACGAAGTTTATCACACAACAGCATAATAGCATCATAAAATTCATCAAACGTTTCGGTTTGTCGCTGCTTTCTTCGCAAAATATCGTCCTTAATATCGAAGTCTGTGTTGTAATCCTTGTATTGTCGTTTCAAAGCTTCCACCAATGCATTCCAAGATATTTCACCACTAACCCTATGAAACCGCCAAAACCACTTTAGAGCTTTACCCTCAAATAAGATATGGACATGCTCACACAGAAGGTTGAAGTCACCTCGCAAGTTTGATTTCGTAAGAGTGTTAACCCTATAAATAAATTCATCGACTGTTACCTCCGATACATCACCCGTAAAACGGATTCGCCAATTCCGAATAATGTTCAGAACCCTATCCAAATTACGATCTATGTCGCCATGATGATGAAATGTGTTACGATTTGCTTGCCCCTGATGAACATTCTGAAAAGTCATACTAATGTTATCCTCCTGTTCAAAATGTTCGCCTTCCGCGCGAATATTAGATGCATCCGGTATATCCGGTCTTTGACCAGCTAACGACAAATTTCTAAATCCCTCAGCCATCAAATTAATAACTTCATCCCTAAATCCTATTAAAGATTCGTTTACTATCTGACGTACCCTATTACCATTATCACTAATTTGTTCCCTAGCTTCTCTGCGAGACTGTTGTCGAGTTCTAGGTCTACCAATTGGTCGTGAAGGAACCTCTGAATCGCCACCTGCACCTTGTTCAGATGGAAAAGTAATATTAACCATTTCCTGCTCAACCTGAGCCGGTATATCTCCTAAACTACGAACCACTGGCATTTTCCCCAAAACGAAACAAATGAAGTATCACGTCACAAGAAAATTATAATGCAAAAAAAAAATTTTTAAGTTTACTATAATTATATACGGATAAGAGTTTTTATTACAAATATTTTATGAATTATATGCTACTTGGTGAAGTATTTCGGTATGGGCCAATATAAGGTAATCGAAACAAAAAGAAAAATAATAATTATAAGTAATTTAAACCATAAGAAATGAACGTAACAAAAAAAAAATAAAATAATGCATTATATTCATACATCAACCACATATATAAAAAAAATAATAGACTAACTCAGAATCCGGTTATCTTCAACAGTTGTTAAAGTATAAAGTCCTAAACATACTGAGCTAAAAAGAAAGAAAAATTAGGAACCGATAATCCGTTGCAGGAAAATAACCGATAAAAATCAATATACTTTAAGTCCGTACAACAAGAAAATATCAATTAAAACCGTAGATAGTAGAGGAAAAGAGTAAGATTCGAATGACAATTTAACCGATAACAACAAGAAAAAACTTCTCGAATTCGAACCCAACCCCTGATAACAATTGCAACACACCATGTTAGCTAAGGAATTGATTATCACAAAAGGTAATGAACAAATATATCCATAACGACATAACATGTAACAAATGCTATAGAAAAGATAAAACGAAAAGAAAAAAAAAAAAATATCTATATGAAATCAACACCCTCAAAAGATTCAAAAGACCTCAGTGTCCCGATGGAATTTCACAAACTAAATCTTAAATATAACGACTACTGAGGCCCCACGTTGGGCGCCAAAAATCTCTGTAACGAAACTTCAGTTCGGAGACTGAGATGGTATTATTTGGAAACGGGGCTACCTATTAGTTCGGCCGTGCTCGTCGTTGGGGGGGTTTATTATGTTCCCAGTTTAATGTAAAATAAAATTAATTCGTTTCTAGGAGATTATAAAATTTTAGGTAGCAAAATTAAAACAACTAAAATGACTCATAAAGACAGTTAGATAAATATATGGTTTGATGATGTACGTGTAGCTGAAGATGTAATATGCTACACAGATCCTAGCCCACCCTCCATGCTGATATATATATATTTTGCTTATCAGCCCTAAACAAAAATAAAATATAAACAAAAATCACCCTACATGCCCCATGCCTAAACTTCACTTTTCACAATCAAATTAAAATTTAAAATTTCATGTTTAAAATCTAAAAATTTATTTAACAATGAATATTAACAAATACAAATAAATTAAAAGAAATTTACCATTATAACTAACATATGGTGGAACAAATGAAATTCTAATAGCATGCTAGTTTTTAAATGTTAACTAATTATTCTAAATGGTATAAAAAAAAAAATTATTTCATTTTTACAAATACTAAATATTGAACTAAATTAATATATGGTCACCTTATTGCCAAATTCAAAAATGTACATAAAATTGGGTTGAATTTCAAAATTTACTCATAAAAAAAAATTAAAATCTTGTTTAATAAAATATGTTTTTTTTTTAATGTTATTTTTGAGTGAAAGAGAATAGTTTTTAAGTATGGCGTAATATTAAATAAAAAAAAATATATGCAACTTACATTTTATCCAACGTAGACAGCAGGCGCCAGTTGACAGTTGATTGTTGCTAATTATTATTAATAATTATTTTAAAAAGAGTGTTTGAGTAAAAATGTAAAAAAAAAAAATTTGTTTGTGAATTACGTGGATTCTGCGATTACCCCATAAAATAACACAATCCACTCAACTTAAGGAAAATATGTGTGTTTAGGTATGCATGCTCTTATTTTTTTTAAAAATTTTAAGGGTATAATAATGCAGTGTGAAAATTTAAAAAAAAAAATAAGATATTTTAATTTAGGTGATCATATAAAAAATTATTAAAACAAAACACAATTGAATAAACATTAGAAAGAAAGAAAAAAAAAATATAGAAGTTAATTAATATTAATTGGAATTTCCACTATTGAAAATTACGAATTGCAGTTTCAATTACTTAAAAAAAAAATTAACCAAGTTTTGAATGTTAGAAAAAAATAGTAGTTTTTAATGCTTCTGGTCACCCCAGATGCATATAATGAAGGCACACGAAAATGCTAATAACCGGTGCTCAAATTCCGAAAACTGATTCCAATAAATATACAAAAAAAAATGGTTATTGGTAAACTGATGATCACCCTATTTAGTGGTGTTGTTAATCTGGTTAAATAGTACACCCAAAACAAAACAAAAACAATAGTTGTTCCTTAACTGGCCCCCTGGACTTTTGATCTCTATCCTAGTCCTTATTCCAGGAAAATTCCCAGTTACTCTCCAAATCCGAAACTGTAAGTAATTTGCCCAACAACCTCCAAACTACACCAATATAATACACCAACAATAATTCTGCGAAGAAAACCCACGGAAATTATTAATACGGTCAAAATTCTCAATTTTTAATAAATGTAAATTCTTACCACTAATATTACAGCTTCAGAATATTTCCACAAGAAATCAATTCCTCTTTAAATTTCCTTTGACAAACTAAAAAAATATGCAAGTACACAACCCAACACAATTAATGCAATAATAATTTTAATTTCATAAAATTTTTCCCAAATGAATTACAAAAATTTCAAAGCTAACTTAAAATCCAAACATTATAAAACCCAAATAAATCCAAAGTAGAAATTTTTACAACCAACAAAAAATATCAGACAAAACAATGTATCAATTCAGAATCAAAACATACAAGAGGATCCAACATTGTCGCCATCACATGGTTTACTGGATGTTTTGATCTCTTCTAGTTCCCAAAGTCGGGCGATGGAAGCATCAAGTGATTCATCAGCGGTGCATATTCCGCACGTCAAATTGTTGGGTTGTTCCTCCTGTATTTTTCCAGAAACTATCCATCCGAATACAGTGTTCTGCATTGTTGGAAGCTGATTTGCCAATTTTATTTGTCCGATCGCTAGCAAGTCGTGATAGTGCTCTGCGCCCAGCATAATGTCGATTCTATCGGGCCGGTTGAAAGCTGGATCAACGAGTGCCACATTTTTGGGTAGTGGCCATTTGTCAGTATTGATGAACTGTGATGGTTGTGGTGACAATATACGCGGCAGAACAAGGGCCTCAAGTCGCGTCGAATACTTGTTAATTCGGGATTTGAGTCCTACATTTACTCGGTGCCTTGTCTTTGTATTTGTTGAACCGATTCCATTGATGCTTATATTCGAAATCTGTCTGGAAATGCCGAGACATTTTACTAGACGTTCCGTGATGAAATTGACTTGTGATCCGGAGTCGAGTAAAGCACGGCATTCCACTTCTGTTCCATTTGCTTGTATTTTCACAACTGCTGTGCTGAGTATCACGTACGAACTTGCTTGTTGATTATTAGATGCTGCTAATGAAGTAGCTTCTATGTCGTTGGTCGCCTGAGATGATGACGTTGAAGATAAAGGCCCTGCGCCCCCCGCTGTTTTAGTTGGTGCGGCTGATGATACCTTTTGATTGTCCTTTTTGTTTGAGGACTCTTGCTTGTTGTCCAAATGCAACAGTGTGTTGTGTTTTTTATTGCAACATCGTGAAGTGCATTGGTTTGCTGAATGTCCCGTACGTAAGCAGTTCACACAACATTTTTGCCTTTGTGTGTAGTTAAGTCGCTCCGAGGGTTTTAATTTCAAAAAGGTCTGGCACTGAAATAGTTTGTGAGTGCCATTGTTGCCCCATTGCCTTGGTGTGTTGAAGCTACTGAAGCGCACGACTTGGCTGACCCTTTTTCCTTCTGCCCCATGGCTTCCATTGATTGAAACCGGGTTTCTAGAAATTCTAGGAATTGGCTCACATGCTGCAATTCCTTTGGATTTTCTATTGTTTTTTCATATTGCGAGTGAAGACCCCGATCTAACTTTTTTATGAGAAGATGAAGCAGCATTGGACTCCATGAAGAAGTGTCCACCCCTATATTGTTGAGGGCATGCAGACACGCTTGAGTGACATCATGTAGCTGTTTTATGGAGGCTGCTGACGTCCCAGATGACGGCTGATCGATTAGTTTCTGCATTAGTGTTGATACCAGTACACGCTTATTGTTGTACCGGTCTTGTAATGCTTTCCAGGCTGTCTCATAATTATCAGCTGTGGCGGAAAGATTGCTGATGAGTTTTTCAGCTTCACCGGTTACGTTCGCCTTGAGATACCATATTTTCTGCACAACGGGAATGTTTTGGTTGACTACCAGCTGTGAAAAAAGATCAGCGAACGCAGGCCATTTCAAATAATCCCCGTCGAATTTCGGAATTGTAATTTTGGGAAGTGGCAATGCGTTCGTCTGTGCACACTCTGCCCTATATTGTGCTGTAGGTTCTGTTGTATGTTTGAAGTTTTGTATCACCATTTTTTCTAGATCCGTGTACGAGTCCATGTCATATCCTTCTTCGAGTGGGTTGACACAGTTTTCCCAAATTGAGAAATGTAGCTCCTGGATCTGTTCCCATAGCTTCTCTTTCAATTTCATGTTTGTTGCTGTTGGGTCCGTTGTGATTACCCGTTTTAGAGACGATATCATTACGTTTTGTCTTCTAATGGATAAGGTAATTTGCGACGCTCTTGCGGATGGAGTAGGTGTTGGGGAAGCCATATCCTGCTGTTGAATTTATGGAGGCTGATGATTAGCTTGTGTCCTTGCCATTGTTATAGTTGACTTAGCGGCGGCCAGTTCTTGATGTGGATACTCTGCTTCTGGATTGGTTGGACCTTTTTGCTGGTTAATCGGTGTTTGCATCATTGCCGACTCAAATTCCTGCCTGTATTTTTCCACGAGCACCGCTATGTCAGTGTAGTAATTACTGACAAAATAATCGTGGTTTAATGGTGGATTTTCAAGACAATGTATTTTGTTGTCAGTTATCTCGAAATCCGCCCATTCGCTATTCAACCTCCTAAGGCGTTCCTTATAGTACTCTAGGGTCTTCCTGGACTGGGAGTCTTCTTATAATTTTTTATGATTCCCTGTATGATGTCACCCGTTTCGCGTTGGGGTTGAGCCAATACGTCCATACTGATTTTTTTTTTTCTGCCATCTTCTGAAGCTAGCACAATGCTCCGATGCTCTGTTGATTGGTTCTCTGACAGCGGTTGCGAGTTGCTTTGTTGATCCTGATAATTTTCCGGACCCAAATGACTATTGCTGATTGCTGTGTGGACAACTATCCAATTTTTGCAGCAAATCGATACGTTGATCCTGTTTAATGTTGCAGGATCTGACGTAATTCGCGAGGTTGCGTGTTTTTTATGTTCTATAAAAAGAACTAGGGGTCACCAAATGTATATTGAATGGACTCTTTTGTCCTTCAATGAATTTGTGTTGAGTTTTTTATCGAGGCAGGATCACCAAGATAAAGTTTGGAGCAACTCAAGCACTTTAACTTGGTTGCAGCGGAGAAAAGGTGGAAAGAAGTCAAGACACTAACGAGTTGTGAATTTCTGACAATTTTATTGATAAATTTTCTTTCTTAAATACTAAATTATTGCTAAGTTTACAATTTGTTGTTGTTTTTTTTTATAGTGTGTTCCCTTTGGATAAATGGGAACGCTGCTCATTTAGTTAAACATACATACATACATGTGATATTTTTTTTTTATAATTCATTGCTAAGTTTACAATTTTTTATTGGTGCATTGACCAGTGTAGTTCATTGGATTATTGCGACAATTTTCTTTGTTTACATAAAGTTTTTATGCAAGTGTGTGTGTGTGTTTATTATTGGGAAAATAAATAAATTTTTGAGTCAGCGTAAATAATTAACAAAAAAAAGAAAACAAATAAAGAAAACAAAAACAAGCGATGTGAATGTATGAACACTACTGTTTCCATAATTGTTGTATTGTGTTCTTCTACTGTTTGTATTGAAGTTATTGTTCCTATTAGGATTAAAGTTATTATGTCTATCGTTGGAATTGTTATTTCCAGATGAATTTCTATTATTTCTTTGGTTGAAATTATTGTTTCTAGGAAAATTATTGTTATTGAAATGGTGGTTTCTATTGTGATAGTTATCATGTGTCTGATCTCTTCTTAACTGCAATATAGTGTTTTGACTTAATTTATGTTCATTCTCTAATTCTAATGCAAGTTCGGAAGCTTCTTGTAAGTTACTTGGTCGAGCAGCATATATGGTCGCTTTAAAGTTTTCATTTAGTCCCTTTTTGAATGTATCTAGTGCTAATTTGTTATTTAGTTTTATTATTACATTCTTTTTGGCCTCTGAAACTTCATTTCTTTATTGAAGAAAATCTTTCTTTGCTTCGGTGGACTGTGTCAAAAAGTGTAATAAGTTGTGCTGTGATTAAAAAACTATCTAATTCTATGTAGATGCAATTGAATAGAGGTAGTGCTTTGGAAACGGTTTCTAAACTAAAAGATGCCATCTTTGTATCTAATTATTCAGTGTCTTGTATTAAATATTCTTTTATCCTTTTGTAAACGTTATCAAATTCTAATTTTAATGCTACTGTTTCTTCATTTTTCTTTTAAATTTGTGCTGTTAAAAATTTTTCTCTTATATTCTCAATAGTTTTTAATTTTATTTGTATAGTTTTTTTGTATATGTCCTTCCTGGACTTTTCTTTAGAGTTTTTAATATTTCCTTCAGTTCTTCTAAATTTTTTCCATTTAAATTTTTATTATATATACTTTTATTATAAATTTTTTTTTTTTTTTTTTTTTTGTCACTTAACATTGGAGACAGTATTAGTTCTATATTTTAATACATAATCTTTGAAAAATTTATTTATTCTATACGCTTCATATAATATTAAACCTATTATTTTTAATGTTGTCATGTGTTCTGGTATGATGGTTTTTGAGTTTTCAGCGTGGCCGTTGTTCAATATATTTTCCTGGATATCCACTTTACCCATGTTATCTTTTATTTTATTTCCCCAAATAGGGCCAACCATTTAAAATGAATTTGTTGTTTAAAGTTTAGTTGAAAATTCTTTTATTTTCGCCTTGAAAATTCTGTTATTTTCGCCTTCACCTCCTTCCTTTCTTCCACAGTACATGTGGTGTTTAATTCCTTATACAGGATTGCCAAATTCTTCCTTCTTTGGAACTGTTTACCTGCTCGTTTTTTCTTAGCTTTTACTTCCACTTTTGTCTGTTCGATGTGGTTTTTCCTCCGTCTTCTCTTATACTCTTGGAGTGTTATGGCTTTCGGGCCGGCATTTGTTGGTAAAGGTTCGTACCTTGGTGCTGTATGAGGTACTGGTTCTGGAATGTATCTTTCAACCAGATACTTTTCCCAACGGCTAATTATTTCGTTGATTTCTTCTTATGTTGTAGTAGAAAGTTGTTTTGAAAGTCCTAAGTTCAGGTCGGCAGGATCGCCATGTGGTGTTATAGGTGTTCCTTCTGTCATGTGGAAAATAACTTAAATTCCCTACAACCCTCGGTTATTACAAGCTGTAGGGGTTCCAGCCAATAAATAAGGCGTCCGAAAGAACTGCCAAAAGCTTCTGAGACAAAAAAACTAAGACAGCTAGTGCCGATTTGGTTGTATGTTTTAAGTCTGCTTTATTAATGTAAAATCTAAGGTTTATATACTGCTTATGAGAATACCGATTAGTTTCTCTAACTTATTCTAGCTTATCATAATTATACATTTGACTCTTTCAGTACCGTGTAAATATCTAAGGAATATCAATACAGTTGCATGTTAACTAATCACAATGAGTCTTTCATTATGTTCACTCAATAATAAGTAAGTCACTCAATGTTTGGTTAACATGCCTTCAACTACAAATGATGTAAATTGATATTTATTTTATTGTAGTTGACACTTGTAGTTACAATTATGCAGTGTGCCTGCGTTATCGACTAAGTGTGGTACGCTATATGTATGCGCACACTACACCACTACTACACGTACGAATTATTAACATAACGAGGCACAGTACAATGCAACTATGTAGAATTTTACAAAGTTATATTTTCCAAAGTGCACAAAAAAAGTTATCCATGCTTACAAAATAAGCAAATTGTGCATGGTTAAACTTGATTATATATTTTTGACATTGACTGCAAAGAATTATGAAGGTGTGGAACTCAGCCATGGTGTAACCCTAGTCTGTCAAAAGTTCAAGCGAATGAACCATTTTGAATTAAAAAATGTTTCATAACATAAAACATAAAACCGGCAACCAGGCAATAGATTTTGCAAATTCTTCGTCATCAGCTTTTTTAAAGAAATAAATGTACTAAAACTCATAAAGGCTGCCGACATCATTAACAGAGGACGGCGACCCAAACGATCAATTAAAAATAGGCTTGTATCGTTCATGAATGAATAACTTCAACTGAATGATTCCCTAAAGTGAAAGAATGAAATATTTCTGTATTTTCTTTCAATTTCTTTCATCATTCGGTTTCAACTTTTTTCTTTCATTCGTCTACCTGCCAGTTGTTTTGACAATGTTGCATATTATTCTGTTAGTTAGGCCTTTTACCATTTATCATATACATATATTTTTTGTAGATGCGCCGTTTGTTTTTTCTTAATAAAATCAATAATTTTGGTCGAAAGATTTCATAATTTGTTGTAGCAGTAATTTGTGTTGATGCATTATATCAGAATCAATGAAATAGTAGATTTTTATTTTTTTGTAAGTTAGGGTCTTCTGCGTTTAAGGTAACGGTATGTACATACTAAATGCATGCATAATTTATATTTCTAAAACAACTCTTTAAATTTAAAAGAAAATCTAGGTACATATTATCAACTTATAATAAAAAATCGTTTTTTGTTTTCAAAATAACCATTTTAACATTAATAAAAAAAGATAGGCACTTCATTCTGAAAGCTGTGTGTCTTTAAGAAAGGTAAAAGAAATGAATTAATTAATTCACGTAACCTTTCTGAGAGAGCAAGAAAGATTCACATAAATGAAAGATTTTTCCCAATACTTTTTTTTTCATTATTTATTTATTGAATCTTCATATATTAAATATGAACTAACAATAATTAATCAAATCTTATACTAATACTTTACTTTTGTCCTGCCAATGCTAGACGAAAATTTTTCTCCTCACGGTTTCTGTTCACATATGTAGATGTTTAGCGGCCTTCCCTTCGGATGAGTCCTGCGGTATCTCTTCTCCTTAATCTAGAGTGTCCACTGTCATTTAAAATATTTCGAGCAAGTGGATTTGGGTGCGACTCAAGCCTTTTTAAATATTTTGCTGCGTACTTCGTAATAATAGTTTTTACTAATGGCACATTGAGATCCTTTTAAATATTAGAGTTTTTAACATACCAGGGAGCGGCTATGATTATTCGAAGAAGTTTATTTTGGCGCCTTTGAATTTTTTTGATATTTGAGGCCGAGGCAGTGCCCCATAGCTCAATACCGTAGCACCAGATTGGCTTCAATATAGAGTTATAAAGTAGAAGTTTGCAGTCGAGGCTAAGAACAAAATTTCTTCCAATAAGCCAATATATTTGAATTGCTTTTAGTTTCATTTGTGTTAGTTTTGCTTCTATATGGCATTTCCATGTCAAACGCCGATCTAGATGAATACCGAGATATTTTACATGCGATTGCTGGGGCACTAATTGATTATTGATTTTAATAGGGGGACATGACTCCCGACGCAAGGTGAATGTTATATGTACGCATTTTTGCTCATTGACCTTTATCCTCCATTGTTTTAACCACTGTTCCAGTTCAAATATATGATCCTGCAAGTAACGGGATGCTTCATGACAGTTGTCGTGTACGCTTAGAAAAGCTGTATCATCAGCAAATGTTGAAGTAAGGGTGTGGTTGTTTGTTGGCATGTCTGAGGTATATATAAGGTATAAGAGTGGGCCCATGATGCTTCCCTGAGGGACTCCAGCGTCAATTGGCTGAGGAGAACTTATAAAATCACATTCTTTAATAATAAACTTTCGGCCGACTAAGTAGCTTTCTAACAGCTTGTGTGATAACTGGTCTTTTAAGATTTCTAGCTGCACGCCATAATGAGTAGTCTGATTGAGTAGTTGCATCAAGTTCCTTAAGATATTTTTCCAGGGAAGCCGTTTTCTGAGACTGCAGTAACTTTCTTAGCCTTTTTGTGCACTCTTTTAGCAAATTCTTAAGTTGAGGGGATCTATGCAATTGCCATTCTCTTCGAGCTCTCCTTTTTTCAGTCAAGAGACGCTCAACATCTGCAGAATATATTTTACTATTTTTGGTTTTTTTGAGGGTTATGTTTTTAACCACTCCAAAATCGATAACATCTGGAACTTTTTTCTGATCAGTAGGCCAATATGTTGGTTGTCCGCTCGCGACCACATTTAGATCCATTTTACATTAAGTAGTGTTTTACTTGGTTCTTTATCAAAATGGCAGAACCGCCACAAGCTCTGTCTCGAGGGTCCTTGGTATCATATAATATATAACCATTGATTTTAAACGTATTTCTTGAGGTCAGATGAGTTTCAGAAACCATCATAACATCATTTTGTTTATTTTTAAGGAAGTATTCTAATTCAGTTCATGGCTTGTTTAGTACAACTTGCAATAACATCGATTGCATCCTTAACATTTCTTGCATCATGTTACCCATTGTGTTAGTAAAATTGTTAGCTGTTTGCACTAATGTTTCCATAGTTTTTTCTAGCCGAGTTAAATTAGAAATGGGAATTTCGTCGTTATTTGGTACATCACCTTGCAGTTGCATAGGATTAGATTTTAATACATTAGCGTACGAGGTTCTGTTATTATTTGGCTGAGGCACCAGGACGCCGTACGTGTTTCCTTGATTAGTTGCCTGCGTTTGAGGGGGATTAAGTTTCTGTCCAACAGAACGCTTGACAATCGAATATACCGGGCATCCTCTATAGTTGGCAGTGTGGTTACCACCACAGTTGCTACATTTTTTTACATTAGTGTCATTTTTGGACTTATCGCACCAGACGGTTCCATGTAATTCTCATATACGACGCAACCAGGGGGTAAATGGCAGTATGCCCTAGTATGACCAAATTCTTGGCAGTTTAAACACTGAACGGGCCCATTTCTTTTGTGCGGCTCCTCTATCGTGATTTTTCTGTACAGAATGTATTTTAAACTGTAAATGGGATGCGTTTCATTTTTTTTAGCTTAACATCGCCGGGCTCTAACTCCACCCGAAATAGTGGTTGGGGATTTTTTTTCCCTATTTTTAATATTTGTAACATTTTTTATTTTGAAGCCCTTTTCTTCTAAAAATGTTTTTATTTCGTCTGGGTCCACGCATGAGTCAATGCCCTTTATCACAACCTGAAGACCTTTGCTGCTTTTCAGTTGGTATGTATAGAAGCTTTTTTTAATACTTCAAACTTATTAATTATTTTACGAAAATCATTCTCGTGATTAACCTGTATTTTTGTTTCGTTTATATTACCACGCTTGATTGCAGCTACGTAAAACGAATTTTCACCTATCACCGAGATTAAACTTTTTATTAGCTCACTTGAGTTTTGCTCTCTAAGATATATCGGGGGTGGCTTTGACGTTTTTATGACGTTAGGTGCTTCAGAAGATTCATCCTCCAGAATTGCAAAACGATTTTGTGAATTTATTCTATCAAAAGATGGAACTTTCGAGGCCGAGGCTACAGCTGAAGAGGCAGGTCTGCGACCACGTTTAAGCACTGTTACATACCTGTCCATACCAACTTGCACTTGTGGTTTTTGACAAATTTTTTCTTGTTTGTTTTCCATTGCGTCTATGTTCGAGTTTACGTTGTCAATGGTAACGCTTGTATTGTTTTCTGTTGTTGTATTTATTTCCACATTGCTTTCACTAGCATGAGTATCATTTATTTTTGTTGTTGTTTCATTGTTATTACTCATATAGAGTTGTTTTTGTTTTTTTCACCGTTTATTTATTTTTTATTTTTGTTGACTGTGCTCTTTTTATTATGTATACTGTTGTTACACCGAGATAATAAAAGAAAAAAGAATAAATATTTTTTTGCACAGATTATTTGCAAGTATGTATGTGCGTACATACATACATATGTAGGTATATTTTTTTACTTGTATTTTTTTTTCTTAATTTTTTTTTTTTTTTATAGTTGTTCTATTGTTCACTTTTATATTGAGCGTCCAAATTCGCTTGTTAAACTGATATTATTAACTAATTTATGTTAAAAAAAAAGAACCGTATGCGGAGTTAAAAGAAACACGTCTTTTCTCATCGAGCACGACCGACCAATACTAATGAAAAACAAACAAAACAATTGTGGCCACTACATCACAGCGCCGACTAAAATGGTACAAGTTGTATCTGAACACCCTGTTTCGGCATCTTTAAATATTCCTGTTGAGTACATAACAATGGCATTTATGCCACTTAGTTGTTAAAACAACATCAGGGAGATCGATATAGCAAATGCCCGTAAATTCAATTTCTTAACCATTGATTTTGCCACTGAAACTTGATTTTCTTTAGCATATTTATAATTTGCCACAAGTTGTGGCATTTCACTGCTTATATCAAAATCCTTGCCTCTAAGCCATTCTAAAGATTTTTGAGCCTTTTCCATTTTACCTTTTTAAACAAAAAATGCAGGCGAATCTGACAGCAAAAGAAAGAGTAAGCCCATCAAAATCGGCACCATGGTACAGAGAATTGAAGAAAGCACTACATCAGCCATGGCTCCCACCATATACACGAAAAAAATACCGCTAGTAATAAGCATTTGAAAGAAACAACCCAATATATTAGTCTGTGCTATTTCTGTAGTGTATATAGGCGCTATAATACAAAAGGCTCCACCACACATTCCCAACAAAAAACGAGCAATATACATCATTGACAT
The DNA here is from genome assembly GCA_943735925.1 of Pollenia amentaria. Classification (NCBI taxonomy): domain Eukaryota; kingdom Metazoa; phylum Arthropoda; class Insecta; order Diptera; family Polleniidae; genus Pollenia; species Pollenia amentaria. The sequence goes on along the minus strand of OX031008.1, from coordinate 37,886,872 downwards.
TGGAGACCAATAGAATTAGTATCCAACTTAGCACAAATGGTGGCACCAATATCAGCATGGTCCATTTTCTGCCAATTACATTGATCATATAGCATATAGGTATGCAAACACAAGCGGCACCTAAGGCCATTAACGAACCAAGCCAGCCATATTCTGCGTTCGAAACATCGAAACCCAACATGCCATCTTTTATGTCGGGCTCGACGGGTGCTGTCTAACCGATAACTGTACCGAGAGCGAAAGATCCCATTGCCGCGGATAATCCCGCCACATATTGTGGTAAAACTTTTGCATCTGTTGACATTTTTAGATTATAATTTATTATTTGTTTTCGCGTTTTCAACAAATTTAAATTAAAAAAAAATACTTTAATTTGACAAAATTTTTAAGGAGCTCGTAAATTTTTTAAAGACAGGGCTTAAATCTATTTTACCGACGCAGCTCCAAAATAAGAAGAAAAAACAAAATAAAAAAATTCACGCAAACGCTTAGTTTTCGAGTTATGGACGTTTAAAGTTTTCATATAAATATGCGCTTTTCCACTACAATCCTAAACGTATATGGCCAATATTGTTATCAATTTATCCCTTTCAGACCGTGATGCATCGATTGTGCGGGTGGGTTTCAGTCTCAATATTTTTGCTTCTGTTTGCCTAATGTGTGCATCGATTGTGCTGATTGTTTTTTATATTTGCTTCTTACAATTATATTCTGTTTGATTTACCGTTACTTGAATTATTGCAAAATTCTTCAGTCACATTTCAGTTTTAGCAAAATGAGCCGTAGAAGTAAGTTGTGTCTTTAATTACAAAAATATTAATCGTTTAAAAATAATGAAGTGAACATATTTTAAATAAAAAAAATTATAAATTTTAATATTTAAAACTAATTGAAATCGTTTCATGAAATAAAAATGTGTTTTAGTTAAAAATATTCATTAGTGCATCAATTGTGCGCGTCAGGCCTTAAGTGTGTTTTTTTTTTCTAATGGTTTTAGATGTTCTTGCACAGGTGGAATATATTAAATATAAATAAATTATTGTTATAGAACTCTCAACGCCGACAAATTTGGAAAAGGAAACCATTTTGCCAACCAGATTTAGATATACCTGTTAAAGAGGAAATTGTAAGTTGTAATTTTACAGATATTTTGAATGAGTTTTCATGGACACTTGTATTGTGCCTTTGGAATACTTCAAAACTTATTTTAATGATGCCTTTTTTGAAAATGCAGCCGAATGCAAAAATCGGTATAAATTTTTGCAGAAAGGTGAAAATTTAAAAACATCCTCTGGCGAAATTAAAAATTTTTTTGGAATGCATATTGCTATGGGTTGTATCCGCTTTCCAAGATTTCGTATGTACTGGCAGAAGAAGTTCAAAATTCCAATAATAGCGGATACAATGGGCCGCGACAGGTTCTTCAAAATACGAGAAGCTTCTCATGTTCAAAATGACGTTACTGAAGCGGAAAAAAAGCAAATGTTTTCTGGAAAGTGTAACCAGTTATTGATTCAGTTAGAAACGCGTGCTTAAAAATTCCGAGACAAGAGCATGGACGATATTCTATTGACGAACAAATGATACCGTTCACTTGTCGCTGTCCAGTTCGTCAAAGAGGTGTTGGTTTGAAAAACGAGGTACTGACCTCATCAGAAGGACTTGTTCTCGATTTCGAAATTTATCAGGGAAAGACCACGCCTCTTCCAGAAGAAAACATTGGACTTGGTCCTGCTTTCGTTCTGCGTCTTGTGCAAACATTACCTAAGGGATCCAAAGTATTTTTTGACAGGTACTTTACCACGTTGCCTCTTTTGCATAAGCTTCTTCAAAAGGGAATTTATGAGACGGGAACGATAATGAAAAATCGAATAAAAGGCGTTAACTTGACTGAGGATAAAAGGTTAAAAAAGGGATTTATGGAGGAATTCTGTTCCCCAGAGGAAACAGTTGTAATTGTACAATGGAAAGATTCAAAGTCAGTCTTATTGGCGTCATCTGCATTTGGATGCAGTCCCGTTAATGATGTTAGTCGTTGGTGCAAAAAAGAAAAAAAATTATCAACGTCATATGTCCAAATATAGTCCAGCAGTACAATGCGTCAATGGGTGGTGTGGACATTTGCGACCAACTAATGGAAGCATATCGAACGTTTTTCAAAACCCGAAAATGGCCATTAAAAGTCATCATTCATTTTATAGATTTAGCATGTTGCAATGCTTGGATGGAGTACCGGAAGGCTTGTCGGGAAATCGGAAAACCACCAAAAGACACACACGACTTACTAGATTTTCGGCTTGCGTTAGCTGAAGCGTTGGTGGCTACTCAAAAAACTAACAACATGGAGTGGAGCTCTGATTCTAAAAATAACGGGATTGAAACTGCTCAACAACCAAAAAGGTATTGCCAGCGGACCAGCCATGTCCCGAAAAACGGCTGGATGGCTTCAATCGCTGGCCAGAAGAAGTGGACTTGAAATCGGCCCGTATGTGCCGTCGCAAAGACTGTAAGTCGCGCACACGCACAAGATGCTCCAAGTACGATGTATTTTTATGTTACAGCAAATCCTTGAAGGGTTTAAAAATGATAAAACCTAATCATTGATTATTTTTTCCTACGCAGTAGAGACCACATATTCCAAAAATTATAAAAAAATTCCTGGTAGTTTTGCGTCAGGTCTGAAAGGGTTAAAGCTCTTGAATAGATTTTTCTGAATGTACAAAATTTATTTAAACATTTTTAACTCTTTAGCTCACATTACAGTTTTTTTCATTTTACGTCAATATGCAACGGAAGTGCACTAGGAAAGTATGTATGTAGTTAATTTAAATAAAAGTGTAATACTAATTTTATAAAATAACAAACACCAACGTCACAAAAAAACTTCCCAGCATAGCCGGCCTTCGGCCGCACGCAAGGATCTTCTTCTCTATGGTATAGCAAACACCGACTTCGCTTACTAAAGCTTCTCTGCATAGCCGGCCTTCGGCCGGGAGCAAAGATTTTCTCCTCCATGCTATAACGAACATTGGCTTCGCATACTAAATCTTCTCTGCATTGCCGATATTAGCATAACATGAATATAAAGGTTTTACTTGTATTTTAATTAAAATTCTTAAGTAAATTAGTATTTAGTATATACATACATTAATGAATTTAAATTCTGTATGTCCAGAAAGATCTAGTGAAAAGCTTTGAAATTATACAAATATTAGCTATATACGTTTGGAAATGTAGTAGAAAATCGCATATTTATATGAAATCTTTAAAAGTCCATGACTCGAAAACTAAACGTTTGCGCCAATTTTTTTATTTTATTTCTTCGTATTTTTCAATTTTCTATCACCGTAGGTACTTTTTTTATTTGGTGCTAGATTTAAGATTTAAGCCTAAAAGTTTAATAACCACCGTATTCAAAAACGATTATTTCTTTTAACAAACGTTTACAAATGAACGTTTTAATAGAATATTCGTTTTGTTAATCTTTATTAAATTTAAAATATTTATGTATATGAATACAGGCAAAACTGGCGCAGAACTAAAAATAAGCCCAGAGCATTTGTTTCTGCTGCCACTTCAGTTAAAAACTTTATCGCTATTTAAATACTCTATTACTTACCTCTTCAGATCCTTAGGAAAGATATTCAGCTTTTCTCCGGGAGGATATTCTTTAATATACTTAGGGCTCCTGAAGAGAAGAACAAAATTAAAATTTGCTTAAAATTTTCTTTTGGCCCATTATATGTACTTACAGTTTTTAATGCCAAATAAAACCTTTTCTGTTGAAATCTACATGAGAAAACCCGAAAAATATTTGTTTTAATAAATAAATAAAAATAATAAATTCTTTTAAAATATTTAATATTTCACCAAAAAAATTTACTTACCTTCACAAAATCTAGAAAACAATAAACAATCGTTGTTCGATTTTGCTTTGTGTTCATTGTTTGCGCCACAAAGATGATGCAAAGAGAAATGCAAAAACGCAGCTTTCGTAGAAAGAGACAAAAAAAACGCAAACTCTTCCGTCTCGTGACAGATCTGTGTAGTAATCTGTGCTTCATCCGGCCTTCCTTTAACACTAAAGATTTCGTCGAGTAGTTTGTTCTCTAGCACCTGCCATTTCTCGACACTGATCCTTCCATCAGGATCCATACGTTCAATGATAGCCGCTAGAATACCGTCCTAACTCGACGTCTCCTTTAGTTTATTCGAGGTGGAGGGTTTGTCCTCTCTAGATTCAGCTCTCTTAGTGATCTCCTTGCGGGGATCTTGAAAAGAACTGACCACAGTCCTCTTGTACTGGGCTACCTTAAAGTCCGAGTCCTTACCTGGAAACATTTCTTCGGAACATTCAGAGTGGTTGATCATTCCTGATAGTAAACAGTTGTTATGCGATTTCTAACAGCAACTGTCTCATAATAAAAATGATAACAATACGTGTAGACGCGGTGCCATAAAAATAATCATAATGGTAATAACCTGTTTCAAGACACTTCCCAAATGTTTCATTCAGAAAGGTATTTAATTGATCAACGTGTTTGAGGCAACGCGGTGCCTTCCTCATTAAAGGCTAGATTACACTATTATACTTTGTATTAATACATATCAAAAACTCAAGTAATATGACAAAGTGTGATAGTGTGAATGCAATGTGTCACAAGTAATACGAAAAAAGTTTGACATCCCATACGACTTAATCGTTTTCTGAAAAATTTCTAAACGCTAATACTTTTCATTGGATCAGGGTTGCATTTTAACAAAAGCATGTTCATGTGTGATAGTGTGACTAGAAACTGTAATGTTACATTAGATTTTTTGACAGTCACAACAAAACTCATTAGATTTCCATCTCACAAAGTATTATGGAATACGTTGTTAGGCTTGTGAGATAGTGTAATCTAGCCTTAATGAATATGCATACCCGGTACCAAGTATATAATATTTAAAGTTTTTCAAGTGGTAATTCAGTCCATTGGAAGATAACCTAATATAATAAAAGACTGATTACACTGCAAGTATTGAGGGAAGGAAAAATTGATTTGTTGGCCATTAACCAAATTACTTTAAAGAACAGTGAAAAGTAATTAATTTTTTTTATGTATGCACTAAATTTCCGGATAATTATTATTTTTTGTATTTTTGTAATAGAATTACGCAACCTGTATCATAGATACCTTTTTTGTGAGTATACAAGAAGAACACGAACAACGTTCAGTGTCGGGAGGGTTATACTTAACCTAGACACACGTGTCCGACGGGCGTGATCCCCGTTCATAGGCTGCCAGTACTCAGGATTGTATATTATTTTGTATACTAATACCAACCCATGACGATTGTCATGTTAAATTAGATGGTCATCCTATATTGGCAACCTCACACAATACCACGCAGCCAAAAGAATCTACAAAAAAATAAAAACAGTTTTTATTAATTAATTCATTTATTAATGATGTGCTAATAATCCCAATTTTTTTAAATGAAAACACTGAAATTTATTGTTGTGGGAAAGCTAGTTCCTATGCGCATTTCGCTGGTTGCTTAGGCCAGCTCGTCAGGAAACTTTTTCCAAATACTTTAGAAAAGCTAAAAATATTATACAAGTAAGGCCATAAAGTGAATAAGAATTTTAAAACACTCTGGTCTTAAATGTAACAATATCAAAGCTTCAACAAAGTCACAACAATAAACCGTCAATTTTTTCTTTCTTACATTCCCCTACAATTGGCTGGGTTTTTTCCAACACAAATTGTAGTTGTAAGAGGATAGAAAGAAAAAAAACAAAATTAAAAAAAACAAGATGCTTAAATAAAGCAGCTTGCCATTTCAGTTTTTTATTTGCCGGGCACATGCAAATTTATTATCAAAAATTATTTTTGGGAATGAAATATTTTATTAATTAATTCATTTATTAATGATGTGCTAATAATCCCAATTTTTTTAAATGAAAACACTGAAATTTATTGTTGTGGGAAAGCTAGTTCCTATGCGCATTTCGCTGGTTGCTTAGGACAGCTCGTCAGGAAACTTTTTCCAAATACTTTAGAAAAGCTAAAAATATTATACAAGTAAGGCCATAAAGTGAATAAGAATTTTAAAACACTCTGGTCTTAAATGTAACAATATCAAAGCTTCAACAAAGTCACAACAATAAACCGTCAATTTTTTCTTTCTTACATTCCCCTACAATTGGCTGGGTTTTTTCCAACACAAATTGTAGTTGTAAGAGGATAGAAAGAAAAAAAACAAAATTAAAAAAAACAAGATGCTTAAATAAAGCAGCTTGCCATTTCAGTTTTTTATTTGCCGGGCACATGCAAATTTATTATCAAAAATTATTTTTGGGAATGAAATATTTTATTAATTAATTCATTTATTAATGATGTGCTAATAATCCCAATTTTTTTAAATGAAAACACTGAAATTTATTGTTGTGGGAAAGCTAGTTCCTATGCGCATTTCGCTGGTTGCTTAGCTGTGACTTTGTTGAAGCTTTGATATTGTTACATTTAAGACCAGAGTGTTTTAAAATTCTTATTCACTTTATGGTCTTACTTGTATAATATTTTTAGCTTTTCTAAAGTATTTGGAAAAAGTTTCCTGACGAGCTGGCCTAAGCAACCAGCGAAATGCGCATAGGAACTAGCTTTCCCACAACAATAAATTTCAGTGTTTTCATTTAAAAAAATTGGGATTATTAGCACATCATTAATAAATGAATTAATTAATAAAATATTTCATTCCCAAAAATAACTTTTGATAAAAAACAGTTTTTATTTTTCCATATCCCAAACTTTTACTATAACGTTGAGCTATCCTCGTTACTTTACTACTTTGCCTTTGTTTTTTTCCCATTCATCTATCAACTTGGTTTAAATTCATTCACTCTTATTTAATGTGTAAAATTGTTCCTTATTTTATTTTTTTTTTTGTTTGTCTGTTTTTGCCCCCTCTCTTGGTAAGTCGATTTTTCTGGTACTCACTTACTCGAGTAAGCTGAGCTTTCTCCTAAAAGAGTTGTAAAGTAAGCCCAGAGATAAACATATCAATAATTAAATACCTACGTATATACATACCTACATAATACATAAAGTTTATTTATATTTCTTTTATTTTGTTTTTTTTTCTGCAATTAAGTATACAAGAGAAAACAAAAATTAGTAACACAATAAATTATTTGTTGAATTAAACCGTAAGAGCCTCGATGGAGAAGATCTTCCACATCAGTCAACATCGGTCATAAAGAAACAAGTAAGTGATTGTCTTTATTGTATTTGACTTATTCTTTTTTATTAAGTATGAAATACCAAAAAGCCTGAAATTATTCTGACAGTTAGTCTCTGTTTTTTTTTTTTAATTTTGTAATTTTTTTTTCTCTTTACTTAATTCTTGTCAAATTTCTTTTTTTTTTGTTTTATTAAAATCAGTCAATGTAAATTTCTTTTTCCATGCAGAATTAGAAAAAAAAAAATAAAAAAAATTACTAGTTTTGTTTTGTTTACTATTTTCGTAACGTAATCATCATCATTTAAGCAATATTAAATTAAATTTGCTAAATATAGAATATATGTATACTTACCTATACATATTTAGTTATTATGATATTCTTTAATACCCTACATTATTATTAAAGTGATATGTTTTGTGAAATTAATTTATTGGATTTAATAAAGCAAATACATATGAATTGCTAAACTATAAACATGGTCTAAAATTGTGTAAATTTGATTATGTAGACCGAAGGGCCTTTAATGTCATCTAAATGCTTGGTGGGTTAGGGTATAGGACAGGCATAGAATGAGCATTGTTTTGAATAAGTGGTTGTCTATGTTCTTTAATGCTGTAGTGTCAGGCACTAATCTTTTATGCCGCCAGTTAATTCATAAGAAATGTGTACAATTTTCTGTCTAACTAGAGCTCGCTTGGGCCAGTGTTATTTTTCTTATTTCAAGTCGAACCCACGCTTACTGAAGCAGCCGTTAATTATTCTAGGTACACATTAAGTTAAATGCAAAAATTCCATCAGTCCGCAATTAGTTCAATACGACGGCGAAATTCGTTACAGAAATGGCGCCCAACGTGGGGCCCGAAACTTTCAGGCCTCATAAATACAATTGGAAAAAAAATTCACCTTGGTTTGTCATGGGTTAACAGTGGTAGTGAAAGTTTGAGTGATAGTAATTTTGTTAAGGGAGTAAGGGCAACTGGAGATTATTGATGACTAAGGTATTTGGTCTCCATAACCAGGTCTAGTTAGGAAACTCCGTGTTAGTATTTAACTAGTTTATTGTTACAGTGAGTATTTATAGTAGTGAACCGCAGTCTTATTTTGTTTTGGAAGTAAACTGATAGCCATAGTATAAATACAAACATATTTTTGAGGTATTATGGAAAGCGAATAGTAATCAGTTGAGAAATTGGAGGTGGGAATTTGACTATTCCTTGCTAACTCACTGAGGTAATGGCTATTTCATAGAGAATAGGGAAAACCACTTATTTACAAGAAAGGAAACTACATAATCGATTTACCTAAGAGTAAGACCAAACAATTTATAGAACTTTTGAAAGTAAATAAACATTTTTTTTGTTGTTAATTTTTGTAATTATATAACTTAAAATATAAAAATTAAAACCAAAATGTCTTTACGACACAGTAATGCAAATTTGGTATCGGCAGTATGCACAATTTGTCGAGAGAATTTAAATGAGACATATCCAAATGATATATTGAGAACCTCTTGTGAACATCAATTCCATCGCAAGTGTTTATTAACTTGGTTAAAACGTAACTCGACCTGTCCGCAATGCAGAAGTCGTTGTAATAGTCGTGAGTTTGGAATAATTCCAACACCTAGCAGAGGAGCACGAACTCGTCCTCAAGCAAATAACCATGCTCATGACTCATCCTTGAATTTAATTTCCGTTGTACCATCACCTTCGACACAAGATCTTAGTCAAGCAACAAGCTCAAATTTAAGATCAGAACGACTAACTGCTACTACTGCTGATGAACAGAATCCAAATAACACACCTTTGGATGAAAGTAGAATTCGTAACCTAGTTACAGCAGTAATTTCTGCCAGACAGGCAACAATCGTTCAGGATCTAGATGAACGTATAACCCGTATTGTCGAGGGTGCTTTATCTAATGCATTAGGTAATATGAATATAGCAGCTCCGGCTAGTCGTGCTCGAGATACTGGTCACGATTGGCCAAACCCGCCTAATAACTATTCGGAAAATATTTCGGGAGATAGATTTGAAAGTCGTATAGGTGATGTGAATGCTATGAATAACGCGGCTAAAGTCGCCAATTTGATTAATAGTTGGGATATCAAATTTGACGGAACTAGTAGACTGTCTGTGGAGAGCTTTATTTACAGAATAGAGCCTCAGGTATTGGATAGCTTTAATGGTTTTGAAAGTTTTGAACTTCTTTGTGAACACGCTCAGTGTTTATTTCTGAAAGAAGCTAAGGAATGGTACTGGTGGTTTCCTCGGACAGTTAATAGGGTTACCTGGCTTCTCTTATGTGAGGCCTTACGTACTAATTTTGGTCAACATAGATCGGATATTGATATCAAAGAGGACATGCGTACTAGGAAACAAGGCCTGGTGGAATCTTTTGATGAATAAAAGAATGCTATATATAAAGTAGCTGAAAATTTGGCTTTTCCCTTAAGGGAGCAAGAATTGGTAGACATTCTACAACGTGGCTTGAGACCTCGAATAAGACAGCAATTGCTGTATGTTAACGTAGGTTCAGTGGCGGAATTACGTCGCCTGTGTTTAAAAAGTGAAGTTCTATTGAGGGAGATTGCAAAACCAGATAGTACTGTTAACCGTAATCAGTTTCAACGAAGGAGAATTAGTGAAATAGATACCGATGATAAAGGCGGAGCGTTGTGGGATAATACCTTGTTAGAAGATGAAATGAATGAAGTGTCAATAAGTCGCGGAAATATGTTGTTATGCTGGAATTGTCGTAGGGAAGGCCATAGATATGTCGATTGCTTAGAGGAGCGAACAGTATTTTGCTATGGGTGTGGGGAAGTAGGCATTTACAAACCAAACTGCCGTAAATGTAGTTCGGGAAACTCGAAAACGAGCGAAGATTTGAAGGCAAATCTTCGCCAAGACCACCAGAGGCACCATTCAAAATTTTAGGAAATGCTGAGAAACAAATAACTTCCGATAGCTTAAACTATAAACTTGTACAAATTATACCTTATGAGACCCGTCTTAAAATTTATAACGAACATAGAAACAGGATTTTCAAGAACACACCTAGTACTTTGATAAGTCGGAGAAAATTAAGGTCGGCTTTACGACATCGACAGTTTTGGAAGCATATAAAAACTTTTAAACACACAATTGTCTGCCTCAATATGTTCGATTAGACACAAATCTAAGCATCTAAGGCCTTATGCCGAAATTGTAGTGTTGAATGAAAAACGTTTGGGGTTATTAGATAGCGGAGCTCAAGTCTCATGTATAGGAGGAATCTTAGCTAAGGATATCTGTGAAAAGGGGGATTTAAAACTCCACAGGACTTTTATTAGAACTGCGGATGGTAGGGAACAAGTGGCGTTTACTAATTTTTTGACCGAGGTAACTTTTAGGAATCAATCGGGTTTAATTAATTTTTACGTGGTACCCACTTTATCGCAGGCGTTTATTCTGGGAGTAGACTTTTGGAGGGCCTTTGAATTAGCACCCGACATAATTTCCGAGATAAAGGTGGACAAGGATTTAGAAGGTGGTGGTTACGAAATGCATACTATGACACTAGGACAGAGTCGGCAGCTAGATCAGGTTAAAACTCTTTTCCCTTCTTATGAAACAGACGGACTTGGGAAAACGACAGTTATGGAACATGAAATCGAACTTGAACCAAATACTCGCCCTATAAAACAAAAATATTTTCGTTTGTGTTTAGAAGTTACAGCCACACCAATGTTCACAATATAAAAACATACAAACATTGACATACATATGTATGTTTGTATGTACTTTTATTATAAAATTACTTTCTAGACGGTTGTCATATCGGCGCGTGTAACACTTCCGCCACAATCCAAATAATTCTTTGGAATTATTTGCAAACACTAAACAAAAACATACAAACATTGACATACATATGTATGTTTGTATTACTTCCAACATTTACAAGATCGTTGTCATATCGGCGCGTGTAACACTTCCGCCAAAATCCAAATAATTCTTTGGAATTATTTGCGAACACTAAAAAATAAAGAAATAACAAATCAGGTCAATCGACCGACGAGTTCACAGAACTGTATCAGGCCACTGAAAGTTCCCCATAATTTTGTCTAAATAAATTGCTGAGATCTCTCTTTTTCATTCTTCAATTAATACTTTATAATTACTATAAATAATAAGTATCAAAAAGATAGTTGTCAGTTGTATCTTATACTTAGTTGTCTTGCTGTGCATTACCACAGCAGACAAAACAATAAAATCGATTTAAAAAGATAAACAGTGTGTTTTTTATTTAATAAAATTAACATTCATCTAATTGGCGCAGTCGGTAGGATTCGCGGAAGGATAATACTCTTTCTTTCATATTAATGAAAATTACGCGAATCTGCAATAAGCGAACCTTGCATTACCAAGGACTAAACCGTGAACCTGAAAATAGTCGGGAACAATAGTGCCGTAGTCCTTACAATACTAAGGAAAAACAACCTTTAAATAAAAAAAAAACTAAAATTAAAGACGTGATATCCTTAAGAACCACAGTCATAAAATTTTTTCTTAAAAGACTAAAATTAAAAAAGTGATATCCTTAAGAAACACAGTCATAAATTTTTAAAGGACAAAAATTAAAGAAGTGATATCCTTAAAAATCACAGTCATAAAATTTTTTACTTGAAACCAAATCAACAAACCGAAAAGAGAAGACCAGCAGCGAAAACCAGGTTAAGCTAAAGAGTAAGAGACCACAGAAATCAAATCAACAGACCGAAGAAGGAAGGCCAAGAAATTCGTGAGCAGTGGGAAACAGGTAGAGCTAAGAAGTGAGAAACTAGAACAACAACAACACGAGTTCCAGCAAACCAAGGAAGGAGGACCAGGAAATTCGTGAACAATAGCATAGTAAGTTTCATTTAAGTATTAATAGTATAATATACATATACATCTTATGAGTGACACGGAATCAGTAGAGTCAACATCGGATTACGTTTCCGATCCCGAGTTTGAACAAACAAACCAATTTTTAGGAATACATTCAAAAGAACTGGACCCAGGATTTGACTCAAACGACGGCTACCTGACCGAGGTGTACGAACATATTGGACAAAGAAACAATAGCGACACTCAAGAAAGACGTACCGTTAGAAGACGACGAAGACAACGACCCATTAGACCAAGACAACATTTTTGAAAGACTTTTCCGTTTTCAATAGACACACTAGCAAAATGACACAGCCCAACCCTCCAACCATTGTTCTTGACCCCATCAAATACCTTGAAAGGCTTCCCGAATGTAATGGGGACAAACGTGATCTTTATAATTTTATAACCCTAGTGGATAGAGTATACCCACTTCTCAGACAATATGACGAAATGTCACAGTTAGTATTCTCTGACTTGATTAAAAGTCGTCTTAGGGGCAAAGCAAGGCAGACAATTGAAATTAATTTTCACGCACAATCCTGGACGGATGTAAAAAAAATATTAATGAATAATTTTGGCGAAAAGTATAGCATAGAAGATTTATTCGATCAAATGAGAGCCGTCTCATTCAAAACAAACACAATCGCAGCAGGTCAAATCGCTACAAACAATATGCAAAGCGCCTTGAATATCTTCAAAGAAAAAATACCAGAACCCATGAGGACTATTCTAGCCTGCCGTAACCCGAGCACCCTAGAAGATGCCATGGAAATTCTATTCAAGTCGGGTTATGCATACTACGGTAATAAAACAGTCAAGCCAGGTAACAATTCATACTGTACCAACAATAGACTGAAAATAGAAAACAACTTAAATAGACAATCTAGCGGACATAGTAATTCGAGTAACAGACAAATATACCAGAATTCCCATACAAGGACAAATAACCACCAAGCACCAAACCAGCACTATAACCCACATTATCAGCAGAATCCAAATAACCATAGACACTTTAGTAATCCGAACTGGCGACAGCATAATTCTCATTACCAACAGAACCCTAATAATCAGAATTACCAAAGAAATTTTAATAGCCCGAACATACCAAACTTCCATCAAAATGGACAACCAAATCAAAGAAATAATTTTTTGCCCGTCCCTGAACCAATGGACGTAAACCTCGTTCACGATTCCGAAGAGTCATATATACCTCAATAGGCATCATTCGAACAATACTTCGACCAACAAGAAATACAAGATACTGATTCTTTCGAAACCCCCCAAAATTACCACATATAGTATTAAAGGGCGACCTAAAATTTATAATTGACACTGGTGCCACGCACTCAATCATCAATCCGGGGTTATTAAACCCCAAATGGAAGGTTGATGTACCACCAGTAAACCTCAAAACATTGCAAAACAATGTGAAAAAACACGGTATATAAAGTGCCATTGTTTTCTGAACTAGGGAATCCACAAGACTGGATTTACTTAATCGAATGTAAATTCCATAACACATATGATGGCCTCGCTGTCGGACCATCAACATATACGGTTCGACATACCGGGTAGGGCGGATCTGCGCAAAGGCGCTCTTAATCCTAAACGAACGGACTGGAAGGATTTCCAGTCCCTCGTCAGCCGAAAGGCTGGGCTCCTAATGACCGACATCGGGTCAGTCGATGATATTGAGCTAGCAGCCAACCTTGTAGAGGATACACTGATCTCATCCTTTCGGGAGAGCACGACCATACGCAACTTCAGCTCCAGTCGTAGAACTCCATGGTGGAACGACACGCTCGAACTGAAACGGCGACAGGTCAGAAGGTTATTCAACAAGGCAAAGAAGACTAAGAATTGGCAGGAGTACAAATGTGCTCTTACTGATTACAACAGATCCTTACGCAAATCCAAAAGGGATACATGGAGGAGCTTTTGCAGTGGCATAGCAAACCTCCCTGATGTGGCAAGGCTTCATAGGGTAATGGCCAAAGGACACTCCAATGGAGTGGGCCTAGTGGAGAGAACAGATGGTACCTTCACTACCAATCGTAGGGAAGCTCTGGAAACCCTGCTACAAGTTCATTTCCCAGGCTCTACTATTGTGACGGGCAATGAACACGCGGAGATCGAAGCGGCAATCCCACGAACTGGACGAGCCACGGGATTGGCCGGTAGAATTTTCGACAAGGATAGGGTTCGCTGGGCAGTTGGCTCCTTTAGCCCTTATAAGTCACCAGGTGGTGCCGGGATTTTCCCGGTATTACTACAGGAAAGTCTTAATATTATAATGGACCCGCTAATTGGTCTGTTTAAGGCTAGCTTCACCTGGGGTCATATTCCGACCGCGTGGAGAGCGGTCAGAGTGGTGTTTATCCCCAAATCTGGCAACAAGCCGCTAGAGAAGCCGAAGTCCTATAGGCCTATTAGCCTCACATCATTTCTGCTTAAAACTGTTGAGCGGCTACTGGACCTGCACATCCGGGACGAGCTGAGAATCCCCGCGCCATTGCACGGAACGCAGTTCGCCTATCAGAAGGGTAGGTCGACGGAAGTAGCCTTGCACCATCTGGTTGCGCAAATAGAGAAGGCACATAACAACAAGGATATTGCACTATGTGCTTTTCTTGACGTGGAGGGTGCTTTGACAACACAAGTTACGACTCTATCAAGGATGCTTTGTCGCAAAAGCGGATAGATGATTATACCATTAATTGGATCGGCGCCATGCTGAGACAACGGAGAATTACCGCCTCTTGGGATGACGCTAGCGTCAGCCTTAGTGCTGTTAAAGGTTGTCCACAGGGTGGGGTACTTTCTCCCCTGCTATGGTGCCTTGTGTTTGATGACCTGCTCGTCAGACTTGAGGAATACGGCCTGCGGGCCATTGGTTATGCGGACGACCTGGCCATCATTGTGACCGGAAAATTCGAGAGAACAATCACTGAGGTGATGCAGGGTGCTCTCGACAAGGTTCTCAAATGGTGCCATGAAAGGGGGCTGAACATCAACCCCCAAAAAGCGGTCGTGGTCCCGTTCACGAGAAGATATAAGCACAGATTGGGTAGACTGTCAGTGAATGGGACGGAAATCGAGAACTCCAATGAAGTCAAGTACCTGGGAATTGTGCTGGATAAACGGCTAAATTGGAACTCGCACTTGGATGCGACCCTGAAGAAGGCACTTAGGGCCTTCTGGGCCTGTAAGAGCTTCTTTGGGAAGACCTGGGGCTTTGGCCCTAGCATGATTAAGTGGCTTTATTTCATGATGATTAGACCGATAATCACCTATGGATCCCTGGTATGGTGGCCAAAGATCCAGCAGGTGTCGGCGATTCAAAAGTGCTGAAGGCTACAGAGAATGGTCTGTGTAGCTCTGACGGGGGTGATGCGCACATGTCCAACAGCGGCACTTGAAACTATTTTGGGCATCTTGCCATTACACATCCATATAAGGAAGGTCGCAATATCGAGTCTCCTTAGGATCCAACAAACATCCGGACTGGCAGATGGGGTCAACGGACACGCTGGTCTGATGAAATTAGCTCCTAGTCTATCGGTCTGCACAAGGGCGGACATTAAGACTACGGAACTGAGCTTTAACAGAAGGTTTAGCACGATCCTCCCAAATGGGGGATCTTGGGACAGTGGAAATCCCTGTGATGGTAACCAAATCGGAGCACGGGGTGGGTGCTGGGGTATTTGGACCAAACACGCGAATCTCGATAGCCATGGGAAGAACACCAAGTGTATTCCAGGCCGAGATCCACGCCATCGATGTGTGCTGTAGCAACATTCTTAACAAGGGAATGATAGGAAACAGCATTGCGATATTCACTGATAGCCAAGCGGCCATTAAGGCACTCTCTTCCTGGAAATTGTCCTCGAAGTTGGTGGCGGAATGCCGGGGAAGGCTACAGGAGCTGGGCTTAAGAAACAGAGTGACACTCTGTTGGGCTGGAGCAAATGCCCAAATGGTGGGCCCCGAGCCCTTTTGTGGGTTAAGCTGGGCCACTACCCAATCCCTATTGGGGGAATGGGCTCTCAGCGAGCACAGAAAATACTGGGTATCGCTACCGGGAATGCGTCAGGCGAAGGAATTTATATTTCCCGGGAGTACACTGGAGACAAAGGGTCTCAACAGACGAGAATTACGGCTGTTGGTGGCTTATTTGACGGGCCACCATACGGTCAAGTACCACCTCTTTCGGATGGGTCTGGCAGAGGACCAGGAATGTAGACTATGCCGTAAAGAGGACGAAACTACAAAGCACCTATTGTGTGACTGCCCCGCGCTGGCATGGGCCAGAAGGAGACACTTGGGGCACGGTACGATGGGCGCGTCCCGAGTCGGTGTAATACCGGCAAAATACCTTCTTGGGTTTCTCTGGGAAGCAGAGGGTCTTTTGGCCAACTAAAGGGGGGTGGGTACAATAGACCTGGTTTGGTCGCGGTACCGTCTCCGTTGGGAGAAATCTCCCCGCTCTCTCTCGGAAAAAAAGGATAGAAAAAAATACATATGATGGTATAATTGGGAATGACATCTTACGTAAATACAAAGCAGTAACAGACTATAACCAAAATATTTTAAAAATAAATAACCAGATAATTCCCTTGAAATTTCCGAGTAATCATACAGTTAAAATTGTCACTAATGTAGAATGCGGATTGGTACACATTACAGATTTCCGTTCTTCCAGCGGCAAAACAATTCTTAGAGAGGGAATATATAATTCAGAAAATTTTAAAGTCCAAATAGAAACCAATCTTGAATGTCCCGAAATAATTTACATTAAACCTGAAAATGCGTGGCCAGTAACAATGGAAAACTACTTTCTTTCAAATGAACCAATAACAAGTGATAATCACAGTGATTTACTATTACGGGACCAAATTAGAATAGATCATTTGAACTCTGAAGAAAAAACGAAATTTTCGCGATTAATAAACAAATACTCCCAATTGTTCTATCAGACAAATTCTAACCTAACTTTCACTAACGCTATTAAGCACCATATTAATACTGTTGACGACATTCCAATATATTCCAAAACTTACCGCTACCCGTACATACACAGGGAAGAAGTGAGCCGACAAATCCGTGAAATGCTAGAAAACGGGATAATTAGACCGTCAAATTCACCGTATTCAGCTCCAATTTGGATAGTCCCTAAAAAGGACGATGCAAGTGGACAAAAAAATGGAGGCTTGTGGTACACTATCGTAAGCTTAATGAAAAGACTGTGGACGATAGATACCCCATCCCAAACATAGATGAGATCTTGGATAAACTTGGTAGAAGTCTATATTTTACTACACTTGATCTCGCTAAGGGATTTCACCAGGTCGAAATTGCAGATAGCGACATCCATAAAACTGCGTTTTCAGTTGAAGGAGGGCACTACGAATTCCTTCGTATGCCATTTGGCTTGAAAACCGCACCCGCCACTTTTCAACGCCTAATGAATAACATCCTGACCGATTTGCTAAATAAAGTGTGCTTAGTATACTTAGACGACATTATCGTCTTCTCAACCTCTCTTGACGAACATTTAAATTCATTAAGTTTAGTAATGGATCGACTAAAAATTGCAAACTTGAAGATACAAATCGACAAGTGCGAATTTCTAAAACGCGAGACAGAATTTCTTGGCCACATTGTGACCCAAAATGGTATTAGACCAAATCCAAAAAAGGTGGAATGCATATTAAAATACCCGATCCCCCAAAGCCCAAAACAAATTAAACAATTTTTAGGACTTAGTGGGTACTACAGAAAATTTATTAAAGATTACTCCAGAATAGCAAAACCTATGACGAACTATTTAAAGAAGGACGCTAAAATTGACTTACATAACACTGAATATCAGAAAAGTTTCGAAACCTTAAAAACTCTACTTGTGAATAACCCCATACTAGCATACCCAAATTTATCTAAGCCCTTTGTTTTGAATACCGATGCAAGCAATTTCGCATTAGGGGCGGTCTTATCACAAGAAGACCGTGCAATATGCTACGCAAGCAGGACTCTAAACGAACATGAACTTAATTATAGTACGATAGAGAAAGAGCTTCTTGCTATAGTATGGGCGGTAAAATACATTCGACCATACTTATTCGGTAGAAAATTCTCTATCCACACTGACCACCAACCACTACAATGGCTATTCTCGATCAAAGAACCAAATTCACGACTCGTTAGATGGAGACTTAAATTAGAAGAATTTGACTTTACTATAAAATATAAAAAGGGTGCGAATAATGGAAACGCTGACGCGCTCTCCCGCATCAAACTACAAGTTAACTTTTTCGAGCAATTCATGACTAGCACTATTACAGAGAAAAATGGCCCTATAAATATGTACAGAAACCAAATAATAATTCGAAAGGTGGGGTCAGGATCTCTAAAGATAAGGAACCAAAAAAATTTCAATAACATCAGGAAACTTATTACCGCAAAAAACTTCGACGAAGCCACAATGTTGTTGATAATTAAGAATCACTTTGATCCCAAAAAGCTGAACGCTGTCTTTATCGAAGACACTGAAACTTATGAAATATTCGAAAAAACAATTTCAATATACTTCGGACAAAGTAATGAATTTAAGATTATTAAATGTAACAACATCCTTACGGATATTCTTGACGAAAACGAACTGGTAGAACATATCAGGAAATAAAATATAGCATTTATCACCCCAAACTTATAAAACGTATAACACAATTTATTAATAACTGTGACGTCTGTAATAGGGAAAAATATGAAAGGAATCCCATACGACCAAAACTCCAAATCACCGAGACACCAAGTGGACCTGGACAAATTGTACATATTGATGTTTTTTATAGCTTGAGAAATACCTTATTCCTGACTTTTATAGATAAATTTAGCAAATTTGCACAAGCAATAAAGAAAGAAAACCAAACATGGATAGAATTTAAGAGAGCGGTTACTCAGTATCTGAGCATAGTGGGTAGTATAAAAAAAATTGTTGCAGACAACGGGTTTTAAAGCCCTACCTCTAAAGGATTTCCTCAAAGAAAGAAATATAGAGATCCACTTTACATCGAATAATAATCATTCATCTAATTCAGACGTTGAACGCCTGCATAACACAATTAACGAACATATTAGAATCCTCAGACACGATCCTGACAAAGAGATCGATACCGTTGAAGAGAAATTAAACAAGATAATAACGTTTTACAATAACACCATTCATTCCACGACCGGGTGCAGTCCCTCAGATTTTATAAAAGGAAAGATAACGCAAGATAACTATCCATTGATAAAAGATAAAATCCAAAACACAAAACGTAGGACGATAGAAAAAATTAATCAAAACCGCGAAGACTGTGAACTTCGTACCGGGGACGTTTACATAAAACAAGATAGGGGCGGGAAAATCACTCAAAATTCCGTAAAGTTAATGTCACAGAGTTCGACGACAATCATGTTATCACAAAAAATGGGCATATATATTATAAATCTCATTTAAAAAGGAAAAGGGCACTGCAGTAACCTCCCTGTTATTTACAGATTCATGATGATGAAGCCACTAATTATTCTACTTCTAATAAGGACCGTTAAGCCACAAGTTCTGGACGTACAAGACTTGAGCAATAATCACGGATACCTACCCATAAAAATCAGAGACGTGAACATAGTAGACTACTATATAAAGGTTATCCATGTAATCAACACTACCAAATACATAGACACGGCAAACACGATAAACGACAATATACAAAAATTAGGAAATACAAATTCTAACGTTACCCCTTTACTAGAAAGTATTGGGAAAAGTATGGACCTTTGTAGGACAAAGATTTCTAACCTCATACCTAAATTCAGACAGAAACGTGGTCTTATTAACATAATAGGAAAAGGACTAAAATATGTTACAGGGACAATGGACAGCGATGACGAACAAAACATATTAAACCACTTTTCCAGAATAGACAAATTTAATAACGAGACATCAACAGAAATAGACCAATTGACTTACTTAAGTACGACATTATCGAACAAAGTCTCTAATATAACTTCACAGATTAATAACCAACATCATATTATACAGACATATATTCACCACTTTAAAAAATACATAGGAAATTAAATCCTCAACCTAGAAGACGAAACCACATTCCTATAAAACATATTCAGAATTAATAACGATTTGAACTTACTGACAAACCATGTAGACGAAATAGGACACGTTATATTTAACTCTAGACTAGGAGTAATACCATCCGACATATTGACAAAAGAGGAATACGAGCTCATGGATAATATAGAATCTTACATCCATACCAATATTTCCGTAAAATACAGACATAATTTAGTTATACTTACTCTACAAATTCCTAGATTCTTAAACGAGACATTTGCTGAAGTTTTAATTGAACCAATTCCAAATAAATTTAACAGATCACTAGCCTTAAAAGATAATACTTTTCTAATACATAATAATGAAACCTATAATAGCGACACTTTTGATTATAAGAAACTACGTAAAATAAAGGATAACTGCATCCAAAATATTGTAAACAACAAAGAACCAAATTGTAACATGAATATGTCAATTATGGAAGAGGAAAGAGAAATATATCCTGGATTGCTAATATTTAAGAATTTTAAAAGCAAAATCGAAACTAATTGTAACACCACTGTAAACTTTGGCAAAATTAAAACATTCTTAATTAAATTCGAAAACTGCAATGTAAAAACAGAACACAGATCCTATGAAAATTATAAAATTAATGTTAAAGAAATGTTTGTTATAGAAAGGTTCATGTTAAAAATTAAAGAAAATAATGAATCCCTTCCAAACTTACACTTAGATCCACTAAAATTTAACGACACAATAACACGGATAAACAGAAAACTATTAAGTAATCATATACTAAATATCTGTAGTAATGTAAGTGCCTTGGTTGTCATTGTATCTATTATTATCCTAATCTACATAAGAATGAACAAGAGAATTTACATATTATCTTCGTCGGAGCCTCGAACTAACGGTGGGGGAGTTACAGGCACACCAATGTTCACAATATAAAAACATACAAATATTGACATACATATGTATGTTTGTATTACTTCCAAGATTTACAAGATCGTTGTCATATCGGCGCGTGCAACACTTCCGCCACAATCCAAATAATTCTTTGGAATTATTTGCGAACACTAAACAAAGAAATAACAAATCAGGTCAATCGACCGACAAGTTCACAGAACTGTATCAGGCTACTGAAAGTTCCCCATAATTTTGCCTAAATAAATTGCTGAGATCTCTCTTTTTCATTCTTCAATCAATACTTTATAATTACTATAAATAATAAGTATCAAAAAGATAGTTGTCAGTTGTATCTTATACTTAGTTGTCTTGCTGTGCATTAACACAGCAGACAAAACAATAAAATCGATTTAAAAAGATAAACAGTGTGTTTTTTTATTTAATAAAATTAACATTCATCTAATTTTTAGACTCGAGAAAGCTTAATGCGGCTACCGTTAGGGATGCATACCCCTTGCCCCATATTGAAGGTATTCTGAGTCGTTTGCCTAAGGCGGAATATATTTCATCACTGGACTTACGTCGTGCTTTTTGGCAAATACCTTTTTCAATAAAATCTCGAGATTAAACTTGTTTTACTGTTCCTAATCGTCCTCTATACCGTTTTTGTGTAATGCCTTTTGGTTTAACCAATGCGCCCCAAGCTCTTTGCAGATTGATGGACATTGTAATCCCTAGCCATTTAAAACAAGAAGTATTTGTCTACCTTACACTCTGCGTTAAAATCTTCCGATTCTTCCTCCATTTCATCCATATGTAGGGTTGGAATGGCGTCCTCCTTGAATTTCTTTTTCCCAACATATGAACTTGAAAAATCATTTTCGCATATAAAAAGATTTTTATTAAAATCCTTCTCAGGAATTCGACATTTCTCCCGCCAAATTTGACCTAGTATCATGTCCGAGGAAGGAAATTTAAACATTTTTAAACCCTTGAAATTCCTTTTCGATTTTTGGCATTTTTTTATGCAACATTTTCTGCCCGATAACAAATTATTTTTGTTTTTTGTACTCGCACTCATAGCTTTAGTACAGAATGTTTTTATTTATTGCGCTATTTTTTATTCGTAATTTTTTTAGTCACTTTTTTATAATTTCTCGACACACAGTGCGTAATATTTCACTGCAGCTTTGAAACTAAAATATTTTATAAAGCACATTCAAGTAAAAAAAAAAATCAAAAACCTGTTTTTAGCAAAAAAATAACAAAAAACACACACACTGCACATTTTGGATGGTAAGAACAGCAAACATGTGAGAACAAAACCAACAACAAATTGCCTTTGCAAAATTTGTGAGCGAAATTATATGAGAGCGGGGCGTAATAATAAACCCCGCCATAAGAAATTTTGCTTCTACATGATGCGCATTCTATATGATTTATATTCTTTGGTTATACTTAACCTAGACACACGTGTCCGACGGGCGTGATCCCCGTTCATAGGCTGCCAGTACCCAGGATTGTAAATTATTTTGTATACTAATACCACCCCATGACGATTGTCATGTTAAATTAGATGGTCATCCTATATTGGCAACCTCACACAATACCACGCCGCCAAAAGAATCTACAAAAAAAAAAAAAAAAAACAGTTTTTATTTTTCCATATCCCAAACTTTTACTATAACGTTGAGCTATCCTCGTTACTTTACTACTTTGCCTTTGTTTTTTCCCATTCATCTATCAACTTGGTTTAAATTCATTCACTCTTATTTAATGTGTAAAATTGTTCCTTATTTTATTTGTTTTTCTTTGTCTGTTTTTGCCCCCTCTCTTGGTAAGTCGATTTTTCTGGTACTCACTTACTCGAGTAAGCTGAGCTTTCTCCTAAAAGAGTTGTAAAGTAAGCCCAGAGATCAACATATCAATAATTAAATACCTACGTATTAAGTTAAAGGATTTTAAATGGTTTGACCGAAAAAAATATTTCACGGCGCTATCAACTGCGCCGGATTCTAATGATTAATATCTTCTGAAAAATAACACAACATAATTTTCTCAATAAGGATTATTACACATTTATTTATTTCACTTAATGAATTTATTTTACTTAAAGAATTTAATTTACTTAAAGAATTTAATTTACTTAAAGAATTTAATTTAATTGAAGACAACAAACTACGCACGTCCGACGTATAACCAAGACTGACTATTTTTCCCTCATGCTTCTTGGCTCTTCGGTTCCTCCATCACGTTACCACAACATGCGCCAATATGCAGACGCTGATCCAGCAAAATAGTTTTCCCAAGAATTAAGTTCGAGTAAGCATTAAGTGAAATAAGACCGGATACGCGTGTAAAAATTAATCGATTGTGGGTAAATTATAAACTGCTGATCATGCCGAATTAATTTGGTTGGCATTGGCAGCGGTGCCGTTAACTCCTCCCTCTTTAAGTATCTGCGTCCCGCAGATCACATTTTTTGATTGGGAGGTAGGATCGGCTGTTTGTGGATATTTGACTGTTGGCAGGTTAATTCTTCTAGTTATCTTATGCCACAAGACTCCAACGCAAATTCCCATCGCAATCGCGATACCCATATGTGTTCCAAGTGACAAGTTTAATTTCAAACTAAGATATTCAAGTTTATCCACGTTGTGCAAACTTATATTGTGAACTTGATCGATGTCCACTAGTCGTTTCTCATCAGCCACGCTGGTTAGGACAGGAGGCAGTGGTTATATACTCGAAACAGATGTGCTGGAGAATGTTTCGTTGTTGATCAATATGCTTTCATTATATAGCTGTATCAGGTAAGTTCCATTGAGCGTTTCTGTATGCCCCCGGGTTGTAAGGACACCTTCAAAATTTGTTAAGAAGATAATATCGGTTGTTAACATTTCTATTTCATGCGTCCTGATCATCTTATAGCGGCAGTTCGCAATTCCTCTCTTGAGCAGGCGTGGTATACACGTTTCCTCAGCCAGCTCGATTAGAGATGTTTGTTTGCAGACTGTCACTTTGTTGATGCTTAGGCAGGGGTTTTTCACACCAAACGTTTCGTTTTGACTTATGAGTATTTCATTAAATGGAAGTTCAATTTGTCTACCGCTTCTTATTGTTGCCCTCGTGATGAGTCGATGATAAAAGTCTTTCTTCAGCTTTGGAATGGAAAGAACATATAGCAATAGTGACCCATTTGTGTATATGGATGGGTTTCCGTATTCAATAGCTTCAATGACGTTAGCGTAGGGAAGTGTTTCCATTTCTGAAATAGTGTTCTCGACTTCGGCTCTATTTAATAGATTTGTGTTGATGATTCCGCTTTTAGCTAGTTGACAAGCCCTTACTATTTCACTAATAGTATCCTTCAGAATGAGAACTTGATTCATAGTGTTCATCCCAAATCTCTCGGCCTCTTTTCCGTTGCTGATTTCGTTCATTTTAGTAATAAGTTCATTCGTTTTGTGAACGACTTCATTAGTGGTATTCAAGAGTTGAGTGTTTATCTTGTACTGCTCATTGTTGTTGTTAACTATTGCGTTTTGACTTTTTAAAATTGAATTCCAATCTGCGGCATCTGGATTGCCAGCGACCCACTTCCATGCGGAGCCTATCCAGTCAATTGATCTTCGTGTTCTGCCACGTGTGGTTCCCAACTCGATGAGTCTCTCTTGTACTTGTGTCAGATGGTAAACAATTATCTCTTTAGTCTTGCCGGGCGGCATGTGTTTGTGGATCAGCGCCGTCATATTATCCGCCATTGTTGCGTAGTCGTCCAGGTTGATGACGTGAACCAGTTTAAAATTGCCATTAATAGTCCAAGCATTGCCAGCTCTCACAGTAACAATAGGGGCGTCATAACGAAAAATTTGTTCAGCGTGTAGAGTGGAAATGTAAGCCATAAGAAGAATGCTTGGTTTGGTTATCATTTTTCTGAAAAATACTTGTTATTGTTAAAGTTAATGGTTAGTGCAATTCTGGCAAAGCCGTTTTTTTTCTTATATATGTATATATTTCTAATAAATTTTTGTATATGTAAAAATTTCTTCTCTTTTTTTTTTGATTTTTTTCTAATTTTTCAGATTTATATTTATTTCTATATATGTATTTATTTTTATAGTGGTAATGAGCGCTACCGTTAGGGAGTCGAACCCCAGTGCCTAAGACACTCACCAAATTTTTTCAGGGCGCTTTATATATGTTTTTTTTGGCGGCATGAAATAACCCCCCAAAATATAACGCCCCAAAAAAAATATGAAATAACCCCCCAAAGTGTGGGGCGTTATTTCATATGCAATAAAACCCCAATTTCAAAAATGAAATAAACCCCCAATGAAATGAAATAACTCCCAAAATCAAAATGAAATAAGTCCCCAATATTTAGGGACTTATTTCATATGAAATAGTTCCCCAATTCCAGAAATGAAATAAGACCCCAATATAATACATATTGTTCAGTTTTGGTTGGGCGCAAAGACTTTTTCCTCTATGGTATAACAAACACCGGCTTCGCTAACTAAAGCTTTTCTGCATAGCCGGCCTTCGGCCGGGCGCAAGGATTTTCTCCTCTATAGTATTCCAAACACCGGCTTCGCTAACTAAAGCTTTAATGCATAGCCGGCCTTCGGCCGGGCGCAAGGATTTTCTCCTCTATAGTATTCCAAACACCGGCTTCGCTTACTAAAGCTTTTCTGCATAGCCGGCCTTCGGCCGGTCGCAAGGATTTTCTCCTCTATAGTATTCCAAACACCGGCTTCGCTAAATAAAGCTTTTCTGCATAGCCGGCCTTCGGCCGGGCGCAAGGATTTTTCCCCTATATTGTATTCCAAACACCGGCTTCGCTAACTAAAGCTTTTCTGCTAACCCGGTCTTCGGTCGGGCACAAGGCATTAGTTAGCGAAGCCGGTGTTTGGAATACTATAGAGGAGAAAATCCTTGCGCCCGGCCGAAGGCCGGCTATGCAGAAAAGCTTTAGTTAGCGAAGCCGGTGTTTGAAATACCATAGAGGATAAAATCATTGCGACCGGCCGAAGGCCGGCTATGCAGAAAAGCTTAAATTAGCGATTCGGGATTTTCGAATTCGAAATTATAAAGTTCGGGACTTAGAGATTCCGATTTCTGAAATTCAGGACTTAAAAATAATCCCAATTTTTTTAGGATTCTGAAATTATAGTTTTTGATACTTAGTCCCTTTTTTATGTTTGGTAAACGTATGCAGTGAATATAACAAAACACAATTTGTCATCATTATGACTTTTAAAATATGTAATTTAAAAATTAAATAAGTCCCCAAAATATTTTTAGGGACTTATTTCATTTCAGATTTTTGGGGAGTTATTTCATATGAAATAATCCCCCAATTGAAAAAATGAAATAACACCAAAAAAAAAAGAAAAAACCCCCCAAAAATCGTTTTTGTTGTTCTCTGTACAAATTTTTGGGGGGTTATTTCATATTTTTTTTGGGGCGTTATATTTTGGGGGGTTATTTCATGCCGCCGTTTTTTTTATTATTAATTGCATTAAAAAATTTTTTTTTTTTTTTTTTTTTTTTTTTTTTTTTTTTTTTTTTTTTTTTAAATTCTGTGAAAAAATAGAAGTTTTGATTATTTGTGAAACTTGTTATAAATTTTTTATGTGAGCCTTATGAATCCTTCTACCACTTACCGTGCGTATTGTAACTCTGTTATCCTTTTCTACAGTCTCTTTCCTAAAAACTGGCTTGTTCTTGGCTTTTCCGTTCTTAATCTTAACAAATATAGTATCGCCCCTCCTATATTTCTTTGGAGAGGTGCGCTTTCTATTCATGCGCTTATTTCTTTCCTTAGCATTTTTCTTATTAGTTCCCTAAGGTCCTTGTTAGTTTTAGAGCGGGCTTCAAGCAGTTTATTAATATCGGACGTTATTACCCTGTTAAAGAATATATCACTAGGTCTTTTTCCCGTGACGGAGTGAATAGTATTATTATATCTATCCACAGCTACATACATTAATTCTTGCACACTGAGCTCTTCCTTTTCTGCCCTTAAGCCTAGTACTCTGTTCAACATTTCACGTGAAATGCTGTCAAAACTCATATGAAAAAAACTTGTGCAGAATTTCTATGAAAAAATGTTGATAGAGTTGTACTCTGTTTAATTTGTGAAAAAGTTGCGAAATGTTTTTAGCAACATTTTTTTTACAACTGCGAAATAATATAAGCTGCACTTATTTCACGTGGAATTTTAAGCAAATGAAAATAGTTTAAACTTAATATTAAAATGAGAACTGCAAAACATAAATAACACAACCGGTAAAAGGTTTTCATCAATATTTAATTTTATTTTTACTTAATATTTTACTTAAAAAATACTTTTTTGTAAAATACATGTGGGTTTTGTTTACATATGCAAAACAATGTCGCATACTTTGAATGATTAAAAACGTCAAATTGTACAAACTCTCGAGATAGGTAACATTGATACATGTCAAATTTTTCGCATGAAATAATAGATGTTGCTGAACATTTTTCACAAATTGGAACAGAGTACTAGGCTTTAGGCATCTGTAAAATTCTATAAGTGTTGAATGGACACGTTCTACTTGTCCATTTACTTCGCTTTGTTGCGATGGAGTCAAGTAAATTTTTATCCCTAGTCTTTCAATGAAATCTTTTACTAAGGGGCTAAGGAAACTACTCTCGTTGTCGGTTACTAACATTTTTGGGGCCGTAAAATAATGAAGGATTTTTACTAATTTTTCTCTAATGTTTAATACAGACCTATCACTTATATGGAACAGCTTAACGAACTTAGAGAACTTATCCAGCACAGACAGGAATTTTTGATTTTGTATTTCCATTACATCCATATGTAGTATTTCGCACGGCATGGTTGGTGTAGGAGTGTCTTGCAATAAAGGTTTTGTTGGATTTCTGTCGTACTTATTGCTGTTACATATATCGCAACGCTCGACGAATTTTCTAATGTTAGCGTACATACGTGGGAAATAGTATTCATCTAAAATCTGTTTTCTATTTTCTCTTGCATTCCTGTGCGCTCTATGGTGCTCCTTCTGGATAATTTCGAATTGAATATTTTCTGATCTTACATCTTTGACTTCTTTTTGCGCGATTCTAATTTTATATCTTGAGAAATGCTGTAAATACAAATCTTGTAAAATCGCTAAGAAATTTTCTGGAGCTTTAATGCCACTTATAACATTTGGATTCAGTATCTTCTTTAGCATATCCGAAAGTTTCTCTGCATCCCAGTCAGGCGAGGAGACATAGTGGCGCATGAAGTGCGCATGTGGTATTTCACTGGACTGTAATTCAGGACCTATTCTGATGATTATCTGGTTTTTGAAAACATTAATAGGTGCCTCCACATGAGGAATTAAGTCTGATGCATCTTGGAGTGCACTGTGGATAGTTGAGCCAGTTGATTCCATGTCATCATCCCTAGTTTCTGATGCTGTTCTTGTTACTTGTGAATCTCCTTCGCTGGCGGTATCTGTGGAAACATCACTGATGTGGTTAACGCTAGTTTTCAATCTAGAGAGTGCATCTGCAACGACGTTTGATCTACCGGGTTTGTAGATCAGCTCGTGATTGTACTCCTCTATACGAGCCTTCCATCGCTTTAATTTTGCATTGAAGTTCCGGTTACCTAACGCGTAGGTAAGGGGCTGATGGTCGGTGTATATTCTAATCTTTTTTGCTCCATATAGGTAATTCCTTAAGTTGTCTAGCGCCCACACGATAGCCAGCATCTCTTTTTCATTAGTTGCGTAGCCTTCTTCAGTTTTGTTTAATGATCGGGATATATAAGCGATTGGCTTATCCTTGCCAAACTCACCTTGGGAAAGAACAGCGCCAATGGCGTAGTTAGATGCGTCAGTTGTGAGGTTAAATGGCTTGTCAAAATCTGGGAAAGCAAGGACCTCCGCTGTAGTCAGGAGACTCTTCAATTTTTTAAATTCTATTAGTGTATCTTCTTCTAAATTTATTGGAACCTTTTTGTAATGATTGGCTTTTACCTGGTCATTCTCACCTCTTGTCAAATTAGTTAGTGGTTTTGCTACTTTCGCGTAGTCTCTTATAAAGCGCCTATAATATGAAGTCATCTCTAAAAATCCCTTGAGTTCTTTAAGGTTATTGGGGGGAAGCAAGTTTTCAATTGCAGTCACTTTTTTGGGATCTGGTCTAATTCCATTTTCACTCACAATATATCCTAAAAACTCTACTTCTGTTTGCATAAAATGGGTTTTCTCAATATTGACCTTTAAGTTTGCGTTTCTTAATTTTTCAAAAATTGTCTCTACATTAGAAAGGAGTTCCTCTTCGCTACGACCGAACACGATTATGTCATCAATGTAGACATAACACTTTTTCCCTATGTATTCCTTCAGCACATCATCAATCATTCGCTGAAAAATTGCTGGTGCGTTCCTCAATCCGAAGGGTAGATGAAGAAACTCGAACTTCCCATTCATAGTTGAGAACGCCGTCTTCGGAATATCTGAAGCTTTCATTGGAATTTGGTGGAAACCTGAGGTTAAATCGATCGTAGTGAAGAATTTGGCATTACCCAAGCTTGCTAGAGTGGCGTTAATATCCGGGATAGGATATGTATCAGGAATTGTAACAGCATTTAGCCGTTTGTAGTCGACCACTAATCTATATTGTTTCTCGCCGTTTGGTTTTGGCTTTTTTGAAACAATCCAAATCGGGGAATTGTAAGGGCTTTTGGAAGGACGTGTTATCCCTTCAGATAACAATTCCGCGATTTGTTTATCGACTTCTTCTGTCATTGCAGCTGGGTATGGATAGCTTTTTGAATAAATAGGATCTGATGTTGTTGTCCTTATCTCTGCACGAACATTCGTGGAGATTGCTTGATTGCCATCCAGTGGCCCAAATAATGGTTTGAATCTTCTAATTATTTTGTTAATTTTTTCTCTAGTTTGGTCCGGAATAGACTCACTCAAAACATAATTTAAGCTATTTGATTTTTTTGCCGCAAGGGGTATTTCAATGATGTCCCTTATCACTAGCATATTCATTTTCCTATCAACTATAGCTCCAAGCTCTTTGAGGGTATCATCTCCTATAATACCATCAAAGGTACTTAGACCAGGTAATAAATAAAATGTTATTAGGTCAAATATTCCATACCTTGCAAAAAAATTTCCCACTATCTTCCTAGTTATTTCGATTTTTCCACCTGCGGTTTTAACAATGACTGAGTTTGATAAGGGTATACTTCCGGCAGATAGTTTTAGACTGCAAAAATTTTTGTTCGAGCCGGTATCGATCAAAAATTCAAGTCGGGTGTTGTTACTTGTAATATATTCTATGTAAGGTAGGCTGGATGCCCCTCCTCCATAAAATTTTGTTCCCTTGCTGCAGAATCGAAGTCACCTATTGTTAATTCTTCATGTGGAATGAATTCTTCGTCCTGCACCTCTGTGTTTAAATGGAAAACACGCGGCTGTTTATCCGTCCTAAAAATTTCGCTTCCTCTTCTTTTTTCCGCGTTATTGGGGCGGTTCGCGTAGTGTGTTTTTCGCGTTTGGGTCGAATGATCCGTCTCCATCGGCTCTTGCTTAACATATTGAAATCTTGGATGTGGGGCCGGTCTGTTATTAGTATTTGAGTGCCCATGATGATGGTAATTATACCGAGCATTATTCGAAAAATTGAAATGAGGCCTAGGAGGTCTTGGAAGTGATTTTACGACAGGAACTGCAGCCGGTGGGTTGTTCGTACGTAGTTGCGACTTTGAGTGTAGTATATTATTCCTCATCGTTAAGTTCTGGAGTTCCAGGCAAGCCGAATATGCTTCTGGCAAAGTTCTTGGTCGTTGTATAATGACCATTCTAGATAAGTCTGGATTTAGCCCACGGATGAATATGTCTAATGCCCTATTCCTATGTGTAGTAACCAATGCATCAATTGTTTCCTCGCTATAAGTCTCCGTTTTTAGTTTATTTATTATAAGCGATAATTGGTGGTTCACAGTCGAATAAAATTCGTCAACCTTCGATGACCCCTGCGACAGTTGGTTCAGTTGGTGTTCGAGGGTTTGTACATCCCTCTTATCGGCATAGTGGAGGGATAATACCTTTTTTACTTCTTTCCAGTCATTGTCAAAAATATTGTACGATACTAAGGCTGCGTCAGCCTCGCCGACTATTTTCTGGCGTATACTTTGTAAGATAGACCTATAAATAGGCTTGTGTCTAACTATTTCGAAGTCCTTCAGGACCATTTCTACCGCATGAACCCAAGACACGTAATTTAGTGGGTTCCCGTCAAATGTTCTTAGTTCTTTAACACTGTCCGGAAGCCTACATATCGAATTTAGTTCTTCTTCATTTCTCGGGGCCTGTAAAGCTGCAACGGCCTCTCCCTGATCTACTACAGTAGGTACTATTGAGTCTAGCCTTCTTTTCAATTCTTCTATATCCCTATTATGATGATTAAAATGACTCGTATCAGTTCTTTTTGCTGCACTGCACTTCTATTTTTTCACTTTATTATATTTTATATATGCTCTTTTTTTTATTATTACTTTTTCTGTATTCTCTATATTTTATTTAAAAATTCCTTTTATAAATTTTTTCAACTTTAGCTTTTTTCTCTCTTTCTTTTTTATATGAGTAATTGTATTCTTTATATTTTATGTTTTTTTTTATTTAAAAATTCTTTTTATAAATTTTTTCAACTTTAGCTTTTTTTTCCTCTTTTTCTTTTTTATAGGAATAATTGTATTCTTTATATTTTATGTTTTTTTCTTTTTATAGCTTTATTTTTCCATGCATAAATTTTTGCAACTTAAAAAAATGTTCCTTCCTTTTTTATAGGAATGGTTATATATTTTTTATTAACTTTTTTTTTATATTTAATAACACAAAACAAAATTTTGACACAATTTGCAAGTTCTTCTTTTCTTAATATTTTTTATATTTTTCCTGAGCGAGCCTTGGCCAACGTACGTGACGCGACCATTTAAAACCCTTTTGTCCTCACGGAAGCTCCGTATGATTCCGGTTTGGTGATCCACTTTTATGGTCGCGGATACCTACTAAGGTACGGTTTACTTCACTTTCGCCTCGGTAACCTTCTGTGATTTTCCTTTTTTTTTTTTTTATCACCAGGAATACCGGATTAGCGAAGGAGGAGTTACACCTATTGTTTTATTATTTTATTAAATATATATTTTTTATAGGTCCTGGAGTGCTCCGTAGAGATCGCAGGCACGTTATTGTTTTATTAGGAACCGAAGCTTAGCAGGGTCCCTGCTCGGGCGCCAGTTAAAGGATTTTAAATGGTTTGACCGAAAAAAATATTTCACGGCGCTATCAACTGCGCCGGATTCTAATGATTAATATCTTCTGAATAATAACACAACACAATTTTCTCAATAAGGATTATTACACATTTATTTATTTCACTTAATGAATTTATTTTACTTAAAGAATTTAATTTACTTAAAGAATTTAATTTACTTAAAGAATTTAATTTAATTGAAGACAACAAACTACGCACGTCCGACGTATAACCAAGACTGACTATTTTTCCCTCATGCTTCTTGGCTCTTCGGTTCTTCCATCACGTTACCACAACATGCGCCAATATGCAGACGCTGATCCAGCAAAATAGTTTTCCCAAGAATTAAGTTCGAGTAAGCATTAAATGAAATAAGACCGGATACGCGTGTAAAAATTAATCGATTGTGGGTAAATTATAAACTGCTGATCATGCCGAATTAATTTGGTTGGCATTGGCAGCGGTGCCGTTAACTAAAGTTTATTTATATTTCTTTTATTTTGTTTTTTTCTGCAATTAAGTATACAAGAGAAAACAAAAATTAGTAACACAATAAATTATTTGTTGAAATAAACCGTAAGAGCCTCGATGGAGAAGATCTTCCACATCAGTCAACATCGGTCATAAAGAAACAAGTAAGTGATTGTGTTTATTGTATTTGACTTATTCTTTTTTTTTTTTTTATTAAGTATAAAATACCAAAAAGCCTGAAATTATGCTGTCTCTGTTTTTTTTTTAATTTTGTAATTTTTTTTTCTCTTTACTTAATTCTTGTCAAATTTCTTTTTTTTTTTTTTTTTGTTTTATTAAAATCAGTCAATGTAAATTTCTTTTTCCATGCAGAATTTTTTTATTCCTTAGGAATGTGGCTTTTAGAAAAATCTTAAAAATTTAAACATTTTGGTTCTAAATTTTTTTTATTGCATTTTGAAAACAAAAAATGTAAATTTTTTTTTCGCCATTAAATTTTTAATAACTCCAAAATAGTAATAGATATAAAATAAATCTGTATGGTTAGTTTAAGCAGAATTTTCCGGTGCATCTTCTGATTCACCTGCTATTAAAATCGGAGAACACTTTTTCAAGTTATGGCAAAATATATAAGGCAACCCAACGATTTAGGGGGTGAAGTATGCCACGCCTTTAAAAGAAAATCCTTACGTACTAGAGAAAAACGGAAAACAGATTTGAATTAAGGGCATCAAAATCCATATAGTCCACATACTTTTATTTCTAGGGTAGAGAAAATTTTTTTTGTTGCGCAGTGTACTTTTGTTGCGCGGTGTAATTTTTTCAAAATCTGCCACTAGACTTTTTATATCATACTACACCTAAAACTATCCAAAAAACTAAAACTTTTAATTCAAAAAACACGTTTAATAAAAAGGCAAAACTGAATTTTAAGAATCTTAAGAACTAAGTACGCAGCTCGACAGACAACAATATTTTACATTATATTGTAAATTTTGAAGACTTTTAGTTACGATTTGTAGCTCTGAGACCCTTCTAAAGTCAGGAAAGTGAAGAAAATTATATGAGATTTAAATGTTTTTTTCGGTTTCTGGATGTTTATATGATATTTTTTTTTGCGGCTACACGAATAAAGGTTTAACAAAGATTATTTTTTTTGCTGAAAGGTTTGATCAAAAGTTATTTAAAAAAGAAAAAAAATTTAAAATATGTTGAATATTCATGTTGAAACAATTCGTTCAAAAGCTAAAAAAAAAACAAATTATACACTTTTTTTTTGCAAAAAACGGAAAAGAAGAGGTTTTTAAAAGTGAGTTTAGCATGTCTACGAATTATGGTTGAAACCACAATAAAATTTGGAATCTCTAATTTTAGAAACCAAAAAAAAAAGTGTGCGCAAGTTTGCGCCATTATTTTTGACGATTTTTTTAAATTTTCACATTTCTTCTATTTTTGCTCATCGGGCACTTTTTCGTCATAAACTTTTATGTATTTTGAATTATTGATTTCAACTGTTATTCACATTACTTTTAACACTTCACAATATTAGTACCTGCCTATATGTAATTATAAATTGCAAAAATTCTTAATTATCCATAATAGTTTTAAGGGAATGTCCCACAAATCCCCATAAAAGATATTTTTATATACCTGCTCTACAAAACATTATTTGTTAAAAAAATAAATATATGTATGAAAAATTTCAAAAATTGTTTCAAAAGATATTCAAAAGATACATGCACGCATACGCTTTTTAGAATCGATACTTCATCTCTCATATAAACTGCCAATTAAAAAGTGGCAAGCAAGGAGCGATGAAGACAAAGCAATTGTTAAAGAGAGGAAGATATTCATCCAAAAAAGACTTAAAGACGAGATAGGAATACTTGCAGATGTTCCAAAACCAGGATACGGTAGCACTAATGATGGCAACACATCAAGAAGATTTTTTTCGGACCCAGCAACTGCATCGAAAATCACTGGAATAAATGAAGAATTAATCAACCGCCTGAAAATAATATTGGAAGCAATAGCTAGCGGACACCGAACTAATATTGAGAAATTTGAGGAATATGCACATAAAACTGCCGAAATATATGTGTAACTTTACAACTGGCACCCAATGAGTCCTACGATGCTAGAGTTTTTTTATTCCCGGGAAAGCGGGAAATAAAAATCAAATTCCCGGCCAAAATTTATTATTTATTTCTTTACTTATTTCTCCAATGAAACTAATATTTCTTACTGACAATTACGCTTAAAATAATTATGTCTAGTATCCATTATGTAACAAATACGTAAAAAAATGTAATATTAAAATTATTTTAAGATACTTAAGAGGTTATTTTTATGTCAATAGGATCATAGAAATCAATATGGGTATATGCATTGTCAAATTCAGAGATCAAAACTTTTAATTCAAAAAACACGTTTAATAATTTTGGCCAGCTTTTCAGGCCAAATACTCCTCTGTGCGACGGTCAAAGATTGTCAAGACATTTCCAGTCCTCATCGCGCGACTAGTAATGGGTAATTCGTTCACAGGCCTAGATCCCTTAACTGTGAACATATTGTCACGATTAAGAGCACCCACCTTTCGGTTATCCGCTATTTTATTAGAAAATTCAACAGCAGGGGGTGCTGAGGATTCGTTGCCTTTACTGACATTTGAATCCTTAGTATCCCTTGCTGTGTATCCCGCATGAAGCCCTAGGATAGCACCGACAGAACCGTGGATTCGTTCGAATCTAGCAACGTTCTTTCAAAGCTTCCTCAGCATATGGCTATCCCGCCCATCGTGCAGTGAGTAGTCTTTCTTGGCTTTTTTTTAGAAAGGCTAAGGAGACTCTCACACCACTCTTGGCGTTTTCATAGCTGGTTCGGCTACCCGATGTGACTTGTTCTGTCGCATCTTGCCCAACAATGAGTTTTGATACACTCGCCAATCCGCTCTTCATCCCGAGTGTGACTATTAGTGATATGTTATTTTCTTCTGCTGCTGCATCAAAGACTAATCTTATACCGTTTTTGTTACGGTTTTTTATGGCAAAGTGCGGGATATAAAATGTATTGTAAGAACGCGTTTCCGATTCTTTTTTACATAAACGTATAGCATAACCTTTTTTATATATATTCTTCGATCTTATTACAGCATTCTGCTGCAAAAACAGGATCTCGTGCCATATTTTCCTTGATTCCTTCTAGACGTCTCAAAGGTATCAGGAAGTACTAGGTGAATTTCTTTCCGCAACAAGCCTACTTCATATCTGCCATTCACCTTTTTGGTTGTATGCTTCATAATGTCCAATGCCCTAGCCTCATCCTTAGCAATCGGTGGTTTTATACCGAAATTTATACCAAAACATTCTATGAAGAAACAACTGGAAACAAGTTTATTTAAAGCCTATAGTACACGGCATGTAAAAAGACACATGCGCATGTGGTTCTGACGTAATTTTGACGTCAATGCAAAGCCACAATAAACATTGCGTGTTGTGTGATGACGTCAAAATTACGTCAGAACCACATGCGCATGTGTCTTTTTACATGCAGTGTACTATAGGCTTAAGTCTTCCATACTTTCAGAATTCTTCACATAAGCAAGACACATCTCATGAGGGCCATTAACAGCCTGTTTTTAGAAAATAAAAATATTTGTTCGTTCGTAAAAAAAACGAACGAAAACATATTTAGGTTTTCATAAAATTAAAACACATTTCAGGTGAGTGACTGAAAAAGCTTTAATTTTTTCCACACACGTTTGGTTCTTATAAAATAAACATCTTCGTAATAAATGAACACAAATGACAAAATAAGACGATAAGCAAAAGGCATTCGTTTAAAAAAATAAATAAAATAAATAGAAAATAAAAAGGATATTTTACGAAAAGAACACTAAATTATTTACAATATTATTAAAGGTTTGTGTATCTATATATATGTATATTTATTTAGAATTGTTACATTATTGACTGATTGCTTTATGATCGCACAGCCTAAACGCCTGAAGCTAAAAACTTGAAAATTGTACCGGTGGCTGGACTCTTCCCAAAGAGATCCACTAAAACGGGATTTATGTAAAGTCGAATGTTTAGGGGGTAACAAGGGTAGATTCGGTAACCTTATATTTCCAAAACTTAGAGAGAAACAATGAAATGTAATACCTATCGCTGTCTTTAAAAAAATTAGTGGACGAGTGTCTGGTACTTTTTTGAAATTTTGCTCTTTCAGGGAGTATTTTGGTACTTTTTTGTCCTCCCCCTATCTTTTAAGCCAATAAACATAGAAATAAAAGTTATATCACATTCGAAAATTATCTAAAAAATGCAAAGCCAAATTTGGAACTTTTTCAAAATTCAAACGTTTAAGGGTAATTGGTAATTTTTTTTTTTGGTACTTTGAAGAGACTCAAAATTAAGCTGCAAGGTCCTGAGCGATTATCATCCCATAAGATAAAAAATGTTAGTAGCAGAACTATAACCTTAGGCACACAAATGTGATCATAAAAAAGGGCCGGACAAAGTAGCGAATTAAATGCTAGCGCTTAAACAAGCTAAAACCAAGAAAAATAAACATTGGCATAAAAATATGCTTACGAAAGAAGAGGAGACGTTAATAAAGAACCGGGTTAAATGCTACAAATTACATAAATATATTTTTTAAACATATATGTTTAAAAAAATAAGTGCCATCACGCACATACCTTCACCATTTCTATATGTTGATGTGTAGCAAAAAATCGTCTTCATATATTGCGTTTATTTATTGCAATTTTTGTAAACATTTTAATTCAACATTTTTAGTTTTAACATTAACTAAAATTTTTTTATAGAAGTTTCTGTTTTTTAAATTTATAATATATTTTTGTAAACCAAAGCCAGGGTTAACCTTAAACACAAAATCCTTATATGCAAAAAGCATAAATAGGTACGAAAATAAACGCATTGGCAATAACGTTATTTAACGATAGAAAAAAGCTTTATTGATGTCAAACATGAATAGACGAAAGCTTTTAAATGTTTTTTAAAAACCATATTTAAAACGTTTTCGTTTTAATACGAAAACTTCAAGTGAGAACACTTGTGTTTTACAAAACCAGGCTGTAAATACGTTATTATTTGTACGACCGTACGCGAACCAACCCAGCCTTGTTTTGACTGCAATCGGTCCAGGTCCTAATTTTGGTACTTCTATTGGTAGCGTCAAAAAGGCACGGTTGCACGTTATCGTAGCTGTGCTAGGGTAATTCAGATAAATACGAGTTATTTTGTGTATACTCATCCACATAAAACGTCTGTGTTGGCAATACTAGATTGGCTGATGTATAAACGTTTAACATTCTATATTTTGTTGCATTCTCGTCAACGCAACTTATGTGTAGTTCTATTATTTCTGTTGACACTGATGCTTTTTCAAGGTTTAACCAATATAATACTAATGTACTTTTCTTACCAACGATACCTAAATGTGGTGCTATTTGGCTGTCAAGAATAGTAGCGTTCGACCCATCATCAATAAAGGCGTAAACATTATTTTCTGTATCCTTACTAGAGATGAGCGATCCCGTGATTTTTAAAGACCATCGTGATTAGTGAACGTGATTTATAAATCATTGCTCCTTAAAACTGTGATTGTCATCACGGTTTGTCAGTTTTAAGTTCTTTTATTGCAAGTGCGTCCAAGCTATATGTACAATGGGCGAGCTTTCGCAAGAGCTTTTGTAAGTACTTTGCAAAGAGACAACAACAAATTGTAAGAGCTTTCAAAGCTGTTTACTTGCGTGTACATACATACTTGAACAAATAAATTTTGGCTTAAAAAAAATACTAATAAGATAGAATAGAGAATGAAAGGATTATTCGCCATTGAGATATCATTAATTTTTGTATGTAACAAAAAACAAAAAGAACGACTAACCAAGTACCTGTTACTTGATAAATTTGGTCACAATTGTGATTCGTGATTTTTCAGTAACAG
Source organism: Pollenia amentaria (assembly GCA_943735925.1). Classification (NCBI taxonomy): domain Eukaryota; kingdom Metazoa; phylum Arthropoda; class Insecta; order Diptera; family Polleniidae; genus Pollenia; species Pollenia amentaria. The sequence goes on along the minus strand of OX031008.1, from coordinate 37,847,946 downwards.
TGATAAAATCACAGGTCCAGAATTATCGCTTATCTTTAATCCTTTCCATATAACTTTATTGGTATGACTTGAAATAAGATTTTGTTAAAAGTGAATATTTTATTTAGATGACAGCTTATACAATTTAACTTAGGCTTTTGATTACTACTGGTTGAAGTGTTCTCTCAGTTTTGTGTATTTTCATTACGTAAACGGGTTCTATTTTGGCTTTGTAACATAAAGTGATGGGCTGGATTACATCCGTTTTCCCCACATTTCTTTTTCTTGTAGAATTCTCTAGTTCGATGGCCCTTTTTCAAACAAGAAAAGGGCACTTAAATTTATTTACCTTTTCCCAACGCTCGTCCACTGAAAGTAATCGAGCCTATCTTCGGCTTTTGTCATTATTCGCCTCATTTTTTAAATTTTACATCTAATCAACTGTTCGGGTCTGCCATACGTTTCTCCTCAAATGTCTAAAATAGCTGGCACATTAACTGAGTTCGACAAGAGTGCCTCTACAGTCTCTTTGGCATTTCCCGATATGGCTTCACGTAAGCGAATAATATTGTGAAGGTTCGAATAATCAAATGCACTTGTAGTGCTTTTATATGACTCTATAAAACTTTGCCAATGTTCTGGCTTACCTGTTAATGCTGGAAGTGGGTATATTTTCTTCTGTCGATGATCAACTGTCCTAGTCGTATTTTCGCTATTCTCTGATGAATTACGCATTGGCACGGGTTGTTGTGGAGGAGGATTCATGTTTTCCGTCCGGCGCTCATTTCTTAACTCCAACACACTGTTATTAACCTGTTGGGCGTTTGACATTATTAATTCTTGCAAAGCATGCACTTGTCTTTGAAACTCGTTTTTCATTTCTGTCAGCTTTTTATCAAATTCACGAGTCATTTTGGAAACACATGGAGCTGATATTTGTTGCTGTTTGTTTTGTCGATTTGATGAATATTGGCTATGCTGCTGGCTATGGATATGAGGCTTGTGGCTGTACTTGTGACTGCGCTGTGCATTTGTCGTAAGTGATGAAGCGGAAGAATTGCCATTCTATATTCCCCTGCGGCAATTGCGGTGCGTGCGGCTGGTTATTTGACATTTCGTTTACAAAAAACTTTCAAGCCTTGCAGGATGAATGCCTTTTGTAATTCTATGGCTTACTCTATTTGTCTTTGTTTCAGAATCTGACATAAATCTTATTTTTTTTGGCATCTAAATTGGCTCACAAATGCAACATAGAAAAAATTAATTGTGACTTTTAGATCACAATTGTTGCCTTGCGCTTTAGCGAGAATGAACTTACTTATAATAAAACATGTAAAGTAACAAATACAATCCCATAAATCACTTGTTCTACATGTGTGGTACACGAACAACCCAATTATGAAAAAAATTCACCGGGAGTTTTTTCCCTTCTCCTTTTTTATTTAAATTCAATGGTGAAAATGGGAAAAGAAAAACAGCTCCCGGAGAAATTTTTATTCATAATTGGGCTGTAACTTGCTGTACTTTACTGTTTATTTTCGAATTAAGAAGATAAACTAATACACAAAACTTATTCTGTCAAAAGTTATAAGCATTTCAACTTTAAAAATTGACTAAGAAATTCATAACTATAACCAAATACTGAGAAAGTCCATTTTGCACCACCCTGTTCTCAATGAAATATTTGAAGTAGGGTTGAAATTTGTTCGGCTCCCGAGGTTTACTAGTATTTACATTTTTTTTTTTTTTTTTTTTTTTTTTTGAATAAAATTATTTTAAAATTGGAGAACATAAAAAATAAATTTTGGCCGCCTTCTCAAAATATGAACCAGTGTGCGGAGGTTGGTCCCTTGACAAATTGATCCACAAAGACAATGTTAATTCATATATACCTAAACCAATGTTTTCTTCATATTTGTATAAATAATTTTGGTCGAATTTCCGCCATTTGGCAAATACTAGTATGAATAAATTGGCAAAGGCAAAACAGTTAAGAACACTTTCCTCCTCTATTTGCAGGGCTGTGAAGTCGGAGTTGAAGAGTCGCAGTTAAGGTTTTTGTACCGGAGACTGAGTCGGAGTACCCACAAAAACTCGCGACTCCGGCTACAAAATTTTTCGGCATAAAAATTTAAAAAAATTTTCTAACTTAACTTAATTATTTTAACAAATAGAATCTGGGAATTTTGTTCTCATGTTGAGTTTTTCATTTAAAAAGCTTTTGTACTTTAATAGTATTACTCCTTCAATATTTTCCAGGAATATTTTCTATGCACTATCACAATTTTGTTTGTTTGTAATAGAAATATAAAGTGCTTTTCAGAGGGCTGCTTAATAAGGGGTCTAAGGTTAATATGGACCGATGAATTATTATTTCTGGCCATATGAACCGAAATTGGACCAAATTTTACCACAATATCTATAAATGCTACGGTTTTAGGGGTATTTAAATAGATTCCCAGAGTGAGCTTAATATTGGACATTATGGGCCGAGCTTCAGGAAATTTGTTGGTGTAATTTTTAGTCCTATAAATCTTTGACGTACCAAATTGTTTTACAACAGCATTATTTATTACGGTTTTTAACATACTTAGCTGTTTTCCGAGTGAAGGTTTTATATGCAGCCTAGGGTAAATTACGGATCGATCTTCACGAAATTTAAATATGATTTCTTGCTTTATAAGCGTGTGACGTATCAAATTTTATTATGATAAAATTATTTGTAATGGTTTAGGCGAACTAAGCTATTTTTCGGGAGTATGCTTTATATGGGGCATATGGTAAATTTATAGTATGGGTTTTAGTCCTAAAAAACTTTCACGTACCAAAATGCATTATATAGCGTTATTTATTACTGTTTTAGGCGTACTAAACTATTTTCCGGGAGTAGGCTTTATATGGGGCATACACTCCACCAAAAATTTACCTAAATAAGATTGAATGGGGTGTATAGTTGAAGAAAAGTAGGTTAATATACAGCCAACGAAAAAATTAATCAAGACTACGGCTGCTTTTTGTATATTTTGTAAATTAGTTATTTTGAAGAAATTTCTTCAAATTGATTATTGTGTTTCGTTATTTAACGGGATGTTAATATGTAGAAATTTTAGTAAATTTGGTTAAAGAAATTAGTCAAATTTACTCATCGTTTTAGTAATTTCTGACTCATATTGAAGATTATTATTCAACTTAACTAATAAATTTAGTCAATTTTAATAAATTTTTTATTAATATTGAAGAAATCTTATTAAATCTAAGACCTTAGTTTAATGAATTTGAATAAAACTCTTATTTATAATGAAGAATAATAATTATTCTTTAATTTTACTAGTTCATTTTACTCAAATAACAAACCCCACTAGGAATTCCCTTGTAGGCATTTAACACAAATTTTTGTAATAAATACATTCAATAATTCTGTATGTGATTACAAAATATTACTTTGTATACTTTAATATATTTACATTGCCTTAAAAATCTGTTAAGTTAAACAATATACTACATAGTTAATAACGTGAGAGATAATATTCATACTTATATTTAATAACCAGGGATAAAACGCGTCACCAAATAAGTAAACATACTCGTATAATGTTCATGTATAGTATATGTACAAAAGTGTATTTACCAAATGCATAAGCAATACATAATCAATTGTTTAATAATACCATGAATTTTTTTCTTAAACTTCATTTAAATTAACTTATCATTATTTTGCTTATTTAAATTCTTGATTAATTGATTTATCATAGTTTTTAATAATTTATATTTTAAATAACTAAATAATTAAATTTTTTAATTTTTATATATTATGTACAAAAAACCTTAAATTACTTATTTCACAAAAAATTAACATTTTTTACAAAATAATTCTAATAAAGGAAATTTCATGCAAAATTTCGCGTAGAACATTGTGTTTAAAACAAAAACATATTTTTAAATTTTGTAGTTGTTTTAAATGTAATTTTCTATGCGAACGTTAACGTTTGAAACCGATGAACAAGCAATAAATAGCCCTATAAAATTATTATGAAGCAATACACTAAAACTGGCAGCAGGTGTTGATAGAAAATCTTTCGATAGTAATATTACATCTTTAATAGTATTCGTTCTTGAAAATTGTTTAATATTTTAATCACTTGACTTACATTTTAATTTGTATTTAGTTAATTTACTAAATTTCTACAATTCTACTGGCTTTTAGTCAGGTTCAAAAATGTTATTTAGTTAAATTTTACGAAATTTCTTCAATTTAACTTTGAAATAATTTTGCCATTAGTCAGTTTAAAGAATTTTCTACATTACTAAAACTTTAACCCTTTCCGGGTCAAAAATAATTTAAGTCGAGCTTAAAATCTAAAAACTTTTATTTAAGGTAATATGATGGTGCTGAAGCCAAGAAAAATAGTAGTTTTCATCTTGGCCTTCTCCGCTCAAAAATGAAGACACAAATGCAATCTCTATATTTTAATAAACTTTAAATTTGTATACCGTTCAAACGCATAGAATCAGAGAGCAATGTAATGTCGAATATATTCGACAAAAACACGGAAAGGGTTAATGAAATGTTATTTAACTCAACACCTTAATTGTTTATTTTTATTCTTCTTCTTCATTACCTTAGAAAAAATTACGAAACATATTCATATAAACTAAAATGTTATTCAAATGTACTTCCATTTCGGGTGTAAACTTAACTAATATTGTGCGTTTTTTCGTTTACGATGCGTTACTACCGCTTTTACTAAATTTTTGTTGTTAAAGTAGAATTTTAAATAATTTTTTAACAAAATTTTATTCAAATAAGGTATTTTTACTAATATATTTTTGCTAAGCAAATTATGTTTATTTGAAGAAAATTCGTCAATATGGATAAACCGACAGTTGATTTGAAAAAAATTTTAGTTTATTTGACTATTTTTTTCGTTAAAGGTTAACTAAATTTTTTCGTTATTATTACCTGCGATATTTTTTTCTGAGTATGGTAAATTATGGACCGATCTTTTCGAAATTTGACAATTGGATTTCTAGTCCTATAAAACTATGACGTAGCACATATTAATATGATAGCAATATTTATTACGGTTTTAGACGAACAGTATGATTTTTTGTCATATAGAACGAGTTCGTGCAAAATCTTATATGTACGGCATCATTTTGCCACCTTTTATGTTACTTTTTGTAACAAAATTGTCAATTTTTTAGGGTGGTGGTTCTACATTTTGATTCATAGTTCTGATCCTACTGATCGGATTTTGCTAGATATTAATCCCAAACTGTTAAGGATAACTAGAAGCAATTAGACGCCAATATTGTTCTTATCTTTTGTGTTTTTCGAAAGTGAGCGTGTTTTCAACAGACGGACATGCCTAATTGAACTTAGAATTACTCAAGAAAACAGTATATCTGTATATTCTTTATTGGGGTCTTAGATGCATAATAAAAAAGTTTCACATGGAATGAGAATCTTAGTATACCATCACTCGCGTCTAGTGGTGGAGGGTATAAAGAGTTTAAAGTCAAATTAGGACCAGTCTCATATTCATTTAGCATCATGATTAGAGTAGGAGTCGGAGTCGGAGTTAGTACTTTTTTTCTGAAGACGATTTGAACAAAAAGAACACCATTTAAAAGGTATTTACTCCGCAAGTGCACAATATATAATTTATATATATATATATATATATTGTTAAAATCTTAGGCGCTAAAAAAAGGTAAGCTCGGTAACCTGATATCTCCAAAAATAAAAGAATTCCAAAAAAAAATGCATTACTTATAGTTGTTCATTAGATAAATAAGTGGACAGGTGTCTGGTACTTTTTTGTGACTTCTTTGTCAACCCATCTATCTTTTAAACCAATAAACATAGAAATAAAGATTATACCAAATTCGTAACAAATATAAATAGGGTACCATTTCGAAATTCGAACGTTTAGGGCGTGAAAATCGTACCTATGTTTTGCCCTTTTCCAAAGCTTTTTACTTCATGTGTTGACATATTGGTATTAAATTGTGGGCTCCAACTACAATATTGAAATTTTTATACTTTAATGGAGATAAAAAAATTATCAAAAAGGGGAAATACGGGAAATCACAATTATTTCCTTTAGTTCTGTTGTACTGCATGTGGCAGTTTTAGAATATTCTATAAAACGGAATTTAGAAACAAAATTATAGGTACAAAGTACTGAGTGAATGAGAACCTATAAGATGAAATCTGTTGGTACTATTTTGTTCTTCAACTGGTATTTTTTGAATCTTCGTTAATACTGGGACTATACATAAAATTAATCATGCGTGGCTCTGAGTGAATAAGAATCTATTAGGGAGAGATGTTGGTACTTTTTAATTCTACAGCTAGTACTTTTTTGATTTTCGTTAATGTTGAATACAGAAACATAAAATTAAAATGCAGTGCCCAGAGGTATAATAACCGCATAAGATAACGAGGAAAATTTATCAAAATTTTTTATTTTGGTATCATGACACTCGATATCGAATAAAATCTATCGTAATTTGAGATTATAGCATTCGATATCGAGTAACCAAAGATATTACATCTCTCGAGTTTTCATTTGATACGTCAGTTTCTATCGTATGCAGAAAAATATGATAGTTTACTCGATATCGAATGCGGTGGTTAGAACCCAGAGTGTGTGAGAATTAGAGTTTTTTTCCCGCACATTTTGGATTCCCGGGAAAGCGGGAAATAAAAATCAAATTCATGGGATTCCCGCCCAATTTTTTTATTTATTTATTTACCTTATTCTCCAATGAGACTGATACTTCTTAGTGGCTAGTGTGCTTGAAATAACTAACTGCCTGTTCAACGATTTATAAAAATTATATTTAAAACAAAAACAAAATCTCAAAACCTGTTTTTGGCTTAAATTTTCTATGCGAACGCTTACGTTCGAAACCGATGAACAGACAGTAAATCTAGCATTTAATATACATATAACAAAAAATTGTTGTATAATTTATTGAGCTTGAGGTTTTTTCTTTTTATATAACATTTTTATTACATTTATTTTATAACTCCAAAATTTCGATACAACAATGTGTTTCATCATCAGGAAACAAATTAAACAATTAAACTAACGGTTTATTTAAATAATGAAAAAACAATAACAATTGTCACAGAAAAAATTATTTACAATTAAAAAAATGTTATACAAATAATCTATTACATTGTAGTGTATCCATACATTTTAATTTATAATTCATTCTTTCCATAGTAATCAAAATTTAGTGTTAATACATTCTTGCAAAAAACAAACAAATAGTATTATTAAGATAGGTCAGTAACAAAACTGAATTTTTTTACGTTGTCGCAATTATTAATATGTTGTTTCCAGGTGACAGACAACTAATTGTGTAGGAAAATTTATATGAAAAGCACTCAAAAAACTGAGTGGTTTTCATATAAATTTTACTACACAATCCATTGCCTGTCACCTGGAAACAACACATAATTCTTTTGTGTAATTTGATATTTAAATAAACGATGCACAGTGGCTGAAAATCGTTTTTTTTTTAATATTACCTATGCTAACCCCGCGAAGCTATACGCTTGTCTCTGGCGGGAATCGAACCCGCAACCCCGGCGCTGATAGACTAGCTCACTACCAGCTAGCCTACCGGGGCGCAAAATTATGCAACTTTTGAACCGAAAGAGATATTTTAGTGAAATTTTTTTAATAGACAGATTCAATTTTATTAAAATCGGTTGAGTAGTTATTGGGGACTTTAAGGGCAAATTGAAAAACACTCAAAAAACTGAGTAATTTTCATAAAAATTTTACTACACGTTCAAGCACTTGTGCTGTATAAACCGCACATAAAATTAAAAAAGTGTTAAACAGACGGGTACAAGAGTATATACAGGCAGGGACGTAACAGTTATAAGATAAACGATAAAAAAATAAGATTTAACAATTATTACTGATACATTTACGTAATGGTTATGATCAACCATTAATAAGTAATATATTTTATTTTGGTTATTTTAACCAATTGAAATGAGAAATATATTTTTTTGGTTATAAATAATCGTTATATAAACCAAAAAATTTTTTGGTCGAAAATAACCATTATTTCAACAAAAAAAAAATTTTGGTTGAAAATAACCATTATAAAAAAAAATTTTTTTTTTGGTTACTTCTTCAAAAAATCGACTTGTTTAGTGCCTTACGAATGAAGAAATTACACAGTGCGAGATCGAAACTCGGTAATTACACTAAAATAATTCAACATGGCTCAGGAAAAAGTCAGTCCACATATAAGCAAGATATCGGTCCAAAACCTATATTTTAAACACAAATATGTACAACCTAGAACCTGAGTATGCCCTAAGGTCCTGAAACATGAGTTAACGAACTCTTTCGACGTTAAAAATTAACATAAGTAAATGAATTTTTTTAAATTATGTTCCTATACATATGTATGTATGTATCTGTTGTCAGGCTTTCAATATCAGTATTTTAAACCCAACATACACATAAGTGTGTTAAATTTAAATGTAGAAAGCCTTACGTAGAATCGCACTAAAAGATCTCAAAGAAGTTGGTTGGTTGGTTGGTTGGAAAATGAGATGTATTTAACTAAATTATATTAACAAAGAGAATATGGGAACTTTTGCTTATTATTTAACTTTGAAAAAGTACACAAAACAAGCAAAACGTTTTTTTACCAAAGTCCACTGCATCAGCTTTGAGTTAGCCAAACGCTAGTTCAATTGTTATCGAGAAGAAGTCAGTCGCACAAAACACAACTCACTAATCTCTGCATAACTTTTGAGTTAGTCAAAAGCTAGTTCAATACTTATCGAGAAGAAGTCAGTCGCACAAAACACAACTGACTCAAATCTGCACCAATTATGAGTTAGTTTACAAGTCAGTTGTAAATAATTTAGCTAAAAGTCAACTAAATGTTGAGCTAGCTAATAAAAATCCGACAGGGTATATACAAACTTGGTGACAACAATAAACCTTTGAAATTTTTGGAATTTTTTCATACATGATAACCAAAAAAAAATCAATTTTTTCGATAATGGTTATTTTCAACCAAAGAATTTTTTTGGTTGATTTAATGGTTATTTTTAAACAAAAAATTTTTTTGGTTGATATAATGGTTATTTATAACCAAAATTTTTATTTTCTCAATTAATTAGTTACGGTAACCAATATAATATAAAAGTCACGATAATGGTTAAAAATTCCCAAATGCAGATAAAGGTCATTTTTGCCTAACCTTTTTGCCCTCAAATAAAAAAATAACAGTTATTTTCGGTCCCTGTATACAGGGTTAAAGAAAACACTTTCACCTTTCCCTCAGTGGCTTTATCTTCTTAATCCCTTTTGATCCGCAAAAGTTCTATTCTACTAAAGTTGAAATTTGACAAAAATATAGAAGTTTAGAAAATATGTCTTAACATCTCAAATATAAATAACACAATAGTCGCACGTTATCGATGATAGTTTTTGAGCAATGATAATTTCTTTCGGATTAAATATAAAAAAAAAATCCCTTTTTTCTGAATTTAAAAAAAGTTGTGTTTAACAACATGGCACGACCACAATTACCAATATTTTGACCTAATTTTTTGGCTACCTTAGTTTTAATATGGTTACTATTAAATAAAATTAAAATTTTGGAAATCGGTGACAAACAAAAATTGGACTTTTGGACAATGTGCGACGGTCAACGTTCGGTTTTTCATGTTGACAACAAAATCGACAACAGTAGTTCAATGAACATTGTTACACTTATGCTGATCTAACAAATTCTTTAATACACTATAAAGTAACTAAATTATTTCTAAGTGCCAGATACAATACGGTATTATTTGTATGTAAGCTAATGCTAAGTACTCAAATAAGTAATTGAGTGAACTTTTGTAAAGTCAGAGAGATCCTTATTAAAAAAAAAATGGCTAGAGATGATGACAATAGCGATGATTCCGGCTCAGATGACCTATTATTTTTAAAGATTGTATGATTAAAAATTTAAATTTTGTGGAAAAAGGAAACAATATTAAAAACTGTCAATTGCAAAGGATATTATACAATAACCCTATTATGCGAAATATACTTCGTGTTATTTTTTTTAACAATTAAAATTATACTGGAATTTTGTGTATAACCACAAGAATAAAGTAAAATGTCTTAGGATGAAAAATTTAAAGGAATTCTACAATAAATACATAGGCTGGATAGTTCTAGCAATAATCTTAACACCCTTAGTTGTAGTTTTGGATAAAAAATATTAAAACTCGTAATATAAGTTATAACAGATTTGTATAAATGGAATAAAGAAAGCCATTGATTTACTAAAGGTATATATAGAATTTATTACTAGAATTTGTAAATTAACTGAGGAAAATCTAAATTAAAGAAATACAACAGAATTAATGTGAAAAGTTTTCTTTTAATGGAAAAAATATTTGAAAAAATTAATATACTAATAACCAATGCAAAGAAGTCATTAGGTAAACCTAACACAACAGAGACAATCCAAGCGAAGAGGAAGGAAATTGATGAACTGGATAAAGCTTGTACAAGTATTTTTGATGACATTAATTGGACAGTAGAAGAGAGACAATTAAATATTAACAAATTTAGCAAATTACGGAAAGGCATACCTACTAAATATTTTGAGACTTCATGAGGATAAGTCTATGCAAACTAATAGTATTGCAACATTACAAACATGACAAAAAATTATAACTAATATGGCGGAGGAAAAACTTAATGCCACAGAACTGGCATCAGTTTCTAAACTATTAAATGTTTTCAATGGAAACAAGGATGATTTAAATCAGTTCATTGCAAATTTAGAAATACTTCGCGATACATTTGCTGAAAATAAATATACTTCATTTTTTAAGTTTGTGTATAGAAGAAAATTAACCACAAAAGTCCAAAAATAGGGTAAGACAAATACGCATACCGACTAACATAGAGACGTTGATTCAATCACTTAAGGAGGCGTACAAGTTGAAAAAATCACTAAATATAATTTTAAATGAATTGACGAGTATAACACAGGTAGATACAGTAAGAAAGTTTGCAGATAGGATAGAGTGTTTAACGATGGAATTAACCGAAATACAAATTAGTACTCTAGGAGAAGAAAATAGGGATGTTATAAGCGAAACAAATGCCACAATCGCTTTCAATTCTTTTAAAAATGGTCTAAAGTATACGGAAATCACAAGAACAAATGTAGAAATAGCACTTGAAGCTTCTGAAAATATGAGACAGAGTCAAATAATGTTCCAAGCTGCGCATACATCAAATGGTTTCAAAAATGATAGGAACATAAATATAACCAACTGGAACAATAATTATTACAATCAGAGATATAACAAATAAATCCCAATGATAACAATATAAGTGGATATAATGATAATACAAACCGCGGCAGAATCAACAACAATGGTTACATAAATATTTACAATAACAACAATAATAATTATCGGAATGGTAATAATTACAATAATAGCAACAATAACTACCGTAACAATAGAAATTATGGTAATAACACCAACAACCATCGTAATAACAGAAAAATAAACCAAGTATAAGAAGAGGGAAACTCGCAAGATCAGGAGATCGTAATACAGCAGAAATATCCGGAGTAAATACTTTAACCATTTCATCTGTTCTTAAAAACTATGTCAAACTTAATGTGCTAAGTACACATCGTACACTAACTTTTGTAATATTCACAGAAGCCGATGTTTCTTTGTGCAAATAAGATTTGTTACCAATATACGATGAAGATCCAGATGACTACTGCTGTTAAACAGGAATTACAAGGGAAGAAATAAGATCATTAGGTTCCTCAGAAATATCAATACAAATTGATAAAACAATATTTAAACATAACATACATATGGTGAAAGAAGACTTTCCCATTTACACTGATGGCATACTCGGACGAGATTTTTTGTTGAAATATAATTGCAACATAGATTATGAAACATTTATACTAACTGTGAACGTAGGAAAACAAATTTTAACATTACAGTGAAAATTCCACCAAGAAGTGAAATAATTGTACCATTTCAGTTAGATATTAAAGAAGATGGGGTAGTATGCAATAGAGAAATTGCAGAAGGCCTATTTCTGGCAAACGCCATAATTCCAAAAAACGGAAATAAGCACATAAAATTGTTAAATATATCAGATAAAAATACTATAATAGAAAATTTTAAAGTCGAAACCATTCCATCAAAGAATTATAAAATCTACAGAACTAGCGATGTGAAAACCAGTAGCTCGTTTCTGTATTTCTCGCATCGCAAATTTTCTCATATTAAGTGTGAAACAAAAAATTTCATCGTTTCTCGATTTGTGAGAAAAAAGTGTTTCTGTATTTAAATGCGAGAACAGACAACACAGATTCTGTTTTAACTGGAATACTTCCAGTAATTAAGTGTCAAATGCAAGCGAAACGTCAACGAAAGAAATATATATAATAAAAATAAGGCTGCCAGATTTAAAGATTTATCGACATTTTGACGATTTTTTTTGTTCCAAAATTGGCAAAGTGAAAATTTGCTGATTTTATATGTTTGTGTATTAGGCACCACAGAAAACCGATATCTTTAAAAACAAGGCAGATTAAAAAATGTATCGGCAAAAGCAAAATTTCGAACGGAAACTGTTTAATTTTTATTTGCTTGGATTATTTACATTTGTTTGTGTGATTAAAAGATTACACTATTACCCCATTTTTCAGTCAATGCACTTTAGGAAATTTTTGCCTTTTACTTTGTCCAAAAGTGTTTATTTTATTTCAATATTATATTTTGTCACTCCTTTGTGTGATTTCTGCAGGGAAAAATAACAATCTGAAATTTTAAACTCTTATCGGATTAAGGAAAATAAAATAAATAATTTTATTTAAATAGACCTCAAGCTTATGTATGTATAAAATATGTATTTTACCCATGAACTTAATGTTTTTTTTTTTTTTTTGATTATGTGTTTATATGATAAAAATTTGTGATTATATGATAAAAATCGAACAAAATTCGTCAAAATTAATTTAAAATTTTCTGAAAAAAATAGACGATTTTTTTATTTTTTCTTAGGATATTGACGTTTTTTTCACAAATTTATCTGGCAGCCCTGCATAAAACAAACAATGAAAGGGTAAAAAAATTTTAATAACAAAATATAACAATTGTGTTTTATATACTTATTTTCATCATTTAAATTCTTTCTTTTAAAATAAAATAAAATAAAATAATACACATTCTTGTGTACATACATACATAATTTGGGCTCCATTTTTTTAAATTTTTTTTCTCGCATCAATTTCAAATATGACTTATTTTGACAGTTCTTGTGAGAAACTTTTTGCAAAATATTGTTACAGAAACACTTGTTCTCACATCCTTCCAATAATTGCTGGAAAATTATTTAAATGACAGATAATTCTCGCAAAGTAAACGTACAGAAACACTTATGTGAGAAAAACCATTTTTTGTTTCATATTGCACTGTTTTTGTCATAATTCACTTGTTTCATGCGGGAAATTTTACGATGCGAGAAATACAGAAACGGGCTACAGATGTGATAAAGAGCGATTTTATAGGATACTGAAAGAACTAAACGTAGACAAAAATGATGAAGTAGCGAGTAAGAAATTGATAAAAATGCTTGAGAAATATCAGTCAATATTTCATTTAGAGGGTGAAAGTTTGAAAAAAAATAATTTCTATAATCAAACCATACACTTGAAAGACGCAAATCCAGTTTACATAAAAAACTGTCGTTTACCGCAAACTCATACAGAGGAAATCAATAACCAGGTAAAAGAGTTATTAAAACAAGATATAATAGAAACATCGATAAGCCCATACAACGCTCCACTTTTGTTAGTTCTTAAAAAGGGACAAAACGATATCAAAAAATGGAGATTGGTCGTTGATTTCAGAAAATTAAACGACAAAATAGTAAATGACAAATTTCCTAAGACAAGATTAAAAGATGTTTTGGATAGACTGTGTAGAGCAAAGTATTTTTCCACATTGGATATGACAAGTTCATTCCATCAAATTGAACTTGATGAAAAATCAAGACCTTTCACAGCTTTTCCAACTCCAAATGGCCATTATCAATATACTAGGTTACCTTTTGGAATAAAAATATCTTCTAATAGTTTTCAAAGAATGCTAACCATAGCATTGTCAGGATTAGAATCTGAAGCATTTTTGTATAAGGATGACATAATACTTTTTGGATGTAGCTTAAAACATCACAACAACAACTGGATTAATGTTTTCGACAGATTATCTAAATACAACCTGAAACTGAATGCAAGTACATAAGTGTTGTTTTCTCAAGCCAGAAGTTGTATATTTAGGTCATTTGATAACAGCAAATGGTATCAGACCAGACCCTAATAAATATGAAGCAATTTCGAAATATCCAATTCCAAGCAATGCTGATGACGTAAGAAGATTTGTAGCGTTTTGTAACTATTACAGGAGATTTATCAAAAATGTTGTAGAAATTGCAAATGGTTTACACAACGTATTAAAAATGGGAACAAGATTCGAATGGTTACCAGAATGCCAAACAGCATTCGACACTTTAAAGAACAAATTAATCAGTCCACCAATACAATACCCAAATTATGACGAAACTTTCATACTGACAACAGATGCATCGGATTTTGCACTAGGTGAAATTTAATCTCAAGGTCCGATAGGTGAGGATTTACAAATATCCTATGCAAGTAGATCCCTAAATAAACGTTAAAGAAACAAACAAGTAATTAAAAAGGAATTGCTAGGAATTTACTGGGGCGTACAATTTTTCAGACCATATTTATATGAAAGAGTTGTCACTGTGTAGTGTGTTTGACAAGTCGTCGTTACCATACCTTCTGTATGTAATACGAGCTGCACACTTTGTGCAAGCAAAAATGTCCACAAACACCAAACTTTAACTTATATATGTCAAATAAGCAAAATGTATTAGTGTTAGTATAAAGATAAGTTTTCTAGACTTTAAGAATTAATAATAAAAATAATGATAACATAACAGTTAAAGCGGACATAACAGTCGCACTAGCGGCTGTCCCGCATAAAATAAAATAAAATAATAATAAAAGAACGTTTCGTAAGAACAGTCGCTCAAGCAGATGTTTATAAATGATTAAAAAATAGAAGTTTGTGATTTATTACATGGCGATCCTGCCAAATATTATATCAAAATATATTTTAAGGCAACTCTGTCTGCGAACTGTCAAGAAGTACCAAAAACTCACTGTGTGTCTAGTTAATTATTTTTAAAAACTTAGCTAACATAAACCAGTTAAAACGATTAAAATATTAATATTGAGGTGGTTCTTTTTGCCGGATTGTTGGAGTTCATCACATTTGTCTGCTATCTTCATATATTGCTAAGGTGGTTGCTGGTGGCTTGTACAAGGTATTTTTGCTTGTTTTACTGCCTCTCTGCTTTGTTTGTTTTTCTGCTGGCTGCTGTCGCCTAATCATTGTATTATAAGTCAGATGTTGTTTTTGTTGGCTTTGGTCGATTATTGTTATATCCCTTAACGTATGCTTTAAAAACTTATGAATAACAAACGACGAAGACAATTTTCCCCAGAACAGCTTTTTGATAATAGGAATAAAAAACAAAATACAAGTTCACTGGCAATAGGCATTAATAAACAAACCCAACAAATTATGGGGACTGAAAAAAATGATGTTTTTTCCTGGGACAAACTCTGCAATATGCTCGATAGCAAACTTAAGGATGTGGCTAAAAAAGAGGACGTTCTATTAATAAAAACTGAAATTGATGATCTTAGGGAGGAAAATGTGCAACTTAGAAAAGAAGTGAAAATGCTCACCTCACGTATAGAACAAATTGATCGTAGGTCGCGTGCTTCTAATATTGTTGTCAGTGGAATGTTATGCAACAACATATCTGCGGCGAAATTTGATTTTATAAATTTATGTAATAATTCACTAGGTGTAAGTGCCAAGGTTGTAAATGCCCGCTCCCTTCCTTCTATAAATACGTTTTTGTTTACCCTAGAAACTAACCTGCAAGCTGTCAATGTTCTTGAAGCAAAAAATAAAATAAGAGGAACTAAAATTTTCATCCAGAAAGATTACACTAAAGAGGAACAGAATATGCGGTATAATCTAAGACACATCAACAAAAGCATTTCAAAATACAACATGAACATAAAAGTAAGGTTAGGCGAATTTTGCACTTACATTAACGACAAAAAATATACGTGGGAGGATGGAAAACTGGTTGCGCTCTCAAATACTGATGCTGAAACTCTGAGAAATCTACTTGTAAAAGCAAATCTTTCAACTGCGGTTATAGTGAAGAACCGTAGCACCACAAAACACATATCGCTTACCTCTGATAATGATAACATTAACGCACAATAGCAATATAATTTATGTCATGTATTGTCTTACAACGTTGCAAATTTACCTAATAGTATTAATTTTGGAAACTTTATTACCTATCTAAATAAATTTGAAATATTTTTCTTATTTGAAACACATGTTCTGGCAGACAAACAAATGTTTATCTCAAATTTTTTGTCTAACTACAAATTACATTGGATTGAAGCTGTAAAAAACAGATCGTTCGGCCGCGCTAGTGGCGGTTGCCTATATGGTTATAAAAGACAAGTAGAAAAAGTACTAAATTTGAAATTCGCAAATATTGCTGATAATGTCGTATTAACACTAAACCGAAATAGCAATATTAACTACTTTATACCAAGATATCTTAATTGTACTAATTGGAATGTTGATTTTGAAATTTTTGAAAAACTTTTAACCGACCTTTGCCCCTCAAACTACTGCATTATTGGTGATTTAAATGCTCGTATTGGCTTAGAACAACAAACATTAGATGCAAATTTGCTTACTAACCTACCTCAAATAAATCCAATTAGATGCACTAAGGATAGTGTTATTAACGCAAAAGGGAAAAAATTAATGGATTTGGTCGAAAACATAGGGGGTATAGTGCTGAATGGTAGAATTAATGGTGATGTAGATGGAGATTTAAGCTTTTATGGTGCTAGAGGAAGCTCTTTAATTGACCTTTGTATTTGCTCACATGACTTCCTATTGATTGTTGAAGATTTTGAAATTGCTTGTAAGCCTTATTCTGACCACATGCCTCTAAAACTTACTATTAAGATTCCTTCTACGGATACCCCTAATAAACATAATTTATATCCACAAAGAATACATTGGAATAAAAATCACTTAGCGAAATATATTGAAAATTTAAGTCAGCTCTGCACTTCCCTCCCTTTACGCCAAACCGAAACTGTTGATGACTTACTACTAGGTATTAGAAGAAAAATATTAGATGCTACAGTTAAAACTAAACCTAAGTTTAATTTTGAGCCACAGCAAAAATGGTTTAACTGGAAATGCGCCCGTCTTAGAAAAAATATGTTTAATAGCCTTAAAATTTATCGTAAAACTCATACTAATACAAATAAACTGAAGTATATGTCTGCCAAAGCAAAATACCTTATAGCATGTCGGAACAGCAAACTACAATACTATAATTCAAATCTAGAACAACTAAATCAAATAAGTTCCAGTAAACAATGGTGGAAATTAACGAATAGTTTAAAAACTCGATCATATACAGTACGTGGCAATTTAAATGCAGACGACTTTTTTCAGCACTTTAGCAGTATCTCTGAGAACAGTGGCCCCATAAGCCCGTTTTACTGGTGTTTACCATACAACATAGACCCATTTCTTGATTCACCGTTTGAACTCCATGAACTCGTTTTTGTTTTAAATGGTCTGAAGGAAAATAAAGCACCTGGGCAAGATGGTATCAGCTACGAATTTTATAAATACGCTCCTGTTAACTTTATAAATGAACTTCTGTCAGTCCTGAATGTAATATTTCTTACAGAAAAGATCCCAGCTAGCTTCAAATCTTCGATTCTCATACCACTTTTGAAAAAAGGTGATCCTAACTGCCCCGCTAATTATCGTGGTTTGTCACTTATCAATACAGTCTGCAAAATCTTTAATAGTATACTCTTGAATCGTATCACTGACTGGATCGATAAAAACAATGTTCTTAATGAATACCAAGCTGGATTTAGGAAAAATTATTCTACTATCGACAATATATTTAATATTATTAATATAGTTCATCTGAATAAATTACTTGGCAAAAATACCTATACCTTCTTTGTTGATTTTTCCTGTGCCTTTGATTTGATCCCAAGAAATGATTTGTTTTATAAACTGTCAACTATGGGATTGTCTGCGAAAATATTAAGGATACTAATGAACTCGTATGAAGACATTACTAGTCAAGTTCTGTTTAATAACACTTTTTCAAAACGTCTTAAAGTAAAACTTGGTGTCAAACAAGGATGTATACTGAGTCCAATTTTGTTCGCTTTATACTTAAATGACTTAGCCGATATTCTCCCTGGTGGTGTGAGTATTGAGGATTTTAATGTAAAAATACTCTTGTATGCGGATGATATTGTATTAATTTCGGATTCTCAGGATGGTCTTCAAAATATGATTAACTCTCTATATACGTATTGCAACTTGTGGCATTTAAAAGTTAATCTAGCTAAATCAAAAATCCTGGTTTTTCGTAGTGGCACAAGGTTATCAAAAAGTTTAAAATGGAATTACGGTGATAGCGTAATTGAAATAGTAAACTCATATAAGTATTTGGGTATTGACCTCTGCTTCAACTTGTCGTTTCAAAATCACTTGGAAAGAAAACTAATAACATCAAAAATGGCGATTGCCTCATCGTGGTCTAAATATATCATGCATCCAAAAATCAGTAATAAAAATAAGCTCAAAATATTTAATGCTGCTTCTCGCTCAATAATGTTCTACGGAGCCCAAATATGGGGTTTTAAAAAATATGATTCAGTAGAAAAATTATTCCGTTTTTTTATAAAGAAGATGCTCCTCCTGCCTAGGAACACCCCAAACTACATGCTCTTCCTAGAAACAGGGCTTAATTCGTTGTTCTTGGACACCTTAAAACTACATTTCAATTACATCAACAAAATACTCAATTTACCATATAATAGGTTGCCGCGGCGTCTGGCCGAAATTATAATTGACAAACATACGTTTTGGGCTGAGGAATGGACGAACTTGTGTTCCAAAATAAATTATACTACACCAAATAACACTGTTCCTCTCTGCAAATACAGCAAGTCTATTTTACAGCTAGTTAAAACATATGAAAATACAAACCTCGTCTCCGATGCAAAAAACTCTCAGTTTCACGACTTATACTCCCAGCTGAACTAATCCTTGCTAGAAATTAATTCCTTAGAGCTCTCGACTCGTGCTGCAAGTCTACTAATAAAAGCAAGAGGTGGTCTTCTAGATATAAATGCTAGAGCTTTCCAAAGCACGTCAATTGGTCTCTGCACAATTTGTAACCTAGATGCAACAGAAAACACTCTACACATTATTGGTATCTGTCCTGTTTACAGTGGATATCGACTTAAATATTTTAATCAATCCCAACTCAATTTGGAGGAAGTCTTGGACATTCTTAATGGCCAAACTTACAACTACAACACCCTAATTAACTATTTAGATACTTGCTTAAAATACAGAAAATTGATAATAAATGAATTTGCATAATCTTAAACTCATATATAATGTAATACTCTATATTCGTATGCATTATTTAACGTAATGAATTACTTGTAAAACCAAAAATCTACTTTGCCAATCTGGCTCACACATACTAAGTTAAGCCATCTATAGATAAATATTATATATATATATATATATTAATTCCAGAATTACGCATAACTTCAAATAGCTGTAAATATATACATATATTTTATCTATCTATTAAATAAATAATAAAAAAAAAATAATAAAATATTTTAATGTAACCATAAAAAGTTGTAACAATTACATTATTAAACAAAATTACAAATTAAATAATATAAAATAAAGTTTATTGAAAAATCATGAATTTAAAACAAGTACAATAAATTTTACACTTAACAAATAAAAGAGGTCGTTTTGTGGATGTTTAAAAAAATATATATGTATGTATATATGTCAATACATAAGAGTTTGTAAGAGTGAGTGTGATAGGTGGCATTTATTAAATGCAGCCACAATTAAAACAATACTAATCTTCAGCTAAAGCGGAAGAGTGCAAATGTCAAGCAAAATTTCTACAAAAGAAAAAAAACATCAACACAACAACAAACAGCTATAAAAATAACAATAGCAATAACACATAAAACAACAACCAACAAATTTAACACGCACGCAGGCATGCTAAGCAAATCAAAACAAAAGAAGAAGAAAATAAATGAAGAAAAGTTTGCTAAATAATATGTACGCACATACATACTTGCAAATAATCTGTGCAAAAAAATATTTATTCGTTTTTTCTTTTATTATCTCGGTGTAACAACAGTATACATAATAAAAAGAGCACAGTCAACAAAAATAAAAAAATAAATAAACGGTGAAAAAAACAAAAACAACTCTATATGAGTAATAACAATGAAACAACAACAAAAATAAATGATACTCATGCTAGTGAAAGCAATGTGGAAATAAATACAACAACAGAAAACAATACAAGCGTTACCATTGACAACATAAACTCGAACATAGACGCAATGGAAAACAAACAAGAAAAAATTTGTCAAAAACCACAAGTGCAAGTTGGTATGGACAGGTATGTAACAGTGCTTAAACGTGGTCGCAGGCCTGCCTCTTCAGCTGTAGCCTCGGCCTCGAAAGTTCCATCTTTTGATAGAATAAATTCACAAAATCGTTTTGCAATTCTGGAGGATGAATCTTCTGAAGCACCTAACGTCATAAAAACGTCAAAGCCACCCCCGATATATCTTAGAGAGCAAAACTCAAGTGAGCTAATAAAAAGTTTAATCTCGGTTATAGGTGAAAATTCGTTTTACGTAGCTGCAATCAAGCGTGGTAATATAAACGAAACAAAAATACAGGTTAATCACGAGAATGATTTTCGTAAAATAATTAATAAGTTTGAAGCACTTAACAAAAGCTTCTATACATACCAACTGAAAAGCATCAAAGGTCTTCAGGTTGTGATAAAGGGCATTGACTCATGTGTGGACCCAGACGAAATAAAAACATTTTTAGAAGAAAAGGGCTTCAAAATAAAAAATGTTACAAATATTAAAAATAGGGAAAAAAAATCCCCAACCATTATTTCGTACGCTAATGTATTAAAATCTAATCCTATGCAACTGCAAGGTGATGTACCAAATAACGACGAAATTCCCATTTCTAATTTAACTTGGCTAGAAAAAACTATGGAAACATTAGTGCAAACAGTTAACAGTTAACTAACACAATGGGTAACATGTGTTATTGCAAGCTGTACTAAACAAGCCATGAACTGTTTAAAAATTTGCTTTTGGAACGCAAACGGCATGCGCCAACACAAAAATGAACTAGAATACTTCCTTAAAAATAAACAAATTGATGTTATGATGGTTTCTGAAACTCATCTGACCTCAAGAAATACGTTTAAAATCAATGGTTATATATTATATGATACCAAGGACCCTCGAGGTAGAGCTTGTGGCGGTTCTGCCATTTTGATAAAGAACCGAGTAAAACACTACTTAATGAGTGATCATCGTGAAGACTATCTCCAATCAACGAACATTTGCGTTGAGGAATTAAATCGAAACATAGTAATTTCATCATTATACTCCCCACCTAGATTTTCTATATCAGAAAGCCAATATAATAAATATTTCAAATCATTAGGACCTTGCTTCCTGGCTGCTGGCGATTATAACGCTAAACACACTTTCTGGGGTTCACGACTTATTACACCTAAGGGTCGCGTTTTGTTTAACACAATTTGTAAAATGGATCTAAATGTGGTCGCGAGCGGACAACCAACATATTGGCCTACTGATCAGCAAAAAGTTCCAGATGTTATCGATTTTGGAGTGGTTAAAAACATTCCCGCAGAAACGATTTATGTTGAAGCTTCCTTAGAACTATCTTCTGATCACACACCTACAATTCTTAAAATAACAAATCCTAATAGAATTGTATCTCCGTCTGATAACTTAGTGACGTCAGCCACTCAAATAAATTGGTTAAAATATAAAAAATATCTCAGTACCCACTGCACTGAAAATATTCCGCTTAGTACACCGGAGAATGTGGATATTTCTATTGTAAATTTTGACAGTTATCTGAAACTAGCTGCTCAACATTCTAGTATAACCCTCAAAAAAACCAAAAATAGTAAAATATATTCTGCAGATGTCGAGCGTCTCTTGACTGAAAAAAGGAGAGCTCGAAGAGAATGGCAATTGTATAGATCCCCTCAACTTAAGAATTTACTAAAAGAGTGCACAAAAAGGCTAAGAAAGTAACTGCAGTCTCAGAAAACGGCTTCCCTGGAAAAATATTTTAAGGAACTTGATGCAACTTCTCAATCAGACTACTCATTATGGCGTGCAGCTAGAAATCTTAATAGACCAGTTATCACTAAACCAAAATTAAGAAACTTAAATGGAAGTTGGGCACGAAATGATGAAGAAAAAGGAAATCTTTTTGTTAATCATTTGAAAAACGTATTTACCCCGCATACATCTCCCGATATTGTAGTCGAGTTGCCACCAGTTGCTGTTAGAGCTGCTGTTCCACTTAGATTTGAGATAAAAGAAATCGAAAAGGCTATTCATAATTTAAACCCCAAGAAAGCCCCTGGTTTTGATAAGATCAGCAACAAAATGCTTTTAGAGCTACCCAGCATAGCAAAGAAAATTATTCTTTTAATTTTTAATGTTATTTTACGCCTTGAATACTACCCACAAGAATGGAAAGTATCCTTAGTTACAATGATACCTAAGCCAGGAAAGGATCCTACAAAAGTTGAGTCATATAGACCTATAAGCTTATTGTCTAATATATCAAAGCTGTTTGAGAAGCTGTTAGTGTCAAAATTAGCCCCAATTTTAAATGTAAATAGATGTATTCCTAACCATCAATTCGGCATTAGAAGAGAACATAGCACAATCGAACAAACCCATCGTATAGTAAACGCCATAAGAAAAGCCTTTGAAGAAAAAAAATATTGTTCCGCCCTCTTCATCGATGTTTCTCAAGCTTTTGATAAAGTCTGGCATGAAGGGTTATTACATAAATTGAAGCTAAACTTACCAGTAAACACACACAAGCTGTTAGAAAGCTACTTAGTCGGCCGAAAGTTTATTATTAAAGAATGTGATATTAAAAGTTCTCCTCAGCCAATTGACGCTGGAGTCTTTCAGGGAAGCATCATGGGCCCACTCTTATACCTTATATATACCTCAGACATGCCCCACCCTTACTTCAACATTTGCTGATGATACAGCTTTTCTAAGCGTACACGAAAACTGTCATGAAGCATCCCGTTACTTGCAGGATCATATATTTGAACTGGAAAAGTGGTTAAAACAATGGAGGATAAAGGTCAATGAGCAAAAATGCGTACATATAACATTCACCTTGCGTCGGGAGTCATGTCCCCCTATTAAAATCAATAATCAATTAGTGCCCCAGCAATCGCATGTAAAATATCTCAGTATTCATCTAGATCGGCGTTTGACATGGAAATGCCATATAGAAGCAAAACTAACACAAATGAAACTAAAAGCAATTCAAATATATTGGCTTATTGGAAGAAATTCTGTTCTTAGCCTCGACTGCAAACTTCTACTTTATAACTCTATATTGAAGCCAATCTGGTGCTACGGTATTCAGCTATGGGGCACTGCCTCGGCCTCAAATATCGAAAAAAATTCAAAGGCGCCAAAATAAACTTCTTCGAATAATCACAGCCGCTCCCTGGTATGTTAAAAACTCTAATATTCACAAGGATCTCAATTAGTAAAAACTATTATTAAGAAGTACGCAGCAAAATATTTAAAAAGGCTTGAGTCGCACCCAAATCCACTTGCTCGAAATATTTTAAATGACAGTGGACACTCTAGATTAAGGAGAAGAGATACCGCAGGACTCATCCGAAGGGAAGACCGCTAAACATCTACATATGTGAACAGAAACCGTGAGGAGAAAAATTTTCGTCTAGCAGTGGCAGGACAGAAATAAAGTATTAGTATAAGATTTGATTAATTATTGTAAGTTCATATTTAATATATGAAGATTCAATAAATAAATAATGCAACAAAAAAAAATAATATGAAGGAAAGGAAACGTTTGCCATCATTTGAAATTTATATAAACAACTATAAATATTAAAGCATCTCTTACTATATCTTTATAATTATTATTATTACATTTATATATATTCAACGAGAGGTTCTTTAACAACAACATTAATCACTTAGTCGCAAAATACAATTATCATTGTTATTTAGATATTTTGTATAAACAATTTTAATTAGAACTTGTTTTTGTTTTACAACTCCACTTAAATTGTTCGTAATTAAATGAGTTTTGATTCTTCAATTTTTATCTGTTTATATACATACCTATCATTTGTTTACAACGTAGGTATGTCCACTATACTTACCAAGATTTCAATATTGAATAAAACCTTTAAGACCATATTTTTCTTAAAATATAAAGAAAAAAAAAATAATAATAATGATAAATATTAGTCCTTACTAAAAATAAATAAAGAATTCATTCCAGTCGTTTTGTTTGTAAAAAAAGATAATTAATACAGATACATATGTACATATTTTTTTAAAAATTGTTATAAAGTTCTGAAAATGAAAAAAACCTTTTCTTTTTTAATTGAAAGTTTTGATGCAGTTTTTTTTTAATTTTGCATTTAGTATAATAATACTAAATTTGTAAGCATGATAACTTATTAATGATGATGTATGCATGTCTACTTCTATTACCAACAAAAAAAACTATTTACATGAAAAAAAAAAAATAAAAATAAGAACAAAATATATATCTAACACTATGAAATAATAAAATAGAATAATATTAGCAAATTTACTATTTTTTTTTAAATATTTTGAAATTTTTTTAATAACATCTAACCTTAACGTAAAAAATAAATGATAATTAATAAATAACCACCATCAAAAGTGGTATAATAAAAATAAAATTACATAACTAAATAATATTTTACTAACAACTAAATCACCGCTGTATATATACGTGTCCCTGCAGTGTCCCCTCTAGTCATTTCACCATGGGTATAACATAAAAGGATTGAACCGTTTCGACCATCAATTGGTGATGACCGACGTATGCCATTACCACTATTCACCCTGCAACAATTGTGACGGTCGTAATGACATAGGTACCTTTAACATATAAGTATTAACACGCCCAAGGACGAAAAATGACATACTAACAAGTCGCTAGCCGTGTAAACTTAATTTAAGTAATCCCTATTGTAAACTTGACTTAACAGTTCTAAAAACTTATTCTAATCCTCTAAATTTTTTTAACATTTTTTTTAATACATAATTTTACTAAAAGTGAACCAATAATTTTTGGGTTAAGGGTTAATATGCTCATTATGAAGCATAAATTATTTTAAATTAGTTGAATAAATTTATTTCAGGTTTCTTTTGACCGAATTCTTTTGCCTGAACAAAACAAGAAACGGCCACAATTATATTTTACCACGTATGTTTTGGGCAAACAACTTGAATTTTTTTCGGTTAATCCTCTGCTCGATTTGGAGCATAATCACTAGGCTAGGACTTTTAGTTTTTTTCTTTAAATACATAAGTATTAATATATACTTTCAATATATAATACATGTAACATTTTATTAAATCTTTATTACTTCCCGTTGCTTGCTAATTTTTTAATTTAGTTTTTTACTGACTCTTAATTAGCTACTGTTAATCATCTTTTCTTATAATTCTTTAATCCAAAGACGTATTTTTATATTTTAATTAGCAATATGCCAAAAAAATTAACTTTTTAATTTTCAAGCTATGAATGCCGAATGATTTTTAATATTTCGGGGGTAGTGTCAAGTACCCTACTTGCTTATTAGAGTGCCCCTCACTTGTCCTAAAAGGGATATTTAGGGTGGCCCTTAAAACTTGGATTTTTTGACTTTTTATGAATTTAACGCATTATTTATGTCAATAGCTACAAAATCACTGTTTTTATGTGTTAAATATTTAGTTTGGGTAGTAATCTTCCATTTTTGGTTTTTGTTGGTATAATACACTGAAAAAAACAAAGTGGCAACAACAAAACTTGGAAGTAAGAAAATACTACTTCTAACATTTAGCGCGACACAAATTGGGCTGAATATTATGGCTTGCCATGCAACACAGTTGTTAATGACATCAAAATCTAAAACTCTGCGGTGGTACATTTTCTTCGTTTACAAGAAAATTAGGAAAATGTAAAAAAGGCGAAAAAAATGGGGTTTTTTGACCTTAATTCACTTATAACTTTTGAAATAGGAGTGTTATCTTCAAGCACCACCGCAGAATTTTAGATATTTTAGTCATTAACAACTATGTTGTCTCCCAAGGCATAATATTCAGCCGAATTTGTGCCGTATTACAAACAGTACAGCCTATTTTCGACAAATTTTATTAATTGATTAAAAAAACAGGGTGAATTTTTAAAAAAACGTAAATTTATGCTACTGAAATTGGTTATACATTAGTTATTAAGAACATAGACACTGTTTTCACATTGGGAAACAAAATTCCTTTCCATGTGATAAGTAAATATACTTATATTTCATTTACTATTGTGATAAAGCGGCAGTAGATATTTTAGCCGTCACCTTTGCGTGCTTATTAATTACACAGCCTCACAAAAATATAAAAAGGTTCTGACCCAGAAACCAGACCCACCAATCCTTATGTATTATGACCTCCTGAATGCGATGCCGCCATAAGAATTGAATTCTATCGTTGGGTTTTCATATAATTTACAAGGAAAGTCCGCAAAGTGAACTTACCAAATTTGTAAATTTGACTATGTTAAAAAGTGTTTGATTAAATGCATGTTACTTTTAAAATTTTTGACAGATTTTATTAAAACACCTCATATTTTCTTCGTAATAAACAAGACTTGATCTTACATAAAGAAATAAAATTTTAAAAAATTTTAACTAACAATAAGTCAAATTTACAAAGAAACCGGGTAGGTTCACTTTGTGGACTGTCCTTGTAAATTACAGAAAAACCCAACAATTGAATTCATTTCTAATGACGGAATCGAATTCAGAAGGTCAAAATACATAAGGATCAGTTTCTGGGTCATAATTTTTTTTATTTTTTGTGGGGCTGTGTTATCAATCTCTTATTATCTGATCTCAAATGATTTACTAAATAAAAAACAGACGAAAAAATAAACGTCAACAGTCGTTTACTTCACTTTCAATAATTCAATAAAATTGATAATATTCAAAAGTTGTCATTACCTTGTTTTCCTGAAATTATTTCATTTAGACAAGTTTTTTATGTTATTATTTTTTTATTGTTTTTCTTTGTATCAATGCTTTTATTTAGAACATTTCTTTACTGATTTACTCTCTTAGAATATACAAATAATTGATAAGAGCATCTTTATTAGTGTGATCAATAATATCAGAATTGCATGCTAATTATTGCATAGGTGCAACGATAATAATTTGTTATTATCTTTTAAAATTTATTCTTAATTGATTAACTGAAAGTCAAGTAAA
Source organism: Pollenia amentaria (assembly GCA_943735925.1). Classification (NCBI taxonomy): domain Eukaryota; kingdom Metazoa; phylum Arthropoda; class Insecta; order Diptera; family Polleniidae; genus Pollenia; species Pollenia amentaria. The sequence goes on along the minus strand of OX031008.1, from coordinate 37,820,263 downwards.
AAGACCGTGGTTTTTTAATTTTTTTCTATTTCTGTTTTCTTTAAAAATCGTTTAAAAATGTATCAAATTTGTAAAGCTTCTTTAAATTGTTTATATAAAGATACATACAGTCATTTAAAATGGAAAAATTGTTTGAAAAATAGTGATGTGTTTGACTTTTTTAAACATTTTATTGTTAAAAATATAAATGCTTACGATTAAGATTAAATTTTTGAATTTTTAAACGAAGTAGAAGGTCCTCTCGAAAGAAGAACAGTGCTAATGAAATTTGATTACTTTAAATTGCAATGCACCAAAAAGTCTAAAGAGGATTTTTAAACCTTCAATTCGATGGCATATGCAAAAAAGTTGATTGGTTTTAAAACCGTTTTAGCAATCCCGAACTCATAGTAAAACTTAAGAAAAAAAACATATTACGGCTAAAGAGTCAGCTGAAATTTTGCAAAGCAAACAACAATATCATTGAATCAAAACAAAATGATATTGCTATCTACTAAACCTCTGCACAAATGCATTTAAAAGCCGCTTCAAGACATTCGTTTGTTTTTTAAATACTGATTGTCGCTCACTCTTTGCTAACGAATCAAATGCAATGTTGTGCAAAACACATATATCATAAAATAAATAAAAACACACAATTGCAAATTAATTGTAATTAGTGTGTTATAAACGACCAAATACGAAGTGTAAAGAGTACGGAATTTACTCCAAACAGCAACAAAGCAAGACAAATCACACTAACTTAACCAAATCACACGAAAGAACTGTAGCAAAATAGGTGATAAGTATGAATTATCTTTTTATTTTTAATTATTTGGTATGACTAGCTAGATTTGTATGAAGCAAAAAACAATTAAAGATATAAAATATTTTTATAGAATATTATTATTTTAAATTATTTTATTATTACAAAAACATATTATCAAATAATTAATTAAAAGTAAAAAAAAAATTAAAAGGTAATTCTATTTTTTGCAAAATTAATATAAAAATAATACATACAACGATCAAAATCTGAGAAACAATCGGCAATAAACATCAAGATCACACATTGTGAATTGAAAAGTTTACCGTACATAACTGTATTATAGACACACAATTGTTGTGTGTTGTTTTTTCGTTCAAATCAAATTATGGATTGAGTTGGTTTATTTAAATCCAACTACTGCTTTACACTGATTTGTTTGAAACGAACTACTGTTTTAACATTGATTTGGTTTTTCATAATGGATCATTCGAGCTGATTTAAAAAAAATTACAGTAGTTGACACAACAATAATTTGGTGTTGACAACTGTGTACAAGAAACAAATGCATTCGTGCAGGGGTTTACTATCTACAAGATGTTGGAAATGCCAGTCAGTTATACTAAAATCGTGGAAGAAATGCGGCTTTTTAACAGAAGTACTTCCCTTAGAACAATTTTTCGGTTAAAGGATAAGTTTAATTATTTAGTTGAATTATCAACAGCTTAAATGCTAGAACAAATACTGAAAAATGGTAACAACTTTACTCTCCATCATGACGAGACAACTATGGGAGTGCATAAAGTTCAAGCTTTTGTTTTAACGGCCATAATGGAGAACGAATTCCATGAAATTTTAATCGGAATTGAAAAAGTACCTACAAAAGGAACACATTATCAGTTGCAGGTGTTGCTCAGCTGTTTAAATAGAATGGACATTCTCTTGCATTCTGCAGGAAATTAAAAAAAAAAACAATTTTTGATGAAAATAGAGGCATGCCTTGCTGATCAATTTAATAAAAGTTACATACATATTTTAATATAAATTTGATACTATTTCATTATCTTATAGATCTTTTCTTTCTCATTCGGTTATTTTTCATCCGACTTTCAAGTTTTTTTTTGTTGGAAAGGCATTTAAATTACCTCTCTAATTGTTGAATATTGTTAGTACAAATTATTGCCGCTAGATGGCGTAAATTTTTTTGGAAAAATGCATCAAAATACCCTGTATTTGCAAATATATTGAGTTCATATGTTCTGCAAAAGTACTCGCCAGAAGATTTTGTACAAAGTTGCCAAACAACATTTGGTCGAATTCTGGAAATTTAACGGTCAAAATTTTGATTCTCTTCAAGAACCTAAAAATAACGGTAATTTTGTAAATAATGGAATTATAAAATAGTCGCGGAACAAAAGTTGCTTCTGATACCCTAAAGAACCCATTTCAACAATAAAAAAGTTCTTTTCCGCAAAAAGTCGATTTTGACATATTGCTAATTTTAATACATAATTTTATATTCTTTTATTCTAATTTTTAATTTTTTATACATGAGCTCATGATGAATCATTGGAACGAATTCATTTACATTCATTTTTTTAATATATAATCTTACACTATTTTTGAATTTTATTGATTTTTTTTTAAATAATTTTATAATTTTTTTTACTTTAAATTTTTTTTAACGTTCATTGAACAAACTTTTTTTAGATTAGGACTTTTTACATATAATATGTATGTATTAACATATATTTTTAGTAAAAAATATAAATTTTTAAATTTTTTTTGAAAATTATAAGTTGAAAAAGTTAGACCCTAATCATATAAAGCGCAACGCAACGCCAAAGAATAACATTGAAAGCACAAACAATGTCATAAATATTTTGTAATTTTGTTGTTGTTGATTTCTATAGAAATTCACATTGCGTTTTAAAATTTCAAACGCTCCATTGCTTGCGGCGTTGAAAATTGTAAAACGGTACATGATTTTTTGTTGAAAGCAACAACAAAATTACAAAATAATAATGACATTGTTTATGCTTTCAATGTTTTTCTTTGGCGTTGTGCTGTGTTTTACATGATTAGGGCCCTAATTTTTTTTTAATTTTGATTTTTTTGAATTCGATGAAAATATTTTTGAAAACAATGCAAAATTCGTTTATTGGGTAATAATTAATTATTCATAACTTGTATTGATCAAATATTTTTCATGTTTTTTTTTGAATTTCTTTTTAAAGAAAAAAAAATATACATAATTTAAAATTTTTAAATAAATACATTTCTTTATACGTTCATGAGAACGAGTTATTTTTAACATACACTGTTTATAGGATTTTATTGGGATTTTTTTACATTTTATATTTTTAAAAGCAGACATTTTATATTTTTATATCTTTTTTCCTTCCACCTTCACTATGTATTCTTCCTCATTGAGGCGTAATTGTCCCCGGCGCGCGTAGTTTTAAAGCACCGTAAAATACCGCGAAAGTATTTTACTTAGGATAACGTAATTATCCTCAAAGGGAAGCAAGTGCTTTCCAAAATCATGTTGAATGGTTATGGTCATTAATAGAAGCTTAGACTTAGGTCAAACTTCTACAGCTTGAAAAAATAGCTGATGGCTACGAACCAACAACCAATTTAAGTTGAAGGACCTAATTATTAATAGAAATGTATAGCTGATAATTATTATTCTTACAACAATGCTACTGATAACAGTAAGCTTAATTACTTATCCCGGGAATAAATGTTGAAACCCTCTAAAGGCAAGGGTAATGAAATTGGTAAGATTTTTTTGATAAATGTGCTCCTTACTAAAACTACTTCCATAAAGATCCGATATCACGCGCATAAAAAAAAAATTATATTTCTTTTATAATTGACTCAAAATTACTACTCTTTTATTTCATTTAACCCTCATAACTTTTATAGAATTATTAAGATTTTTTATAACCCCTTCTTTTATCTTCATGTAATTATTAGTATTTTGTAAAAAAAACCCCACTCTAAATTCCCTAAAATTTAACAAAAAAAAATTTTTTTTTTAAAAACAAAATTTTTTTTCTTTGAAAGGGAGAGTAAAGGGAATAATTTAATTTATAATTAAAACATTGTAATATATAAAAGAATAATCAAATTAGTATTGATTACACTGCGGAACAGCCATTTTGCGGCCTGGAACTTTGTGTAATTTTTTTTACTAATTTGAGGTCGCTGATTCCAAATCTAACCTTCATTTTTCTCTATCAGCTCCAGTTTTAGAGATATACCGTTATGTCCAAAATTTAGGCACTTTCAGCACATATATTGAAATAACATGAAAATGGTACATCATATTCCCTTAAGAAAAAAAAAATTCGCTAACAATATTATCTTTAAGACGTACTAACATTGTTTTAAATTTGGCCAGTAATTTCAGAGATATCGTTGAAGTTTTTAATAAAACAAATAAAAATTTAAGAAAAAAAAAATTTTTTTGTTCTTTGAAAAATCATAAAAAATAAATGTGCAACAAAAGTCACAGTTTGGGTCTAAAAGCATTAGTTCAACATATTTCGAATGAAATGAGCTTTATTTCATTGCAATCGGCGCACAACTTTTGATTGTGTTAGCGAATTTCGGTTTTTTTTTTTAAGGGAATATGATGCACCATTTTCATGTTATTTCAATATATGTGCTGAAAGTGCCTTAATTTTGGACATAACGGTATATCTCTAAAACTGGAGCTGATAGAGAAAAATGAAGGTTAGATTTGGAATCAGCGACCTCAAATTAGTAAAAAAAATTACACAAAGTTCGCGGCCGCACGAAAAAAGTTCAATTTTGTTCCGCAGTGTTATTCTTTTCCGGAAAAGGCAGGTTTAGTGTGTTTGACAAGTGGTCGTTAGCATACCTTCTGTATGTAACACGAGCTGCACACTTTGTGCAAGCAGAAATGTCCACAAACACCAAACATTATTATGCATCGTGGCAAATTCTCACTGATTTAATAATAATTAAATATGTCAAATAAGCAAAATGTATTAGTGTTAGTATAAAGATAAGTTTTCTAGACTTTAAGAATTAATAATAAAAATAATCATAATATAACCCTTAAAGCGGTCAGTCGCACAGTGGCTGAAAATTTTATTTCATTGGCCAAAAGTCCAATTTTTGTTTGTCACCGATTTCCAAAATTTTAATTTTATTTAATAGTAAACATATTAAAACTAAGGTAGCCAAAAAATTAGGTCAAAATATTGGTAATTGTGTTCGTGCCATGTTGTAAACACAACTTTTTTTTTTAAATTCGGAAAAAAGTGATTTTTTTATTATTTAATCCGCTAGCTATTTAATGCTAGCTTTTTTGCTAGGCGGGTATTCTTGTTATCTTTAAAAAAGTAATATGTGCGACCATTGTGTTACTTATATTTGAGATGTTAAGACATATTTTCTAAACTACTATATTTTTGTGAAATTTCAACTTTAGTGGAATAGAACTTTTGCAGATCAAAGGGATTAAGAAGGTAAAACCAATGAGGGAAAGTGTTTCCTTTAACCCTGTATATACCTCTTGTACCCGTTTGGACCCGTCTGTTTAACACTTTTTTAATTTTAATGAGATTACTCCAAAAAAATTAAAAATTTTTTTTTTTTTTTTTACAATTTTTTTTTTATTCCGCAAAAACGTTTGCAGAAGTAACAGAAATCATGTGCTATGGTCTTCAAAAAAAATTTATGATATAGTGAATATTGATCGTGATCGAATAGAATACAGGTAGTACATATAAAAAAAAATTTTATTGTTACACAATCAGACAAACGTATAGGTGCCCTGATTCATTCTTATCCGTTACACTACGTTTACACGCGTATTTTGTAGTAGAATAAAGAGCTTTAACACGCGTTACAGGTATATTGTGAATCCCACCTTAGAAGGGATTTTTAAATTTTTTTTGGTCTTTTTATTTTATCTGTTTTTATGACTAATAATATTCTATGACCCAACACCTATGCAATGCGTTGTTAAATTTGTGTCAGTTTTTTAATAGCATATAAATAAAAGGATTTTAAGTTTTTAATCCTTTAGGTAGAATGTATTTGGTATGAAAAGGTTTAAAAGCAAGTGACATTCGGATGCAAACTCAGTGGATATAATATATCTGAGCAATAACAACGTTTTTCATAAAAACATGGAGAGCTTCATCTATAAAGAATTGGCCGGAGAGTATTTTAGAAACAAAAACAAGGAAGACGTTAAAAATTACATTCGAAAAAAAGGAAACTTAAATTCCTATAACACTGAAATACAATTGGACTTAGAAAATAAATTATCTGTTTTCATCAAAAATTCAAAACAGCGATATATGAAAGTTTATTACAGCAAAGATAGATTTTATAAGAGCTTTGCAAATTGGTTAGAGAACGAACTCTCTGTCCAGATCGCTTCAGAAGCTACAAATCAAAAAACTCATGGGAGACCACAAAAATCGCTGGACAACTGTAGCGATAGATCTAAGAGGCGGAAGCTTAATATCAATGAAGAAATCGGATATGAAAATATTCAAGATACTTTCCTACATCAATTACGATCATAGAAACAATTGGCAAAAGTGGATTTCATTGAAAAAGTTGTTAAAGCTAGTCCATTGAGAACAAAACGGATTCTTAAAAGTATACCAACTACGATCGATGCAAAACAATTCACAAATGAGGAGGCATTAGCATTATTTCTGGATTTGAATTAACAAAACAGCAATATATTCAGCTCAGATTGCGTGCGATTGAAAAAGGCTCAAATCTGTATCCAGCATATCATCACATAACAGCTGCTAAAATCGACTGTTTGCCATTAAAGGACACTATTACCATCACACCAATTTCGGCAGAGGTACAACTACAATCTCTACTTGATCACACAGCCGAACACTTGCTACAATCAATAAAAGGAAATGAGTTAAAGAAATATGGAAACACAAAGTTAATTCTTTTTTGTAAATGGGGATTAGTTCGTTCTTCCAGACAAAAACAATACAAACAAGTAGTATGTGAAAATATTTCGGACTCAGATATGTTCATGGTATCATTTGTACCATTGCGATTAAAAAAGATTTTGGAATATTCAGAGCCTTCGACTAGTACAACGCAAACAAAGGATATTTGAAAAAATTAGAAACCATCTTCTACTAAATACTGCAGTATCAAATTTCAATTCAGAAAAGAAACTCATGATGCCATTAACAAAGAAGTTAGTGATATCAAGGCCCGAATTGCAACACTACAGCCATTACAAATAGATTTAGACGGACAGCAAATTGAAGTTAGCTACAAATTAGTGCTAACAATGATAGATGGAAAAGTAGGCCAGGCTTTGACTAACACGAAGGCTGCATCCAGCTGCATCATATACCATGCAACATCAAGCCAATTAAACCAAGTTCCGACAAAATCATTAGATAATACGGATGCATATGAATTTGGATTATTACCACTTAATGCAAGAATACGATTATAGAACACATACTAAAAATCAGTTTTGATTTGGATTTCGGATCTTCAGCAGCAATAAGAAATAACGAAATCAACAAGGAGTTAAAAAGTTAAAAAAGGAAACATGTTCAAGATGAATATCGCAAATTTGGGTTGATTATAGATCAGTCAAAACAGGGGTCAGGCAATACAAATTATTGCAATACCGCAAGAAGATTCTTTTCAGATCCAGAAACAGCATCTGAAATAAGAGGTGTTGATTTTAACCTAATTTTTAGATTTAAAATAATCCTAGAAGTACTTGCGTGCAATGAAGAAATTGACTCTAGAAAATTTGAAGATTTTGCTAAGGAAATATATAAATGTATACAACCAAGTCTCCGACTAATTTTCAAAACGTACGGTTGTTTTGCTCTTGCTCATTACAAAATAACAAAAATTCTATATAGAATAACGGTTGATAATTTTTTATTATTAATAAGTGATTTTTCCTTTCTTTATTTTACTTAATTTCGCTCTTGTAAACACATATATTTATAAAAAGAGACGATTATAATTTAATTTAATCATGGCCCCGGGCCCTACGGACAGGTTATCCAATAACAGGTTCCATGTTCTTGGGGGTTTTATAGAAAACCCCTCCAAGAAGAAAAAAACTAATGAATATCCAGATTTGCCCACACCAATTAACAATAATAAAAACGGCGCTAGGGCAGAATGCCCAAGGGCGTAACGCCCAAAACCAAAAATGCCCAAATCTTGTTATATTGCCCAAAACCCAAAAAAAATAATGACAAAGTGCCCAAATGCTATGCCATATCGCCGAAATAACAAAGTTTGGGCGTTGTGACATTTTGTTGAAAAGTAAGCAGATTTATTTGGGTGTTGTGACATTTTCTTACATATGAATTTTTTAAGTAATTCTATAAATTTTAGTGAAACTGTATAATAAAAACAGTTAGTTTACTTGAAGATTTTGAAACTTCTTTAACAAAACAATCACAATTATTTAGCCTTCACTGACTGCGGTCGTTAGTAAAAAATAAAACAATGCAATCGGAAAGTTTTGAGTTCGTGAGTGGGAAGCGGTGTAATTCCAAATTAATATATTTAACAAATGAAAAACAATTATACAAAAAAAATCGTATTATAAAGGCAAAACATTTTATACATGTTATGCATCCAATTGCAAGGCACGTGCTGAAATTTTAGAGGATGGAACGTGTGTCAAATCGCAAAAAATCGCGCATACAAATCACCTCCAGCAGGAAGAAATTTACAAAGAATTGAAAGCAGTTGAGGACATTAAAAAACAATGTAGCAATCCTTCTGTTCTTTTGAGCGACACCAATGCCGCGAGTAGTATAAGAAAAGTTTTTAAAAGAGTTTGCGAGAGGTAAGTCGATTTAGAATATTACTCGGCGCGACGCGGCGCGCTATCCACCACACTGCTACCTATCCAACGCTATACAATATAATTTTTTGCTATATTTAAACTTATTTCTTAAATGTATATATATTTTTTGTAACCGCAGTAATCAGAGTGCTACCCAAAATCTAGTTTTCACTAGCATGAGACGAAGCCTTGGAAGACTCTCGTCAAATATTTTTTTTAAATCACCCCGAACTCCATTAGATGTCGTTGAATCATTCCCACACGAATTTATTTGGAAAACCTATGGTTTAACAAGGCACCAAATTAATCCTCGTCCATTTTATAAAGCGTGCATTTCTGAGCCGGCATTTTCGTATTGCATCTTTATGTCGGAGGCAATAATGCAGGGTATCACCGAAACTATACCAGCAGGACAGAGACGGTATTTGATTGATGGAACATTTAAAGTGGTTCCAGCAGGCTGTTTCACTCAATTGCTGGTGATTTATATTCAATATTTAGATGATCAAGTGAGTTTGTTAAAAGTTTCTTATTGGAAAGACACATCGCACGATTTTTTGTCCAAATTTTTCGCCTGTGGTGCTTCGTTCCGATACTACGCAACAATTTCCTATTTATATATTATAAATATATAAATTTTCATATTATTCGAATGTGTATTCAAAGTCAAATTACAAATTTCATATTTTTTTTACTTTTTTGGGCCTTATGACAGTTTTTCTTTTGGGTGTTATGGCCTAGACTATAACTTGAAAAAATATTTCGCCCAAATTCAATGTCATACAGCCCAAATCGCAAAGCAATAAAATTTTTGGGCGTTATGGCATTTTTGGTTTTGGGCGTTACGCCCTTGGGCGTTCTGCCCTAGCGCCAATAAAAACACTCCGAAATACGTTCCAATATCATCCAGTGATACGAATAAACAATTATCGAAACTAAGCCCTTTTGCTATAAAAAAAGGAATAGAAAGTATTTCCACATAAATCAACTCGATATCGTCGCTGCGTCACGGGAGCCTTCTAGTACTTGCCCACAACGCGCGCACTGTAAGCTTCACGAAATGCTCAACTCTGTAAAAGGAGTCATATACGCTCCGTGCTTAATACAGAAAGTGAAATTATACAGGAAATGAAAGACCAAGGTGTAACAGACGTTTATAAATTTACTAGAGCCAGCAAAGACGGAATCTCACGTATCCCAACCGGAAAGATGATATTAACGTTTGACCTCTACCACTTACCTACAACTGTAGACGTTGCGTGGTACAAGTGTTAAGTGGACCACTACACCCCCAACCCCCAACGCACTCGGCCACACTAAAAATCGTTGCAGAGGAAACACAACCTGCCCCGAGTGCAGCTTACCACCACACGCACCAGAAAAATTCACCCGCATATTTTGCATCAACTGCTCGGTAGAACATTCATCAGCCGACAATAAGTGCCCTCGTTTCATACAAATGAATGATATTAAAAATAAAAACCAAAAATTATTGCAGTATAGGAGAAGCACGTCATAGATACAGGGAAAACAACCCAATCCAAACAAATACCCAAAACACATATACCGCTGTAATCTTTGATTCTCCCACAAAACGCAAAGAAAATACAGACAACCAAATGCAAAAAATTATACCATGTACACAAATAACAAAATTTAACAAACAACCTACAACAACAACAAATCAACTCTTTAACGATAAAACAACCCACCTTCAACCTCTAAGTCAAACACAATGTCAAAAAACAATGAAATAAAAACCGCTACAATAACAGAAAAAACTGAATTAACAACATCAATCAACAAAAGAACAAACAACAAATACAACACAAACTCATCTATTGAAACAAACAACAACACTTTAACGTCTCATATTTCTTGTTTAAGACAAACTCTGCTAAATAATAATGATTATTTCGTAACGTTGAGTGACGAGGAGTCTCTCGACGCGGTCACAATGGACCTAGCGAAAACGTAACCACATAAGTCAATACAACAACAATAATTTACCAGAACCAGGGGGCTGTTTTGTGACTCGATCTGGGGCGGCCCCCAGGACTAGTGTGTTATTTACACGCTGGTTCAGGAGAGCTTTCCTGCAGTTTGGATTGTTGAGTGGCCCCTTAGCTCAGTAGAGAAAAACTATAGACAACAAATAACCCGCTCTTTATTAATAAACGTCTGTATTATGGACTTAGGCTTCTGCAATGGAATATACATGGTCTAATAAACAATTATACTGAGATCCAATTACTCATAAAGGATTTAAATCCCAACATCATTTCTCTGCAAGAAACGCACTGCGCTTTCAATTCTACGCCAATCCCCCCTAAAAACTACAATGCCTAACAAACTCTATTCTAAACACTACATAACAGCAAGGTACTGGAATATTTATTAAATCGGATATTCCTCATAAACAAATCCACACAAACTCCGAGTATCAAATTGTAGCTATTGAAATAAATCTCAATATAAAATTCACCATCCTGTCTTTCTATATCCCTCCTAATCAGGATATTTCCGTTCGAGTATTATCAAATATCCTTGCATCATTCACAACTCCCCTGGTAGTCGTTGGGGATTTCAATGGTTGGAACACTATTTGAGGATCCACTTCCAACATTAACAGGGGAACACTGCTGGAAAACATAATAGCACGCGCGGGGCTATTATGTACTAAATGATGGAAGTCCCACTCATTTCTCAACATACAACCGTTGCAGTGCTAACGGTTCCGACATACCATTAAAAACTTGTTGTAAAACACCTCCTATAGCCACATTTAAAGCGTCTACTGTTAAGGTCAAATTTGCTTCATTATTGAAATGATTCAATAAAACAGGTGATGCAAAAGATTCCTTGATACGGTCAAATGAATTGGTGGCTTCCTTAGTCCAATCTAAGTTTTTACATTTCTTTTTTAATGCATTGGTAATAATAGCATGAATTGGATTAGTAAATTCGGCTAACTTAGGAATGTATTTGTGGTAATAATTTACCATTCCTACAAATTTTTGAATTTGCTTAACCGTTTTCGGGCGTTCAAAATTTCTTATAGCTTATATTTTTCCTTCAGATGGCTTAATGCCAATATTCGAGATATTGTGACCTAGGATAGACGTCCTCTGAAACACCAAATGTGCATTTGCCTGGTTTAATATTTAAACCGTATTCATCTAACCGTTCAAAAACTTTCTCTAAATGATATAAATGTTGTTCATCATTTTCACTATATTCAAGTATATCATCGATATACACAAATTTTTTTTTTTTTTTTTTTTTTTTTTATTATTTATTTATTGAATCTTCATATATTAAATATGAACTAACAATAATTAATCAAATCTTATACTAATACTTTATTTTTGTCCTGCCAATGCTAGACGAAAATTGTTCTCTTCACGGTATCTATTCACATATGTAGATTTTTAGCGGTCTTCTCGTCGGATGAGTCCTGCAGTATCTCTTCTCCTTAATCTAGAGTGGCCGCTGTCATTTAAAATATTTCGAGCTAGTGGATTTGGGTGCAACTCAAGCCTTTTTAAATATTTTGCTGCGTACTTCGTAATAATAGTTTTTACTAATGGCACATTGAGATCCTTGTGAATATTAGAGTTTTTAACATACCAGGGAGCGACTGTGATTACTCGAAGGAGTTTATTTTGGCGCCTTTGAATTTTTTCGATATTTGAGGCCGAGGCAGTGCCCCATAGCTGAATACCGTAGCACCAGATTGGCTTCAATATAGAGTTATAAAGTAGAAGTTTGCAGTCGAGGCTAAGAACAGAATTTCTTCCAATAAGCCAATATATTTGAATTGCTTTTAGTTTCATTTGTGTTAGTTTTGCTTCTATATGGCATTTCCATGCCAAACGCCGATCTAGATGAATACTGAGATATTTTACATGCGATTGCTGGGGCACTAATTGATTATTGATTTTAATAGGGGGACATGACTCCCGACGCAAGGTGAATGTTATATGTACGCATTTTTGCTCATTGACCTTTATCCTCCATTGTTTTAACCACTTTTCCAGTTCAAATATATGATCCTGCAAGTAACGGGATGCTTCATGACAGTTTTCGTGTACGCTTAGAAAAGCTGTATCATCAGCAAATGTTGAAGTAAGGGTGGGGCATGTCTGAGGTATATATAAGGTATAAGAGTGGGCCCATGATGCTTCCCTGAGGGACTCCAGCGTCAATTGGCTGAGGAGAACTTATAAAATCACATTCTTTAATAATAAACTTTCGGCCGACTAAGTAGCTTTCTAACAGCTTGTGTGTGTTTACTGGTAAGTTTAGCTTCAATTTATGTAATAACCCTTCATGCCAGACTTTATCAAAAGCTTGAGAAACATCGATGAAGAGGGCGGAACAATATTTTTTTTCTTCAAAGGCTTTTCTTATGGCGTTTACTATACGATGGGTTTGTTCGATTGTGCTATGTTCTCTTCTAATGCCGAATTGATGGTTAGGAATACATATATTTACATTTAAAATTGGGGCTAATTTTGACACTAACAGCTTCTCAAACAGCTTTGATATATTAGACAATAAGCTTATAGGTCTATATGACTCAACTTTTGTAGGATCCTTTCCTGGCTTAGGTATCATTGTAACTAAGGATACTTTCCATTCTTGTGGGTAGTATTCAAGGCGTAAAATAACATTAAAAATTAAAAGAATAATTTTCTTTGCTATGCTGGGTAGCTCTAAAAGCATTTTGTTGCTGATCTTATCAAAACCAGGGGCTTTCTTGGGGTTTAAATTATGAATAGCCTTTTCTATCTATACTATCTCAAATTTAAGTGGAACAGCAGCTCTAACAGCAACTGGTGGCAACTCGACTACAATATCGGGAGATGTATGCGGGGTAAATACGTTTTTCAAATGATTAACAAAAAGATTTCCTTTTTCTTCATCATTTCGTGCCCAACTTCCATTTAAGTTTCTTAATGGTGGTTTAGTGATAACTGGTCTATTAAGATTTCTAGCTGCACGCCATAAAGAGTAGTCTGATTGAGAAGTTGCTTCAAGTTCCTTAAGGTATTTTTCCAGGGAAGCCGTTTTCTGAGACTGCAGTAACTTTCTTAGCCTTTTTGTGCACTCTTTTAGTAAATTCTTAAGTTGAGGGGATCTATGCAATTGCCATTCTCTTCGAGCTCTCCTTTTTTCAGTCAAGAGACGCTCGACATCTGCAGAATATATTTTACTATTTTTGGTTTTTTTGAGGGTTATACTAGAATGTCGAACAGCTAGTTTCAGATAACTGTCAAAATTTACAATAGAAATATCCACATTCTCCGGTGTACTAAGCGGAATATTTTCAGTGCAGTGGGTACTGAGATATTTTTTATATTTTAACCAATTAATTTGAGTGGCTGACGTCACTAAGTTAACAGACGGAGATACAATTCTATTAGGATTTAATATAGTAAGAATTGTAGGTGTGTGATCAGAAGATAATTCTAAGGAAGCTTCAACATAAATCGTTTCTGCGGGGATGTTTTTAACCACTCCAAAATCGATGACATCGGGAACTTTTTGCTGATCAGTAGGCCAATTTGTTGGTTGTCCGCTCGCGACCACATTTAGATCCATTTTAAAAATTGTGTTAAACAAAACACGACCCTTAGGTGTAATAAGTCTTGACCCCCAGAAAGTGTGTTTAGCGTTATAATCGCCAGCAGCCAGGAAGCAGGGTCCTAATGATTTGAAATATTTATTATATTGGCTTTCTGATATAGAAAATCTAGGTGGGGAGTATAATGATGAAATTACTATGTTTCGATTTAATTCCTCAACGCAAATGTTTGTTGCTTGGAGATAATCTTCACGATGATCACTCATTAAGTAGTGTTTTACTCGGTTCTTTATCAAAATGGCAGAACCTTCACAAACTCTGTCTCGAGGGTCCTTTGTATCATACAATATATAACCATTGATTTTAAACGTATTTCTTAAGGTCAGATGAGTTTCAGAAACCATCATAACATCAATTTGTTTATTTTTAAGGAAGTATTCTAGTTCATTTTTGTGTTGGCGGATGCCGTTTGCGTTCCAAAAGCAAATTTGTAAACAGTTCATGGCTTGTTTAGTACAGCTTGCAATAACATCGATTGCATTCTTAACATTTCTTGCATCATGTTACCCATTGTGTTAGTGAAATTGTTAACTGTTTGCACTAATGTTTCCATGGTTTTTTCCGGGGTTCAATTAGAAATGGGAATTTCGTCATTATTTGGTACATCACCTTGCAGTGGCATAGGATTAGATTTTAAGACATTAGCGTACGAGGTTCTGTTAGTATTTGGCTGTGGAATCTGGACACCGTACGTGTTTCCTTGATTATTTGCCTGCGTTTGAGGGGGGGGTTAAGTTTCTGTCCAACAGAACGCTTGACAATCGAATATACCGGGCACCCTCTGTAGTTGGCAGTGTGATTACCACCGCAGTTGCTACATTTTTTTACATTAGGATCATTTTTGGACTTGTCGCACCGGACGGTACCATGTAATTCTCCACATACGACACAAACAGGGGGTAAATGGCAGTATGCCCTAGTATGACCAAATTCTTGGCAGTTTAAACACTGAACGGGTCCATTTCTTTTGTGCGGCTCTTCGATCGTGATTTTTCTGTACAAGATGTATTTTAAACTGTAAATGGGATGCGATTCATTTTTTCTTAGCTTTACATCGCCGGGCTCTAACTCCACTCGAAATAGGGGTTGAGGATTTTTTTCCCTATTTTTAATATTTGTAACATTTTTTATTTTGAAGCCTTTTTCTTCTAAAAATGTTTTTATTTCGTCGTATACACAAATATAAAATCAAAACCAGCAAACACTTCGTTGATAAATCTTTGGAACGTTTGTGCAGAATTTCGAAGACCAAATGGCATTCGTTGAAACTCAAACATACCAAATGGTGTCGTTAAAGCTGTTTTGAATATGTCCTCTTCCGCTATCGGAATTTGGTGATAAGCACGTACTAAGTCGATCTTAGAAAATATTTTCTTATTTCTTATATTCATATTTAAATCCTGAATGTGAGGTAATGGATATCTATCAGGGACAGTCACAACATTTAAACGTCTAAAATCACCGTCTAAAAAGGTCGCCAGTCGTTTGGATCCTTTTTGGGGACCAAATGTAAAGCTGATGCTACACTAGAGTTTGATGGTCTACATATACCTGATTTCGCAAGATACTCAAATTCTGTTCTCGCTGCCTTGTATTTTATGGGATCTAACCGCCTAGGTTTTGTAAAAGGTAAAGGACCGTTCGTTACCAATCTATGAACGGTAGTATGTTTAATCTGTTTTGTATAATTAGGTTCCGCTATTAGTGAAGGATATTTCCTCAGAAGTTGTGTATATTGGTTATCTACAGAAAATAACTTTGCAATAGTCACATTACAGCTACGTGAAAATGCACTAACTGACAAATTAGTTAGTGGATCTATTAGGCACTTATGTTTAATGTCTATCAAAAGACCATACTTGTTAAGAAAATCAGCACCAACAATAGGTTTAGAAATATCTGCAATCAGAAAAATGAAAGGAAATTCACGGCGAAGGCCTAAATCTACATTAAGCAATTTCTTTCCAAATGTTGCAATGTTTGAGCCATTTGCCGCTGTTAAAATTATATCAGACTTATTATTACATTCTCTGAATTTTGAGGATGGCAACACAGAAATTTCTGCCCCGCTATCAATCAAAAACCTTATGCTATTATTTTTATCAAAAATAAATAGGCGACTGGGAGAATATTTAATATTTCCACAGTTCGTCGCTGCAACAGTGGATGATTTTAGTTTGTTGAACTTTCATTAGAAAATGAACAGGGCTGTTCGCACTTCCTAGCTTGATTACCAAACTTGTGATGAAAACGACATAACCAGTTCCTATTTGGAGAACGACCACGAGAGCGTGAGTAACTTCGGCTATATCTTCTATAAAAAGGACGTAAAGTCCTTGTTTCTAATTCCCTTTTAAGAGAAGTAACTTCCAATGTCAATTTATTTATATTTTCACATAAAGAAGCAGTCAAATTTTGAACAACTTGCTCAATATTGGAAGGCCTAGAAGGATGTCTGACACTACAAATTTCTCCATTATAAATAACCTCCCATAATCTATCAGCCAATTGAATTAATTCGTTATGATCATTAACGTTTGATCCAGTTAAAGCAACGTTTAGTGACTTTGGAAGTTTACGTAGCCAAAGTTTTGTTAAAACATCTGGGCTAAAATTAGAGCCAGCAAGAAGGACTAACGATATATAAAACTCCGATGGCTTTCTATCTCCCATATCACTATCAGAGAGTATTTTATCTAATTTAGAAGTTTCACTTAAGGAATGGCGTTCAATCAAAATTTTTTTAAGATTACGATACCGATCATTTGTAGTTGGATTTTGTATTATATCCAACACTTTTATTATAACTTCTTGTGGTAGAGCAGTAATAATATATTCATATTTGGTTTGGTCTGTAGTTATACCTTTGGTTGCAAATTGCATTTTAGCATGAACGAACCATGCATCTGGACAACTAGTCCAGAATTGAGGAAGTTTAACAGAGGAAGCACAGATGTCTAAGTCACATTGGGGAATTCTATCGATCGGATCATTACCAGCCAAACTTGTGTTTAAATTATTATTTGAAGTAATTGAATTAGATTGTGAATGTGTTGCACTTTGTGCATTTGTATTAGTACGCGTTGGAGAGCGAGTGGTCATTTTAAGAGGGAAAGTTTACAAATAAAATTAATTTATATTGAATATTGAACTAATTATGTATTGCTTTTTTTAAAATATCACAAAATTGGCAAATATTTAATATTTGTAAAAGTAAAATAATTTAATTAAACAACATTAAGGGCTTTTTAAATATGGAACAAGATATAAACGCTTACACTGAATTCTTTTCTCGGGAATTCAAAGTGACGGTAAACTCCTTTGGTAAAAAGCTTTTCAAAATCTTGACAAGATAGTTTGCTGTTTGTTACTGAAACTCATGTGAGGCTCCAGACGAATTGATATAATATATTAATTTTCAGATGAAATCAAAATAGGGTTTGTTGTTGTCTAAATCGCATGTATAGGTTCTTTCGATAATTTTATCAGCTCCATGTAATATTCTACGATTTTAAAATTATTAGTTTATTTCTCCAAATTCAATATCGCAGGATCGCCATTTATAGATGAATTTATACTCATGTATTTAGAATTAAAATAAAAATCCTTTGATATTTCAATTTGTAGTAATCAATAATTTATTTTATTTAATATAAAATTCAATAGTTGAAAATTAAAATCTTAATGAACAAAAAATATTGAAAACTTAAATGATTAAAAAAACTTATAATAAAAAAAAAATAAAACTTAAATTTTTGTATAATATAACAAAGTATTTTTATACCCCTACACCGTTCATCTCCAGTATTCGAAATCAATGGAAAGTGGAACATCGGGATTTCGATGAAGAATCAAAAAACTACTAAAGAATAACACAGAACAGAATATGGAATATTTGCAATCAATCTTTCAATTAAATGAACAATAATTACAATTCATTAGATCTAAGACAGACATTGTATTAGTAAAAAATAATAATAATAAACAGAACCTCACATTGTTAATAAAGCTATTAGAAACCTATTGCTGCTTTTACTTATTTTTATCCACATATGTATGAAATGTTTTACTAAATAAAAAAATTAGTAACTACATTTTCGTATCAAAATTTAAAAAAAAAATCAGAATTCAGCGGATTTATTTGGCTAATATTAACAAATTTTACAGCAAAAAATAATAGATTCTTCTGTAGTAATAGCAAGTTTTAAGATAATATTTCTAAAGTTTTTTTTTGACAGCAAAAAATTGTTAATTTTTCAGTTATAATAGCAAAATTTCCAGTTGATTTTACTATTTTTTTTTAATGTAAAAATTTTTTTTAGTGTAAACATTAAATTTTTTTTAGTGTCTTATTATTACAAAAAATGTTAATAATTATTATTTAAGTCCAAATATGACATTTATAAATAATAAAAAGAAATAAAAAAAACCATATTTTACGATAAAGTAAAAATAATCTAAAGTTCCACTTTGCCCTTAAATTCCCTAATAACTACTCAATTGATTTTAATGAAATTGAAAGTGGAGAAAAGTTTAAGAATCTATCTGTCGACTAAAAAAAATTCACTAATATATCTCCTTCGGTTCAAAAGTTACAGAATTTTGGCCAATGAAAAACGATTTTCAGCCACTGTGAGTCGCACTAGCGGCTGTCCCGCATAAACTTAAATGAAAATAAATAAAAACAAAAAGAATGTGTTTTAATTTAAAGTGTCTAAAAAGTTTTATTATTATACTAGTCTAGGGTATACAATGTATACCCCGTGACCCTTAATCCAACTACCAGGTTTTTGTTTGTCCCGGTAGCCCTTCCTTTAGTGACTCCTTTTTGGGAGTGACTGTCGGAAATTATCAAGACATTTCCAGTCCTCATCGCGCGACTAGTAATGGGTAAATCATTCACAGGCCTAGCTCCCTTAACTGTCACAATTAAGAGGGCCAGGTGTTGAACTTTTACCCTCCTTTTGGTTATCCGCTTTTTTATTAGAGGATTCACCAGCAGGGGTGCTAGGGATTTGTTGTCTTTACTGGCAACATTTGATTCCTAAGCAGCCCTTGCTGTGTATCCCGCAGGATAGGGAAGCCCTAGGGTAGCACCGACAGAACCGTGGATTCGTTCAAATCTAGCAACGTTCTTTCGGTGTTTCCTCAGCAGATGCCTATCCCGCCCATGCAGTGACGAGTCTTTCTTGGCTATCTTTTCTAGAAAGGCTAAGGAGACTCTCACACCACTCTGGGCTTTTTTGTAGTTCGTTCGGCTACCCGATGTGACCTGTTCTGTCGCATCCGAGTGTAACTCCGGAAGTCGATGGCCCAGCCCTATGGTTCTCATCATGAGCCGAAATCATTGCTATTTCGTGCTCATCATCAGAGCCCAGAGTTAGGTCACCGAGTCTTTCTAATGCCCCTGTACGGGACGGGGAGTCGATTGGGGAGTCTATCCTGTCCGTCTCTGTCATTACTGTCAGTTCTGCCATTAACTGACACTCCTGCAGCAAAATATCTGTGAATACCCAGCAAGTCGGAGTCTGAATCTGACAGCGAACCTGCTGAGCTGTCAGTGATATTCCCTGCACCAATTCCTTCATTTTGTTTTTTAAATTTGTCCAGTTTTTCGTCCCACGAGTACGCACGTATAAAAAAGGACCATCTCGCGCAGTGACGGCTTGCGCGGACTAGGCTAGAATTTCAACTGACCCTTGCCATCGGCGTCAGAGGGCAGCTGTCCGCGACCAGTTTCTTTAACCACTAACTAGCCATTCAGGTCCTCGGCACTGCTGTCAACCACCTTGACCTTAAAAGTGGGGAATGTGGGAAAACAAAGGGGGGTAGATAGGATTATAGGTAAAGGGGGTGGGATAGGGGAAGGATGGATAACCCTTGGTCATGCTGGCCTTAAAGCTTATGCCTTCAAACTTGTTCCGGTTAGACTACACCGATTAAAGTTTTAAGACATACACTATCGCCGGCATTTAAGCCACCACATCGCGGCAAGATAGTTATCCAGGTGGTGGAAAAATTCGTACTACAATGTTGAACAACATTTTTGTGTAGAGAAAAATTTTTAACAATTGCCATTTTTAATTGAACTGCTTTTAATTGAAGTTTTTAATATTTTAATTAGGCTTAAATTCATCAAATTTATTTTTCATTAAATTATTTTTATTAAAGGAAGGAATTTACAACATGAAAATGATTTTTAAATTTTTTTTTTTTTCTTTTTTTTTTGATAATTCTTGACTGAACACGGGAATGAACTCGGGTCGAATTTACATGTTTCGAGAATAACCAAATTCTCATCATCAGAATTCTTCGCGTTCTACCGTTTGCGCCAATGCGCCGCCTGCCAGTCTTTAGTCAAACATCAATCTTTACCCAATTGTATTGGTAGATAAAAATTTTCTTTAATTGATTATCAATTTTTAAATTTTTATTTACATGCTTTTTCCTTTCCTGAATCTGACAGCGAACCTGCTGAGCTGTCAGTGATATTCCCTGCACCAATTCCTTCATTTTGTTTTTTAAATTTGTCCAGTTTTTCGTCCCACGAGTACGCACGTATAAAAAAGGACCATCTCGCGCAGTGACGGCTTGCGCGGACTAGGCTAGAATTTCAACTGACCCTTGCCATCGGCGTCAGAGGGCAGCTGTCCGCGACCAGTTTCTTTAACCACTAACTAGCCATTCAGGTCCTCGGCACTGCTGTCAACCACCTTGACCTTAAAAGTGGGGAATGTGGGAAAACAAAGGGGGGTAGATAGGATTATAGGTAAAGGGGGTGGGATAGGGGAAGGATGGATAACCCTTGGTCATGCTGGCCTTAAAGCTTATGCCTTCAAACTTGTTCCGGTTAGACTACACCGATTAAAGTTTTAAGACATACACTATCGCCGGCATTTAAGCCACCACATCGCGGCAAGATAGTTATCCAGGTGGTGGAAAAATTCGTACTACAATGTTGAACAACATTTTTGTGTAGAGAAAAATTTTTAACAATTGCCATTTTTAATTGAACTGCTTTTAATTGAAGTTTTTAATATTTTAATTAGGCTTAAATTCATCAAATTTATTTTTCATTAAATTATTTTTATTAAAGGAAGGAATTTACAACATGAAAATGATTTTTAAATTTTTTTTTTTTTCTTTTTTTTTTGATAATTCTTGACTGAACACGGGAATGAACTCGGGTCGAATTTACATGTTTCGAGAATAACCAAATTCTCATCATCAGAATTCTTCGCGTTCTACCGTTTGCGCCAATGCGCCGCCTGCCAGTCTTTAGTCAAACATCAATCTTTACCCAATTGTATTGGTAGATAAAAATTTTCTTTAATTGATTATCAATTTTTAAATTTTTATTTACATGCTTTTTCCTTTCTTCTTGTTTTTGGTACTTTTTTCAAGACTTTGTCTTGAAAACTGAAATACGTTTGTTTTTTATGTTTTTCTCTTGTTCTCTTCTAGTTGACCTTTCATTGTACAATTTGAAGGACAAATGTAAACACATAGGAGCTTGTGCCATAGATATTTTATAACAATTGTGATTTTTAATTGAACTGTTGGTTTTTAATTGAAGTTTTTGATATTTTAATTAAATTTTCATTAAATTATTATAAAATTTGTCATATACATATAAACGCAAGTGCGAAAGTAAATTTTTTTATGAATGTAAATATTATATAATATTATTATTAAAATGAAACTAATTTGAGGAGTTTTATTTTTTCCGGCTAAAATGACACTCATCTAAGGAGTTTAATTTTTTCCGTCTTAAATAAAACTCATTTTGTCGTCATAAAATTAAACTCTTTTGAATAGATTATTTTGATTAAAATACAGCATAATTCACAAAAATTTACAAATTCTATTTATTAAAATTGTTCCGTTAAATAAAATTTTCAAAGTAAATTATGACGAAAAACATTTTCAACCATTCTGCTGGAAACTTTATTTCTTTCAAATATCAAAAACAAACCTAACTAATTTTAACAATTATTTGATGAAAAAATTATAATCAGATTTGTTTTTCAATAAACTAAATGCAAACTAAATTGTTAAAATATGCAAATTTGATTCTGACGGGAAATATAAAACTAAAATAAGTTATTTTCATTTTATAACTCCTCAAATTAGTTATATTTTACGACGGCGAAATAAAACTCCTCAAATGAGTTTTATTTTATGAAGGTGAAATAAAACTCCTTTTTTAAGAGTTTGGGTCGACCTTTTATTTTTACGTTGAAAAATAACTGTTTAAGATGGAATTTTGTTTTTTAATTCACAAAATAACTGTAATAAAATAACTTGTTCGATTCACGAAATAACTATAATAAAATAACTTTTTCGATATCACTTATAACCGTAACGGTCCCTGATTAATATTTGTAAAAAAGAATTTATGAAATAAATAAAAATATTAATTATTTAAATTTACAAAATCAACAAATTATTCTATGTTAATATCCTTACCATAACATTTTACTTTTAGAAGTTTTTCTAAATGGCTATCAATTTGTTTCTATATTTATTTTTTTTTGTGTGCCATTGCCTAAAATGTGGAAATATGTATGTAGTAGAAAACATTGAAAAAATATTTTATATTAGGTCTCTACTTGCACCATATTTAGTTGGGCAAATATTTTTCCAGAAATTAATACCCGTTTCTACTGGAACGGTTAAGTCTGTGCTTATAAGGTTAGGTTAAGAACGGTTATGCGCCCAAGGGCGCATCTCCACTCGGAGACCAATGAGGTCCATTGTGAATCCCTTCAGTATAGAAAAAAAGAGGAAAGAGAGAAGTAAAGAAGAAAATAGTCCACAGGTGTAAGACAGATAGACAGATACTGCTTAGGACCAGTCCCCAAACAGAAACAGCCGTCCTATTTCCCTGACAAACCCCAGCAGATCGGCTGGATTACATCTAGCGATACACCCCAGTTCGTCGTGAAATCCTAGGACAATGGCACAGTACATGCTCAACCGCCTCTAGCTCCTCGGCATTCCCGCCCATTCTGCAGAATTCCGGTATGGCATTGTCCGATTAACTCATAAAAGCCCTAACAGAACAATGCCCCGTCAGGAACCCTATAATGATCCTGAGAATACTCCTATACAATCCTAATAGAACCCTGGTTGCCCCTGCGTCCAATCCGGGCCATAAGGCCCTCGACACCATGCAATCCGTGCTATCCCTCCAGTACCGGTTAACGGCATCACGGAATCTTTCCCGTATTACCCCATAGTAGTGACATAAGGGGGATTCTTCCCCTCTCTCCCTTACCTCTAAGTCCAGATTCGAATCCCCTCTCGCGAATTCGTCCGCCTCCTCGGTGCCATTCACCTTGCAGTGTCCTGGTACTCAACACAGCCTTATTGCACCGTATAATTTGACAATGCTCTTTGCGCAGCCTGACTATCGACGTAGATTGTCACCACAGATCCCCCTACGATATGCCCCAGTATCACCTCCGTCGCCCTCCAGATCGCTAGGATCTCAGCCTGGAAGACACTGAACTCATCCGGGAGTCTGAATGACCTTTTCACGTCAGTGTGAGCAATAAAAACACCAGCCGCAGTGCCAGTGTCCATCTTGGACCCCTTGGTATATACTGCCCACCCCTCAAGCAGTCCGTTAGATCCACGCCAAACTTCCCTATCCGGGAACTCAACCGCTGGTGTTACACCGAAGTCCAAGGACCCACTTCATATAGAATCCTTGTGTGGCCATCCCGGCAAGGTCTAATCAACGAAGACTCGTAGTCTAAATAAGTTCCTAGCAGCCACACTCCTCACATAATGTTCAATTGGGGCAGATGTAGTAGGATGTCCAACGCCGCCTGTGGCGTGCTTCTCCTTGCACCAGTGATCCCAAGAGATGCACTCCTCTGGGCCTTGTTGAGCATCTTCCTATAGCTATCTACTCTCAACGCATCCCACCAAACAGTGCATCCATAGGTAAGAATAGGTCTAACCACCGATGTGTAAATCCACTTTACCATATCCGGTCTCAGTCCCCAATTCTTACCGATGGAGTTTCTGCATGTGTAGTAGGTGTTAAGACTTACAGTCAGTGAATACCCATACTAATCACAATACCATTAACTTGCATTATTTTGTCATTTTATTATTGTAATTGTACCTCAAGTTCATTGATTTAAAGTTATTTTATTATTTGTAATTGTACCTCAAGTTCATTGCCTTTTAAGTAATTGTGTCTTATTTTTGTTAATTGGTATTATTTTGCTGACTTAACATTCTCACCTCCAGTTCATT
This sequence comes from Pollenia amentaria, assembly GCA_943735925.1. NCBI lineage: Eukaryota > Metazoa > Arthropoda > Insecta > Diptera > Polleniidae > Pollenia > Pollenia amentaria. Next base: position 37,795,732 of record OX031008.1, on the reverse strand, counting down.
GCTTTAGTTTTATTATTTTGTAGAAATATAAAATTAATATAACAAATACAGCAATTTGCTGACTTAACATTTTTACCTCCAGTTCACTGCTTTAGGTTTATTATTTTGTAGAAATATAAAATTAATATAACAAATACAGCAATTTAACATTTTGTCAAATCAACATATTTTAGTTTGTAAGTTAGTATAAATAGCATAATAAAACTTTAAAAATTGGTCATTAAGATCAAATACAATCAATTGTTTGCATTTTCATTGACCCATCACTCTTCAAGTTCCAAGTGCTTGAAGAGAACACAAAACAAAACAAATTAGTGTCAGACCAGATTTATGTGTTTGGTTTGAGCTCCACTAATAATCCAGTTCATTTAACATTTTGGTGACCCCGACGTGATTTGAACACGCAACCTTCTGATTTAACATTTTGGTGACCCCAGTCTTTTGGTTTTTTTTTTGTATACAATTTTTGAGTTTCCCCCCACCAGCGGTAAGGGACTCTTAAAGTACAAAAAACACCTTTTGAACACGCAACCACATTCATCAGGACAACAGTCCATCCGTCAGGCACCGAAAACCATTTGGTGACCATTATATTTTCAAGACACCAGTCTAATCAGCAGGCACCGAAAACCATTTTGGTGACCCCAGTTTTTTGGTTTTTTTTTGTATAAGATTTTCGAGTTTCCCCCCACCAGCGGTAAGGGACTCTTAAAATACAAAAAGGACCTTGCGAACACGCAGCCACATTCATCAGGACAGCAGTCCATTCAGCAATAATTTGGTGACATTGCTAGCATCAAAACTACAGCTCATCAGGCAACAAATTAATTTACAAATTAACTAATAAACAAGTAAATTGAAGGCTACGCCATGGCCACATCAGCACAACTCTTGGACTCCCTATTGAAGACGGGTGAAATCGTTCAAGGAATTATCCGCAATTTTAAAAAGGACTCTGCAGATAGAAAAACAACAATTAAATATTATGAGGAGCGTTTGCGACGCCTAAGTGATGCCTGGTCGGAATTTGAGACATGCGACTCGCAGTTACGAATGCATGCAGATGCACAGAAGTTGAGAACGGAGCATGAGTATTTCCAGCAGGACTACTATTCCCAAATAAAAGAGTTGACAGATTCATACATGGAGAAATTCATTACTGAAGTTGAACAATTTAAAAGGTTATCGGAAACTCAACAACATCTACCAGAAGATAAAAATCAGCTACCAGAAAGCTTAGAAAATGATTTACCGAAACCGACCCACTACACACGACAAAATACTATTACTACGACAAGTAATCAACAACAGACCTCACATGAAGGCTTGATTCGGGGAATAAAGGCCCGAATGGTAGCATTGGAACGGTTCTTAAATGGGATAAGTTCTATTAAAGAAACTCAACCAGCCCAGTACTATAGCATTAAAATTGCCACAATCAACAAGCTATGGAACCAGATCCAAGAGCTATACTATGAGATGTTCGATAAGTTTAAAGAACCAACAGAAAGCGGTTTTAATATCCAGGAGTACAATAAGTTAGACGACAATGTCCAGCAGCACTTGGTCAACCTTTCCGTGATGGCTGCCACATTACAGAGCAATGTTGCTAATCCCGTTGTTGGTGAACCCCAATCAACAGTCCCAACACACTTTACAGTACGAGGCTCGTTGCCATTACCAAAGGTGATAATCCCACAGTTCAATGGAGATTATCTAAAATGGCGCCAATTCCATGACCTATTTTCTGAGATGGTGGATAGGCAGGCAATACCAAGCATACAAAAAATGTGGTATTTAAAGACTAACCTATCCGGAGAAGCCGCGCATTTAATAAGCCAATTTTCCTTAACGGAGGAAAATTACCAAGCTGCTTGGACTTCGTTGAAAAATCGATACGACAATAAAAGAGTCCTCGTATCAAATTTGATTGAAAAAATATTAAACCAGCCAACAGGGACATCAGTTGCTACAGCTGTGAAAAATCTGCATGATACAACAAAGGAGTGTCTATCAGCGTTAAACAATATTGGCATCGAAACTTCTGCTTGGGATCCTCTTCTCATACATCTATTGATGAAAAAACTAGATAGGAATATGCTTGTCAGGTTTATGCAAGTATCAGCAAAACCTAAGGAAGTACCAACAATTCCCGAATTTCTTTCATTCTTGGAAATTCAATTCCAATCAATGGAAGCAATTGGCCAAAAACCAACAAATAAGGCAGTTTCATCAGTAGCATTATCAGACGGGAACCATAATACCTGTAAATTTTGCAACAATGGTAATCATCAATTGTACCACTGCAGTAAATTTATACAATCACCAGTGCCAGATAGATTAAGGTGGGTCCAACAACAATCACTATGTGTCAATTGCTTTAGAAGCGATCACATATCAAAAACATGCACATTAGGTTGCTGCCGAAAATGTAACAAGAAACACAACACGTTGTTACATTTAGAAACTAAACAGACGTCGAAGCCTAAGCATGCTTCAAAGCTAACATCAGCACAGACTTCGGAAGCAAAACCTGTAAAGGAAACGGCAAGCACATCCTCTGCAACAGTTTTATCTACCTCTGCCAAGGATGCTGGGGGGCCCCAGGGTTATGTTCTTCTAGCAACCGCAAAAGTAAGGATAACGGCAAATAACGGCAACGTTGGTGAATTCAGGGCAATATTAGACTCTGGATCCCAAGTTAACATCGTATCCCAGAGACTTATCAACCGTCTAGGCATCACCACAACCGATGCAGTTCTGAACATCGATGGCATTGGGAATGCACAAAAAAGGTCAACTCAACGAGTGAACTTAAAAATGCAGTCCACAATAAACAACTTCTCATCACGGCTAGAAGCATTCGTACTCCCACACATCATCCCTTCACAACCAAGCCACCAAATAGATACATCCTCATGGGCCATACCTGAAAACATTCAATTGGCGGATCCGGAATTTCACAAACAAGGAAAAATTGATATACTGCTGGGCGCTGAATTATATTTTAATCTCATGAAAGTCGGTCAAATCAAGCTTTCCCAGCAACTCCCGGTTTTACAGAATACAGCACTTGGATGGATTGTGGGTGGGTCAGTCAGACAAACCACAACATCTAATCCGTCATGTGCACTCACGTGTGCAATATTTACAAATACGTCACTAGAGGAAGCTATAGAACGGTTATGGAAACTTGACGAGGTCGAACCAGATGAAAAAAGCATTTCGCCATCAGAAAGACAATGTGAATCACACTTCAATCATAATACTCGCACAGACAAAAATGGCCGATTCATAGTAAGCCTTCCATTCCGTGAAAATCCAGCAGCATTAGGAGAATCGTACACGATAGCATATAATAGGTTCATGAGCCTTGAACGTAAACTCCTAAAGAATGAAGAGGTTCGAAAGCAATACATTCAATTTATGCAAGAGTATGAACAACTTGGACACATGCAACAGGTCACCCTCGATAGTTTACTGGGTCCTAAGTACTTCATTCCTCATCTTTGCGTATCGAAACCGGATAGTACCACGACAAAACTCCGGGTAGTGTTCGACGCATCGGCAAAAACTTCTACGGGTTATTCTCTCAATGACTTAATGTTCAACGGTCCAACTGTGCAAAGTGAGTTATTCTCTATTTTGCTGCGATTCCGGTTGCCAAAATTTGTCTTCACCACCGACATTGAGAAGATGTATAGACAAATATTGGTTAATCCAGAGGATCCAACATTACCCCTCAACTGCTACAAACTGAACACAGTTACTTACGGTACACGAGCAGCACCCTACCTAGCCACAAGGTGCTTGCGAAGAATTGCCGACGAAAATATTGTCAATTATCCATTCGGATCTCAAATGTTGAAAGACAATTTCTACGTGGATGATGGCCTTGGAGGCGCAGACAGCCTTAACATAGCCATTGCAATCCAGAAGGAACTTATGCAGATCTTACAAAAACACGGATTTAACTTAAAAAAATGGTGCGCAAATCACCCACAATTACTTAAAAACATACCAATTGGCAATCAGGAGGTCAATCTTGATTTCAACAGCGATAACACCAATTCTATTAAGGCTTTAGGGCTGCTGTGGCTACCTAAAACTGACCATTTGTGTGTCAAGGCAAAACTTGGTCCAGTACAAATAATCTCGAAACGGACAGCGACGTCAGATCTAGCAAAGTTATTCGATCCGCTTGGTTTATTAGCACCTATTGTTGTGAAGGCAAAAATGTTTATTCAACAACTGTGGCAACTAAGGCTGGATTGGGATGAACCACTACCCAAGGACCTTCAAGCAACCTGGAACAGATTCAGAACCGATTTGGACAGCTTGAATAATCTACAAATTTCAAGACATATTTTTAAGGGAGAAATTCCGGTAAAAACGCAACTACATGTATTTGCGGACGCATCTGAAAAAGCATTTGGTGCGGTGGCATACATCCGCGCATCACATAAGGATGGAAGAATCAGTGTACGGTTATTATGTGCAAAAACACGGGTTGCTCCATTAAAACAACAAACGCTGCCACGATTAGAATTGTGTGCAGCCGTATTAGCTGCTCAACTAGCACACAGAGTCAAACTCGACATCCAAATAAAGGATCAACCACTATTTTTATGGACTGACTCTGAAATCGTATTGTCCTGGATAAATACACAGTCATCATTGTATCAAACGTTTGTAGCTAATCGTATCGCCACAATCCAGTCATTAACATCACCCGATCAGTGGCGGCATGTCGGATCGAAAGACAATCCAGCTGACATACTGTCCAGAGGCCTATCAGCAACAAAACTTTCTGGATGTAATCTATGGTTCTATGGTCCACTGTTTCTGCATGCGCATGAAGGAATGTGGCCACTTACGTTCTCACAACAGCTTCAAACTTGTAATGATATCGAGAAGAAAAAGGTGTCCCCAATATCAGCAGCCGCAGTATCTAATGATGATATCACTTCAGAACTTTGCAGAGAATACTGGCATATTGTATAAGATTTAGCGAAAACTCAAGGGCGAAAAAAGAAGACCGCCCTACACATAAGGCTTTAACTCCAATTGAGCTAGATAAGGCATTGTTCGTCATTATACGGAACATTCAAAAGTCGGAATTTTCACTGGAAATCAATCAACTCAGAAAAAACCAAGAAATAGATAGGAAAAGTTTTATCGCTAGCTTGAACCCATTCCTCGATGAAAACAATATCATTCGAGTTGGCGGACGATTAGAAGCCTCGACACTATCATACGATGCGAAACATCCAATGATAGCACCATACAATGATCCGCTCATGAAACTTTTATTTACAATGGTTCATGAGGAGAACAAACATTGTGGACCACAAGCCTTATTAAACATTATCAGACAACGGTTCTGGCCAGTAAAAGGGAAAATAACGGCACGGTCAACAGTTCAAAAATGTGTAAGATGCACCAGAGCCCGACCACAGTTATGTCAACAGATAATGGGTAACCTTCCACAGTCTCGAGTTACTCCAGCACGCCCGTTTATCAACGCAGGCATTGATTACTGCGGGCCATTCTGGATCCATTATAAAATCAGAGGGAAAAAACCGACAAAAGCATATATAGCTGTTTTCTGTTGCTTTGCGACAAAGGCCGTCCACCTTGAACTAGTGACGGATTTAACAACCGAAGCATTCATCGGTGCATTAAAACGCTTTATTAGTCGTCGGGGTCGCTGCCAGCATATATACTCTGATAACGCCACTAATTTTATAGGAGCTAGGAACCAATTATCGGAATTAACTGATAGTGTATACTCCAACAAGGGACAGGAAACAATCATGTCCACTGCTAGTTCAAAGGGGATACATTTTCATTTCATCCCACCAAGAGCTCCACACTTTGGCGGTCTTTGGGAAGCAGCAGTGAAATCCGCAAAACACCTCCTCTTGCGTAGCGTTGCAACTGCTTCATTAACACAGGAAGAACTGGAGACGGTCATAGTGGAGGTTGAGGCAATACTTAACTCTCGCCCACTAACCCCCATGTCTAACGATCCGACAGATCTTGAAGCACTAACTCCTGGACATTTCCTTATCGGCGAGGCGCTCACTTCACAAATAGACAGCAGTGCTATAACCAGCAAGACGCCAGTGTTACGTCATTGGGAACTTGTTTCACAGCTTAAACAGAAATTTTGGAAGCGATGGTCTTCGGAATACTTGACTGAATTACAGCAACGCCATAAATGGAATAAACAAGGCACCAACCTTAAGGTGGGAGATATGGTAATCATAAAAGAGGACAACGTGCCCGTCATGGAATGGCCAATTGCAAGAGTTGCTCAAGTATTTCCTGGTGATGATGGAATAGTTAGGGTCGTGGAAGTCAAAACATCCAAGGGACTATTTAAACGCCCAATTCACCGATTAGCTCTTCTTCCCATTGACCAAAATTCCGAACCAAGCACTACCACAATCAACAATAATGAAATACTAAACAAAGATACGTCCAACTCAGATGGAGAACCCAAAACTAAGAAACAAAGGTTCCAAAAAAAATTATCTTAGCCTGGCATTACTAACGATACTAATTATGTTTCAACTAGCGTTCGGAGCTCCTGTCGAAAACAAGAAGTTCGGTAATCAGTTAGGAATTCATCTTGAACATTTGGGCACGAGCAACAACACCTATATCGATGCCTCGACCACAAGCAACAACACCTATACCGATGCCTCGACCACAAGCTACAATACCTCTACCGATGTCTCGACAACAAACTAAATTTACTATAGATATATAACTTACCTAGAATGTATTTTATACTTTTTATTTTACCATTGTACTTATTTTATCCGCCTTGTTTAATTCAACATTTCTGTCACCCTATTTTTAATTGTTGAACGACTGTTCAACGCGGGGGAGAATGTTAAGACTTACAGTCAGTGAATACCCATACTAATCACAATACCATTAACTTGCATTATTTTGTCATTTTATTATTGTAATTGTACCTCAAGTTCATTGATTTAAAGTTATTTTATTATTTGTAATTGTACCTCAAGTTCATTGCCTTTTAAGTAATTGTGTCTTATTTTTGTTAATTGGTATTATTTTGCTGACTTAACATTCTCACCTCCAGTTCATTGCTTTAGTTTTATTATTTTGTAGAAATATAAAATTAATATAACAAATACAGCAATTTGCTGACTTAACATTTTTACCTCCAGTTCACTGCTTTAGGTTTATTATTTTGTAGAAATATAAAATTAATATAACAAATACAGCAATTTAACATTTTGTCAAATCAACATATTTTAGTTTGTAAGTTAGTATAAATAGCATAATAAAACTTTAAAAATTGGTCATTAAGATCAAATACAATCAATTGTTTGCATTTTCATTGACCCATCACTCTTCAAGTTCCAAGTGCTTGAAGAGAACACAAAACAAAACAAATTAGTGTCAGACCAGATTTATGTGTTTGGTTTGAGCTCCACTAATAATCCAGTTCATTTAACAGTAGGCATTGAGACCTCTTTTCATCCTCTTCTGGGTGTTTCTTCTCCAAGACAGTTTACAGTCGAGGAAGTTACCCAAGTACTTTTGTCGTGTCCACACGTTTTTATATTTAGTCCGCTGTGTCTGTGTCAATTTGTGAAAATACGAAAGTGTCCGTGTGTGTCCGTGATTAAATAAAAGAAAAGAACTTACTTAAAAATTAAAAAAATAAGAAAAAACCGCAACCAAATATAAATAAATAAAAACGAAAAAAGAATCTAAATAACAATAAGGAGAAATAATTTATTAAACAAACAAGAATCAAATAAAATAACAAACATACAACACAAATTAAATATAAAAATAATTATATAAAAGAAAAAAAAAAAATCAAACAACCGTTGCAACATACAGAAAAAAAAAACAATAACAATATAAAAAAAAAGAAAAAAAAAACAACAAACGAAATAACAAAATTAACAATCCACAATAATAACAATCTGCCAGTGATGGTCTTTTTCGGCGTTGACCAGATCAGGGCTTTTATGGTCCTTTTATGGCATTGTCCATTGTGTACCCCCTATAACCGTCCATCATATTCGTGTTAGTACGATTGTATTTGTGTTAATCGTTGTTGATCTGTTTTGGTGATGAAGGTATAACACTGATCACCAAACAGTTTCTAAACGGCAATTATCATAGAGATATCCGTACTTTGCGTTTTATTTGAATTTTTTTGTGTTGTGATGAGAGGTCAGTTTCGAATCGACTTCTGTAACATACGTGAGCTGAGAACGAATTTTTTTTCAGTGGGCATGTTTGATGCGGAATTTAACTGCCTTTGGGTTAAATTCAAAACCAATACGCACTTTTTGCATTTCGGGTTTCTTTACAGAAGTCCAAACGCGGGAAGGGATATCACTTTATCGCGCTTCGACTCCCTTTCCGACTCAATATCGAAGATTCTTGAGAATTGTCCGGACAGTGAAATCGTTGTTGCTGGCGATTTCAATGTCCACAATTCTTCTTGGCTTCACCACTCGGGCCGTACAACCTATAAAGGCCAATATGTTGAGCTATTTGCTGCACATAATCACCTTGTGCATCTGGTGAATGAACCAACACATATTCCATGTGTTGATGGGCACCAACACAATACCCTTGACCTCTTCCTCTCTTCGCACCCTCAAAAGTACGAAGTTGAAGTTCTAGCACCTCTCGGTAACTCGGATCATTGCACCATTTCTGCCTCTTTTCCGTTCTCCGAACTTCGGAACGTTTCACGACAGGCTATGAAACGATCAAAATTTGTTTACGGAAAAGCCCGCTGGGTTGAACTCAACGACTTTTTCCGGCATTTTAATTGGAAACTTTGTTTCCTTGACAATGACGTCAATGCCATGGCGAAAATGGTTGAAAATGTTATTATGCTAGGAATGAAAATGTTCATTCCAGTTAAAAATGCTTCGAATAAACCTAGGTCCAAATCTTGGTTTAATCAGACGTACAAATCAGCAGTCAGATCTAGAAAGGAAGCATTCAGAAATTGGCGTGACAATAAAACCGCTGATACTGAATTGCTACGCAAAATGGCAAGGTCGTCGTGTGCCAAAGTGCTAAGACGGGAAAAAACTCTTCACGAGCAACGTCTTCGTGCTGAAGTTCTTACTGCTCCCCGGGGCAGTAAAAGCTTCTGTTCATTCGTTAAAAAAGTAAGGGTTAATGCTAGTACTTCAATACCAACTCTTTTAAAGGATGGCCAAACATTCACGAACCTGGTTGATAAGGCTAATTGTTTTGCCGAATTATTTGAAAATAATTCTAACTTACCAGATAGCAATCAACCACTACCCGAACTCAAAAAAGTATCCGTAACTATGCCTAAAATATTTTTTCGGGCTCGAGCTGTTAAAAAGGTTCTTGCGGATCTCGACATAAACAAGTCTCCTGGCCCGGATGGTATACATGCACTGGTCTTGAAGCAGTGCTCTTCGACGCTAGCTCGTCCCTTAGCAAATCTTTTCAGCACTCTATACCATGCTGGTGAATTTCCCGCCTGCTGGAAATTTGCTAATGTAACGCCAATTCCTAAAAAAGGAGTGGCTAATAACCCTGAAAATTACCGCCCAATTGCAATTTGTTCGGCACTTTCCAAAGTTATGGAGAGTATGGTAAATCACCATCTTGTAAAATTTTTAGAGTCAAATTACCTACTAAGCGACCGCCAGTATGGCTTTCTTAGAGGTCGTTCTACTGGAGACCTACTGGCACTGTTATCAGAAAAATGGTGTCGTTCCATTCACCATTTTGGCAAAAGTAAGGTAATTGCTTTAGATATTTCCAAGGCGTTTGACAGAGTCTGGCATGGTGCACTCTTGTCTAAACTTGTTGCATTTGGTGTCGGTGATAATTTCTCTCGATTTATATCGAGCTTTCGCAGAGATCGCACTATACGGGTTGTTATAGATGGGGTTTCATCAAACGAGTTCAAGATTCATTCAGGGGTACCGCAAGGCTCCGTTCTTTCTCCTACTCTATTTCTTATTTTTCTAAATGACCTCTTATGTCAAACTTCCAACCCTATCTATTATTTTGCAGATGACAGCAACCTTTGCCATTCGTATTCATTTGGTTAAAGACCAGGCGTGTCCGATGTTTGTGCTATGAGACAGAACATGAATGATACGCTTGGCCGTGACCTAGACATAATCTCAGAATGGGGTCGTGCGAATAGGGTCGAATTTAATGCCCGAAAGACCCAATGTTGCGTACTAACGCATTAAACCGCGACGGATCAAGGTGCCTCATCTGTATGTATGGGTGGTATAAATATTGAGGAAACAGAATCTCTTGATGAGAAAAATGGTGTCGTTCCATTCACCATTTTGGCGATAGTAAGGTAATTGCTTTAGATATTTGCAAGGCGTTTGACAGAGTCTGGCATGGTGCACTCTTGTCTAAACTTGTTGCATTTGGTGTCGGTGATAATTTCTCTCGATTTATATCGAGCTTTCGCAGAGATCGCACTATACGGGTTGTTATAGATGGGGTTTCATCAAACGGGTTCAAGATTCATTCAGGGGTACCGCAAGGCTCCGTTCTTTCTCCTACTCTATTTCTTATTTTTCTAAATGACCTCTTATGTCAAACTTCCAACCCTATCTATTATTTTGCAGATGACAGCAACCTTTGCCATTCGTATTCATTTGGTTACAGACCAGGCGTGTCCGATGTTTGTGCTATGAGACAGAACATGAATGATACGCTTGGCCGTGACCTAGACATAATCTCAGAATGGGGTCGTGCGAATAGGGTCGAATTTAATGCCCGAAAGACCCAATGTTGCGTACTAACGCATTAAAGCGCGACGGATCAAGGTGCCTCATCTGTATGTATGGGTGGTATAAATATTGAGGAAACAGAATCTCTTGATGTTCTGGGCATGAGGATACAATGTGATGTCCGATGGACAGAACATATATTCAAGGTGTCGAAAGAAGCATTCAAGTGCCTCGGTTTTTTGAAACGGTGTAAGATATACTTCACTCCATCTGATCTCCTTACTATTTATACCACCTATATCCGACCGCGAATGGAATACAACTCTCATGTGTGGGCCGGTGCTTTAAAGTATATTTTGGAGCTTCTCGACCGCGTGCAGGAGAGGGCGAAGGTTCTCATTGGCGACAGTAGGGTATCCAATTCTATTGACTCCCTTGAGCACCGTCGCAATGTGGGTTGTACTTGCCTATTTTATCGTTACTACAACGGGATGTGTTCTGATGAAATTAGGGATTTGGTTCCCGAAACCCATAGCTTTGTTCGTAATACACGTTTTTCCTCAAGAGCACATCCTTTTGTGGTCGATTGGCCGGTGAATCGTACAACGCATTACAGGGAAAATTCGTTTTTCGGCCGGACTGTTCGTATGTGGAATAACCTTCCCTCTCACTTACAACATGAATAAGTTCAAGTCGAATGTTCACAAGCACTACTCCCTCTTTCCTCCTTCCCATAACCTATTTTCCTAGTTCCAACACAATGCATTGCATTAGTAGGGGTCATCCCCTGGGTGCTGGTCCTAACAAAAAAAAAAAAAAAAAAAAAACCCAAGTACTTAGCACAGTCAGATAGAGAACCAGCTATCTTCGCAGGGTTTGCCCCCAGCCCTGTATCCTTTGTCCCAGCCGAGAGTCCGCCCAACATCACCTGCATAATTTCACCGATCGTGGACAGAAATTTTCCCCTGACCAGCAGAACTATGTCATCCGCATAGGCAACGGCTTTCATACCCTTGGAATCAAATGATCTGAGAATCCCGTTGACCGCAAGCAACCACAGTAGAAGAGATAGAACCCCCCTGTGGTGTCCCCCTAGTAACCTTTCTCCTTACACTATGATCGCCCAGGCTCGAGTTGATAATCCTGCTGCCAACCATGCAGACTATCCACTCCGCCAGAAAGACTTTGTCTATCAGTCTCTCGAGTGTCTTCAATAAGAATGAAGACAACTAATAGGCCTGAAATCTCCCAGCTTCGAGTGGCCTACCCCACCAGACTTGAGTATAAAAATTATCCTGACCTCTCTCCACCCCCTAGCCAGATACCTCCTACTGAGGCATTTCCTAAATATATTCACCAGCTGAAATAATGCATCGTCCGGGATATTGCAGAGCATGGCCGGAATTTATATGGGTCGACGGTATTGACAGCCCACTCAAGCTTCTCCCTTGTGACTATTTCCTCGACGCAGGCGGAAGTATGACTCGATATCACAGACTTTCCGTCCCATTGACCATCGTTCATACTTCCGGTTTTCGTACACCCAGGAAAGTGCGCCTCCATGAGTAAGGTCAGGGTCTCAGAGCTAGACTCAGTCCATGAGTCGTCATTCCTTTGGACATACCCCAGGGTCCTTGGATAAAATCCGTCAGAATCTAGACAAGTCGTTGACATCAATGTATTCACAGAACTGCCTTCATAAGAGCCGCTTTAAACTTTTTAGATCCGCCTTATACTTATTGAAATGCACCCTATGGGTATTCCAATCACCTGGTGCTCCCGTGAGCTTGGCCCTGTTAAACAGCCTCCTTATTGTAGACCTTTGAACCTGAAGTTCCCTGGTCCACCATTTGGGCTGTTCGCGCCTACCCGGAAAAGCTACCGGGCAAGACAGCAAGATAGCTCTCTCTTAGCAGATGAGTGAATCTGTTCACATCACCTTCCACATCAGTTGGCAGAAGGTCGCACAGGGCCCATTGCGCCAACCCAGAGCGGACCCTTTAACACGTTGGCTGCCACGTCGCACGTTTTCATGCGACACCCAGATGTTACCCTGAGGCCACGTCGCACATTTTCGTACGACACCCAGATGTTACCCTGAGGCCACGTCGCACATTTTCGTGCGACACCTAAATGTTAGCCTGAGGCCACGTCGCACATTTTCGAACATTTTAATATGGAATTTTACATGGAATTTGAATTCTCTGGCCTGTGGTGAACATTTTGGTGTATTTCTCATGGCCGCTGTGTATTTTTAATGGTATTTTTTTTTGAATAATAAAAAAGTTGGAAATTTCAATTTTTCTTTTTATTAATTCTTTTAAATCAATTCATTTATGAGCAAAAAAAATATAAAAATATACATATATGTATGTAAATCCAAATGAAGATCAGTACAAAAACCATAAACTTAAAATTATAAATTCAATTTGGAGATCAGTAGAAAAACAATAAACTTAAAATTAAAAACAATAAACTTAAAATTAGAAATTCAATTTGGAGATCAGTAGAAAAACAATAAACCTAAAATTAAAAATTAAATGATCAGTGCAAAAATAATGTAAATTTATCAAAATGAATTTTTCTGGTGGGAATATTTAGGAAAACATTCTACACATAGTTGCGGCTTATTGGGGCATATTGGGCAGTAGGTGGTGGTCCTTTTTAAGCTCTTTCTGGCTGTTACCCTATCAGAAGATTTTTTTGATATGGCATAACACAATACGCAAGCACGCCTTATTGTTTTTCCGTTATCGTCCTTTCTTTTTTCTATGAAATGTTTTCCTTTTGTTATGGGTTCTGGAGACATGAAGTCCAACAAAGCATTTGAAATTTCCTGCCGAAACTTGGTTATTGAAATTTGTTTGTTTGTAGCCTTTTTATATATTATAGAGGCATTTACGACAGACATTCCAAGTAACAGGTCAAAAGCCACTTTGCGGTACCACTTAACACCTCTTCTGAGGGTGGTGGCGTAGGAGGTCATCTGATCGGATATGTCAACACCTAATTTGGCTTTATTGTAATCAATAACAGCAAGAGGTTTTTCAATAGCTCGTTGCTTTCGATTCCTGGGGGATGGTGGGTTGTTGGTACTGGTGGATGGTTCATTACTGTCTTCATTTGGATGGCTCGAATTGGCTACCATAATAGGAGGGTGTTTCGTCGAAAGAATCCTAACATCTCTGGTGTCCTTCCACTTTAACACAACCACTCCATTTTCCTCCTCACGGGCTACCATCTCGCCTCTTTTCAGATTAGCTTTCATAACTTCTGCCGGACAATTCTTTTTGTTGGCCCGTAATGTTCCAACAAGGTGGGTATTTTGATGTAGCATGGAACGCGCAAGTTCATAACTAGTATAATATAATTACTGTCGCACATTTTCGTGCGACGTGGCCCCACAACATGTTTTATGTTCTCCCAGGCCATGTCGCACGAAAAGGAACGACACAAAAAAACCGTTATAACTGCAAAATTAGGGACCAAAATAAAGTCGCGAGTAGTCAAAACTTATTTTTAGGCACTAAGAAACAAAAAAGAACAAAAATAAGTTGTTGGCCTCAGGTGACCAAAATTGTTAAATGACACTGCTACTGAACGATCAAAATTCTAAAAAGGCTTTGGCAGTCAACGTGTTAATTAAAGAAGTCCCAATTCATCCTCCTCGGGTTCTTTAACGGATTTACACTAGACAGGTCAAAATTCAGTGTAAAGGTTATGCGGCTATGGTCTGAAAAAGTACAGTCCGTTGCCACCCTCCAATCCACAAGTTGCTCGACGCTGTTCACTACTGTCAGATCTATAACTGCCTGCCTATCATTATTTCTGAACGTCGGAGTGTTACCCATGTTACAGATAAAAAGATTGTTAGTAGTTATAAAATCAAACATTCACTCACCCCTTTTGTTAATATAAGCGCTCCCCCATTGGTTATGATGTGCATTTACTTCACACCTCAAAATCAGGATGGCACCACTCCTTCTTGCATACGCCACCAATTCTTCCACCTCTGCGCCAGTTGGATCTATTGCCTCGTACGGCGTATACACCAAATCCAGTGTAAGAGTACGCTACCTTTGGCTTCTCTATTAACGACGGTCAAGTCACCGCACCTGAAATAATAAGATGAGAAAATTCAATTCATTCCCCGCTAGTATACACGTTCTTACCTTGTCCTCTGTTGACGGGACAAAAAGAGTGTATCCCGTAACCTTAAACCCGCAAACCTTATTCTTATTTATCCAAGGCTCTTGGATAAGGACTACGTCCGTCCGAGTGTTTGTGAAAAGCTTCTAGTTCGGCCGAAGCTGCTTCACAATGGTGCACCTAACAGCTTCTTTGGTCCTGTCATGTTTTGGATACCTGAACTTGACACTACCCAAACCGAACTTAACAACTCCCGATCCACGGCGAACCGGAAGTCCTTCCGGGTGTGCGCATTAGGAATAGGTCTTGTTAATGTTTTCTGGAACGTTGTCCATTAGACATGATAGTGGATTTTTATATACATTGATTGCCCACTCTATGTCTACTATTTCCTTAAATCTTTTTTTAAAGTGTTCTAAAAGTTTTTTAGTTCTTCGTTGTATATCTTAAGCTTATCGTGATTTGGAAATTTTTTAAATATTTCAAGTTCTAGCCTAATTTAATAAGTCGTGCTTTTCGATCTGATTTCCCAAAATTACTTTCTTAAAAATAGATCGCAAATATTTTTGTTTTTACCTTGCAATACTTAATTTAAATTATTAATTTGAAGCGTAATGTCTGAGAGAAATGCCAGATCTAACAAAAAATATGAAGATGCATTTAATAAATTGATATCTTTAGGGTGTGTCGGAAATGGAAAAAACATTTCAATTTCCTTCCTTAGACAAAACAGTCGATCAAGACATTTTCCACTACTTAACCATCATACCTCACATCAAAACAATACTATAATCGACATCTACTTCTTTTAAAAACGCCACCAGTTTTCTATGGGTAAGTGCGTTATGCCCTCCTTTAAGACGATTTATTATTTTTAGTGCAGTTCTCATAGTTTCAGTAAGACCAATTGTTTTTGCAAATAAAGCTTGCTGGTGGATTATGCAATGAAAAGTAGTCACTTTAATTCCTGCTTTAATCAATTGTCCTACAAAACCATTCGTTCCACCAACCATAACTGCAGCACCATCAGTGCAAATTGCCGATAGCTTGTTTTTATCAACTAACGATAAAACATTTTGTTTAAATAAATTAAAAATAGTTTCCCTCGTTACGTTTCCGTAAAAGGATTCAAGCTTTAAAATTTCTTCAAATGAAATAAATGCATTGTCCACAGTTCTTAAACAAATGATTATTTGGCTAGTGTCATTATTATCTACACTTTCATCAAAACAAACGGAAACGTATTTAGCATTTTTAATTCTGTCATTGGTTTCTTTACTAAGAAAAATTCCTACGTCCTCAGTTCTTCTGATTATTGTACTGCTAGACAAACATACTTTACTATGGCTTTAAACTTTTGTCCTGTTTCACCAAATAAAGGCAGAATTGACAAAACAATGTATTTAAAAAATACACAATCTTTAATGGATCAAAATGGTCGCCCTTTTTTGGCTAACCCTAGTGCAATTAAATATAAAGCCTTTATTTGGCTTGATGTTGTGGTAGTAATTTTGTTTTTACAAATATTTGAGCCCCATTATTTTTTAACTCCAAATCATTTTTTTAATTTTGTTATAAGCCTATCTCTATCCTCTCCTAACAAACTCGACAGGACAAAATGACAACTATCATAATGACGTTTAAAACTGTATGCACTTGTTCTTTTTAATTTCTGATTGCATAAAAGGCATTCAGCTTCATTAAATATATTTAACGAAAATAAAAAATGTTTTCCCCACTCTACTTTCCACATTATGATACACACAATAATGGAAAAAGATTCAAAGTGTACTGGGGGGCTACTCTCTATTGCGATGCGAAAGAAAATTGTCGCAAATGTAGTGATTGGTACTCTTTAATGCGTTTGCGCATTTGTCTTTCGCTTCTTTTATTTTTTTCTTTTCGCAAATCATCATTATTTCTTTTATTTAAGCTTTTCAATTTCATTTTTTTTTTACATATTTTGCCATTTCATTACTGAAAATCTGCGCTATTTTTGGTTTTGATTATTAGTATTGCTTAATTTTCGAACAATTTTGCGAAAGAGATAGAGAGTACAAAGTTGGCATTTAGCTACAGCATCGAAACTATATCCGCATCGCAATAGAGAGCAGCCCCCTGGAAAAAGTTTAAATGCTGAAAGAGAGAAGTAAAACTACTCAGTTGAGATATTAACTAGTGTTTTGTTTTTGTTTTTAACAACAAAAGCGAGGATGACCTGGACCGTTTCTAGCTAGCATACAACTGAATGAAATTATGGCTTTTTACAATTTTTTAAGTGAGTTTCGTTAACCTTTGTGTTGTGCGTGTGAAATTTACGAATAGTGCTCGGCCCCTGGGGGCATAGCGTGATGATCGTTGACCTAGGAACATAAAACTCAAATTGCAGAGCCCAGTAAGATTGAGAAACTATAAGACTTTGTGGTACTTTTTCGATTTGCAACTGGTACTCTCTGATTTTTTTTTTATTATTTAAGTTACATAACTATATTAAACATTCACGTATTTAAATGGAGATTGGTCCGTCGCCAAATCAATCCACTAAGACGAAAAAAAAAACAAATGCTCGAAACATGTAAAGTCATATATACTCATTGGAATGTTTTCTTTATCGACCACTAGGCAAACACAAGTTAAAATAAAACAACCAGACCAATAATATATACATCTAATAATAAAATTATTTTTTATTACATAAGGTTTTTTATGTAACTAATAACAAAAAAAAAATTGATATAATAATATTACATACATATAAAAGTGTTAAGAAATCACTGTTTAGGAACAGCATTTAGAGAAATATGAAATTACAAATAATCTAAACGTTATCTATATTATAAATATTATTATTTATTTCAAATGTTAAATTTTATATGATTATACATTTTGAATTGTGTAAGTTATATAATAAATTATGTTTTTATGTAAATAAGTGGACGTACACATTGACATTCCTCGCTTTGAAGAATAGTTTATAAAATACAATAAAATAAATATTATTGTAACAAATAGTGTTATTGTTATATAATATTTTCTTTTTTAGAAAATAAATTATTAATATTTAAGTGTTTAAAATTATAACGTAACCAATAATAATAATAAGCAAATAGTTCGGTTTTGAAAACTGCTAGGTAAATTTGCAAAATATTTGTTTATGTATAATATGTACTTAAGGCCGTTTTACACTATCAAGCAAGTCTTGCGTATTTTGACATAAATCATTACTAATAGAATTACTGCTTGAATATTTTCAAAAAGCAATATCAAATTTTCATGACAGGGTTGTATTTTTTTTTCAAAATACGTAAGACTCGTGTGACTGTGTAAAGCAGCTATTAATAGCTTTCTACTTGATTCACACATCAAAATTGCAGTCCGTAATCTTTATGTTGAGATGGTAACTACTTGGTTTATTTCATTACAATGCAAAATCGTATTGTCTGTTTAATACCGCCGATTGTTAAATTGGGAATTAACAGCAGTGTTAACGGCGGATGATGCAGCTTGCTGAACATGCTGATTACGCATAAATTCAGTGGCAAATTCAGCTTGAGCTTTTGCCATACTAGCGCCCGTGCTACGGTATATCGAATGAATCTAAAGTATAATTTAAAATATTAAAAGGCATTAATATTGTAAAGTGGAAAATTTTGAACTTACCTTAGTTATCATCATTATATTTGCTGCTGCCGTAATAGCAAAACAAAATGCAATACAAAGCAACAACAAACCAACGATAATGCCTGAGGCAGAAGAATCAAACTGGGATATGGCAACAATAAAACCACAATACCCAGTTCCAGAAAATCCTATGGCTTGGAAAACGGAAAAAATTGTTTGGAAAAAGTAAACAAAGAAGAACACCATAAAATTAAAACTCGAATCACTTCGAAAAGCTTTGTATGCTGGTCTGAACCTGCAGTGAGAATACATTGAAAAAAAAATTAATAAGAATGAAAATATCCTAATTAAAAATTTTTTACGTACCAACAAATATATGAAGCTGGCGTAAATAATAATGTATAGAAAATAGCAAGACCAAAATTCGTAAATTCTTTACTATGCAAAAGTAATATAAGTCCACCAATGATATTGACGCACATGGTCAATGTGTAAACTAAAAGATAAATGATGTTTATTAATTTTCACAATTTGTCAAACAACAAAATCATCCGTGTCTTACACATCCATGTATAATATAAATGTTTGACAAGTCTCTGAAATTCTGGAGGTATTTCCAAATTAAAATCTTGGTAAAAACAGGGTTTTACACAAAAATTATCTGGAAGAGGTGGCCAATTGTTTAGCTGGGGTACATTTCCCTGTAATTGCTGTTCACGTCGGTCCAACTCTTCTGCCTTTCGATTAAGTTCTTCTTGGCGCCGCTAAAGAAAGTAAACATTTTTAAATTAAACATATCTCTTACTCAATATTATGAGTATGTAAGTAAACTTTTTTGATTTCAGTTAGTAATGTTTTAGGGTTGTATGCAGAGTTCGAAAAAAAACTATACTAACGTACACAAACAAATTACGGTACTTAACGATTGTGAGCTGACGAACACAAATACTAAGATAACTTACCGAACTTGTTTTAGAGTATATGTGGTGTTTTTAAGGGTAATTTTCTTTATTTTTAAGTGAACTTTTAGCTGAAGTGTTCTGTTTTTTTAGTGTATGCCTAGTGAAATTTTAATGTACTTGTTTTATTTTAAGGAATGATTTAAAATAATAAATTCTTTTATGTGTGGGAAAAAATATAATTAATTTTTGAGTGGTTTTTTATTGAAAAAAAAAAAAAAAAAAAAAAAAAAAAAAAAAAAAACTAAAATATAATTTGAAAACGAGTTCTGTAACAGGAGTGCAAAAATAAAAGAAACATGCAAAAGTGTAGTTTATACCAAAAATAAATCTAACTGTAGAAACTTAAAAACAGAGTAAAGAAAAATAAAATTGCGTTTGTGTTTTGAAAAATTTATTAACAACAGTCATAGTATCTATTATGAGGGTAGACATTTAAATGCGTGGGTGTGTGGATCATAGTTTAATGATGTACGTGTTCCACGGATAATTACCTAGCCAAAAATGTCAATATTTTTGGGATAATTATTCGGGGTCTGCATTTAAACGAATACGTTTAACTACCTCATTGAGGCAATTAAACGAATACGTTTAACTAACTCAATGAGGCAATTAAAAAGATTTATTTACAAGATACCTTAACTTTGCTATATAAAAATAAGGTTAACCATATGGAACATAGAAATAAAAAACAATGGAATTGTTTGTCTTAAATTTTATTTGTAATGATTTTAGAGATGTTCTGTCATATCCTACTAACAAAAGCGTACTCATACATACACACTTATAATCAGGGAAATTGCATGTTTTTTCTTGTGCGACCATTGAAGGCTTTTCCTCGTATAATAATTATTTTTTAATCGACCTTTTTCATTATATTTTCAATAACTTCCTATAGTTACCTATAGACAGGTTTTCAAGGTCTTTGTTTTTATTCTTTATTAAATAAAAGGCAATTTATCTCATTTTATCAATATATTTTCTACGTTTCCAACTTCCTCAGGGTTTTATAATTGGGGTGGCAACATTAAATAAATGCAAAAAACGAAACATATTCCAATTACATGGATACAAATCGTCCAAATAATCAAAACATATAAAAACGAAACTTACAAATTATCTTTTTTCTCTCCGTCTACATTATCCTTAAAATTCTATCACAGTTTTGTATTTATAAAGTTGAACAACACAACACAAAACTTAAAATAAAAAATTATTTGGAATAAATGTAAACAAAAAAATGAAGTATCTCAGCAGACTTTTTAATGGCTAAGACTTTTTTTTTAAATTATTTAACATTGTATAATTTGCATCTTTAGTGTTTACTACAATTCTTGATTTTTGTTGTATCCTCAAGCTTTCTAACGTATATCCAGCGTTTCCGTTATGTGACTTAAGTCGCATTTTGCCCCTTTTTTTTGCTCCTTTTATGTAAATCCCCTTTTGTATCAGTTTGTATATTTTTTGTCCCTTTTTAAACAAAATTTTTTTTTTATATTGGTAATCAATGAACTTGGATTCCAAGTGATGAACTTAGTTATAAATATAGATGAACATTTGCAAAAAAAATGGATATATAATTGCTAAAAAGGCAACATAACACTGCAATGCATTAAAAAAATTAATCTGTTTAGTTTGATCTTAAAGTTTGTTTGTATTTTTTTATTTCTTTGGTACATATATATATCATCGCCTAAAATCCCAAACATCGTATCAAATCTTTTTTAAAGTTGGCAGCGGAAGACAAAATTGTTATAAAAAGGAAAGTACATATTTGCAATTTTGAAACAAAAATTTTAAATCTGAATTAAAATGCAACAAAAAATATATATTGGTTGAAAAAATCTGTTTTTTTGTTAAGATATTTAACAACAAAACGCTGTGTGGCATACGTTATCTGGAATTGCTATTTTCTTAAACAATATAACGTACGATATCATCAATGCATGAAAAAATAAAAATATTTAAAACGTTTTTTTTTTTTATACTGCACACCAATATACATACATATATTGTAGGTGAAGAGTACTCGTATTATACATACGTGTGTGCTGACGATTGTAACATTTGAGTTATAGACCAGCAAGAGTGTATCATAAAGTATTGTCAAGACAGATACACCAGATATGTATAGTTATAGGCCTCCACTGTATTTTAAATATAAAAACTAAAATGTTTGTTCATAACAGTACGAACAAACATACACACATTAATTTTTTTTTTTTTCAGTATTTATTTATTGAATCTTCATATATTAAATATGAACTAACAATAATTAATCAAATCTTATCCTAATATTTGCTTTATGTCGTGCCAGTGTCAGACAAAAAAGATTCAGTCATCACGGTTTCTGTTCACATGTGTAGGTGTTTATCGCTCATCTGATTGGGTGAATGCTGCAGTGTCTCTTCTTCTTAAGCGAGTGTGGCCGCCATAATTTAAAATATTTCGAGCTAATGGATTTGGATGCAGTTTCAGCCTTTTTAAATATTTTACTGCATATTTCGTTATCACAGTTTTTACTAATGGCACATTGATATCCTTGTTGATATTTGAGTTTTTGACGTACCAGGCGGCGGCTGTGATTATTCGAAGAAGTTTATTTTGGCGCCTTTGAATTTTGCGATGTTAGAAGCCGAGGCAGTGCCCCATAACTGAATACCGTAGCACCAAATTGGCTTTAAGATAGAGTTGTAGAGTAGAAGTTTGCAATCGAGACTAAGAACAGAATTTCTTCCAATAAGCCAATTAATTTGGATTGCTTTTAGTTTCATTTGAGTTAATTTAGCTTCTATATGCCATTTCCATGTTAAACGCCGATCTAGATGTATACCGAGGTATTTTACATGCGAGTGTTGGGGTATTATTTGATTATTTATTTCAATAGGGGGGCATGTTTCCCGACGCAATGTGAATGTTATATGTGAGCATTTTTGCTCATTGATCTTTATCCTCCACTTTTTTAACCACCTTTCTAGTTCAAATATATGATGCTGTAGGTAACGAGATGCTTCTTGACAGTTTGCGTGTACGCTTAGAAAAGCTGTGTCGTCCGCAAATGTTGAGGTATGGGTGTAGCTGTTTGTTGGCAAGTCCGAAGTATAAATTAAGTATAATAGCGGGCCCAGGATGCTGCCTTGTGGGACTCCAGCGTTAATTGGCTGTGGAGAACTAAAAAATTCGGCTTCTTTAATAAATAATTGACGACCGACTAAGTAGCTTTCTAACAGCTCGTGTATGTTTGCTGGTAAGTTTTGCTGCAATTTTAGTAGTAAACCTTCATGCCAGACTTTATCAAAAGCTTGAGACACATCGATGAAGAGTGCTGAGCAATATTTTTTTTCTTCAAGGGCTTTTCTTATGACATTTACTATTCGATGAGTTTGTCCAATTGTGCTGTGCTTTCTTCTAAAACCGAATTGATGGTTTGGAATACATCTATTTTCATTTAAAATCAGTTTCTCAAATAGCTTTGAAATATTAGATAATAAGCTAATAGGTCTGTATGACTCAACTTTTGTGTGATCCTTTCCTGGCTTTGGTATCATGGTTACTAAGGAGACCTTCCATTCTTGAGGGTAGTATTGAAGGCGTAAAATAGCATTGAAAATAATAAGAATAATTTTTTTTGCTATACTTGGTAGCTCCAAAAGCATTTTATTACTGATCTTATCAATACCGGGAGCCTTCTTGGTGTTTAAATCACAAATAACCTATTCGATTTCTCTTAACTCGAATCTTAGGGGAATAGCTGCTCTAACGTTTACAGGCGGTAACTCGAGTGCTATATCGTGAGATGTATTAAGAGTAAATACGTTTTTCAGATGATGAACAAACAGATTTCCTTTTTCAATGTCATCTCTTGCCCAATTTCCATTCAAGTTTCTTAATGGTGGCTTAGATATAACTGGTCTATTGAGATTTCAAGCTGCACGCCATAATGAGTAGTCTGATTGTGGAGTTGCATCAAGTTCCTTAAGATATTTTTCCAGGGAAGCCGTTTTATGAGACTGCAGTAACTTTCTTAGCCTTTTTGTGCACTCTTTTAATAAAGACTTAAGTTGGGGGAACTGTGCAATTGCCACTCTCTTCGAACTCTCCTTTTTTCAGTCAAAAGACGCTCGACATCTGTAGAATATATGTTATTATTTGTAGTTTTTTGAGGGATATGCTGGAATGTTGAACAGCTAGTTTGATATAACTGTCAAAATTAACAATAGCGAGATCCACGTTCTCCGGTGTACTAAGCGGAATATTTTCTGTGCAATGGGCACTAAGATATTTTTTATATTTTAACCAATTTATTTGTGTGGCTGACGTCGCTAAGTAACCAGACGTAGATACAATTATATTTGGGTTCATTAAAGTTACAATGGTAGGTGTGTGATCGGAAGATAGTACTAGGGAAGCTTCAACATGAATCGTTTCTGCGGTGATGTTTTTAACCACGCCAAAATCGATGACATCTGGAATTTTTTGCTGATCAGTAATAAGTTGGTTGTCCGCTCGCGATCACATTTAAATCCATTTTAGAGGTTGTATTGTACAAAACACGATCTTTTGGTGTTATGAGCCGTGACCCCCAGAAGGTATGTTTAGCGTTGTAATCGCCAGCGGCTAGGAAACAGGGTCCTAATGATTTAAAATATTTATAATATTGGCTTTCTGATATTGAAAATCTAGGTGGAGAGTATAAAGATGAAAGTACTAAGTTTCGATTTAGTTCCCAGAAAAAAGCCACTTATATCTGTGAAAAATCAAAAAAATCGTATGGAATGTGCGAAAAAGCATCTAAACAAAGATAAACAAAATATTTTTATCCCAAAATGAATTGTCTTTGTTTTGATGCTTTTTCGCAACATTCCATACGATTTTTTTGATTTTTCACAGATATAAGTGGCATTTTCTGGGAACTCTACCATAAAGCCCATCTTCATGTAGTGCTTGGCGAACAGAACTGGCGGGTACCCTTGCTCCTAGTGTAATTGTCCGTTCCTCTGATATTTTTACTGCCCTGCACCAGGAATTAGCCTTTAATCTTCAAACTCTTGTCCTCTTGTCTATGCCGGACAAAAAAAAAAAAAAAGGTTTTTAACACTTTTCACCTTTTTTACTTATCATATATTTTTTTTAATAGTAATATGACATCTGCTAATATAACTGCCAATAGCACTGCCAATTTCTCCCAAAGATTTGCCTTCAGATGCCAATTTTAACATTAAATTACGAGTTCATGCTTACTCATGTTGACTATTATTTATAAGCCAAAATTCACTTGACTTGTTATTGATCCGTTTATATAGTAGGGATAATTAAACATCAGTAATATGAAGGCAAGAATAAAAAAACCAAAAGCAGCGGTAATTTTACCGTTATACACTGGAACATTGACATAATATGAAAGTGTACACTTTTTTTGACGCGTAAAATAAGGCAATTTCTGAGATTATTGTTAATTTGAAAATGAGGAAGAAATAAATGACAAACTTTTTTTATTTAAATAAACAAGTACTGAATACACTTGAAAAAATTAAAACAGTTTATTTGTACTCTCCCCCTTTTAACATCCTTAGACTTAACAGATCTTGAACAGATCGCTGTACACTTTCTTTTGACGCTGACTGTATGTAGCGGGTGGTCAAACTTTTGAAATTTACAAAAACTATTAATAAGCTATTTTTTTATTCTATTTCAAACCAATGAACTTTTATTACAAAACACTTAAATAAGCTAATTTTAATTCAAAGAATTGTATATGAGACCAATAAACTTTTATTGCAAAACATTTTTTAAGTGTAAGTCTAAAATTGCTTGAACCAAGAAATGTAAATAATATTAAGATATAAAATAAGAATATTTTTAGAAAATAAAGTCAGTCTTGAACTCCACTCCAAACAAAAACAGTGTTTTTTTCTAGTTTAACATAAAGTTAAACAAGTTTTTTTTATCTATGTATCTGTTAGTATTGATATAAATGAGAGAATGAGTGTAAGTCTCAATTTACACGTTTCATCTTTTGTTGCTCAACATCTTTTCAATTCCCTTTTTTGCCATTATGTTCACACGCAGCAACTGGTTTCAACTTTTTTTGCTTTAAAATAACAACACTTTTATTCAAAGCGAACCAAAGAGAAAAAAAAAGAAAAAAAATTACATGCAGCCATTGTTGTGAATATACCTACGAATGAAAACACAAAGCGTACTGCCCAAGTACAGGCATCACCGTACCAAGCCCTTTTCTTCTTGCTTCCCTCTCCTTTAAACACAAGAGTTGAGCATCAAAAGATGAAACGTGTAAATGTAGACTAACTGATATTGTATGGTATGCTTTTGCACACTCACCCTATCCTATCATCCTAAACCCCAAGGTAAGCAAACCTGCGAACTCCACTGTTTCCGGCAGACACACTCACCCTCATATTTGTTTTTATCTCCCTAATCTGCAATCACCTTCAACTACTCCTTGGAGTAATTGAAGGTTAATAGCCTTTACAGACTTCTTCTTCTCTGATCTCCTAAGAGAGAAAAGTCTGTAAAATTATTAATAACTAGGCTACCCAGAAGGCTAGAAATTATTCACGCTCTGTACGCCACATTGAAAAATACGCTTGATAATCATATATAAAACCTATGGTATTCATTCGGTTAACCGATTACTTACTACCCGATTAACTGATCGGTTAATTTAAAATTGCTTTTTTACGATTAACGATTAAACCGGTTAATTGATTATCAAAATTTTTAACTTTTTGTAGTATTATAACATATTTTTTTGTGCTTTTAATTATTTGTTACGTCTCATACACAAAAGGTATGTGTTTAGAAAATATTTTTTCATAAGAACATAGGTGTTTAGTGATCTTCATTTTAAATAAGTGTATGCTTTGAGTTATTTGTTTTTTTTAATATCTTCTCATATCAATCTTTTAACAAAATTACCCGAAATAATTAGAAGTGTTAAAAATTTAAAAAAATTAAAACAGGACTCTAATGAAATAATGAAAGATTTTATATGTTTAGAAAAAATACAGGAAAAGGACTGAGAGATTAGATATTCTGTATTATTGGTTGCTTTTGATTTCTTCAACATCTACAATAAATGAAAGAATTTTTTAGTCAAGTTTTATCAAAACTAAAGAAAATAAACGCTTAAATCCTAAAGATTTAAACCAAATTATTAGTATAAAAGATTATTTTATAAGATCTTCTTGAGATATTGAAATAACTAAAGGTACAGTCACACTTGGCAAATATTTGACGAAAAAGACGTAACCAACAAGAAAACTAATATATAATTTCCTTTAATTGCAGTATTTATTTTGATTATAATACTACATCTTACAAAAACAATTATTTGCTGTATCTGGCAGTATTAGTTTTATTTTGTGAATATGACTAACTATTAACAAAATTAGTGGTTATGCTTATTTGGGCAAACATTTAATAAGTGTGACCGCATTTTTTTAAAATTATCTTACAGTTAATTTTTTATTTTATACATAATACTCGTCGCAAACGTGACAAGTCAACTTTTTTCAAAAAATGAGATTTTAATGCAGTTGAATAGTTTTTTGAAAAATACACAATTTCCATTTTTTTTGGTAATTAAAAATCTAGTTTTTATTCATGTTTGGCAATGATAGGCAATAGTGTCAAGTCCCATTTGTCAAAAAGCGCGCGCTAAGTCCACTGAACGTGCATATTGCGTCAGGTGTTATATATCGTTTTGGCACAAAATTAGTTGATTGCAGGCTTAGTTTCATTTTAATGGTAAAATTAGTTATTTAATTGTACACAATAACTATGTATATATTCAGAGTTTTATTATTGTTTTAGCGTTAGGAAAACATAATATCTGCTTTTTAGTAAATAATTAACAATGTGGATTATGGCAATGAAGCAAACGATGGTTTTGTTCAATATGGAAATGAAGAAGACGATGGAGTTGTTGGTCTTGTTCCGTATGGATTCCACAGCAGTACGGATGATTCAATAAAACTTCCTTTTAAGAACAAAAAGCGAAAACGGCGAGTGCAACTAAAAAACGATGCGTGGTATACAATGAAAAATTAAAGTTTGCGCCAACATGGAAAAAAATACTATGGCAAAACGAAAGAAGGTGGGCATTGGCAATATAATAAAGTTAAAAGTGCAAGATCTATGAAAAAAAGGTGCAACTGTATTGATAAAGGTAAAGCTGCAATCATAAAATGTAGAAAAATAACAGAACATCAAATGGAAGAAATTTTCAATGAATTTTAGAAAATGAGTTGGCACCAAAAGAAAGTATATGTGAGGACATTAATTCAATGTGTTAAGCCTAAAAGACCACGAAATCGCGCAATTGAGAACGTCTCTAAAAGAAAGAAAACATTGTGGTACCACCTTAGAGTTAACAATATTGTAAACACGATAAGCATTGGTAGGCATAATTGTTTAAATTGGTTAGATACTCCTTTGGAAAATAACAACCGCATACGGAGCGTGTTCAAGATCTGCATTCATTTTTCGATTCGATTCCATCAACAGATTCCCATTACTGTCGATCTTCCACCACCAAAAAATATCTGTTGCCAGAATGGCGGTCCAAAAGAAGTCTATGACTTTTATAAAGAACAATGGTGTCACGAACGAGAAACTGATCCGGTGTCAATAACAACTTTCAATTCCGTTTTCAAATGAAAAAATCTAAGTTTTTTTTTACCAAAAAAAGACTTATGTGAAATTTGCTCTCGTCATAATGTGCAAAATTATTCAAAGGATGAATTCTTGATACATCAAGAAAAAAAATGAAGCGAGAGAACAAGAAGCAAAATATAAAGATGAAGAGTCCTATGTTTTTACTGTTGATTTGCAATCCGTTCTAATGGCACCAAAATCAAATGTTAGTTCATTTTACTACCGAACTAAACTACAGGTGCATAATTTAGTTTTTTATGATTTGAAAACCAAAGACGACTATTGTTTTTTATGGAACGAAGTTGATGGTGGACTGACATCAGAAGATTTGCAGTGTTTGGGTTATGTTCATAGAAACAATTTGTTTGCCTAATTTACAAGAAGAAACGATCCTGTCAAGATAATTTTTTACAGTGAAGGCTGTACCTACCAAAATCGCAATGTACTTAGAAATCGCCAACATTTTTTAAACCCTTTAATCCTAAAAATTTAGAAAAATCTATATTGTGCATATCTACACAAAAATACCTTTAAAACGATATATGTATGTTTCATTAAAATCGGTGGACAAGATAAATAAAAAAAAAATTGTTCCCGTATTTATATATAAGATTTGTACTGATGTGTGTAATACATAGAAATATAGATAGAAAATCGATTATTAGGCTATATAATATACTTGGTATAATTCCCAATGTTATAATAGGTATAATTCCCAACTTTATGATATGTTTTCTAAAGCTAACTTGATAGTAACTCAAAAAGGAATCGAGATATAGATTTTTAATATTTTTCCTATGTCCAACCCAAAATCATGTATATTGAATTAAAAGTTACCATCAAGGGGTTAATATCTTAGAATTATCTTGAAAGATAGGCTGTATTACTTTTACAATTCGGAAATAGCCAAATGTACAAAAACTATATATAGGTAGCAAAACTTTTAGCGATATACAGATGAATGTGGCTAGACATATTTGACAATCTGCGTACTCTGTATTTGGAATGCCCCGATGTATACCGTAGATTTTCTATTTAAAATGAACTAGTATTTCTAGCCAATTATGATAATTGTGATAAAAGAAACACAGGGTAAATTGTTAAATTCCAGGGGCTTGTAATTTAAAAGCTTTTAACGGCCAACAAATTCTAAATTCGCTTTTATAGGCGCAATTTTGGCATCATTTATTATAATGCGACCTTAGGACAACAAGGTTCTATTTGTACCTAAACTGCATGTAAGATAGAACCTTGTATTTATGTCATAAACTCTTTTTTACTATACGGAATAACATTTCTTATTGAAAAAAAAAAAAAAAAAATAAAAGACGCAAAAACCTTTGATTTTTTTTATTTGCTTCTTATATGAATTTGCTAAATTTTGGCAACCCTTTGTACCAAAGTATTAACTTTGTACAATGGTTCAAATGTTTATTTCAAGCTCACATTACCTGCAACTCCTCTGTGGTTATTTGCACACTAGTACTAGGTGTGGCTGTGGTTGCAACGCGCTGTTGAGTAGGCGGAATGTTTTGCGATAAAGGTTGCACTACCGCTGCATTGTTTGTTGAATTGATTTGTAACTGTGGCTTATTTTTTTCTTGCTCAAATGGATTATAATCCTCTAAAGAATTCTGTACATTTGTTGTTGTACGAGTAGCTTGTTGAATGGCTGGATCCTAGATTGACAGCAAACAAAATATAAAACTTATAAGTGCCTGAATTAAACAGAGCAATATGTATACATATCACTTAACTCAGATAAGGAATGTGTCAATACGAAAACATTTCGTACATATTTTTTCTAATCTAGTTCGCTTAATATATGGTAATTACATTTCTTACCGCAAACGGATTATCTACTGTTGGTTCCCCAAATGGATTGTCATCAAAACCCGACATTTTTGTTTAATCAATAATACAAGAATTAGTAAGTTTTATATGTATTTATTTTTTCACAGAGTGCAGTTTTTTTCACAGGTACTCTGTGGTTTTTTTCTTGTTGGTAATATTGTAAAAGCTGTGTCACTAATTGAAGCCAGAGAAAAAAGTCGTTGGAAAAGATCGACGCCGACAATTTAAAACATTATAAGCGGCCTAAAGGCGCGCAATTCGATAGATCAGTACTGCATTGTTGCCAGGATGAAAGTTTTAGCATATTTGTGACCAATATATGATTGATGATTTTTTATTTTAAAAAATATGACTTTTTACTTTAAGTATGTTTATACAAAATACAAAATTATATACAGTTTTTAAAAACAACCTATTTTTGCAAGAATAAAGTTTTTTATCAGCTTTTGTTTATTGCTTTTGTACTCTTTACACTCTTGTATCATTTGACTAAAGGGCATAATAAACCACACAAATAGCTTGGCAAACATGCCAAAATTTTACGTTTGTACAAATATTTTGTGTTGTTAATTGGGATGTTTGCTGTTTGGACAAACGTTTGCATCAATGTTTGTAGAAATATTAAAAAAAAATTTTAGTATTTGGCAGACGTTGGATATTTGTCAAACTTTTTGTGGTGTCTAGTGCTAAAAGTAATCATTTCTGCGAAAACTTTGCAAAGTAGACGTAGAAGAAGAAGCAATAAAATCATTTTCAGCCGTAAATTCTAATTTTTAAGCCTTGATTGTGTTGCTTGTTGGCAAACAGAAGCAAAAACAAAGTGCATGTTTGCTAAGCAATTTGTGTGGTTTATTAGCCCTTAACAAAACATGCACAAAAATGGATTTTTGTTTCTGGGCATCTTAACACAGGGTCTCCACCTGAGATAATAGCTGATATAATATGTAAGAGAACGTCGACAGAATGAGAGAGCACATTTCTTCATGTTAATCTTAAGCAAGGGGAGCATACATATATCTTATAAGATTTAATAATTTACTGATTTTCGTACAGTAAACTTGTGTCGTTTTTATTGTTTTTTTTATTATTTTTTGTTTTTATCTTTTTACTGTAAAATATGGTATTTTTAAACACTTTTTACAAGATTTGCAGAATTTGCTCTAAAAATATTAAACATTTTAATGATAGCGTCTTATTATTGTTTCATATGTATGTATGTATGTTTGTGCATATTTGACAGCTAATCTTATAAGATAGTTGTTATGAGATTTCTCATAACAACTGTCTCATAACATTTATTATAATATTAATACTAACACTATTTGAGAGTCCACACGTAAGATAATACTCTCGTGGCCCAAATAGTAGGTCTGCTCGAAACGCCTGCTGTTTTTTTGTTGAGTTCTGTTTTTATCGTGCAATATTTTTTGTAGCAATGGTTTTTGTCATTTTCTCCATTTTTTACAGAAACAAATATAATGGCATTTGACATCTTAAATATAATTTACACAAACAAAATGCACGTTGTTTTTTCTATTGTTGCATTGTTGTAGTTTTGCGCAGACCTATGTAATTGGGCCATGAATATTTTCTGCGATTGAAATTGACGTTTGCTGATATACAAATCTTAAGTTACCCACAGACGAGGCAACATTTGTCGAAACATGGAAATGTTTAATTAAATGTTGCTACGTGTGTGGGGATGTTTCTGGTTGAAATTCTTGTTACCGTTTTTGGTTTCTCAAATATCAAAATTTTTTAATATTTTATGTTTCGAAACACAATGTTTCATCGTGTAAGACGATGTTGATTGTTTTTTATTTCTCATTTTGTTGAGAGCAGCTGTTGAGTGACGTGCTTTTGAAACTCTCGAAGAAAAAAATATGAAGAAAGAAATCGATAAATGGCAACAATGCAAATTGTGAGAATTGGAAAACAATTATAATTAAATATTTTTCCAAATTTATTGGACTAAAATATGATAGCTATAAAAAAAAATAAAGAAAATTTTTTTTTTTTGGTTTGTAGTAGTATATTCACAAAACGCAATATTAATACTTCGTTTTTAGTGCCATCGTCTGTGATAAAAACAGAGACATAAGTAGTAAGGTTACCCACACACGTAGCAACATTTGTCAAAACATTACCATGTTTCGACAAATGTTTCGACAAATGTTGCCTCGTGTGTGGGGATGTTTCTGGTTAAAATTCTTGTTACCGTTTTGGTTTCGCAAATATCAAACATTTTTGATATTTTATGTTTCCAAACGCAATGTTTCATCGTGTGTGGCGATGTTGACTGTTTTTCTTTCTCATTTTGTTGAGAGCAGTTGTTGAGTGAGGTGCTTTTGTAGCTCTCGGAGAAAAATATGAAGAAATATATCGGAAAATGGCAACAATTGCAAATTGTGAGAGTTGGAAAACAATTATAATTGCATATAAAAATTTTCCAAATTTTTGGGACGTAAAATATGTTAGGTATACAAAGAAAATAAATACATTTTTTTTATTGTGTTTTGTAGTAGAATATTCAAAAAACACGCAATACTGATGTTTCGTTTTTAGTGAAATCGTCTGTGGTAAAAACTGAAACATAATTAGTAACGCGTGTTTTGAAATGTTGCATCGTCTGTGGGTACCATAACACGTGTTTCGACAAACGTTGCATCGTCTGTGGGTTCCTTTATATCTTAACTCAGGTGGAGACCCTGTGTAACTACCCGACTCCTCTATCAATCAACTTGGTATGAACAATGAACAAAACATAAGTCGAACATTAAACTTGCAATTGTAGACTGTTCATGTGCTGCCATCGTTGCCAAAACATTTGTCTTAGCTACCAGGTTCGCCATGATGTTCGCCTTACAATGTTATTTTCCGTCGACAACAACACAACCGAAAAAATAAACAAAGGTAACAATTCAATAAATCAGAACATGAACATCAACACGTATTCGGCATATACAAAAACATGAACCGTTGCTCTGCCAGCGTTATGTTCATGTCTTGTACTTATCGATAGTTCATGAATACATGGTGTAAGGGGTCTGTTTGTCATGCAGGGAAATTTACTCGTGTAAGTGTACTTGACGTAATATTTATCATATCTAAATTTTTGGAATTTCCATCCAGTATCGTCAGTGTCAAACATACAAACTCATTTTCACTAAACTACCATAGCCCATGGTGGAATACGTATGTGGCAGCACTACGGCAACAAATACAACATTACAACAAAGGTAACAATTCAATAAATCAGAACATGAACATCAACACGTATTCGGCATATACATGAACCGTTGCTCTGCCAGCGTTATGTTCATGTCTTGTACAAAACGATAGTTCATGAATACATGGTGTAAGGGGTCTGTTTGTCATGCAGGTAAATTTACTCGTGTAAGTGTACTTGACGTAATATTTATCATATCTAAATTTTTGGAATTTCCATCCAGTATCGTCAGTGTCAAACATACAAACTCATTTTCACTAAACTACCATAGCCCATGGTGGAATACGTATGTGGCAGCACTACGGCAACAAATACAACATTACAACAAAAATGAAAAATAAGTCTCCGAATACGTCAAAAATTATATTAAACTAAAATCAATTTTTGCCGCCGAACGCAATGAAATAAATTAAATTTTAGGAAATTTTTATTTCACTATGGTTACTACATTATTAAATTTTAATTTTAATAATAAAAAACTTTAATGTAATACAATAATCACAGCACAAAACGTGGACTTTTTGTAAACATAAACAAAACTTTGACATAAGACTAGACAAACAATCCAAGAGCAAAAACTCGTCATCTGGCGTAGTAATGCCACCTCTTTATTGGAAATTCTTGACCGTGTACAAACACCTTTAGAATAGCTGTTGTTCATCCTATCGATGAACATTTTTTTTATGAAATTTACTTTAAAAAATTGAATATATTAAAAAATAGAAAAGTTCAAGTATTTAATACTCAGGGAAATTAGGAAGCATTGTGTTTGCAAACGTCCATGTTTATGATCGTATTTAAAGTATATATAATTTGAAAGTGCTTAAAGTCATCTTTTAAATGGCGTACAACAATAATTTTAATAATAAGCTCATTAGGAATTTAGTTTAAAAAATCCATATTTTTCAATGAGTATTTCTAAAACAAAAAAATCAATTTTCTCAAAATATCATCGATATAACGGTATCGAAAATAGTAAATGTTTATTGAGACTTTTAAAACATTTGTAAGACAGATACAAACGAACGTATAATATTAAATAAAGAAGCTTTGAGCTTCGTACAGTCGGTGGTCAGATCTTACAATAATGTGAGGTCAGGTAATTTGGTGACAATATACTAGCAAAGAATAAAGAAAGTCGATTCTAGAATGTACTTACACAAGGCGAATTCACTAGAAGGTGAGGTCAACTCTACAACAACACTGCTTCTGTGGTCCGATTGTCAAAATTATTGCTAGTAAAAAAAAAACGTTTGTTTACATAAAAAACTAGTTTGTATACAAACTTTGACAAATCGACCACCGAAAAAAATAACCATATGTTGACTTGACCCCACCTTCTAGTGAATTCGCCTTGGTACTTACATATAAAGTGATCTCAGTTCTACAAAAACAAAAAGTTGACATGTATTTTCTTGGTGGAAATGGTAAGTTAAATTGTCAAAATAAGCTAATTCGACTTTGTTTATTTGACCAAAAACAGCAAATTCGCCTTAAAACTTGGCGGCGCTACTCGTTGTCAACTATTAATTTTCAAACCACTCCAAAATTAAGAATTTATAAATTTTAAATATTTATTATCTGTTTGACAGTTTTGAACGTCAACGTTCGTATGCATAGAAATTTTCAATGAAAAACATTAAATTTTATTTGAAAGTTTTTCTCGAAATTGTTAAACAGGCTGTAGTAATTTTATATTTAGTCCTTGTCTGCCGAAAATTCATAAAATTGTACATATTAACATTTAAAGGAAAAATAATAATACATCATAATAAAAGTCTTCTCTTACTTATAAAAAAATAATTTAGATTTCTAAAAGGCTAATTAAAATATTTTGAGTTGATTTTAACTCAAACAAATTTTGAAAAATAGAAATTAGGTAAAATAGGAAGGCAAAAATTAATTACACAGGTTTACAAATTTCAAAAAAAAAAATCGTTTGTTAGAAGTTAGAGTTGTTTCTAAATTATTTGGAATGCTGAGCGCGAATCTGCATATTGTAAAAAATGAACACACTTTCAGCGCATATGGAAGCATAACTTAAGGGGGTTTTCCTATTCAGTAAAAAAAATCCGAAATTCGACAAAATTATCTTGAGGTTGTGCAAACACTGTTTCTTGTCCACCTAAGGTCTCAAAATTTAAAAAAAAACGTGCTAGGAATGGTGTTTTATATAAAGCAAATATGACACAAAACACTAAACGGAACAATGACGCTAGAGGTAACCCTGAAGAAGTCGGACGGACATTCGACGATATCAAACTTCACACTGTAGACATGATTAGGATCATCTTACCAGGATCAGGTGCTTGTGTCCTGGACAGGCTGCTCACCCCATATGCCATATTTCAGTCATCCATGACAACACTTAGTGCCTGTGCTTAAATATACATAGATTTCGACTGATGTCCCTAATCAGATACATTACCTCTTTTCTTTTATGTTAACCACATTTCAACCAGTAAAAAAGAAGTTAGTTCATGATTCAAGTTTATATAAGCTGTGTTCATTTTCTAAAAATTGTTACGAATTTGTAACAATTGTTACTGGAAAGTGTTCATTAACCCAAAAAGTTGGGAGCGTCAAAAGAGAGAAAAAAATTGAGAGACAAAAAAATTCTTGCAAATTTTACTTGCAAGAATTTTTAAAACAGCTGTTTCATGTTTTTGTTTACAAAACAAACTTTTCTAAAAGAAGTTTTAAATAAGGATATTTGACAAAATTTATTAATCAATGTTGATTTTTAAAATTATTAAAAATATTTAAGCGACAAGAAATCATACTTTTGCTTAACTTTGGACAGATTATTCGAAATTTTTAGTGCTAAATAAAATAACGAACTTGTTAAAAAAAATCCCTTATGTATTTTGTTTTGCTTTTAACCGATCAGGTATTTTTATTACTACTGTGAGTATAATGGTTACCTAGATACTTAGCACTATTGCAGTATAATACCCAATTAGTTGAAAAATTTGTTTGTAAATTAAATTATTTAAAAAATTAAAGATTCTTAATTATTATAAAATAATTTGAGATACTCGCATTGTTTACTTTATGACCGACTTGTTTATTATGAAACAAACACCAAAGAAATGCATTTGGACCAAATAAAACGTCCATAAAGTAGATAATGAGAATATCTTAAATTATTTTATAATTAACAATAATTAAACCAGCTACCTCGTTACCTTTCTTTAGTGGTCATATTTAAATGCCAAAGTTTATATTTCTAAGTTAAAAAAAACCAGTAAGAGTGCTATATTCGGCTATGCCGAATCTTATATACCCTTCACCATGGTGCGATAAGAATAATCTACATATATAATATATCTGTGGCATTAAATAATAATGGCTTAAGTCGGAATTTCTTGTTTTGAGATATTAAGGGTTTTACCAAAAATAAATTGCTTGGTTTTTATATAAAATTATTAGCCACAGAAAAAAATGCGCATTTATTTAGAACAAAACTCTAAATTTTATAAAAAAAAAGTGTTTTTTAAAGGATATAAAAGTAAAAATAGCAAAAACTGATATATTTGTTATTTAATTAAAAATAATTTATAAATACCAAGAGAAAAAAAAATTTATTGAATGGGATTTGAACCCGTGAACACTCAGACGATTACTTGTGACATAACGGCTAGACCACTCGACCACTGGTACGCATGCGAACTTAACTTTAATATAAGTAAATAGGCCGTGGAATATTTTTTTCATATAAGCAAATATCTTTGTGTGAGTTTGTTGTTTGTGTATGAAAGGTGAATATGCGAAAAAGGGAAACACACTACCACTACTGGCGTGTTGCCATACAATAGATTTATCTGCTTTTGCAAGCTTTTAAGATGCAAAAATTCCCAATCTCTATTTATAGAAATTATTTCGTTAAATATATCAAAGTTTAAAAGCAGAGTGATAACGGAAGTCATATTGGACATGATGATGGTGCCTGTAAACAAATGGAAAAATGATGGGGAAGGGGGGGGGGGACGCAAATAAAACAACTTAATTATATAAAAAAAAGTAAATGTTGGTATTTCAGTAATTTGGTCATAACTCGGGCATTTTCCAATCGATTTGATAGATTTATACACCTACTTCTTTAGGAATTTATTTACCATTTACTTTGGTAATATAACTTGGACTCGGGAAGATCTATTGTTCCCGAAAATGGGTATGTTTAAAAAAAAAAATTTTGGGCATTACTCTTCCATTTTTGGGAGAAAAGTTTCAGGGTTTTCGGGAAATATATGCTGCTAACGTTTGGTATATAGAACGTGTTCATATGTCATACTAGAGCTCTAAAATTTTAAGTATTTTCAATAATGTCTTTGTACGGGAGGTACCACGCCCACATTTCCAATCGCGCCCATATTTTGTGGGATACTGTGTACTGATATCCGATATGTTTGTACCTAATTTGGGAACTTTAGCTAGTTTAGTTCTCCAGATATACAGAAATGTATAACGTCTTTGTATGGGAAGTGCCACACCCACTTCTCCAATCCCGCCCATTTTTTTAGAGAGTTTGTGTATTGGCAAGCAACATGTTTGTACTAAATTTGAAAGCCGTAGGTCTTGCCGCTCTCGAGATATGCAGAAAAAAAGAATTTAAAAAACAACAACAACATGGGATTTATGGAAAGAACTAGAGGTAGTCGTGGTTTTTTGCTCATATCTCAGCCATTTATGGACCGATCTTCCTGAATTTCAATAGCAAACAATTCCGGACTATATGTGACATAAATGTATAACAACCTAGCCTTCAGCATATCTGGGGTCTTCGGAAAACCCATTTCAACTGACGGACAGACGGACAACCGGATTTGAACTTCCCTTCTCAAAAGTAGCCAGAATATATATCGTCACATTAAAGACCAAACAACCTATCAGCAAATTTTTCAAAATTGAGTTTTTTATTTAATATTATTCCCTATATCATAAAGCATATGTATGCAAAATTTTAAACTTCTAATATTAGAAATAACCAAGCTATTACCAAATTACCAAATACCCTATCAGCAAGTGTACAATTTTCTGAAACCAAATAACCTATTAGCACTCACGCTAAAGAAATCAGAGTAATCATTTATTTGAATTTTTTTTTTTTTGAAACACAGTTACTTTTGATTTGTTGTTCTTTGTGTTTTATTACATTTTATTTATTATTAGAAGTGAAAAGAACATAAAAAAGTGTTAAAACGCAATAAAATGTATTCCATAAATGAAAATAATCTTGAGGCAGATATGCAAGTTCCTAAAAAAGTCAACAAAAAAGAAGAAAGAAAGAAAAATCGTATGAACGGTAAAGAATATGAAGGTTTTTCAAAAGGCAAAATCGTTTGCAGGAAGCCAAGAGAAATGAAACCTGGGTGCACATCAAAATGTTGTGAAAAGGCTTCAAATCGACATTGTTCTATTTTTTTCTGAAAAATTACGTGAAGAAACATTTCAACGTTTTTGGCAGATGTCATGGGACCAGAAAAAACTTTACGTAACCAGTACTGTTGACGTTTTCGCCAAAAAGAGGACTTATGTGGAAAATTCTCGACGCTCAAATTCAAAAGCGTTCTTTTTATACAACAAAACAAAGCGCTATCAAGTGTGCCGTAAAATGTTTTTGTCAACCCTCGGAATTTCGGAAACTATGGTAAGAGGTTGGATTAATTCCTGTGAACTTCATAATGCTCAACTGGGACCTGATAATAAGAAAATCTTGCAAGCTGAAAAACAAAGAAATACAAAAAAGGGCCAGGAGTATGAGGTTCGTTTAAATTATTTAAATAAATGGTTGGAAGGCATCCCAAAATTAGAATCGCATTACCGACGTCAGTACACGAAAAAAATATATTTCCAAACAGATTTTAAATCTTATGCATCTGTGTATGAAGTTTACTCCCAAGATTGTGATTCGCAAAAAGAAAATGGTATTTCACCTGTATCGTTTCCTAATTTCATGGATGTCTTGAAGAAAAAAAATTACTCAATTTTTAAGCCTAGAAACGATATGTGTGACACCTGTGTATCGTTTGAGTCAAAAAATATATTGCAAAAAGAATACGACTTTCACAGAATGCAAATAGAGGACATGAGAGAGGAAAAAAAACATGATATTGAAAATGCTAAGGAGGGTTTACTATCGCTATTATGCATGGATATGCAAGCCGTAAAACTAATACCGCAGTTAAAGGCAAATGCATCGTACTACAAAATGAAACTCCAGGTCCACAACTTTACAATTTATAATGTTATAACTCATAAGTCTGAAAACTACATATGGGATGAAACAGAAGGAAATCTAATTGCCTCTACCTTCGCCACAATTATAGTAAATCATTTAAAAAAAGAAATGCTCAAATGTACACCATTTTGTAATATATTCTGATGGGTGCTTCTATCAAAACAGAAATGTTGTATTGTCCAATGCCTTACTTTCGTTTTGTGTAGAAAATAATGTTACCATTGAGCATAAATTCTTAGTCGTGGGAAATACCACCCACTCATTAATACAAAGAAAAATCAATAATAAAAATATTAATTTGCCCTCTGAATTAATTGAGCTAATGAAAGATGCACGAAAAAATCCATATCCACTTACTGTTCATCACTTATACCATGATTATTTCCAGGATTATGAAA
This sequence comes from Pollenia amentaria, assembly GCA_943735925.1. Taxonomy (NCBI): domain Eukaryota; kingdom Metazoa; phylum Arthropoda; class Insecta; order Diptera; family Polleniidae; genus Pollenia; species Pollenia amentaria. Next base: position 37,755,845 of record OX031008.1, on the reverse strand, counting down.
ATCTTCCAATGCGATACACTTCTATCCGTCCTGGTAATTTCTTTTATTTTATTGCCATTTAACTTCATTCTACCTAAATAAAATTATTTTTTAGGAAAAAGGATTGGGGACCCTAAAGTCAACATGATTCGTGTTTTGGCGTACGACCCAACAGGATCTATATATTACAAAATCAATATTAAAGACGATTATCAGCTTGTTACCAAGGCACTTCTACTGCACGTCCTAGTGACTCCCACGGGGATTTTGAATAAAACACACAAAATGATGTTGATAATGTGTATTTGTATTAAAATTCCTAAATTAAGTTTTAACAATTATGTAGAAACAATACTAAATTTTTAAATTGTGTTACATACTTTTTGGTATGGAAACCACCAGGAATTAATGAGTTTGTAAAATTTAAATGCAAATGAGTTTTGCTCCTGAGCGATGCGCACAGCCAACTTGTAAGTATGCAATTCAGAATAAAAAATGGCTGCAAAAGGGCGCATGTTCTAGAACAAACCTTAAATGTTTCGTTAAGTTTTACAAATGTTTCAATCAGAAAATAATGAAAAATTCAACAACGATTTGGCGATGCCAGACTGTATATAATTAAAATTAAGCTAAATAACTATTATTTTGTAGATGGCGTTAACATTCCCCCCGCAGTATGGCTAGAAATGTTTTCGCTGTCAGACTCTAATTGAGGAGCGACATCCAAAATTGCCAGCTTGACTACAGGTCTTTCAAGGACACCATGTTTAGTAAGCACTTTTGCACTTCGTACCTGACCGTCATTTGCCAATCTCGTCTCCAAGACTTTCCCGCGAAGCCAGACGTTACGAGGAAGGGAAGGGTCAACTATGATCACAAGGTCCCCCTGACTTAGAGGTTTTGGACAATCATGCCACTTCGACCTACAGGTCAAAGTTGGGAGATACTCAACCAACCACTTTTTCCAAAAAATATTTGCATATTGTTGAGAGGTCCGCCAACCTTTTTTTAATAAAATGCTACTATCGTTACAGGCAGATATAGGTTTTAACCCATTAGAGCTTCCCACCAAAAAATGATTTGGAGTCAACGCTTCAGTATTTTCTCCGTCAATAGGAACGTAAGCAAGAGGCCTAGAATTTATAACATTTTCTACCTCGATCATCATGCTCAGTAGCAATTCATCACTTGGTGTCCTACTCGGCATAATTTTGTATAAAATTGTTTTTATTGAACGAACGAGGCGTTCCCACGCACCACCCATGTGGGGCGAAGCCGGAGGATTAAAGCTCCACTTCGTCGCTGTGGTAGTGAAAGTTTCTACCAGCTTATCCTTATCGACGTCTTCCAAGGCCTCTCGTAGCTCTCTCTCTGCGCCGATAAAATTTGTCCCGTTATCGCTGTACAACTCATGTGGAATTCCCCTTCTTGCCATAAAATTGCGTATTGCTAAAATACAGGAACTCGTTGTTAAGGAATGGGCAATTTCAATATGGACTGCCCTGACAGTCAAGCATGTGAATAAACATCCGTACCGTTTCTCCTTATGACGATTTACGGTGACTAACATGGGGCCGAAAAAGTCAACACCGGTATAAGTAAATGGTGCCATATGAGAGGCAACGCGTGCACGAGGTAGTTTTGCCATTTGTGGATTTTGAGGCTTTGCCTTTTTAATTTTGCACATTTGGCAACGGCGGACTGTTGAATTAAAAGTAGCTCGAAGCTTTGAAACGTAATATTTTTGTCTAATCTCGTTAATAGCCGTTTCGTGATTCATATGGAAAAGTTTCTCGTGATAATACATTAAAATCAATTGAGTAGTGTAACTTTTTCTGGGTAGTATAATTGGACGTTTTTGATCCAGTGGGATATCAGCATTATCGATTCTGCCCTCAACTTTCAGCACTTCGTTATCCAAGTAGGGATTTTTGGTATAAATTTCGCTGCTTTTCGGAATCGCCTTGTTCGATTTTAATAAAGAAATTTCGTTACGATAACATTCAGATTGGGTATGTATATACAAAGTTTTCTCAGCCCTTAGTAATTCTTCTTGAGTTAGCATTCCCTTTTGTTTACTCATTGTGCGGCAGTTGTTTAAAAATCGTAAAACATATGCGACAGTTCGTAAAAGTCGGGTCCATTTTGAAAATCTCGTTTCATCAAAAATTTTATCAAAATTTGCGATATTAAATGAATGGTGTACCCGTTCTTCTTCAGTTGACTTATGAACACTTTCTCCTTGAGGCCATTTATTTTCTGGAAGAAATAAAAATTCGGCACCTTGAAACCACCTGCTTGTTTCTGAGATCGTGGGAGTCCTTGACCACTTTGTGGCATCATCAGCCACATTTTTTTTTGCTTGGAATCCATTTCCAGTCCTTAATCGAAGACAATTCTAAAATTTCCGTAATTCTAAATGCAACAAACTGACTGTTTTTACGGTGATCTGAATTTAGCCAACTCAACACGGTTTTTGAGTCACACCAAAAATAACTTTTATTAATTCTGATGTCATGATTCTTAACTATAAACTTGGCAAATCGAGCACCTATTAGAGCAGCCATTAGTTCTAATCGTGGAACGGATGTTATCTTTAAAGGTGCCTCTCGTGTTTTAGAACCCACTAGAGAACACTTGATGACATCATCTTTCTTCAACCTGAAGTAGCACACTGCTGCATATCCGTTTTTACTGGCATCTACAAATGTATGTAATTCGACATCAACGTTATCATAATTCTTAAAAAAATTTAAATAACTGCGAGGGATTTTTATTTTTTGTATATTGGGCAAAATCGTAATCCATTGGTTCCATTTGGGAACTAATTCAGGAGGAATCTTTTCATCCCAGTCAATTTTTGAACGCCACACTTCCTGCATGAATACCTTCACATACATGATAATATGCCCAATAATACCAAGAGGATCATAAACTGACATGATAAATCTTAACACCTCTCTTTTTGTAGGTATTTTACCCTGAGAATATATTTCGCTCTCAGCAAGCCACGCAGAAATTTTAAAAGTTATGACGTCCTCCCCATGGTCCCAAAATACACCTAAAATTTTTTCTATTTGTTTGTCTTCTGTCAAGTTAAGACATTTAGCGGCCGTTGACTTTGTGGATAAATCAGATTTAAGGACCGATCTATTATTGGAAACCCAGTTTCGAATGTTGAAACCAGCTTTCTGATGAATGTAGGATACATCTGATATTAGTTTTAACGCCTCCTCTGGCGTATCAACAGAATCAAGAAAATCATCAACGTAATGATTTTCTTTTATAGCTTTAGCTGCCAAGGGAAACTCGCTTTCATATTTAATACTGTTTACATTTTTCACGTATTGTGAAATACTAGGAGCACATGAGGCACCAAAAATCATCACATCCATGACGTAGATATCAGGTTGGTTTTCTTGTAAACAATCGCGCCAAAGAAATCTTTGTACATCCCGGTCTTCAGACCTTATATGTATCTGGTGAAACATTTCTTCAATATCTCCACAAATAGCCACGGATTTCTGACGAAATTTAAAAAGAACCGAAGGTAAATTGGCCAAAAGGTCCGGACCCTTTAATAAATATGAATTAAGGGACATGCCATTTGATTTCGCGGCCGCATCCCAAACAACACGAGTTTTTCCGGGCTTGTTTTTATTGAAAACAGCAAATATTGGAAGATACCAAACCTTTCTATCAGCACGGTCGATTTCTGAAGAATCTAATTTACGGATGTAGCCTTTGGATAGATATTTGGTAATTGTTTCTTGAAATATTTTAAAAAGTTCGACATTTTTTCGTAATTTATTTTCAAGGCACTTTAGCCGTTTTAATGCAATTTCAAAACTATCTGGTAAATCTATGACATCATACTTCCATAAAAGTGGAACCTCATAATGTCCATTTTCTTTATGTATAGTAAATTTATTAAGAAGCTCTAATGCTCTTTTATCTTCTTCAGCAATTAAGGGATCTTTTACGCCTATACCCAAATTTTCAAGGGAGTAAAAACTACTGACTAAACGTTCTAACGCATAGTCACCATTGGCGACACAGCACTCACATACATGAAAATTTAAACTCATACCTTTGCTTTTATTTTCCTCTGAAGCGCCATAAATTAGCCAACCAAGTTTTGTGTAGACTGCTATAGGTTCATGTGGGGAACCTTCACGAATTTTGCGTGAAACACCCAAATTAATATGATTTAATCCAATTAAAATTTGGGGCTCAGCATTGATGTAACTCTCTACAGGTAATTGACGCAAGTGGCGGTATTGTTTTGAAAACAAATCATAATCCAACGATTGAACAGGAAGATCCAGAGCATTTACTGTATAAACATTAAGATCGAATTGCTTTTTATTATTACCTGAAATGGAAATTTTAAGTCTTTGTGAACTTTTTTCTCTTCTTTCCATCCCTCCCGTCCACCGCAAACACAATGAATTCGGTACACCACTTACTTGTAATTCTTTTGCCAAACTTTCATTCATTAGACTGATGCTCGATCCTTCGTCTATAAACGCAAATGTGTCTATGACTTTATTATTCCCGTAAACTTTAACAGGAATGATTTTAAATAACATAAAGTCTTTAAATTTAGCAATGTGGCTGTTGTTTACAACTTCTATTTCAGATTTATTGTTTACCTTTTCATTTGACGTTTTGTTTTCTTCATTTACCGGCAGCGAATAACGATGCAATGATGAGTGGTGAAAAAATTCACATCCCTCCTTACCGCATTTCTTTTTTCTATTGCATTCACCACTATGTTTTGATAAACAATATTTACATAAATTGTATTTTCTTACTACAGACCATTTTTCACCACGATCCATCGATAAGTATTTTGGGCAATTAGCTACTGCTTTACAATTATTATTGTTGTTGCCACACACAATGCATTTGTTCTCACTATGAGAATGAACAAAAGCTTTTTTGTTTGTTGTTGTTTGCGTTGTGTTTGCGATTATCTTTTTCTCACTATTCTTATCTGTTGATTCGTTAACTGTTATACTACTTGCTGTTATACCGATATTAAACAACCACTTGTCAAATTCGAACAAATTTGGTTTTTTGTTTTGATCAATCAGATGTAATTTTTTAGTTGCCCATTGCATTTGATAAACAGGTGGAAGCTTTTGTGTCAGTTCAAGAAGAAGAGATGAATTATTTAATTCATCAAATAAATTGCTAGCGTTTATTGTGGAAATAAGGTTTCTAACATCAATAGCAAAAGAGGTAAGAGTTTTTAAATTGTTTTCATATACTTTAGGGGAACGTTTTATTTTATTTTTCATGGAATTTATAATCTTTTCAGGTTGACCATACAACATATAGAGTACCTGCATAATACCCGGGACGTTCGAAGGATGGATCAGCATATGCTGGACGCTATGTAAGGCTTCTCCTCTTAATGCCTTTTGGAGGCGGATGAGGTTTTCCATATCCGTGAGGGCGCAAGCAGCAGTTGACCATTCGTATGTGGAGGCAAAAATTGGCCATTCTTCTGGTTGGCCTGAAAATGTCGGCAATTCTTTTGGAATAGATTGTCGGGCATTTATGTGACTTACTTGCAGCCTTTGTGGCGCAACATTAGATGCTTGGCAAATACCTGCATTTTGTGCATCGTTTGTAAAATTTGTTGTAGATGCCACTCGAGGGCAAGGAATAAATTGTTGTGAATCAGAATTAAACAAATTTTGTTGAGGAAAATTATTTTGATCAAAGTGCATGCCATTATTTATAGGCAACGATGTAAGTATTGTCCCATGGGGATAAGTCGAGACGTTGGGCCGTATTGGCTGCATTCGTGGTTGATGCCCACCGCTAGTGGCGCTTGTTGCAGTACAATTTGGTACCGCGGATGTTGTCAACGACGAACTTATGGCAGCAGTGCTAAACGTTTGTGGACAAAATTCTACCCGATTTCGTGGCATTACTGAATTATTTGGTGTATAATTTGATCGCGGGTTAAGGGTGTTATTTTGATTATTGCTCAATGAGTGTCGACGTAAGTTAGGGTTAAGACTTGAAGATGCTAACCAATTATTAACGGGCTGAGACTTTATAGATGAGCTGCCAGAAAGAGCTTCAGCTTCTTCCAGCAGCCTGTATTTTTTATCCAAATATGTTTTGTTCAGTACCCGCTCTTCCTCCAATTTTTCAAGTTGTAGTTGAATTTTTCGTGCCTGAGAAACATGGGATACGTTTGAACAACGGCTTGAGATACTTGAAGTGGGGGAAGTTGGTCTTATGTTTGAGCAGTGTGTGCATTTAAAGGTTATGTCTTCAGTGACATTAACACAACTTTTGTGAAATTTTCTGTTGCAGTCGACGCAGATTGTCATATTTTCGTCAGGGGGATTGGGACAAAGCAAACAATTTTGATCAATTTGTTGTTGTTGACCCTCAGGGTTTTGTAACGACATTTTATACTTACTGCGAGATTGGCAATTTGTTGGTGTGTAAGGTGACGCTGGAACACGTGAATGTAAACCACAAACAAGGCTCACATGAAATGCAAATTCGCAAAAAGAATTTTAAAATGTTACCAAGGCACTTCTACTGCACGTCCTAGTGACTCCCACGGGGATTTTGAATAAAACACACAAAATGATGTTGATAATGTGTATTTGTATTAAAATTCCTAAATTAAGTTTTAACAATTATGTAGAAACAATACTAAATTTTTCAATTGTGTTACATACTTTTTGGTATGGAAACCACCAGGAATTAATGAGTTTGTAAAATTTAAATGCAAATGAGTTTTGCTCCTGAGCGATGCGCACAGCCAACTTGTAAGTATGCAATTCAGAATAAAAAATGGCTGCAAAAGGGCGCATGTTCTAGAACAAACCTTAAATGTTTCGTTAAGTTTTACAAATGTTTCAATCAGAAAATAATGAAAAATTCAACAACGATTTGGCGATGCCAGACTGTATATAATTAAAATTAAGCTAAATAACTATTATTTTGTAGATGGCGTTAACACAGCTTTTAACACAAAGATCTGCTACACGTTTTGAAATTCGTCGTCCTAAGTTATTACATTCTGAAAGGTTAAAAATCTCCAAAAAGAAATGGCAACATTTACAAGATTTAAAAACTTTGCTTCCGGCAGACTGCCATTACTTTTATGATAACATACCTTTTGAATAATTTTTTTGCGGTAGCTTTATTTAATGAAATGTTTTCTTTTTATTTAATTTAATTAATTTAATTAATTTAACTTTTTATTTAGTTATTAACATTGCAATAAATAAAAAAGTAGATTTTTTTGTAAAACCACCTATAATTTTATTTAAAAATCAAAAACTTTAGGAAAATTAAAAAAATTCTATTTTAAAAGGCCGTGACGTACTAAATAAAGAGGAAAATAAATCATCAAAAATCATGATAAAAGTTTAATTTTGTTGCATAGTGTAATTTAAGCAAACATTAAGCACTTTTTGTTTAAACAAGTAAGAGAAACTATAAGTAGTATTATTTTATGTAAATAATAATCATGTGTTCAAAGGAATGCCTAATTATTCATACTAATTAGTATTGCTGATAGGTTGTTTGGTTTCAGGTTTTTACAATTCCAAATAACCTAAGCGCCATATCATAAGCTGTGTTTAGAAAAACAAAGCTTTCTTAACCAATATATACTTCTGGTTTCATTTTAATCATAATATATAATTTACGGTTCAATATTGCAAATAGTTCCAATTTTATAACGTTTTTTCTCTCTCCTGTAAACTTTTGAAAACTGCTGATAGGTTGTTTGGTCTTTAAGGTGTATATAATATATAAGTATATTATACTTTATATGGTCTTAGATCAATATTGTAGAAATTACAAACGGAATAACAAAGTTATATATACCCTTTTACCTTGGGTGAAGGGTATAAATATACCAACGTTATAGGTTCTCATTTACTCAGGTACCTGCACCTATAATTTTATGTTTCTAATATCTATTATAGCAAATTAAAAAGATACCACTTGTAGAACGAAGAAGTAAAACAAAGACATTTAAGAAAAACTGTTTTTATTTCTATGTTTATTGGCTTTAATTGAAAACTTAATGGTTTAATTTTAATTCGTGTTCAGAACAAAATGAACTGCGATGCACTCTTTTTCTATTTGTTCATAAAAGTTGAATTGAGCAGCCACATCATACAGTGCTATTTGCTGAATAATTAAATAAAAAAATTAATATAATTAAAAATAATGAAATCACTTGCCATTTTTTCGTCCATTTTCTTAACATTTTTTTAGAAAACAATTCAATATAAGTAGTTTGCTAGTTGTGCTGCCTGTTTGTATAATTGTTTACATCTGTAAACGATATGGTAGCTTTGTTTTTTCGGACAAATTTTCCGAAATACATAGGTATATCTGAAGAACACTCTCAGTAAAAAAATTATTCTTCGCGGTTAATTTAGGAGTTATGAGGTAAGCGAATTTACTCGTTTTTACGCTATTTATCCCCTAAACTTTCGAATTTCCAAAAATTCCATCTTACCTAGCATTTACACATAAAAGTAGTTACTTGCGAGTCGCAATGCACTAAATTTGTTGACACACATAATTTTCGTACTATTAGGCCATTTCCTCTATTTTTAGTGGATCGATTTAGCGAGAGACCAGCATCCGGTTCAAATTTCAACCTTATAACTCACGGCGTTAAGGCTATGCGAAGATGCATCTGTCAGTCAGTCCGTAACGTTGAAATTTTATATAGCTATATACATAGGTTATACATAGATTGTTGAGTTAAATATTTTGTTTAGCTTTATAAATACTTTTATTGTTACCAAAGGGTTTTTTTATCTTTTATTATTGATGAAAACCCGAATTCTTCTTTCATCTCCTAAATAAAAAAAATCCAATTCATGATTCATTTTATTCAACATAAACAAATATAAATTAATAAAATCACATTATTTTTACCGTAATGTATAACATTTTCCCAAGTCTTAGAATAATTAATGGGTACTCAAATATTCCCATATATTCGTCACTACTTTAACTTGCAAATTTTGGCTAGCAAAGTGTTCATTTACTTTTAAGTATTTTTGAGAGCAATTTCTTAAAATTCCTACTTACTCTCTCTTTGCAAGTTTCTGCTAGTAAAGTAAATGAACACACCTATTTTCATAAAGTTGGATAATATTTATTTAAAATATATAAAAGATACAGATATAATACATCTTTAGTACATAAAGAAGTAATACATTAGTTGAAATATATAGACAAGATTAATAATTTTTTTCCTTTTTTGAGAAGCAGTAATACATCTAAAAATTCATCAATACTTAACAAAAAACCTAGTATTAGATCGGAAATGTCAATAGCAAATACATTATTATTTAAAACCCACAGAATGGAAAAACTGTATTCGTTTACTTTGGAATAGTTATTTTAATGGAATTTATTCATTTAAGTATACTCATTTCCAGTAGAAAATCTTTTCGTATATTTATTTTTTTTTTTTTTTTTATACTTAAAAATTTTGTTTTTAAATAGTTTTTTTTTATTTTAATTCATGCTATTTAAATTTTATTATCATATGATTAGTAATCTTCCCGTTTTTTAAGTTATTTTTACTTATTTATTCTTTTAAATTTGGAAATAAGTTTAATTTTGAAATTAAACTTCCTTTTGTACTTTTTTGCAAATAAATTTAATTTAGAAATCAAATTTCCCTTTTTTAGATTTGAAAATAATATTATTTTTGAAACTACATGAATCTATTTTTCTCAACTCATTAACTCTGTCTCTTAAATCAGCCTAATTACACTGTGCAAGAAATTGACACTTTTTTTTCGTGACAAGCTGGGCACCTGGCGTTTTAACATAATTCGGGTACGCTGAATCCAGTGGTGCCCGCGGTTTTTTAAGATTGGCTCTGGTTTTCGAGATATACCGTTATTTCGAAAATGGAGGAGGTTGCACAACATATGTTCGCATAACTCAAAAAATTCATAAAAAATTGGAAAATGCAGCTATGCTTCTAATTTTTTGCAGACGTATAAAAATTCCAAACAAAACAAGCCATAAATGATTAAAATCTGTTTGCAACTTTTGATTTTATTCACAAAAGTCGACAAATTTTTATTAATTTAAGAATTTCATAAAACACAATATTTGTATGGGAGTCCCCCTAAGAAGTGAAGATAAGGGGCAAGTATGTCTCGAGAAAATGTTAAGGACAAAAAATTAATTGAGGGCGGTTATACAGTATATACCACTAGGGGCGACTTCTGGGAATTTATGGGACTTTTTCTTCAATATATTTCTAGTCTGCATTGAACGTTTTGTATGGAAGCACCCTTAAGGAATGGAGATAGCGGGTGGGTATCTTAGAAATAAATGATTGCGATGAAAAATAAAGTGGGGTGGGTCATACATTTGACCCATCTAGGGGCATTATAGGCGCTGCAGGGGCCAAATTTAAGAATTTCATTAAACGGCCATATTTGTATGGGGTGGAGATATATGGCAATGTTTTAAGAAAATGTTAAGAACAAAAAACATTGGAGGTCGGTCATACATTTTATCCCCCTAGGAGTGAATCCTAGGCCTTAGAAACAAATAATGGGAATGAAAAATAAACCTGCGCTGGACATACATTTGGCCCGTCTAGGGGTATCTCAGGCGCTGCAGGTGCAAAATTTAAGGCTAGGGTTCTACGCGCATAAAAAACAAAGTTTCAAACAAAATAAGCTATATGTGATTACAGTCTGTCTACAACTTTTGATTTTTTCAGAAAAGATGAAATTTTTTTTCATTTAAGAAAAGTAAGACTTTTTTCTAATATGAGTAGTCGTTATTGAAACATTATTATTTTTGAAAAATTGAGGTTGGAAATTTTATTGCGGAATTTCGGTTTTTTTAAGTTTTTGCAATAAGCTAAAGCGTTTTTGAGTTACGCGAACATATTTTGTGCAACCTCCTCCGTTTTCGAAATAACGATATATCTCGAAAACCAGAGCCAATCTTAAAAAACCGCGGGCACCACTGGATTCAGCGTACACGAATTATGTTAAAACGCTATGTGCCCGGCTTGTCTGTTTTTTCAACTAGCATAGTGCTATTAAAGAATATTAGTAATAATAGTTTGAATAGAATTCTAATTTAAATGAATTTTCAGAATAATTTTTAATACATATTTAATTTTTACTTCGTCAAAATTTTTTATTTTTGTTTTTTATATTATTTTAATTTTTTTTTTTTAATTTAGAGTTGGAGTTTTTTTAAAAAAACTAGATTTCAAATTTCGATTCTGTTTTCAATTCCTGTTTATCATATTTTCCCTGTAAAATTAAGGCTCTAGTTTCAATTGTCATAATAGGGTCAGTAATATTAAGTTTATGGTGTACACACCCAAAGGTATATCCCGTACGTTAGTTTATTTTCAGGTTATAATTTTCCTTACTACTCTTCACGAAGACAAACACGGTCATAAGCAATAATATGGATTTGTTATCTGGGCTTCCGGCTTTTACCCTCTTGATTGTTTGCTCCAGTTTTATGGCCTATTTGCTGATTATATGTATACCAAGGGTATGGCCTTAACTTGGCTGATGGTACTTTGCCCGGCGTTTAAATTTGCTGATTAGTTTTACTAGGCTTCCGAATCTGTCGCTTTTGTTGTCTCAAAGCCCCCTTTTTCCTTCCCCTGTGATTCTCATACGCTCACCAAGAAGTGACCTTACGGTCTCCTGAAGAGTGATACAAAATAACCAATACACACCTTCCTGCCCAAATTTTTCCGACCACATTCTAGTTTATACCCAAATTTTATCTCTGGTTTAAAAGTTTTGCAACACACATACAAATAAGATTCATGCCTAATCCGAAAAAAAAACATTCACTTAACTTCACTTGCCAACCAACCGCCATTTTATGAAACGTAATTGTTTTAGTGTGTGTAAGCACATTGAAAATTCTCAGGCTGTATTTCATTGTGAGTGTGTTGCATAACTTCCAGAAATTAAACCCCGACTACAAACCAAAATTCTATGTAGACATCATTAACGATATTTCAGTAGCTTTATTGATGTCTTTGAAAGAAATTGATTGAGAAAAAAAATTATAAAATTCTATACGCCTGACCTTCATTCATTTCCAGAACCTTCCCTCTATTCCCTTTATATTAATTCTACTAGCTGACCCGGTCCGCGTTGCTGGCCCTAAGCAAACATTAGTGTTGTATTACCAGACGATTTCAATTGATCTTTAAACGAAATTTACGGCCTTTAAATAAAAATCCATGAAATACCTATCATAAAGTTTTTTTTACAGAATAACTTACATATGGTGTAGATATGGGTTCAATGAAAAAAGAAACACATGTATTTAAGGCAAATTGGAAATTATATTTATTGATTACTTCATCTTAAGGCTAGCGGATAGACAATGTTTTTTGTTTTTTTATTTGGTGTACAAACGTATAAATTTTATGGGGTGCCAACTCGGGAGCAAGCCACATACAACTGGCCGTGTGAAAAACATGAATTTTCCAAAATTAAGCCAGCAATAACCAATGATTGGCCTTGTGCTTAGTTGATGGTAATAGCAAAGGCAAGACGCAAAGGGAATTGGAGCCGCTTGAATTCAAATGGTAAATCGTTGGAATCGGTCAAGCCGTTCTCCAGTTATGCGTTTAATAGAAAAAGTGGGCGTAAAAGTAGGCGTGGTAAATTTTTCTTTCGATGATAACTTAAAGTTGATTAATACGAACATTTGAAAGAAAAATTAGTCAACTCGATGAAGCCGTTTTCTGATTTTAGGTAAATCGAAAAAAGTGGGCGTAAAAGTGGGCGGGGCAAAATTTTCTTTCCGTAAAAACCTAAGTTGGACCATGGCGAACATTTTAAGGAAAAATCGTTTAAATCGGTCAAGCCGTTCTCAGGTTATGGATTTTACCACGCCCCTCCGCCCCCAGACCGAAAATCAGACTTAACAGTGTTACCGGCCTGAATATTCTGAAGATTCCCTGAAAATTTCATCAAAATCGGCCCAGCCGTTTTGGAGTCCGTACGTTACCTACTAAACATCTGCATGAATGCAAAAAAAAAAACAGCTATGAGACACTCACAAAAAATAACGGGACATATTCATTTAACTAATTTGCAATGAGAAGCAATGAGTGAGTGAAAAAGAAACTTGAGTTGTTTAAAGTATGAAAGCATCGAACCCGATCAACTTGTAGCGTTCACACAACCCACGACTCACACTCGGCACAACTCGGTAAGCATTGAATATGGTTGCTTCGGTATGAATATATGTTGTATGTTTGTACAAATAAGAAAAGTACGTGTACGACTTTGTTATATACAATGAGTTTGTAAGGTGCATTCGAATTATACATATTATTCGCGTTACCCGAGTTAATTGAAGAAAGATCATAAAAGAAAAACACAATTTTTACTTATTCAAATTTTTTTTTTTTAAATTTTTCTTAGTAATGAAAACAAAAAAGTATTTATATAACACAAATAAATATTAAATTCATAAATATGTAAGTCAAATTAAATTTTTAAAAATCGAAACAATCTACATGTTAGAATGTAAAAACATCATCTTTCCTACCGAAACAGGGTTGGACCCAATAAGGCAACGTTTTTCAGAAAGAAGGTGTCTAGCACATGAGAATGTTCTTTCTGATGAGGCACTACTTGCAGGAGTTGCCAATATTTTGCAGCTTAACTTATAGAGTAGTGGATATTTTAATTTATTGAACTCCCACCACTGAAGAACATCAAAATTGTTGTACATAACTTCATTTACATTTTCGTTCAGCATGATTTCGTTTTGTACTCTGTCAGTTGTATTTGATGAATTCAAAGGCTGGAGAAACCCTGAAAAAAGAAGCTCCTTTTCATTTGTTAAGGATTCTGATTGGTTTCACTTATAAAACTTTCCATAATTTTTTGACAATGTTCCTTTATATCACATCTTTCAACATTCGTAAACTGCGAAAGTTTGTTAGTTGGTGGAAACAAGAATAGTGCGATTTCGTTTAACAAGTTCCCAAGTGTTTGTTTCAAACTTCTTATGCACTCTAAATCATCACTGTTTATTTCGCATATTCGTTTTAAAAAGTAAATATGAACTATTGTCAAATGTAAAGTTGGATATATCTCGGCTTCGAGTTCTTTCGACGTTGATTCAAAATGTTTTAAAACTTTTATAGTCGCAGTCAAAGTATTTAGGTTTATACCACTAATTCTATACAGTTGCTCCTTTTCTTGCAAGATGTTGCCAACTTCAATCCAGTTGTTTTGTATTGATTGTAACAAATAGTACATAGTATTCCATCTAGTTTTGGAAAAACTTTTGAGAGTTGTTGTTAATTGCGCTTTGGCGCCGGATATTTTAAAATACTTCACAAGCTTTGAGGACTTAACGCATAGTTCTTTAATTTCAACGTTTTCATCAATGGATTTCTCGACTATGTTGTGTAATAAATGATTAATGCAAAATATATGATCACTTGTTCTAAATGCAGCTTTCATATTGGAACCTCTGTCTGTAACGATTATTGCCCTATTAAGACTACAATTGAATTCACTTAACGTCGCAGTCACTTTACGAAGAATCCTTTCGTCTATTTTAAATTAACAAAAAGTTGAAAAAAAGGATTTTGTTTAAAAGCTTTACTATTTGTTAGGACTATGCAAATACTTACTTGTGCATGGTTCCATATCCATTGATTTAAAAGCGAGCAGTTTAGTGTATTTCCCATTTTTAATAAAATGAATAGTTAAGGATAAGTACGACATTTTAAGATAACTGTCGCTCCACAAATCCGAAGTTAGGCCATACCCACTGAGTTCATTGAGTTAAAATTTTATGGATTCGTAACTGGTGTTGTACAGTTTTTCCTTGATATAGTTGTGGGGTGTGGTAAAAGTTTATCTACATCCACATTTGGTCCGTACTTAGCTCCAAGTAATAACATCAGCTCTGTAAATTTTTTTAAACCTTCGTCTTCTATCATCTTAAAAGATCGACAATTTTTTATCATCCACTCAGTAGTTGTACTAACTACTTGTTTCTTCGTATCGTGGTCAACTTCTACCTTGGGGTTATTTACTATAGTGTCCTTTAAATTCTTAAAGCACTTATGCTTAACAAGATTAGAAGTGCTGTTAACAAATTTGAGAACACTACTACAGTTTTTGCATGCCACAACGTTTTCTAAAAAACTTCCGCCTTTATCAACTCTTCCAAAAATCTCCCAAACCTTGCTTATTCCATTTTGCAGAATTACTTTATATTCTCCTCTTATAATCTTATCTTTTATTTCTGATATCTTACAAGCTGCAGCCGCTGACGACTCTTGTTACATCATCGATTCATCTGATGTATCCTACAATTATTTTTTTTTATTGAAAAGGCACCAACAACCGCATTTGTAAATATAAAAAATTCTTTTGTTTATTAAAATTGTTCACTTTCAACAAATATTTTTAATGATGAGTTTGTAACATTAAATAAAATATTAGCAATCAAATAAAAAAATTAATTACAAAATTTTTCATTTTAACAAAATGTTTTGTTGCTTATTAATTTTAAAAAACGTATGGCAATTTTTACAGAAAGAGATACATTAAAAATGCTGATCTAATTAATTTTTTTTTTTCAAATATAATCAAAATCTCATCACAAATACATATCTTTAACATAAACGGACTTAGAATAAATTAAACCGTGCTAAAATTTCGGTAAGAAGTTTCAAATAACAGCTTCACTTACCGCTAAGATATACTTTCAATAACAGTCCCAGCATTAATTTTTTACGAAATTAAAACAAAAACAAATTAATTTTTTGAATTTTTATAAACAAAAAAAAAAAAAAAAATAAATATTAACTTTTTAAGGTTTTGTTTTTTAATTTGGGGATTTTTTTTTTAATTTTTTGGCAACTAAAGCAAATTTGTTAATATGACAATTTAATTAAGAAAATTGTTGAAAATTTTAGAATATTTTAAAAAATATGTATTAATTACATACATACATACTAAATCTTGTTATTTTTTTCTGTGTTAGGCGCTAATCCACAAAAATTTATATAATTAAATCTTACCTCCATACTGAAACAATGTAATAAACCAACAAAATAAAAATACAATGTATTCGCCGAAAGCACGTGGTAACAACGTTGTTGGCGTGAAGAGAGAGAATGCACAATACAATGTATACTAATCACTCATTGGACTCATTGCTACTATCACTTGTCTTTTTGTTGTCTCTATTATTGAATGTTGTGAGTTCGAGTTCGATCGGTGTATGGAACGAATTAATAAAAACTTACGCCAGACGAAGCACAACGAAGTACAATACAACTTCAACGAAGTACAAAACAACATTCATGCAATGGCCTTTTTGCACACTGACTAGCAAGAATCATTCATGAATGCGGTTGTGCATTCGTTGGACGAATGAATTCACGCAGATGTTTATTACCTACACACATACATACATACACACATCCTATTTTATATATATAGAAGAAGAAGAATAGTTGTTTTCTTCTCCCTTTCATTTAGGGTTGCCAGTCGGGCTTGTTTTGGCTGGATTGTCCAGCTTTTTAATGGCCTGTCCAGTTTCAAGCTAAAAAGAAATTTGTCCAGCTAAAAAAATGTTCCACAAAATGCTCTTAATATTTATTTACTTAAGATAAATATAGGAGCGATAATTAATTCTACATTAAAATAAGAAACTAATTTTTTGTGTAATGACGTTGTTCCAGCAAATGAGAGGTATGTAGATATATAGTACATATTTATTGTTTGTTAGTATTGTAGTAAAGTATTATAAAAAAACAATGTAATAATATTAATGTCATACTCGTACAAGTTAACACGCGCATAATATTTCGCCACTCTTTCCTTCTTCTTTTCTTTTTTTTTTTATTTTAATGCAGACCAATAGTCAGCATTTATTTATTTTCTACATACCATTGGGGTAATCATTTTTTTTTAACACGCGCATAATATTTCGCCACTCGTTCCCTCTTCTTTTCTTTTTTATTCTTTTAATGCAGACCAGTAGTCAGCATTTATTTATTTTCATATCCGGTTGCAGTGCTATTTTTGTAAGAAAAAATAACAATAAAATAAGAATACCTACCTGTAAAATTGTCGAATAAGCATATTTTTTTTGGAATTTTTTTTAGAATTAAGAATACTTAATGTCAATTTTTGAAAATAAAGTTTTAGTAGTGATTGAAAATTAAAAAATAAAACTTGTGTTTTTTTTCGGGTAACCGATAAAATTAACTGGCGCCCAACGCAGTAAAAAATCCTTATAAAGGATAATGAACTCAAAATGAAAATTAAGTAACGCAGTAAAAAATCCTTGTAAAGGATAACGAACTCAAAATGAAAATTAAGTAACTCAGAAAAAAATCCTTGTAAAGGATAGCGAACTCAAAGTTAAAATTAAGTAACGCAGAAAAAATCCTTGTAAAGGATAACAAACTCAAAATTAAAATTAAGTAACGCAGAAAAAAATCCTTGTAAAGGATAAATTAAAAATTAAAATTCCTTATAAAAGATAACGAACTCAAAACTAAAATTAAGTTACGAATAAAAAATCCTTGCGAAGGATAAATTAAAAATAAAAACTCCTTATAAAAGATAACGAACTCAAAATTAAAATTAAGTTACGAATAAAAAATCCTTGCAAAGGATAAATTAAAAATAAAAAATCCTTATAAAGGATAACGAACTCGGAAGTGAAATTTAGTTAACAATAAAAAAATCCTTGTAAAGGATGAATTAAAAATAAGTTGTGATTTATTGAGCAAAAATAATAAATTCCTGTGAACGATTAAATTTAAAAAGAAAAATTGTGGTTAAGAGCAATCAAAAAATAAGAAATAAAGTGAAAATACAACAGAATAAAATAAAAATCTGGACAAATATTACGAAACAACGAATCAACGCAACATAGACTTTTGCCTATAAATAATTTGCAAATAAAACCAACACCTTAAGAAGACGACAACACACCAAATAGAATATAATTGAACATAGCAACAAGAAGGGGTATAAATAGTGAAGTTGTGAAAGCTGCCAGAGGATTACCAAGAGAAAAGGCTGCTAAAAGAGGGAAGAATGAAGGCTGTTTTGATGCTGTAAGTGTAAGAAGTTTCATTTGTTCTAAGAGTTTTTCAAATAAAATAAATTTAAAAAAATATATATAAATTTAAATATCAATAAATTAATTAAATAGCATTTATGCCGAGAACTAGGAAGTGAAAATATGTAAATTATCCTTTGAAAATAAATCGTGAAAACATTTAATTAATAATTTTTGTTTCGTTGTGGATTTAAGTTTTGAATTTGCTATAAATAAATATTTAATTAATAATTTTTAACTCGTTGAAATTAAATTTTGAATTTTGCTATTTTTATAAACCCGGGAAAGAGAACGTAGTCGCAGACGCACTGTCTAGGCAACACCTACACCACATTGACACCGTTTGGGAAGGCTCAAGCGTTGATACAACAGGTGGTGAAAACGGTTCGAGGACAGAGACCGCAAGCGAAGGAACTGCAGACACATGCACCGCATCAGAGGGAATGTCTACCGTGCACAGCGAAGAATCCTCGACGGACTTCATACGCACCGTGCAGAACCCGGTAAACTGCTTTAAAAACCAAATTGTCTTAAACGAGAATGATGCTTCAGGCATTTCCACAAAAACTATTTTTAAAAACCAACTGCGACACTCAATAGGCTTCGCGAATCCACCTGAGGCTCTGAGACTAATAAGTAAAGTCGTTGATTGTCAAAGGGTAAATTGCATACTATGCAGTAACCACACTTTGGCCCAGATACAAAACGAGTTGAAAAAAGCATTCCCATACCAACTGCTTTAGGGGAAATCCTTCATGTGGACATCTACAATACGAATAAACAATTTTTCTTGACGTGCTTGGACAAATTTTCGAAGTTTGCTGTGGTAAAGCCGATAGCTTCAAAGGCTATCGTTGATATTAGACCAGCTCTCCTCGAGATGCTCAATTTTTCGGAAACACCAAAATAGTAGTGTGCGATAACGAGAAAGCACTTAACTCAGAGACAATAAAAACACTTATAAAAGGTAGCTTTGGGGCGGATATTTATGCGATCCCACCTCTCCACAGCTCATCGAACGGGCAAGTGGAACGCTTTCATAGCACTTTGACAGAAATTGCAAGATGTCTAAAACTGGACAATGCCTCATTGGATCCATACTACTTGCTACATCGAAATACAATAGAACCGTTCACACTACAACCGGAATGAGACCAATTGATATTGTTCAGACTATTCCAGAGGACCTTAAGAGGAAAATATCTTCGAGGATTGCCGCTAAGCAGGAATCCGATTTGAACTACCATAATAGGGGTAGAGTTAATAGGAGATATAATACAGGCGATAAGGTTTATGTTAGGGTTAACAATCGCTTGGGAAATAAATTTAGCAAGATTTTTGTCGAGAAAATTGTCCAAGAAGATTTAGGAACTGCCCTTAGGATTGACGATAGAATAGTTCACAAAGACAATATACGCTGACTTTTCGCATTTTATTTCTTCCAGAATCCTTGTGACGTGCTGCCACATCTTGACAGGAAAATTGATCGACTATTCACACTCATATTATATACCAATAGAGGACGGGACCATAGGGATTTACCAAGACTTCGGTTATATTGCACATTACACTAATATCACGAACTACGAAGACATTGTTACTGATACAGCTAAAGCTGCGGACACACACTTCCAGATGCGCGGATGCGGCAGATAGTAACAGACGACCTTAGTACAATAATGAGACAAATACTCAATATTAGGACACACCACAGACAGGCGCGCAGCATAAATATGTTGGGGTCAGCATTGAAAGTAATAACTGGGACTCCAGACTTTGACGATTTCGAAGAACTTAAGTTCGCACAACAAACATTACAGACTAACAACGACAAACAGGTAATAATAAATCAACAAATAGAGCAAAAAATAAACAAACTTACTAAGGCAGTTAATGACATACAGAATAGTGTTAGACACTCCGATAAATAAGAAGGAAGCTCCACGAAACATTGGTGTGCGACAAGAAGTGGATAAATTGTAGGCTAAATACCTCAAAGTCAAAATATCGACAATAAATAAACACTTTTCTAAACGGATTAAACCCCACCAAAAATGCTGGTGTTAATAAACCACAATTTGTTTTGTTAAAAATAACAGCTGACTGAAACAGCTGGCTTTAAACACCATCAGATATCGTTTAAAATGTTAGTGAATAGCAAAATGGTTAATTTTGTGCTTAACATTTTTAAACGAAACATTTGTGGTTTAAAAAGCATAGTGAATCGCACTACAGAACTTTTATAACCATTATCTAATAACAAAATAGACCCTATTTACAACTTTGATAAAACTATGCTAGTTGAAAAAACAGAAAAGCCGGGCGTTTTAACATAATTCGGGTACGCTGAATCCAGTGGTGCCCGCGGTTTTTTAAGATTGGCTCTGGTTTACGAGATATACCGTTATTTCGAAAATGGAGGAGGTTGCACAACATATGTTCGCGTAACTCAAAAACGCTTTAGCTTATTGAAAAAACTTAAAAAACCGAAATTTCCTTTAAGAAAAGTAAAACTTCTTTCTAATATCCGCAGTCGTTTTAGAAACATGATTTTTTTTTTGAAAAAAAAAATAATTTTTTTAACAAAATTTCGAAATTTTTGTTTTTTAAAAAATCATAAAAAATTCCAAACAAAACAAGCCATAAATGATTAAAATCTGCTTGCAACTTTTGATTTTATTCACAAAAGTCGAAAAATTTTAATTAATTTAAGAATTTAATAAAACGCAATATTTGTATGGGAGCCCCCCCTAAGAAGTGAACATAAGGGGCAAGTATGTCTCGAGAAAATGTTAAGGACAATCTACAACTTTTGATTTTTTCAGAAAAGATGAAATTTTTTTTCATTTAAGAAAAGTAAGACTTTTTTTCTAATATGAGTAGTCGTTATTGATTTTTGAAAAATTGAGGTCGGTCATACATTATATACCACTAGGGGCGACTTCTGGGAATTTATGGGACTTTTTCTTCCATATGTATATATGAAGAATATAATTTATATGGAGCATGTCATAGGATTTTTTTTTTAATTATTAAATTCCTTATTCAACATTATGTATATATGTATAACGAATGTGCCAATGCAGAAAATTTATTTTCAATGACATTTTGACGTAAATGTTTTTAACTGCGTTTTTTGTGCCATTTACAATACAAAACAAAAGAACAAATATTAAAATTTATGCTTTTCCAAAGAAATATGCATGAAATATAAATCTAGTTTAATAAAGTAGTTAGAGTTCATACCTTATTTTACTTTCATGCCGCTTAATCGTGGAAAGATTCGGCGCAATTCGGTTAAAGCAACACCATCTGGGCTCAATGCTTTTATAAAATTTTTTACAATACCCAGTTTGATATGGAGTGGAGGAAGCCAAATCTTTTCCATCGGCACAAGTGGTAATTCAATAACATTATTTCTATGCAATCTGCTTTACGTGAGGAACTTAAACGTTAGAATGTCATTGAAAATACATTTTTTGCATTACCATGCCGAAAAATTTAATGAACAATCACCAGCCGAGTCTGATGAACATGGCGAGAGATTTCACCAAGTAACAGCCAGGCTCGAACACTGGAATAGCGGCAAACAACTTGATTCGCTATTAGGGGATATTTGTTGGAATCTGCAGGAGGAAGAAGAATAAATTTCTAAATAAAAACTTTAACTAATTTACAACAAAAATAAATGTTTTAAAATTTTTAAGTTTGGTTATTATAAAAAATAAAAAAATTTCATCTTTTCTGAAAAAATCAAAAGTTGTAGACAGACTTTAATCATTTATAGCTTATTTTGTTTGGAACTTTGTTCTTAATACGCGTAGAACCCAAGTCTTAAATTTAGCACCAGCAGCGCCTGAGATACCCCTAGACGGGCCAAATGTATGACCAGCGCAAGTTTATTTTTCATTCCCATCATTTGTTTCTAAGGCCTAGGATTCACTCCTAGGGGGATAAAATGTATGACCGACCTCCAATGTTTTTTGTTCTTAACATTTTCTTAAAACATTGCCATATATCTCTACCCCTTTAGGGGGCTCCCATACAAATATGGCTGTTTAATGAAATTTTTAAATTTGGCCCTTGCAGCGCCTATAATGCCCCTAGATGGGCCAAATGTATGACCAACCCCACTTTATTTTTCATCGCAATCATTTATTTCTAACATACCCACCCGCTATCTCCACTCATTAAGGGGGCTTCCATACAAAATGTTCAATGCAGACTAGAAATATATTGAAGAAAAAGTGCCATAAATTCCCAGAAGTCGCCTCTAGTGGTATATAATGTATGACCGACCTCAATTTTGCAAAAATAATTATGTTTCAATAACGACTACTCATATTAGAAAAAAAGTCTTACTTTTCTTAAATGAAAAAAAATTTCATCTTTTCTGAAAAATCAAAAGTTGTAGACATACTGTCCTTAACATTTTCTCGAGACATACTTGCCCCTTATCTTCACTTCTTAGGGGGGCTCCCATACAAATATTGTGTTTTATGAAATTCTTATATTAATTAATATTTGTCGACTTTTGTGAATACAATCAAAAGTTGCAAACAGATTTTAATCATTTATGGCTTCTTTTGTTTGGAATTTCGTAGCATAGCTGTATTTTCCAATTTTTTATGAATTTTTAAAAAACAAAAATTTCGAAATTTTGTTAAAAAAATTATTTTTTTTTCCAAAAAAAAAAAAATTATGTTTCTAAAACGACTGCGGATATTAGAAAGAGATTTTACTTTTCTTAAAGGAAATTTTATT
Source organism: Pollenia amentaria (assembly GCA_943735925.1). Classification (NCBI taxonomy): domain Eukaryota; kingdom Metazoa; phylum Arthropoda; class Insecta; order Diptera; family Polleniidae; genus Pollenia; species Pollenia amentaria. The sequence continues at coordinate 37,732,949 of OX031008.1, read as the reverse complement.
TCGGTTTTTTAAGTTTTTTCATTAAGCTAAAGCGTTTTTGAGTTAGGCGAACATATGTTGTGCAACCTCCTCCATTTTCGAAATAACGGTAAATCTCGAAAACCAGAGCCAATCTTAAAAAACCGCGGGCACCACTGGATTCAGCGTACCCGAATTATGTTAAAACGCCAGGTGCCCAGCTTGTCACGAAAAAAAGTGTCAATTTCTTGCACAGTGTAATTATATCAAAGAATTAAAATACAAACTTTAAATGGCACATACTTCCGCCAGTAAAACTTTAAGGTGTTATAATACTTGCTATTTTTTGTATTGGATTTTTTTAGGATTGACTGAATGAAACAACAAATGCGAGAAAGAACAAGAAATACAATCTATATATATAAAAATGGATTATGTATGTTTGTTTGTATGTTTGTTTGTTTGTTTGTCGCTTTATAGACTCCGAAACTACTGAACCGATTTTCCTGAAATTTTTACAGTAACATCACGTGAGCCCTAAAAATAAAATAGGCTACTTATTTTTTCGATAGGGGCAGGGGAATTGGTACCCCCCATAGGATGCCAATGTTAATTATCGCACGATTTTCCTGAAATTTTTACAGTAACATCACGTGAGCCCTAAAAATTAAATAGGCTACTTATTTTTTCGATAGGGGCAGGGGAATTGGTACCCCCCATAGGATGCCAATGTTAATTATCGCACGATTTTCCTGAAATTTTTACAGTAACATCACGTGAGCCCTAAAAATAAAATAGGCTACTTATTTTTTCGATAGGGGCAGGGGAATTGGTACCCCCCATAGGATGCCAATATTAATTATCGCACGATTTTCCTGAAATTTTTACAGTAAAATCACGTGAGCCCTAAAAATAAAATAGGCTACTTATTTTTTCGATAGGGGCAGGGGAATTGGTACCCCCCATAGGATGCCAATATTAATTATCGCACGATTTTCCTGAAATTTTTACAGTAACATCACGTGAGCCCTAAAAATAAAATAGGCTACTTATTTTTTCGATAGGGACAGGGGAATTGGTACCCCCCATAGGATGCCAATATTAATTATCGCACGATTTTCCTGAAATTTTTACAGTAACATCACGTGAGCCCTTAAAATAAAATAGGCTACTTATTTTTTCGATAGGGGCAGGGGAATTGGTACCCCCCATAGGATGCCAATATTAATTATCGCATATCTTAAGAGCCGCTGCACGCATTTTGCTGAACTTTTTGTAGTAGGATCTTCTGAGCCCCGGAATTGAAATAAAATAGCAGCGGGGGTATAGGAATACCCCATAGGACGCCAATGTTTAACATCGCATATCTTAAGAACTGTAATAGTGAGAATGTTCAAACTTTCTAAAAGTCACTCTTATGGTATACTACACTTTTGAAAATAAAAATAAAGCGGGCGCAGGGGGGGAAATACCTCCCATAGGATGCATACATTAAATATCGCTCAACTGAAGAACTATTAAAGGGAGAGTCTTCAAACGTGGTTAAAGCTACTATTATAGTAAACTATAAATTTCAATATAAAAATGTGCGGGGTCAGTGTAGCGAAGCGCACCGGGTTAAGCTAGTACAATATAAAATGTAAACAAAACAAACAATATTGCCCACGTTTTGTTCCCACAAAAACCGTCAAAAAAAGCTATATATCGCAAAAAAAAAGTAAAAACCCGCTACTTTCGATCAAAAACTAAAAAAGTTAGCAGCAATGCTAACATTTAATCTGGAAATGTCAATTTTAAGTTACAAATTTTTATATTTTTTTTGACAGTCTAAGATTATTTTTCGATAACACACGTATATTTTTTTGACATTTCACGATTTTTTATGGTATAATCAAACTCTTTACACTTAGTCAGTTTTCGTATGCAAATATATTTGCACTGTTCTCCAATATAGAAAAAATACAAAAAATAGCAAGTATCATAACACCTTTAGCAAGACGAAAGGAACTACAAAAGAAAAGATACGATCTAACCACAAATAACACTGACTTCAAAGTAAATGACTTAGTTTTTCTAAAAAATGAATCAGGTCATAAGTTATCAAATGTATACAAAGGACCATACAATATAATAAGTATAGACAATAACAATAATTGTGAAGTGAAACTAGGAAATAATAACACAATAATAGTTCATAAAGATAGGATTAAACTTAGTAAATAGCAATACTAAATAAGGAATTAAAAGAAAACAAAAAATAATTTTAGTTTGACAAACTAATATTTTATATTTAATTAATTTTTTTTTTCTTAAATGTAGCATAAGATACAAATACAATTAGTCAATTCACAAGGTATCCTAACATGTCATATTGTCAAAATGTCCTAATATTTCACAATGGTTTAAAAATATTGTTGTACGGCTCAGCCGCTCAGCGCTGGACTTTTCTGATTAATTACGACAGCACAATAAACACAGCAAGCAACGTTCTATTTATTTAAGACACTTTTTGTTAACAAACCAACAACAATATTTTTAAACCATTGTGAAATATTAGGACATTTTGACAATATGACATGTTAGGATACCTTGTGAATTGACTAAATGTAAAAAAAAGTAAAAGTTTGATATAATAAATATTCAAGCGCAAGGTCAATTATATAAAAAAATTATTTATTTTTTATCCAATATTTCGCTTTCTCAATGGATAGCTTCTTCAGGGATTCAAATATTTGGTTTTTTTCCTTTTTTCTTTTTATAAAAATTTTTAAACAAATTCTTAAAACAACAAAATTGTCAATTATGAAAAACAATAAAAATTATACACAGAAAACAAAAATTATTCTATTACATTTTCATAAACTTATTTAATTTCCTATCTTATTCTTATAAATTAAATGTCTATAGTTTTGAGCTACATTGTCTGTATCTGTTTTAAAATTTATTCTTTGTTCTATTGGTGTATTGATAATTTGTAACATTTCTAACATGAAACGTCGTTTGTAGTTTGTTTCTGTATTTAAAACTGTTGTATTTTCAAAATCTGGTGTATGATTGTAATTGGCACAATGTGATGACAATGCAGTTTTTTGAGAAGACGTATTTTTGCATTTTTGATCAGACCTATGTCCTGCTAATCTAGTTTTCAATTTGTTCTTCGTTGTACCTATATATACTTTACTACATATCTCATTATCCTTACCCTTGCAAGGTATCCTGTAAATAACATTAGATCTATCTAATTTATCCGTCCTATCTTTCATTTTACTAAATAATCTATCTAATGTACCATATGTTCTATGAGCCATCCTATAATTATTAATATCATAAATATTAGAATTTTCTAATCTTTCAGAAACTATTGGTACATAAGTTAAGGACTTGTAAATTTTAGGCTCAGTTACCGTACTCACATTACTTTCCCTATGTCCTTTGTACTGTCCAATCAATTTATAAATCAATTCCCTTGGGAAACTATTATTCTCCAATATATTTTTGATCTTTATCTTATTAGTTCTATGAAAAACTATATCACTAATATTTAGGACTTTCTCTATAAGATTCTTGGCTGTATTTATAATAACCCTTCTTGGATGTTTTGAATAATAATTAATTATTCTCCCTGACGAAATTGGTTTTTGGTACCAATCTACTAATAAATTGTTCCCTTTTCTTATTATTAATGTGTCTAAATATGGAAGTTTATGATCACATTCCGTTTCAATTGTAAATCTAATATCCCTGTGGAAGGAGTTTAATATGTTCAACATATTATCTATTTCACATTCTGAAATAATACAAAATAAATCATCTACATATTTTGTTATAATTTTTGGTTTATTAGATAATTTTCCAATACATGTATCTAGTAGCTCCTCCATAACTATATCTGCTACAACTGGAGAAGCTGGAGAACCCATAGGTAATCCTTTTTGCTGAGAATATATTCTGCTACTATATTGAAAATATCTACTATCGTCTATACAAAATTTTAGAATTCTTAAAAATAATTCCTTTTCAATAGTAGTATGCTCTCTAATTATATCCCATTTCCTTTCTATAATATTTAAGGCTACATCTATAGGTATACTAGGAAATAAGGATACTACATCTAACGAAATTATCCTATCCTCATTTTGTATCTTTATATTTTTAATCCTATCTTTAAATTGTAATGAGTTTTTTACATTATACACGGAATTTTCCGTTATCTTTCTAAGAATTCCTGTTATATATCTACTTAGTTCATGAGATGGACCATTAATGCCCGAGCAAATTGGTCTCAATGGAAATGTTTCCTTATGGACTTTCGGAACTCCATATAATTTGGGTGCCGTAGCAGTTGTTATCTTTAATTTTTTCTTCTCAAAAGGTGTTATTATCTCTAATCTGAAAAGTTTTTCTACTATATCATTATTTGTCTGTTGTAGTTTAGTCGTTGGATCTTTTGTCAATATTTTATATGTGGAGTCATCACTAAGAATATTATCCATTCTTGAACTATAGTCAAGTCTATTCATCGCAACCGTAATATTACCTTTATCTGCATTAAGAATTAAAATATCAGGATTACTTTTCAAAAAATTTTTAGTTTTCTTAACATTGTTAAGAATAAACTTGTCTCTATTAGATAATCTAATTTTATTCATATGGTCATCAATTATAGTAGTTAGTCTAGTCCTTGCTATTTCCTGTTCTTCTTTTCCCCTAATAGTCTGAACAAAATCTTCTCCATCTGCTATCATCTTAAGAACTGGAAAGTGTTTTTTTGTGATGGGTAATGCATGTTTATTTCCTAATGAAAGAGTCCATTGTGTTTCTATTGGAATGTCTATATCTGATTTGTTTATAAACCACTTTTTATTAAATTTAATACCTAATTCTTTCTTCTGTAATTCAACTAAATGATTGAAGATGATAGCAGATGGAGAAGATTTTGTTCAGACTATTAGGGGAAAAGAAGAACAGGAAATAGCAAGGACTAGACTAACTACTATAATTGATGACCATATGAATAAAATTAGATTATCTAATAGAGACAAGTTTATTCTTAACAATGTTAAGAAAACTAAAAATTTTTTGAAAAGTAATCCTGATATTTTAATTCTTAATGCAGATAAAGGTAATATTACGGTTGCGATGAATAGACTTGACTATAGTTCAAGAATGGATAATATTCTTAGTGATGACTCCACATATAAAATATTGACAAAAGATCCAACGACTAAACTACAACAGACAAATAATGATATAGTAGAAAAACTTTTCAGATTAGAGATAATAACACCTTTTGAGAAGAAAAAATTAAAGATAACAACTGCTACGGCACCCAAATTATATGGAGTTCCGAAAGTCCATAAGGAAACATTTCCATTGAGACCAATTTGCTCGGGCATTAATGGTCCATCTCATGAACTAAGTAGATATATAACAGGAATTCTTAGAAAGATAACGGAAAATTCCGTGTATAATGTAAAAAACTCATTACAATTTAAAGATAGGATTAAAAATATAAAGATACAAAATGAGGATAGGATAATTTCGTTAGATGTAGTATCCTTATTTCCTAGTATACCTATAGATGTAGCCTTAAATATTATAGAAAGGAAATGGGATATAATTAGAGAGCATACTACTATTGAAAAGGAATTATTTTTAAGAATTCTAAAATTTTGTATAGACGATAGTAGATATTTTCAATATAGTAGCAGAATATATTCTCAGCAAAAAGGATTACCTATGGGTTCTCCAGCTTCTCCAGTTGTAGCAGATATAGTTATGGAGGAGCTACTAGATACATGTATTGGAAAATTATCTAATAAACCAAAAATTATAACAAAATATGTAGATGATTTATTTTGTATTATTTCAGAATGTGAAATAGATAATATGTTGAACATATTAAACTCCTTCCACAGGGATATTAGATTTACAATTGAAACGGAATGTGATCATAAACTTCCATATTTAGACACATTAATAATAAGAAAAGGGAACAATTTATTAGTAGATTGGTACCAAAAACCAATTTCGTCAGGGAGAATAATTAATTATTATTCAAAACATCCAAGAAGGGTTATTATAAATACAGCCAAGAATCTTATAGAGAAAGTCCTAAATATTAGTGATATAGTTTTTCATAGAACTAATAAGATAAAGATCAAAAATATATTGGAGAATAATAGTTTCCCAAGGGAATTGATTTATAAATTGATTGGACAGTACAAAGGACATAGGGAAAGTAATGTGAGTACGGTAACTGAGCCTAAAATTTACAAGTCCTTAACTTATGTACCAATAGTTTCTGAAAGATTAGAAAATTCTAATATTTATGATATTAATAATTATAGGATGGCTCATAGAACATATGGTACATTAGATAGATTATTTAGTAAAATGAAAGATAGGACGGATAAATTAGATAGATCTAATGTTATTTACAGGATACCTTGCAAGGGTAAGGATAATGAGATATGTAGTAAAGTATATATAGGTACAACGAAGAACAAATTGAAAACTAGATTAGCAGGACATAGGTCTGATCAAAAATGCAAAAATACGTCTTCTCAAAAAACTGCATTGTCATCACATTGTGCCAATTACAATCATACACCAGATTTTGAAAATACAACAGTTTTAAATACAGAAACAAACTACAAACGACGTTTCATGTTAGAAATGTTACAAATTATCAATACACCAATAGAACAAAGAATAAATTTTAAAACAGATACAGACAATGTAGCTCAAAACTATAGACATTTAATTTATAAGAATAAGATAGGAAATTAAATAAGTTTATGAAAATGTAATAGAATAATTTTTGTTTTCTGTGTATAATTTTTATTGTTTTTCATAATTGACAATTTTGTTGTTTTAAGAATTTGTTTAAAAATTTTTATAAAAAGAAAAAAGGAAAAAAACCAAATATTTGAATCCCTGAAGAAGCTATCCATTGAGAAAGCGAAATATTGGATAAAAAATAAATAATTTTTTTATATAATTGACCTTGCGCTTGAATATTTATTATATCAAACTTATTAAAAGGTCGAAGAAAATAAAACTAAATAATTTAAAAAGTAAAAGTTTTAAAAAAAAAAAAAAAATAATAATAATAAAAATAATAATAAAAAAGAAATAAAACGGAAAGAAATATTAATGTAAAAAAAAATCCTAACATTTAAGTTGTTATTAAATAATAATGATTTTAAAATGCCCATGAATTGTAAAATTCTGTCAATACGATTCATTGAAGACTTGTCGTGGTAGTCAAAGATCCCTGTACCGCAAAGGCGGTTTCGATATTTTTGTTATTAGGGCAGGTGATATCAGTTCGCAGGCTTTTAGAGGGCTTTGGACTCTGTTCATGGATTCTGCATTCCTCTATGCGGTAGATTTTTCCAAGGCATGCTTGCATACTCAAGATCCGTCATGGCAGCACAAACATGATTGTTGTAACATGACCGGCGCGGGCCATTTCGATTTATGATATTTTGAATCTCTTTGAACATTATAATTATCTACGATTTTAACTGCTTGAAGAGGCCAATTGAATAGAATATTTTCGCCGGGCTAGTATGTATGAATAACAAACATAAAAGTGAAAAACATAAAAAAAGGAAAAAATCACAATAACGACTTTGACATATGCATATGCAGCTACTCTCACCATAAATGGGACACCTAAGGGGAACAATTTGTTTACATCTTTATGTAACGTTTTACCACTGTAACATTTTACCACTGTAATAAATGACTTCTCTTTATTGACTCTGTCGTATATTCTTATGTGCTAAACTTATATACTAATAGAATTTGCCGTGCATGCATGTGTCATTCAACGCCAAAAGAATACAGAATAATTGGGTCATGAGAATGAAGTTGATACTTTTTTAAACATTTCCGGCAATCATAAACAAAGAATGCGGCAATCAAAACAAAGAAAGTAATATAAGAAGTTTACTAAATGAATTCATATAAATGCAAGACAGGTGCTAAACAATCAGCGACTATGTTTGAGTGGTTGAACTCCAACTCTGACGTCTGGAGTACTTTTTCTAATCTACACAATTTTCTCTTTTTCCCTATTTTACGTTAAAAAAAATTAATTTTCCTAAATAAATGTTTCATTCGAAAAAACACTGGCTGAGTATTACCTCCATTTTCCTTTCCTTATTTAAAAAACAAAAAAAAAAAAAAAAAAAAAAAAAAAAAAAAAACTACTTCGTTGCCGACATTGTGGGGAGATACATAAGCATATACTAAAATAAATTTTTCAACATTTTGCATCATATATGTGTTTTAATATTCTGTCCGCCCAAAGCCGAATATTTACATAGAGCCCTTGGAATGAAAAGTTTTGGGAAAAACTCTGTGATGCTATCTCCGCCAGTGAACACTGGAAACTACCTGCCAGAACAAATTTAGCCTTAAATGTTACAAAAATATTATTCTAGATAGATGATACCTAAGGGAACAAAACAGACACGCAAGTGCTTACAAAAAAAATTTAGACCTTCGGCAATCCTACAGTCCCCATTCCCGCTGTTCTCGTAACACCATATGCCAAACTTACAAGAACCTCCACCATGCCCTATCCAAGTCATTGTTTCAAATGTTGCGCGGGGATTACTCCAATCAATTGTCCCCTTAGGTTCTATTTCATAGCTACTATTTCCTACCGCTCTATGAACTCTGCACCTCAACCATGGTCTACAAAGTTTCGCGTTTATGCCCTTTATGAAATTGCTCTGTACGAAATTTTTTCTAAAAATTTCCTGGCCTGGTCTGTATTAAATATTCCTGCTTTTAAGCTTCCTTACGATCTCTAAACAATTCCTCCCAAGACAACTTACCGAGGCCCCACTATCTAAGAGACCCTGGTACTGTGAGCCCCCAATTTCAACCATCATGTAACGTCTTATATCGCCTTCACTACCTTTTCTAGCTGCTGTAATGTCCCTTATCTCCGATTTTCTTGAGGAATATCTTTCCCTTGTTTTTACAATACCACTGCTTACGACCGGTTGATAATTAGTAAAGATTTCATCCTGCCGCCGCTTGTAATTTCCAACCGCTGCTCGTATGAAAGATTCGGGTTAAGACCGACCCTAGAGTGTGTTACAATGAACACATTTGGGTTATAGTTGTCCAATGTACCCAGACCCTTTTCAAATTCCCTAATCGGCTCACCGGGTATCTCGTTGTCGATCCCGCTGGCTGTCTCCCTTGTGACGAACACTGGTCATATTTTTTGCTGGGAACCTGGAGTTGTTATGACAACCGACAAAAGCATAACATTAATAATCATATGATGTTGGTGTTAATCATGGCTCGTGGTATATAAACGGGAGTTTATAATTCAAAACACTTACAAAATATGTTCGAAGTGAATGTCATGAACTACCATCCCAGGATTTAAAAGGGCATTGGCGACACACGGGGGCCTATTGAGAAAAAACCGCGTGGGATCGCTTCATTCAGTAAGTGGCAGTAAAGTTGATCAGTTCGGAGTTTTTCTGACAAATTAAGTTTTTTTTGCAAGCGCAGTTTTTTTTTAAATAAGCATCGCCATCAAATAAAAATGGCTTCAATTATACGTGCAGTGAAAAAATTCAGAAAGAATTAAAAAAAAAACAGTTATGTAACGCATATTAGAAAAAAAGGAAAATTTTGGTAATCGTAAAAGTACCACAACCATAAGAAAGGATGAAGAAAACTGGTCAGAAGAAAAAATTTACCAAAGGCCGAATACGTTTACAATAAATGTAAGCATGTTGTATTTCAACTAATAAGTAGCAGAATAATATGAGAAAATGTGAAAGTTAAATTAAAATGGCGCCAATAAGTAAATGAAAAAGAAACTTTAAATAGAAACAAAATTAAAGGTTCCAAGATAACCAAAAAAAAAAAAAAAAAAAAAAAAAAAAAAAAAAAAAAACAAGAACACAGTTTAACAGCCGCAAAAAAAGAAACAAAATCGCCGAAAAAGAAAGTTACACATCCACCCATACCACAAACTCTACCACCACGGGTTAGAAAAGGCAACTTCAAAGAAAAATTAATGGTCTCAACATAACCCGAAAAAACAAAGTTTTATCGCCAAATAAAAACGTAGAATAACGACCCAATAATAAAAAAAGAAATTACCATCACATGCTGCAGGTTTAAACCTAACCTAACAAAAAAAAAATAACTTAACCTTAAATTACTCATCACGTCAACCTCCAAATGACACGTGCTTCGTTGTAACCACCAATTTCATTCACAAGCTCTCAGTGCCTTGAGCCAACCTCAACTCTAGCCACCATATCGTCACATGCTTCAACCTTAACATAATTCCAGTCAACATCGTTACAATAACACCACAGCCATATCCCAAAAGTTAGAAAAACCAACAGACAAGAAATAAAGGATTCCCCCGGTAACATTTGTAACGTTGGAAAAATCATCCCATTTGAAATGACAAATTGTCTCTAATTATTCCCCAGCTCTCGGTCAGCCTATTTTTTTAAATTGTAAAAGGAATATAATTAATAACCCTACCAGATAATTTTATTGATCCCTATCTCAACTATTATTAACTTACCTGCTATAACCCTTAACATTTTCGTTGTACCTATTATTCCAATAATCATGATTATCGAAGGAGAAACAAAGTCATTATCATTATCATTTAACTACTTAACTATAAGAAACTAGCTCAGGTTATCTTAGTCTACCTATACAAATATATTTTTTAACTATAATAATTATTGCCATAGTGTAGGAATGACTAGAATCTCCTCTCATTTTCTATTTTTGTACTACTATAAGCTGAATTAAGTATCTATTTTTGCTAAACCTAAGTACAGGATTAAGTAACTCAACTTCCATTAAGCTTATCACTAATTTTTCGTTTAAATAATAGCTCTAAAAGTCATTAACTAAAATGTCCTCCGGAATATTGACTAAAAGGAAAGGTACAAATATAAACATAGTATTATTTTTTTAATCATTAAAACTAAAATTATGCAACTATCCCTAAACCTGAAATTAATTTAAAATCGGAGAGAAACGACGAAATTGGAAAAGCATAATTAAGAAAAGAATTTATTAATTATAGTTATAAGTCTATTAATAAATAAATTCTCTAAGATCTATATTGACATTTTCTTAATTACTTAAATATCTTAAATAGATAATCAAATAAATACCTCAATAGCTAACTAATGAATACCTAAGGGAATAAAGTTTTTTTAATCTAGAACTTAAATAGGTTATTTTTATAATTGATCACTTATAGGCCGCTTTAAATAAATGAAACAACAATTAATTGAATTAACCAATAATTAGTTGAATTAAGCTATATTTATTTGACGTAATCAATAATTAAGTTAGTTGACGAAAAAAAAATCAATCGAAAATTGGTTGAATTAATCAAGGATTGATTAAATAGTCAAAAAGTTAATAAAATCGAACAATGATTAATTGGATTGGTCAATGGTTGATTAAATCAATCAATAAGTAATTGATGTTATAAACAATAATGGGTTGAGTTGATTGATGATTGATGAAATTGACAAATATTAAGTTTAATTGAGTTAATCCATAATTAACTAAAGTCATGAATAATCAATATCATCAACGATTAAATAAAACAGTCGATAAACCAATAAAGAAATAATAGAAATAAATAATTAAAGCTAAATAACAAAAACAAATTAAAAAAAATATGGCGCCCAACGTGGGGCCTGAAAGCTTCCACACCTTTGAAAGTTTCAGGTTAAATTTTCAACCCAGTAACTTGTTTTTTTTTATACTTTTGACGATTGTCCCGGAAGGTGTTAATTACACACCATTCCTGCGTTGCGACGGCATCGTATGGAGAAGTTAGGTATTGGGGATCTTGGTTATCGGACCTTATAGAGGACGACCTATGTACTTGAAGGTGTAAAGCCAACACCAAGCCTGAGATGCACTGGCATCCGACATGAGAGACGAAAACTGAGAGAATCAAATGGATCGAATCGAATCGTGATGAAAAGCTGATACAGCGGCTATATAGCTAGGCGATCGGAAGTTTTCATTATTGGAGGAGAGGAGAGAAAGATTTTTTTTGACATGATTGATCTTTAAAACTTTTATCATACTTGAACATCGTATGAATTTTTAATTCTCAAATCTGAGAACAAAATATTTAATGACGCTCGAGTAAGAATGTTACATTTCGCCACTACACGTTTTGTTACCAAATTCTCAACCAGAACATATTTCGTAAACTTATATTAAATTAACATACATATTTGAAAACAAATTATCCCGTTAGTTTTTTTATTTATACATATTTTTTGATTATACATATAAAAACATATAATAAACCTATAACTAACATTAATTAGTCTAGTTAACAAATATAAATAGCATCTTCAAAATTAATTATTAACATGATTATCTACATGAATAGGTATTTATGTCTTTAATATTATTATTACAAATTGATTTTTTATATTTTAATATATATCGGATAATACCTTTTTTTACATATGATAATAGCCAATGATTATTAAAATAGTATTTTTTTTATAGTGAATTTTTTTTTCTGACATTGGCTAAATACATTTGAATTTAACTCCGTATTCATGTAAGATTATTGATTTTGACAGACGTTTGCTAAGGAAAATTTTCTGTGTAAATTTGTGTTAAATTTAGAATCGCTTCATGAATTTAGTCAATAACATTTTCTTAAATCTTTTTTTTGCTTCTCTTTGATATTGGAATAGCGGAATTGTATAAGAATTACAGTTGAACATACAATTGGATTTCTTTTATTACAATTGATAAGTCTGTAAATATCTTTTGGAGAATACATATTGATTATTATATTTGTTTTTTTTTTTTTTGAATTACATTTTCTTGGGATTGGATTAATAAACTTAAATCTAAGGGAATAACATTTTCTTAGATTTTATTTGTTTCGGGATATTGGGATTGTGAATTTGTATAACAACTTCTGACAACATTTACGTTTAAATACTTTCTTTTATTATTAAATTTTTATAATTGGTTTCCTAAAGTTTCGACGAACGAGGTAACTCCATTACTGTCGATTAGATTCCCACCCGGATTTGGACCACAAACCCATTCGTCTCCTGATAGCTTTGATACGTCTCCAAAATTATCCCCGTTCAAGTCAGGTTGTAGTATTGGTTAGTTTTCTGGGTAAGCTTCTGACCTGAACATGCTTTCCCAGTTCCCCGCATGTTCAGTCTGTCATTTCCCTGGCACCTGGGGCATGTGAGAGTAGTCACCTCCTTGAACCTACACTTATAACAGAAAACTCTTCGTAAGACAACTGGACATTCACTGAATGACCAGGTGCCCTGCAGTTCCAACAGGTCAGCTGTCTCGTCAAAGAATTCCCCTCTTGTAGTGCTTCCACCTGCCCCACCTGTTCGTCCCCTCCATTTAACTTTACCTCGAAGATTTTCCTAGGGTTAGACATAGGCATTCGGTTTGAAGATCTTTTGGCCATATTACGCTCCGCCCTCTTACACTCTTCAAAAAGATGATCTTAGTTTTCAATCCTGATCAGCAAAACTAATTGCGATGGGCCCTCTTTCAGGCTGTACCTTAGGATCTTAACCAACTCACATTCATCAACATCAACCCTCATTTGATTTTTACGATTCACAATATCCGACATAAATGAATCCGCAGACTCGTTTTGAGACTGCCTACGTTCCATAATTCTCCTCTGAATTTTGAAGTCACTCTCAAAGTTACGGAACTTTTTGATAAGGTGATATTTGAAGGTGTGCCAATCACACGTGGGGTGTTTCATGCGATACGACCAGAACTACGTACATGCGGTTTCATTGAGCAAATAGTGAAATCCCTTTATTAAAATGTCCCATAGGCAATAAAAGTCATTTCGAGGCGCCTCTACTCTAAAGACAAAATCTTCCACTGTCAAGGATTTACTAGCGCCATCGAACTTTATGCCCCACTTCTCCAGCTGATTCGGAGCCATGGGTTAATAATGTAGGGACCGTTGGTTTGTGTCACAATCTGAATGGAACAAGTTCTGGGATTCAATATAGATTACAAATAGTTGTTAGGGAACGAAACGTTGTTGTTGTGCTACCTGAGGGTAGTATTGAGGTTGTTGCTGTCTCCTATTATTAGGATTAAACGGGGCTTGGTAAGGGTTATTTTGAAAGTAGGACCCATTTTCGCCGTCATTTGGGTTGTCAGGTGAATTTCCACGCTCGGAGCGCAGTGAATCTCTGATTATTTGGGGTAGCACGAGTTACATATTTTTGACCTCCCTCATTATTGATGCCTGGGCCGACTCTATTGACGCACGCACATATTGTCTAACCTGTTCGCTAACCACTATACCCGGATTTACCTCCTCCTCAAGTGGTGGTAAATTTATATTCGCCTGGCTCATGTTCCCATAGTTACGTCTCACGGTACTACTTCCCTGACCACTTATTTCCCTGGCCGTAGTTTAACGGTTTAGGTCGGTGTAGTTATAGTACTCCCGCTAGGTGAAGAATTAAATCCTGGCGGAAATTTTAGCGATAAAAGTGGAGTAACTACGCTTGTTGAAATCGCTAAGGGTACTCTATTTTGATTATCAGACGTGGTTGTCTGCGTTGGCGTATTTTCCCAAAAGTTAATATTTCTGTCCGCCGGATTTCTACCTGAGCGAAGACGCCTCTGACTCATACTCGAAACTAAACTTCACAATGTTATGAAAGTCCTTGCTATCACAAAAAAATTTCAAACGTTCGATTCGATCCAAAATGTTCGAATAAATTTGAATCGGTTAGACAAAAATATAAATAAAGAAAGTACCCAATCTCTCACATCTAACAAAAAATCTATTTTCTTCAATTTAAAACTGTTAAATGTTTAAAAAACAATACAAAAAAAATAAACATAATTTTAAGTTGTTTAGTTGATTTGTAAATAATAAGTTGTATAAATAAATTGTATAAAAAAATAATAAATTTTATAAAGAAAAATGTTTGTAAGTACTTTAAATAATAACGGCTGTAATATATGTAGCTTCACATTAAGGAAACAATTTGTGGTTTTGTTTAAAAAAATGATAATTTTTACAATTCCATTCGAATACATCGCATTCACGTATTTATTTAAAGTTTCTTTAGAAAGTTGAGTAAAGTATTACGAATTGTGAAACCTTCCCGTATGTTTTTAATAAGACCAAAACTAGTTGATCTAACTCATGTCCAACAAAAATTCAAAACAAGGTATGTGTGAATTTGTGGAATTACTGTTTGTTATTGTCAAATTAACTTTTTAAACGAATCACAGGACGAACACCACATAAAATTAGTCTCGTGATCCCTTCTCTCCTCTTTTTTGAAACAATAGCAAGTAATCGCCTAGCTCTATAGCCCTTAACTTATGACTCTCACTTTGAAATTGAATTGATTCAGGGTCAATTGACCCTCCAGCATTCAATTTCCCTATTGAATGACGTCGCAACTCAGGTATGGTGCCTTTTAAGCTCCTTCCCGAACATACGACATCTTCTAATGAAACCTTATTCTTGACTTAAGCATTAAAAAAAATGTGTAGTAATACACCTTCTGGCTCGAACGTTGGGTGCCAAATTGTGATGTATAACCTTTTTGTTTTGGGCGGTGGACGAAGCCACGCCGTACATTGGTTGAAGTTCATAGAACGAGCGGCAAAAAATAGAAGAAGTTGTCGAAAGATAATGAAACTTGGCACATAGTTATTTTTTGTTTAAATCAAGAAAAAATGGAAAAATCAAAATATTCAGCCCACTTTTACGCCCACCTCCCAAACAAAGTTAAAATTAAATTATGTCCTTCGGCATTGTTTTTTTGCACATAGCATTTTTAAACATTCATAATCATTTGTGTGAAATTTGAAAAATATCCGCACACTTTTACGCCCACTTTCCATACAACTTGTATAGAAAAAGTGGCATAACTCCCTTGATTTTTAATGCATCAATTCAATTTTTACAAAAAATAAATACTATAATTGTAGAATGTGCTCCTGAAAATATATACCTGATCCGCCCACTTTTACGCCCACCTCCCATAGAAAAAACATGAATACGTAATTTAAGCATAGTATTTTAAAAATTTTTTCACATCATTATCGTACACCAGTTTTTTGATTTGCAGCTTTGAGCGAAATCTATTTATAAATGGGTCTGGAGACAATAAAATATTATGCATTACGTCTTCATTAGTGGCTACACGTCCAATTCTTTATGATGTAATCTATAGGCTCTATAGTCTTTATTCCTCGCTTCCTGAGCTTCCTCAGACAGCATGCCTGATACAAATAATCAATTAAAATGCAAAAAATAAAAATGAAAGGAATAAATAAGGGCCATTAGATAGAGACATACCAATTGGTATAATAGTTTCTGCTATAATTTTGCTACCATGCACCAGAATCTTATGCACAGTTACAGGGATGTAGTACCATCCATAGAGATCAACAAACATTCTGATTTCAAAGTAAATATTGTTATTTCTTTTTGTTTTGACTGCTAAAAAAACTTCGTAATCCAGGCAAACCAGCGCCCACCGCTGATTTAGTGCAATAAAGAGACCAAGACATAATGTGTAGTTGTTATTACATGCAATAACATAATAAATGAATGATAACACATCACCTAATAGTCTATCGCATATAATCGTGCTCGATCTTCTATTATTGTTATCAAACAGTATTAGTAAACAACAATTCAAATTCAATTGAAGCTTATGCTTTTTTCAACAATGAAATACATAACAATTAACACTATTGAATAGTATGTATATTACAGTATGTAATAATATAACAATATGTATTAATTAACAGTAAAGAATTATGGCAACAACAACAAGCATGGACGAAAATTCATGTTTTATTACTTTATCATTTTATAGTTTTTACTGTTTTTTTGGAAAGGAGCAGGTAGGAGCATCTTTTTTAACTTCAAGCTGTAATTTGACATCTTCAAGTTGATGAACATTGAAATTTTGATGTTGTTTATATTTTGTTCTACGAAATTTTTTATATGGAACTTTTTCCAACTTTTTTTAATGCAAATCTCATCTATGACAATTGTTATTTACGAGAATATACAACAAAGTCAAATGATAAGTTTACTGTGATTGTACCAAAATATGGAATATACAGTAAATTTGCATGCCATTTTAAACTAGCTAACATACTTATATGAACTTTGAGTGTGTCTGTCCAAACAAATAATAAATATATCAGACTTATATTACGGAATCATAATATTCAGATATCTGACAACAAAATACCAAAAAATTATCCAAATCGGCGAACATGAAAAATATTAATTATTCAACCATTGTGCGCCGGTGTTAGGGCTGTAGCTTGCCGGATCAGGATAGGTTCTTGTCCAATTTAGGTCGTCACAATTAAAAAAAAACGTGCCTAGGAATGGTGTTGTACATAAAGCAAATATGACACAAAACACTGAATGGAACAATGACGCTAGAGGTAACCATGAAGAAGACGGACGGACATTCGACGATATCAATCTTCACACTGAAGACATGATAAGGATCATCTTACCAGGATCAGGTGTTTGTGTCCTGGACAGGCTGCCCACCCCATATGACATCACTTATTGCATGTGTTTAAAAATAGATTTCGAGTGATGTCCCTAATCAGATACATTATCCCTTTTCTTTTATGTTAACCACATTTCAACCAGTTAATAAGAAGTTAGTTCATGATTCAAGCTTATATTATCATACAGTTAGATAATATTGTTACGAAATTAGATTTATTTAAGAACTATTTATGGAACTATCTTTCTATTTATTAGTTATAAGTTATCCTGTAAATTATAGTTTTATGTCATATAAGTTCAAATTCTTATGAATGCCACTGTACTGAATTTTCTAGCAATTGTAATTGTAGACTTTAGATTTAGATGTATAAAAGTTATGTTAAAATAATTCGAACACAAAATTCTAGAAACGACTAGATGGTTCTTGAATCTACTATGAATGGTTTTGAACTATAAATACAGGCTAACTCATAAAAGCTTAGATTAGTTTGATTGGAGACATTAAACGGTTCAGATCGCTACTTACAATAGTGGCTAAATTTTGGGAACATTATAATTAATTTCAATAAAGTTTGTTAAGTTGAATTCGTGTGTGTATTTATATATTTTGATATGCAATGCGTTTTATAAAGTAAAAAACGTAACAATTGGTGTCAGAAGTGCAATTGCAATAAAAAAGTAATGATAAATAAAAATAAATTGATAAATAAATAAAAAAAGGATAAAAAAATTGATAACCAATGAAATTCGAAGAGCTAAAAGTTGAACAGCTTAAGAAAGAGTTGGGCAAGTTGGATGTGCCGGCTACAGGAAATAAAGCTGAGCTGCAAAAAAGATTAATCGATGAATTTAAGCGACGCAATATTGACATCGCGGCTTATGAATTTGATGAAAAAGGAGAAATAGAAGTTGCTACCCGTGCAGTAACAAGCAACATGGATCTTAGCACAATGTTTGCTGCTATGATGCAGAAAATGTAAAAATTTTTAAAAACATGGAGAGAATGGTGAAAGAAAGCTGGGCAGAAAATCCAAGAAGCATATAGGAAATGGTTAAGGAAAATTCAAGCACCATTCTTACCGAAATTCAAGAAAATTCGAGGGTGACGAACGAGCCACTCCAGGCTACTAATAAAAAACTTGAGAAGCTTCAAGAAATTTCTACTGTTATAAATGAAAGAGTAGACGAAATGAAGATAGAATTTATCCAAAAGCTGTCTGATGTTAAAACAAAAGTAATGGTTTTTGATGAAAAACGACTCCATCTGGAAGTAAAAGTTAATAGTCTTCAGTGCCAAAAGGGAGCAGTGCGGGTGATTCCAGAAGTCGTTAATAGAATTAAAGCCCCAAGTTTTGACGGCAGTTCACCACTTAATGTTTTTAAGTTCCAGTTTGATTCAGTTGCCAACAAAAATGCATGGAACAATGAAGTAAAGCCATAGAGCTAATTCTAGCTTTAAAAGGAACTGCGGCTGAAATTCTAGAGAGTGTACCAGTTAATTGCAGAAACAATTATGATGACATTATGGTAGCACTGCAACGTAAGTATGGCGATGAACATAGAAAAGAAATATACAGAATGGAATTACGGGACAGAAAACAGAAGGCTAATGAGACGCTACAGGATTTCGCACTAGAGATTGAGCGCTTGGTGCAGCTTACTTATCCAGGTGAAAGGCATCCATTGCTGTATTTAAGACTGAAGCATTTGTAAACGGTATACGGGATGCTGATGTAAAACTTGCGGTGTGTGCATCACAGAAGTCATCGTTTGCAGAAACGATTATCATTTGTCCTATCACAAGAAACCGAAAGAATAATTTCAAAATCACATATATGCAAGGTGCGCAAGCTTGATATAACAGCCGAGGAGGAAGGAGATATTTTAAAGGAAATGAGAAGCATGAAGGAGGCAGTATTACAGGCTTAGGGCAAAAAGCAAAGTAAAATGCTATAACTGGGGTAAAACTGGTCTTATTCAACGAAACTGCAAGTCAGCAAGAAAACGATCACAATCTGCTTCGGCGCAAACAGATAACCAAAGAGCCTATCTACAGTCATCACAAGAGTCGCCACTGACGCTAAGAAGAGCTAGCATAGCGGATGAAGCATCAGAAGGTTCCACGATTAATTTAATAATGAAATGGAGCAACACGAAATTATTAATACCTGTTGGTATATCAATTGTGAAATCCGCATTTTGACTATCGACACTGGTGCAGGGCATACCATTATAAGGGTTGATTTGATAAGGGGACGAACCACTAAGCGGGATAAGCTTGAGAACATCTACGGGAGATCCTGTCATTGTATATGGCTAAGCAAGCGTGGAAATAAGAATGGCCGATATGATCGTTTTTGATGAATTTGTTGTGGCTGAAATTCTGGACGAGGTTATAATTGGGGCAGATTTTATGATTCGCCAAAACATAAGTCTAGATATGGGACGACAAATTATGAATTGGTATGGTCTAGAAGTGCCCCTTTACGCTGGGAACGGAAGCGATGGCCTTGTAAGACAGCTAGTCACTTGTAATCGTAAGAAATTGTCATCCCAGAGAGACGATGGAAAACGTGGTGAGTCGAGCACACACTCAAGACGGCAAAGTAAAAATATGAGAAAGCACTGTATGGAGGCTGAAAATAAGAACTGCACCAATGCGATTCGACTATTACATGTGGAACCCAGCGAAGACTGGTCAACGGCGCAGAAAAATTATCCCATATTGGTGAGAATTATGAAGGCTAAGAAAGAAGGTAAAATACCGACTCATAAAGATGTCACATTGGGGGGTCCACTGATGAAAGCGTATTGGATGGACGAGTCTGAGGGTGGCAAATGATTGCCTATACCGTACATGGGAAAGTACTGATGGCAAAACGGTTAAAAACCTTATTGTAGTACCGTCTTCTAAAGTATCCGAAGTCGTGTAGAGATTCCATAACGGTCTAGTTGTGGACATCTAAGCGTAACGAAACCCATAAAGAAGTTAAAAGAAAGCTACTATTGGGTCGGTTGCAAGCAAGCCGAGATTGATTACATAATAAAATGCCCACAGTGTGTTGAGCTCAGGGGTCCAATTAGAGAGACCATAACATCGCCGCAGCAGTACAACTTTGGTAAACAATTCGTACCAGTGGATAGTAAGGGCTTTTCCCAAGAGCAGAAAACAAGTTAAGACGGAGCCGTATCAGTTCATCAAATATCAAGATGAAAGTCAGATACGAACGGATGGCAAATTCGGAAGGCTTTACAGAAGGCCAGTTGGTTTTACTTTTTAATCCACAACGCAAGAAATGATTATCTCCCAAGCTGCAGACTCATTGGGATGGACCATATAAGGTGATAAAGAAACTGGATGACGTGGTGTATCGAATTCAGAAATATAAGAGTCCAAGATCAGAAATGAAGGTGGTGCATTTAAAACGACTAGCCCATTATGGAAACGGAGAATCTGAGCCTATTCGGGACGAACCGGCTTAAGTGGAGGGCAGTATTACGAAATTAGATTTATCTAAGAATAATTTATGGTTTTAGTTATAAGTTATCCTGTAAATTATAGTTTTATGTCATATAAGTTCAAATTCTTATGAACGCCACTGTACTGAATTTTCTAGCAATTGTAATTGTAGAGTTTAGATTTAGATGTATAAAAGTTGTGTTAAAATAATTCGAACACAAAATTCTAGAAACGACTAGATGGTTCTTGAATCTACTATGAATGGTTTTGAACTATAAATACAGATTAACTCATAAAAGTTTAGTTTAGTTTGATTGGAGACATTAAACGGTTCAGATCGCTACTTACTATAGTAGCTAAATTTTGGGAACATTATAATTAATTTCAATAAAGTTTGTTAAGTTGCATCCTTCGTGCATGTAATTATTTTGATTTATTATTAAAAGATTTCAAAGGTTTATTATAAAGGGAATAAGCCTTAACGCGTTTTATAAAGTAAAAACGTAACAATATTTATTTAAAATATATAAAAGATACAGATATAATAAATCTTTTATACCTAAAGGAGTAATACATTAGTTGAAATATATAGACAAGATTAATAATTTTTTCCTATTTGAGAAGCAGTCATACATCTAAAAATTCATCAATACTTTAAAATAAACCTAGTATTAGATCGGAAATGTAAATAATATTTATATTATTATATAAAACCCACAGAAGGTGTTTTCTTGAAATATTTTCTCGAAAATAGGGGAAAAAATGAGAAAAAACACGGGGTTAATTTATGGAGTTTAAAAAATTATTGGGTTTTATTTATTTGAGTATTATTTGAGTTTTTTATGTAGTACGTACCGTACGCTTGGGGTTTACAAAAGTAAGAAAAAAAGTATACATAAATAATAATAATAACAATGACACAAATAACAACAACTTTAACTTAACGAAAAACAGTGAACAATAATTAGGGCCCGTTTACACTATGCGCGTAAACATCCCGCCCCCCTTGCTATACTGCAACAACGAGGGCTAAGGATCACGCGGGTCGGCAATTTACAGAAAATAAAATAATTTTTTTTTTAGACCATGTGTAGCGGGTCTTGGAGGTGTATCCGGGAACGTTGATAGCCGGGATTGTACGGTGCTGTGGTTGTGTGGGTTGCTGTCATCGTTTAGGTTGCTGTTGTCGTTTGTTGGCAGCAATGTTAGCATGTGTCTGCAGGCTGGGTTTGGCTGCGATTTTTCCCTCTTCCTTTCATTCTTCTCAGGTCTGGGAGTAGCCTTAGGATTGGAGGGACCTTCAATGGGCGCCGTGATGCACTCTATAGGGTAAAACAGAATAAAAAGAGAAAAAAACAAGAGTTAGTGTGTTTATGAACTGGGTAAGAGAACAAGCTTCACTATAGGCCGGGTGAAAACGCCTGAAGCTATGAAGTATCTTAAATTTTTGCCACCTTCTGGCAACACTCAGAGAGATCAGAATGATCGGGTTCAGGGGGTGACAGAAGAGGCGCACCAATCAGAAAATGACCTGGGGTTAAAGGAACTAAATCTGATGGATTATCGGTCATAGCAGTTAGCGGTCTTGAATTTAGGCAAGCTTCTATACGGGTCAGCATAGTAGTAAACTCCTCAAAAGGAAATTTCTGAACTCCAGAGATTTTCCGTAAATGGTTTTTCACGCTTTTTACGCCGGCTTCCCATAAGCCACCCATATGAGCCACCCATATGAGCAACGGGGGGATAAAATGCCCTTCCACAGGCTGAAAACTGTTCCGTACAAGTACCTTCCTCCTTATTTCAGGTAAAAACTGCTTTCGGTCAACCTCGAGTAAGCTAGCTGCACCGACAAAAAAAGTTCCGTTATCGGAATACAGGTGAGAAGGACAACCACGACGGGAAAAGAAACGGGTGAAGGCTGCAAGGAATGTTTCCGTCGACATACATATCACCAGTGGCCTCTAAATGAATTGCTTTTGTTGCAAAACAGACAAAAACTAAAACATAGCCCTTTGTAATTCGACAAGCTCTACCAATGTAGGACTTGGTGTCGAATGGGCCTGCGAAATCTAGACCGGTATGAGTAAACGGTCTCGACATAGAGCATCGCTCGGGGGGTAATGCAGCCATAATTTGCTGACCGGACTTCTTCCGATAAATAGTACTTTCCTTACAATTATGAATTACTGTACGGATCAGATTTTTTAGCTTGGGGACCCAAAATTCAATTCTAATTAAACGGAGCATCAACGAATGACCGCCGCGTGCAGAGCACTTGTGCACATGTTCAACAAACAAACGAGTAAAACATGCAGAATAGGGTAAAATTTTGGGAAATCGTTCGTCATACGTCAAACCGTGCGATCTAGCCAGTCGGCCATTTATTCTGACAAAGCCACTTGAGTCGATAAACGGGTTTAAAGTGAGCAGGCTGCTCTTTGAAGATAAGGGTATACCTTTCGAAAGCTGACTATACTCCGGTATAAAATTCTGCTGACATATATGAATCAAGCGATTTCGAGTGAATTTCACTTCAGACTGGGTTAAATTCAAGGTATCGTACGAGAATTTTCGGGTTCTCAAATACTGTAAACACCTGAACCAATACGAAATAATTCGCATTGCACGGGGTAAATCGGAAAATCGCTCTAATATGTCATACGGGCGTTCGAGCTGAACAGAAAATGATTGAACTTTAAGGTGTTGGTGGCCAGCATTCACGAGGTTGTCTCAACCACGCAGGGCCATGACACCAAAAAGAATTATTAATCAAATCTCTTGCAAGCATTCCACGACTTGCCAAATCGGCGGGGTTGTCCTTGAAATCTACATGTGACCAATTTTCATTACCAACTTTATTTACAATCAACGCTACTCTGTTTTTTACAAAGGTCGGCCAATGGCACAGGGGTTTTCTAATCCAGGATAAAACAATAGTAGAATCAGTCCACAGATAAACCTTCCTACTGTCTAGATTTAATTGGGAGCATAATGATTCATTTTTGCCATCAAAGCCGCTCCACAAAGTTCTAATCGGGATAATGTTTCAGTCTTTGTTTTTGACGCGAGTAAATGCGTCGTTATCACCATCGATGACCTATTTCGGATGTACAGAGCAGTGCCGTACGTCTTTTCAGAGGCATCGCAAAACGCATGAAGTTCAATTTCATTTTCGGGGAGAAAATCAACCCATCTGGGAATATTGATTTTCTCAACATTAGGGTAGTCGTTTAAAAATGCGCGCCATTGAGATAGGGTAAGGGGGTGCAAAACTTCATCCCCGTCTGTCTTGTCCTTCCAAATTTGTTGCAATTTTCGGCGAAAACCACCCGGCTGGATCAAACAACTTCGCTATTTCGGACAAGACAGCACGTTTCGTGACAATATCCTGGCGTGGCTGCGATGCAATTTTGAAAAAGAATTTATCTTTAGTCGCATCCCATCGCAAGCCTAGGGTTTTGGTAGACCTGGCATCCGAAAATTTCAAGAAGTCTGCATTAAGCAGATTCTCAGGGGGTAAATCTTCCAAGAGCCGTAAATGATTGGCTGTCCATTTTCGCAAAACGAACCCAACAGAGCCAAGAACGTGGGTTAGTTCATTACGTCTCTTGAAAGCATCTTCTAGCTCATGAGAGCCAGCCAGCACGTCGTCGACGTACATTTGGGTTTTCAAAATTTCGGATGCCGCAGGACTCCGGGGTTTACAATCGTCAGCCAATTGCAATAGAGTACGCAACGCTAAGTACGGCGCATAGTTCACTCCAAACGCTCGTAGTCCTTTACTTCAGCTACAGGATCATCACTAAACAATATCCGCTGATATTGTGTTTGGTTGGGATGAACAAGTATCTGGCGATATATTTTATCAATGTCTACATTAAAAACGTAACGGTAGAACCGCCAACGCAGCAATAAAATTATAAGATCTGTCTGTAAGACAGGACCGGGGTATAGGGCATTATTAAGACTCACGCCATTGGAGGAGGGGTTTGAAGCATTAAATACCACTTTTAGTTTCGTGGTAATGCTATCAGCTTTAAGCACTGCATGATGGGGTAAATAGTAAAGTTGCATGTGCACGACATGTTTTTTACATCTGACATGTCAAATTTCCCACTGCAAAATACATACATGTCGTGTGTTACCTTTAAAACATTGCATCTGTACAAGTCAGACGCAAAGTCATCTGACAAAATTTCAATTAGAGCGTGCTCTTTTTTCTTCTGACAAATCATCTGACATCAGCTGTGTCAGAAATCTATGCCGGAAAGAAAACCGCAGAGGCGGTGCATTGTTGACGGAATCATTAGCCGGCTTAAGTTAATATTTTACAATACCGATATATGTATAATCATTTCACCATTGAATAGAAATTATGTACATATATAAATAAATTATAACATTATAATATCCTAAACTGGTATATTGGAATTTAAAGAAAAAAAATGTTTAGATGGCTGAACTTTTTTACGGCGCAAATAAAAATTTTTGTGGCGGTAGCACGCTATTTTGGAACCAAGAACTACTTTGGTTTACTCCATAACTACAGAGAAAAAACAGACAATGTCAGAAGCAAATTACATGTACGTGTGTGACCAAATATTATAAAGCTTATGTAAAACAGCAATTTTGACAGACATTCACAATTACATGTGACTTGAAAACTTGACAAGTCAGATGTAAAAAACATGTCGTCTACGGGCACCTTAACTATTCGCAGTGGAAACCGGGGTTTTGACGGCCTTTACATGACCCATTTCAAAATACTCACGAACCACATTGCCGTATTGTAATTTCAATTCGGGGGTTTTTAACAAGCGAGTCTCATTTCGCACAAACTGTTCACAAAATTCATTTGTGAATTCTCGACGAAATGGGAGAGAAACCACGTAACGGCCATCGGGGTTTCTATAAGTGGTGGTCCGGTAAAGTGTTTCACAATATTCATCGTCTTCAGATAACTGTGTCGCATGTGGAACTTCTTCAAGTTCCCAAAAACGCGATAGTTGAGTGTTTATCTCGAAATGGGTACAAAACGATGCTATAGAGTGTAAGGGTTGGGGCTGAAAAACTTCACCTGTGACTATCCACCCGAACACGGTTCTCTGGGCGATCAGGTTGCCATTTGGATGTATTCGAACATCCTTAGTTAAAATTTTAGGATACACATTTCCTCCAAAAAGTAAATCCATACGGGTACACATGACGTCGGTCAGTGTAATGTCGGGGAATGTTGAGGTTACAATATCAGAGATATTACACGAGGGCAACCAACCGGTGATTTTCTCAACAACGAACGCATTAATTTCAAGTTTAAAGCCGGGGTCGATCGGCGAACCGACCGTAAGAGCGCACATTGTAGAGGATTTTCCAGCTAAGCAGTCCAGCATTCCTGTGACACTTGTCGAAGGCACGGAAAATGTGGGAATAGCAAGCTACCTTTGTAACCTTCTTGAAATAAAGGTACCTTGCGAACCGGGGTCAACTAAGGCTCGGGCCGCACATCTTATGTCGTTTAAGTGTACTATGCAAACTGCAGAGCCTAAAAGGACTGCTGAATGGGGGTTCGACGTGAGATGTGCGGAATAAGTGTAATGAAAAATATTAAAATGCAAGCAAGAATGTAAACAAATTTGGGATCATACAAATTTGGGCTGCATTATGACACTTTCAAAAGTGTCATTAGGTCTATAATTACTAAAGAAGTTAAATACAAAAAAATTATCTGCATACACGCAGAGAAAAACATGTTTCATTATGGTCCCAAGCAACAAAACTATTTTTAAAGAAACTAATTTAACCATAATATGGTTGTCGGTGACAATGATTTGGTTAAATGAAACATAATTTGGTAAAAAAAATTTAAAACTGGTTTTGCTGCTTTTTCTCTTGGTGTATATATTAAATATATAACGAAAACACTTTTGGGCGCAAGGATTTTCTCCTCTATGGTATAACAAATACCGGCTTCGTTAACTAAAGCTTCTCTGCATAGTCGGCTTTCGTTCGGAAACAAGACAGATTTTAGAAGCTTTACTTAGCGAAGCCGGTGTTTGTTATACCATAGAGGAGAAAATTTTTGCGCCCGGCCGAAGGCCGGGTATGATCCCAAATTTGTTTACATTCTTGCTTGCATTTTAATATTTTTCATTATTAGTTAAGTTGTGACATTATGACACTTTGCAAAGTGTCATAACGTCCGCGGACGCTACGACATTTCTTTGATGGACGTTATGACACTATGACACTGGACGTTATGACATGCCACCAAGCAGCACGACTTTAAGGCTGTTGACCGATGCATCGATGAAAAGTTGCCACTCCTCTGAAATATGAGGGTAACCAATTTTTGCAAACATCGAATCATAATTATAACAATAAGCCAGGTTTTTTCCCCGATCTTCGTGCAATTTAAAAAATTCGTCATATGGAAAAGCGTTACTTCGATCACGAGCGACTGTTATTTTAAAATCAGCCGCCAGTACATTCCACTGCTTGAAACAAATTCCGATACTTCTGGACTCTCGCATCTCGCATTCGATGCAAGAAATGTTGATTGCCTTGTTGGTACTACTTTTGTTTCTCCATCGCTTATTTCGGGAACATCATCAAACCCAGCCAAATTGTTGGTACAGCGTACTTTATTGTTGACTTTCCATCAGTAAACTTGCATAAATTTCTATAGCAATAGTCGCACACGACTTCCGGAGTATACCGCAAGTAAGGAACATAAGCAGTCTTGAATATTTTCTGAAACGATTTAACCACTGTTTTCGTAATATTTTTCAAATTTTTTACTTGGTGCGAATAAGCCACAAACGTAAAAAAAGTTATTTTGAGTCGGGCACTGCATTTTTTCTCGGATGAAATATATAGAAATACGTTTTCGCACAACAGAACATAAAACAATTGTGCAATTCAATGTTTCATCTGTCATACCTGTTGTAAGTGTTGTAAAAGTCATAAACAGTTTAGTGTTAGAAAGTTTCTATTGATAAACTACAAATATATGGAGTAGGATGGGTCGAAAAACAAATTTTTTTTTCGGAACGCTTTAGTAGTTTAAAAATTTGGAGTCCCTTCAAGTAATGCTGAAAAAAGTGAAAAAAAAATTCAGGAAAATCTGAGAATTGATAAAAATCTATTCTTTAAAAAATTTGACGTGATACAGGCATTTCCACGAGTCTGCCTGCAAAAATTCAGCTCGATTGGATCACGGAAAAAGGGTTAAAAATCGATCCAAAGTCTTTCACACAGGCGGACAGACGGACACTACGAGCTTTATACATAAAAAAAATTCTGACGTGTACATGAAAACCGCCGATACACGTGTATTTTTATTTTTAATTCAATCTAATATTTCTTTTTGTTCGGGGAAAAAATTTTATTTTAGAAATCAAGTATATTTTTTCCTTATATATTTGGAAATAAGTTTAATTTTGAAATTAAACTTCTTTTTGTCCTTTTTTGGAAATAAATTTAATTTAAAAATCAAGTTTATTTTATATTTTTTTATATTTGGAAATAAGTTTAATTTTGAAATTAAACTTCTTTTTGTACTTTTTTGGGATAAATTAAATTTAAAAATCAAGTTTATG
The DNA here is from genome assembly GCA_943735925.1 of Pollenia amentaria. NCBI lineage: Eukaryota > Metazoa > Arthropoda > Insecta > Diptera > Polleniidae > Pollenia > Pollenia amentaria. The sequence continues at coordinate 37,704,340 of OX031008.1, read as the reverse complement.
TTTTTCTTTTATATTTGGAAATAAATTTTTTTTTGAAATTAAACTTCTTTTTGTACTTTTTTGGAAATAAATTTAATTTAAAAATTAAATTTCCCTTTTTATATTTCGAAATAAATTTACTTTTGAAACTAAAATCTATTTTTCTCAATTTATTAACACTTTCTCTTAAATCAGCCTAATTAGTAAAGAATATTAGTAATAAGAGTTTGAAAAGAATTCTAATTCAAAAAAATTTTCAGACTAATTTTTAATACATATTTAATTTTTGCTTCGTCTAAATTTTTATTTTCTTATTTTATGTTATGTTTTTTTTATTTTTTAATTAAGATTCTGTTTTCAATTCCTGTTTATAATTTTTTCCCAGTAAAATTCAGGCTCTAGTTTCAATTGTCATAATAGGGTCATTAATATAGGGTGATTAAAGTAGTAGGTACTTTTTTCAATAGCCTTTTCTTGACAGATCACGTGTGAGTCGTGTCATGCTGTCATGTTATTTTTGTTTAGTATTGTTTGGCATTTCATAAAGGAAAGACTTATGCCTTCCCAAGCGACATTACTTCGCTCTATGGGCTCTTGAAAATTCCAAGAAGTTTCGCATTTTCGAGGCAAATTTTGCTCAGCGATGAGGCCCATTTCTGGCTCAATAGGTATGAAAACAAACAAAATTGCCACATTTGGGACGAAGAGCAACATTAAGAGATTCAAGAACTGCCACTCATTTGTGGGCCGGTGGAATCATCGGTCCATATTTCTTTAAAAATGATGCTGGTGCGAATGTAACCGTCAATGGCGACCGTTATCGTGCCATGATAATCGACTATTTGATGCCTGAAATTGAAGCTCGTGATCTCGGCGAAATTTCGCATCAATCAATGGATTTATTGAGAGAACACTTCGTTGAGCAGATAATTTCATGTTTTGGGCCGGTCGGTTGGCCATCGAAAATTGGACTCAGCCATCTGCGACGTAGCAACGGCCAACATTTGATAGACATAATCTTCAAAAAAATAAATGCAAAAGAATGTTCTTTCAAATGATAATAAACATTCCCCATTAAATTTTAATTTTCTGTGTTTTTTCTGTGCTTTATTAGATAATAAGCTAATAGGTCTATATGACTTAACTTTTGTGGGATCCTTTTCTAGTTTAGGTATCATGATAACTAACAGTAATCAGTTGGCAACCCTGTACGAATAGACGTCAAAATTACAAGTTCTGCATAATAATTATCATATTTTTTGTTAAAATTAAAAAAAGAAGTTAATAACTAATACAAATTGGTAAAAATATTGTTTAACAATTGTGATTAATAAGTGAGCAGTTGAAATATGCCGGGAAAAACTCGTCTCAGCTTGAATAAAAAGATTGTTCATTGTATTCAATGCAAAAAACAAGTGAAAGAAGAACAAGATAGCATTGAGTGTGACAAAAGCAATAACAACTATCATGTATCAAGTACTAGCTTAAGCAATCAACAATTTTTGCATTTGGTAAACAATGAGGAAAAAGAATATTTGTGTCATAAATGTGAAGGCGGCGGTGGTGACGTAAAAGAAGAATTGTATGAGATAAAAAAACAATTAACTAAGCTTGATCAGCTTTCTGAAATGAGAGATGCAATAAAGTTTATGTCAAAACAATACGATGAAATATTACGAGTGGTGGCAGAAAATAAAAAGAAAATTGATGCTGTTAAAAAAGAAAACAATTTGCTAAAATCTGAGGTGAAAGAATTGAAGGAAACTGTAAAATTTCTGAGTGATGAACATGCCAGCAAAAATTGCATAATCTGAGGAGTCGAAGTTCATGAAAATGAGACTGCCGTAGGTACGTTATTAAAAATTTCGAACAACGTTGGAGTTAGTTTTAAAGAAGAAAATGTTGAGAATGCGTATATAATAAAAAATAAAAATGCATCAAAAAATAAACATACTCTCATTGTTAAATTTAACTCAAAAAAAAAAACAAAAGAAACTTTGATGGCTGCAAAATCTAAGCTAAAGGAAAACGATGATACCAAAGATATATATATTAATGATTACTTAAGTCGGGAAACCCTTAAGATTTTTGAATATGCCAAGTCGCTAAAGAAAGTTGGATATACCTCTGTTAATACCTACAATGGAAAAATTTATGTCAAGCAAAGTGGAATATCACGGCCTAAATTGATCAAAAATGAGACAGATGTTGATGAATTGTTATTTGAAGCCACTGCTAATCAAAATAAGCGCAAATCGTTTCGAGCACCAACTGTGAGGGACGATACTGATGATGATGATGGCAATCCTTCGTTTATGTCGCCAGTTCAATAGACTTGCATATATTTATATATATATTTTTTTTCTTTTTTTTTTATTATTAAAGTTTTATTATTTTTTTTTCCTTCTCATTTATGAATAATAAACATTTTGAAAATTTTATTAAAGTTTTATTATTTTTTTTTCCTTCTCATTTATGAATAATAAACATTTTGAAAATTTTCTTTTGATATTATATCTGTAAACATGCGAAGCATTTCTTCAATTGAAAAATTTAACAAATTTAAGCTAACAATTTCTAAATTTCCAAAACTACCCAGCATCATTGCGGTTCAAGAAACTTGGTTTTCATCGAATATGACACAAATTTACAATATTTTTGGCTATAATGCTATACATTGCTGTAGAACAGATGGATATGGTGGAACGTCGATTTATATAAATAAAAACATTGAATACAAAATAGAAAGCTGCGAGAGCAAAGACTTCATTGAAGCCATAACAATTTCATTAGAGCCTAAAAATCGATGGAAAATCTTTAAAATTTACATCATTTTATAGATCCCAAAAATTTTTTTAAGCTTTATGGAAAATTTATTAACACGACATGGTCACTATCCTGAAATGGTTGTTTGTGATTCAAATATAAATTTTTTGCAAAATTCGTTTGAATCTGATTTAGTTGATACACTTTCAAGCTTCAGCTACAAAAATTGTCATCACCTGACAACGCGTCCAGGAACTGGTACGTGTATTGATCATGTTTATAGTAACATCACAGATGATATTTTTATTGATACTATTGCCTGCAGTTTAACTGACCATTATATTTATCCATTAAATTAAATACATTCGTCAATACTTATGATTATATTGAAATAATAAAGAAAACTTGTGACTATGAACAGGTGAGAAATAGCCTTAATAACCTTCTGCAATTATATCATGAAACTGGAAACCCAACTGAAGATATATCTAAATTAATACAGATTGTTTCTTCAACGGTCGAAAATGCTAATATCGAAAAGCGAGATCGAAAGATTATCAGAAATGAATTGACTCCATGGATGAACAAAAACTTATTACATTTAATAAATTATAAGAAAAATTTGCTCAAAATGAGAAGACAAGTGAAATATTATGTTGAAGACATACTAAAAAGAGTGAGTCGTGTCATAAGAAAAGCTTGTAGAGTGGTAATGAATAATTATTATCACAATAATTTAAACGAAATTCAACAAGATCCAAAGAAATGTTGGAAGTTTTTAAATGAAAACCTGGGTCGAAAAATGAAAGGTGAAATTAATCTTATTGACGATAGCGGTGCTATTATTACTGATTACCAAAGAAGTGATACCTTTAACAAGTTTTTTCTTCAAATTCCAAAAACTTTAAAAGAGGAAATTTTATGTTTGCCTGGAGATTCGTGTAATAGCCTAAGGACACTAGAACGTTGTCAAAGCGTATTCAACTTTTCTTATATAACAGAGGTTGAATTTATTAATATTATTACAGAATTTGACTTAAAGAAAAGCTGTGGACCTGATGGGATTTCACCCAAAATTTTGTTTCAATGTAAAGATACCATATCTCCTCATCTAACAACAATATTCAACAACATGATTGCTACTGCTACATATCCCGAAGATTTAAAGATTGCGAAAATCGTACCGATACCCAAGACAACTAATGCTGCGAGAGTGGAAGAATTTAGGCCAATAGCTTTACTTTCAATAATCGACAAAATCTTTGAGACAGTACTTCATAAACAACTCTCGTCATATTTTAATGAAAACAGGCTGTTATATGAATGTCAATATGGTTTCAAAAAAGGATCTGGTACAGAGGAAGCTGTTGTAAATGTAGTAAATAATATATGTAAAGGATTAGATGAAGGATTTAGTGGTGTGGCGCGTATTTTTTACGACTTTTCGAAGGCGTTTGATCTTGTAGATCATACAATTCTTATTGAGAAGCTTGTGTATTATGGAGTGAACAGTAGAGCGCTAGCATTGTTAAAAAGTTACCTGTCCAACAGAAAACAATATGTTGAAGTAAATAATCTCAAAAGTTCAATTGGTGTGGTTGAGTATGGAGTTCCGCAGGGCAGTGTATTGGGCCCATTACTTTTTAGTATATATCTCAATGATTTAAAAAAATTAAAGCTTTATGGTAAACTGATTATGTTTGCTGATGACATAAGTGTTTTTTACCCTTATAAACATGAAACTGCCCTAAAAGCTCACATGGAATATGATGCAATGATATGCGAGGATAAATAGGCTATGTTTATATGTTGAGAAGACAAAAGTTTTAAGATTTAGGCCATATATGGTTTATGGACAAAACTTTAGTATTTTTGTGGATGGTAAACTTGTCCATGAAGTTTCCTCAACGAAGTATCTCGGTGTACATCTTCAGAGCAACCTATTGTGGGATTTACATATAAAATCTTTAAAATCGAAAGTTGCTTCAGCTACCGGCTTAATTTATAAATTTAAAAACAAATTTAATGTTAAAACTAAACTACTAATTTACCAAGCTTTAATTCAGAGTCATTTAAACTACTTAGCTATTGTGTATGCGTGGAATAAAAGCAATGAGTTTAAATCACTTCAAAGATCTCAAAATAAAGCTTTAAAAACAGTATTCAATCTTCCATTGACTTTTTCAACTTTACTCTTATATAAAGATGTATCACCAAAAATTCTTCCTGTATATGGATTACACAAAATGCAACTTTTGCTGTATGTTTATAAATCTATACACAATATTGGCCACCATACTATTTTATTCTCACGAAATCAACATAGCTTTAATACAAGGAACGCGAGTAATCTGAGTATAAGCTTTTGCCGTTTGGAAAAAACTAAACAAAGAGTTGATCATATGGGTAGTTTGGAATATAATAGGTTACCAGAAGACATAAAAAATATTCAAAGAATTTAAATTTTTAAGAAAAACGTTAAAAAATATTTATTTGATAACCTGGAAATGCTTCTATTGTAATGTTACTACATTTTTAATTTTTTTTTTTTTTTCTAAAATATATTTTGAACATTTTATAAGCTTTTAAACACTTGCCAACTGGCCTCAAAAATGTCCCTATGGACGCTGAGGCAAAAATCATTTTTTGTAATAATTAAAATTTTGTATATGAATAAATAAATAAAAATAATAAAAAAAAAAGGATACTTTCCACTCTTGTGGGTAGTATTCAAGGCGTAAAATAGCATTAAAAATTAATATATTAATTTTCTAATCCAAATTTAGATATTTTAATTAGGCTTAAGTTCATTGAATTTAATTTGCATTAAATTATTTTTTATGAAGAAAGGAATTTTTACAACATGGAAGATTAATTAAAATTGTTATTGATAATTTTCATTCTTGACTGACCTGGGATTCGAAGCCAGGCTGTCTGGCGTGTGATTCGAACCCAGGCGGCTGGTTACCCTGACATGTTTCGACCTCAACCACTAGGTCTTCTCAAAGGGATTTGCCGTCTTACACTCGCAGCCATCGAAGACTGCTGACGTCAGTAGTCAAACATCAATCCTTAAACCAAATTGTATTTTAACCTTTGGTAGATCGAAATTTGCTTTTTTTTTTTGAATGATTATCCATTTTTAATTGATCTCACATGTTTTTCCTTACTTCTGTTTTTTCGTACTTTTGTCAAGAATTCTTCTTGAAGTCCAAAGTACATTTTTTTTGTTTTTTCCTGTTTTTTGTCTTTCTTTTTTCTAGTTGACCTTTTTCAGCACAACTTGAAGGACAAATGTAAACATAGCTCGTGCCTTAGCTGTTAACAATAATTAGTATTGTGGTTATTTTATTGAACTGTTAATGGTTTTTAATCCAAATTTAGATATTTTAATTAGGCTTAAGTTCATTGAATTTAATTTGCATTAAATTATTTTTTATGAAGAAAGGAATTTTTACAACATGGAAGATTAATTAAAATTGTTATTGATAATTTTCATTCTTGACTGACCTGGGATTCGAAGCCAGGCTGTCTGGCGTGTGATTCGAACCCAGGCGGCTGGTTACCCTGACATGTTTCGACCTCAACCACTAGGTCTTCTCAAAGGGATTTGCCGTCTTACACTCGCAGCCATCGAAGACTGCTGACGTCAGTAGTCAAACATCAATCCTTAAACCAAATTGTATTTTAACCTTTGGTAGATCGAAATTCGCTTTTTTTTTTTGAATGATTATCCATTTTTAATTGATCTCACATGTTTTTCCTTACTTCTGTTTTTTCGTACTTTTGTCAAGAATTCTTCTTGAAGTCCAAAGTACATTTTTTTTTGTTTTTTCCTGTTTTTTGTCTTTCTTTTTTCTAGTTGACCTTTTTCAGCACAACTTGAAGGACAAATGTAAACATAGCTCGTGCCTTAGCTGTTAACAATAATTAGTATTGTGGTTATTTTATTGAACTGTTAATGGTTTTTAATCCAAATTTAGATATTTTAATTAGGCTTAAGTTCATTGAATTTAATTTGCATTAAATTATTTTTTATGAAGAAAGGAATTTTTACAACATGGAAGATTAATTAAAATTGTTATTGATAATTTTCATTCTTGACTGACCTGGGATTCGAAGCCAGGCTGTCTGGCGTGTGATTCGAACCCAGGCGGCTGGTTACCCTGACATGTTTCGACCTCAACCACTAGGTCTTCTCAAAGGGATTTGCCGTCTTACACTCGCAGCCATCGAAGACTGCTGACGTCAGTAGTCAAACATCAATCCTTAAACCAAATTGTATTTTAACCTTTGGTAGATCGAAATTTGCTTTTTTTTTTTTGAATGATTATCCATTTTTAATTGATCTCACATGTTTTTCCTTACTTCTGTTTTTTCGTACTTTTGTCAAGAATTCTTCTTGAAGTCCAAAGTACATTTTTTTTGTTTTTTCCTGTTTTTTGTCTTTCTTTTTTCTAGTTGACCTTTTTCAGCACAACTTGAAGGACAAATGTAAACATAGCTCGTGCCTTAGCTGTTAACAATAATTAGTATTGTGGTTATTTTATTGAACTGTTAATGGTTTTTAATCCAAATTTAGATATTTTAATTAGGCTTAAGTTCATTGAATTTAATTTGCATTAAATTATTTTTTATGAAGAAAGGAATTTTTACAACATGGAAGATTAATTAAAATTGTTATTGATAATTTTCATTCTTGACTGACCTGGGATTCGAAGCCAGGCTGTCTGGCGTGTGATTCGAACCCAGGCGGCTGGTTACCCTGACATGTTTCGACCTCAACCACTAGGTCTTCTCAAAGGGATTTGCCGTCTTACACTCGCAGCCATCGAAGACTGCTGACGTCAGTAGTCAAACATCAATCCTTAAACCAAATTGTATTTTAACCTTTGGTAGATCGAAATTTGCTTTTTTTTTTTGAATGATTATCCATTTTTAATTGATCTCACATGTTTTTCCTTACTTCTGTTTTTTCGTACTTTTGTCAAGAATTCTTCTTGAAGTCCAAAGTACATTTTTTTTGTTTTTTCCTGTTTTTTGTCTTTCTTTTTTCTAGTTGACCTTTTTCAGCACAACTTGAAGGACAAATGTAAACATAGCTCGTGCCTTAGCTGTTAACAATAATTAGTATTGTGGTTATTTTATTGAACTGTTAATGGTTTTTAATCCAAATTTAGATATTTTAATTAGGCTTAAGTTCATTGAATTTAATTTGCATTAAATTATTTTTTATGAAGAAAGGAATTTTTACAACATGGAAGATTAATTAAAATTGTTATTGATAATTTTCATTCTTGACTGACCTGGGATTCGAAGCCAGGCTGTCTGGCGTGTGATTCGAACCCAGGCGGCTGGTTACCCTGACATGTTTCGACCTCAACCACTAGGTCTTCTCAAAGGGATTTGCCGTCTTACACTCGCAGCCATCGAAGACTGCTGACGTCAGTAGTCAAACATCAATCCTTAAACCAAATTGTATTTTAACCTTTGGTAGATCGAAATTTGCTTTTTTTTTTTGAATGATTATCCATTTTTAATTGATCTCACATGTTTTTCCTTACTTCTGTTTTTTCGTACTTTTGTCAAGAATTCTTCTTGAAGTCCAAAGTACATTTTTTTTGTTTTTTCCTGTTTTTTGTCTTTCTTTTTTCTAGTTGACCTTTTTCAGCACAACTTGAAGGACAAATGTAAACATAGCTCGTGCCTTAGCTGTTAACAATAATTAGTATTGTGGTTATTTTATTGAACTGTTAATGGTTTTTAATCCAAATTTAGATATTTTAATTAGGCTTAAGTTCATTGAATTTAATTTGCATTAAATTATTTTTTATGAAGAAAGGAATTTTTACAACATGGAAGATTAATTAAAATTGTTATTGATAATTTTCATTCTTGACTGACCTGGGATTCGAAGCCAGGCTGTCTGGCGTGTGATTCGAACCCAGGCGGCTGGTTACCCTGACATGTTTCGACCTCAACCACTAGGTCTTCTCAAAGGGATTTGCCGTCTTACACTCGCAGCCATCGAAGACTGCTGACGTCAGTAGTCAAACATCAATCCTTAAACCAAATTGTATTTTAACCTTTGGTAGATCGAAATTTGCTTTTTTTTTTTTGAATGATTATCCATTTTTAATTGATCTCACATGTTTTTCCTTACTTCTGTTTTTTCGTACTTTTGTCAAGAATTCTTCTTGAAGTCCAAAGTACATTTTTTTTTGTTTTTTCCTGTTTTTTGTCTTTCTTTTTTCTAGTTGACCTTTTTCAGCACAACTTGAAGGACCCAGGTCAGTCAAGAATGAAAATTATCAATAACAATTTTAATTAATCTTCCATGTTGTAAAAATTCCTTTCTTCATAAAAAATAATTTAATGCAAATTAAATTCAATGAACTTAAGCCTAATTAAAATATCTAAATTTGGATTAAAAACCATTAACAGTTCAATAAAATAACCACAATACTAATTATTGTTAACAGCTAAGGCACGAGCTATGTTTACATTTGTCCTTCAAGTTTTGCTGAAAAAGGTCAACTAGAAAAAAGAAAGACAAAAAACAGGAAAAAAACAAAAAAATGTACTTTGGACTTCAAGAAGAATTCTTGACAAAAGTACGAAAAAACAGAAGTAAGGAAAAACATGTGAGATCAATTAAAAATGGATAATCATTCAAAAAAAAAAAGCAAATTTCGATCTACCAAAGGTTAAAATACAATTTGGTTTAAGGATTGATGTTTGACTACTGACGTCAGCAGTCTTCGATGGCTGCGAGTGTAAGACGGCAAATCCCTTTGAGAAGACCTAGTGGTTGAGGTCGAAACATGTCAGGGTAACCAGCCGCCTGGGTTCGAATCACACGCCAGACAGCCTGGCTTCGAATCCCAGGTCAGTCAAGAATGAAAATTATCAATAACAATTTTAATTAATCTTCCATGTTGTAAAAATTCCTTTCTTCATAAAAAATAATTTAATGCAAATTAAATTCAATGAACTTAAGCCTAATTAAAATATCTAAATTTGGATTAAAAACCATTAACAGTTCAATAAAATAACCACAATACTAATTATTGTTAACAGCTAAGGCACGAGCTATGTTTACATTTGTCCTTCAAGTTGTGCTGAAAAAGGTCAACTAGAAAAAAGAAAGACAAAAAACAGGAAAAAACAAAAAAAAAAAATGTACTTTGGACTTCAAGAAGAATTCTTGACAAAAGTACGAAAAAACAGAAGTAAGGAAAAACATGTGAGATCAATTAAAAATGGATAATCATTCAAAAAAAAAAAGCAAATTTCGATCTACCAAAGGTTAAAATACAATTTGGTTTAAGGATTGATGTTTGACTACTGACGTCAGCAGTCTTCGATGGCTGCGAGTGTAAGACGGCAAATCCCTTTGAGAAGACCTAGTGGTTGAGGTCGAAACATGTCAGGGTAACCAGCCGCCTGGGTTCGAATCACACGCCAGACAGCCTGGCTTCGAATCCCAGGTCAGTCAAGAATGAAAATTATCAATAACAATTTTAATTAATCTTCCATGTTGTAAAAATTCCTTTCTTCATAAAAAATAATTTAATGCAAATTAAATTCAATGAACTTAAGCCTAATTAAAATATCTAAATTTGGATTAAAAACCATTAACAGTTCAATAAAATAACCACAATACTAATTATTGTTAACAGCTAAGGCACGAGCTATGTTTACATTTGTCCTTCAAGTTGTGCTGAAAAAGGTCAACTAGAAAAAAGAAAGACAAAAAACAGGAAAAAACAAAAAAAATGTACTTTGGACTTCAAGAAGAATTCTTGACAAAAGTACGAAAAAACAGAAGTAAGGAAAAACATGTGAGATCAATTAAAAATGGATAATCATTCAAAAAAAAAAAGCAAATTTCGATCTACCAAAGGTTAAAATACAATTTGGTTTAAGGATTGATGTTTGACTACTGACGTCAGCAGTCTTCGATGGCTGCGAGTGTAAGACGGCAAATCCCTTTGAGAAGACCTAGTGGTTGAGGTCGAAACATGTCAGGGTAACCAGCCGCCTGGGTTCGAATCACACGCCAGACAGCCTGGCTTCGAATCCCAGGTCAGTCAAGAATGAAAATTATCAATAACAATTTTAATTAATCTTCCATGTTGTAAAAATTCCTTTCTTCATAAAAAATAATTTAATGCAAATTAAATTCAATGAACTTAAGCCTAATTAAAATATCTAAATTTGGATTAAAAACCATTAACAGTTCAATAAAATAACCACAATACTAATTATTGTTAACAGCTAAGGCACGAGCTATGTTTACATTTGTCCTTCAAGTTGTGCTGAAAAAGGTCAACTAGAAAAAAGAAAGACAAAAAACAGGAAAAAACAAAAAAAATGTACTTTGGACTTCAAGAAGAATTCTTGACAAAAGTACGAAAAAACAGAAGTAAGGAAAAACATGTGAGATCAATTAAAAATGGATAATCATTCAAAAAAAAAAAGCAAATTTCGATCTACCAAAGGTTAAAATACAATTTGGTTTAAGGATTGATGTTTGACTACTGACGTCAGCAGTCTTCGATGGCTGCGAGTGTAAGACGGCAAATCCCTTTGAGAAGACCTAGTGGTTGAGGTCGAAACATGTCAGGGTAACCAGCCGCCTGGGTTCGAATCACACGCCAGACAGCCTGGCTTCGAATCCCAGGTCAGTCAAGAATGAAAATTATCAATAACAATTTTAATTAATCTTCCATGTTGTAAAAATTCCTTTCTTCATAAAAAATAATTTAATGCAAATTAAATTCAATGAACTTAAGCCTAATTAAAATATCTAAATTTGGATTAAAAACCATTAACAGTTCAATAAAATAACCACAATACTAATTATTGTTAACAGCTAAGGCACGAGCTATGTTTACATTTGTCCTTCAAGTTGTGCTGAAAAAGGTCAACTAGAAAAAAGAAAGACAAAAAACAGGAAAAAACAAAAAAAATGTACTTTGGACTTCAAGAAGAATTCTTGACAAAAGTACGAAAAAACAGAAGTAAGGAAAAACATGTGAGATCAATTAAAAATGGATAATCATTCAAAAAAAAAAAAAAAAAGCAAATTTCGATCTACCAAAGGTTAAAATACAATTTGGTTTAAGGATTGATGTTTGACTACTGACGTCAGCAGTCTTCGATGGCTGCGAGTGTAAGACGGCAAATCCCTTTGAGAAGACCTAGTGGTTGAGGTCGAAACATGTCAGGGTAACCAGCCGCCTGGGTTCGAATCACACGCCAGACAGCCTGGCTTCGAATCCCAGGTCAGTCAAGAATGAAAATTATCAATAACAATTTTAATTAATCTTCCATGTTGTAAAAATTCCTTTCTTCATAAAAAATAATTTAATGCAAATTAAATTCAATGAACTTAAGCCTAATTAAAATATCTAAATTTGGATTAAAAACCATTAACAGTTCAATAAAATAACCACAATACTAATTATATTAATTTTCTTTGCTATGCTGATTAATTCCAAAAGCATTTTTACTGATCTTATCAAAACTAGGGGCGTTCTTGGGGTTTAAATCATGAATAGCTTTTTCGATTTCTCTTATCTCAAATTTCAGTGGAATAGCTGCTCTAACAGCAACAGGTGGTATCTCGACCGTAGTATCGAAAGATGTATGAGGGATAAATACTTGGGTATTCATTCGGTTAACCGTTAATAGGTTAACCGATTAATTACTACCCTGATTGGTTAATTTAAAATTGGCTTTTTTCGATTAACGATTTCAGTCGATTAACGGATTTACCGATGCAACAAAATTTTTCATTTCTTGTAATATTTTTTTTTGTGTCTTGAAATATTTGTTTCATCTCATATACAAATGAGATGAAATCAGGGACGTAACAGTTATAAGATAAACGATAAAAAAATAAGATTTAACAATTATTACTGATACATTTACGTAATGGTTATGATCAACCATTAATAAGTAATATATTTTATTTTGGTTATTTTAACCAATTGAAATGAGAAATATATTTTTTTGGTTATAAATAATCGTTATATAAACCAAAAAATTTTTTGGTCGAAAATAACCATTATTTCAACAAAAAAAAAATTTTGGTTGAAAATAACCATTATAAAAAAAAATTTTTTTTTTGGTTACTTCTTCAAAAAATCGACTTGTTTAGTGCCTTACGAATGAAGAAATTACACAGTGCGAGATCGAAACTCGGTAATTACACTAAAATAATTCAACATGGCTCAGGAAAAAGTCAGTCCACATATAAGCAAGATATCGGTCCAAAACCTATATTTTAAACACAAATATGTACAACCTAGAACCTGAGTATGCCCTAAGGTCCTGAAACATGAGTTAACGAACTCTTTCGACGTTAAAAATTAACATAAGTAAATGAATTTTTTTAAATTATGTTCCTATACATATGTATGTATGTATCTGTTGTCAGGCTTTCAATATCAGTATTTTAAACCCAACATACACATAAGTGTGTTAAATTTAAATGTAGAAAGCCTTACGTAGAATCGCACTAAAAGAAGTCAACGCGATCTCAAAGAAGTTGGTTGGTTGGTTGGTTGGAAAATGAGATGTATTTAACTAAATGATATTAACAAAGAGAATATGGGAACTTTTGCTTATTATTTAACTTTGAAAAAGTACACAAAACAAGCAAAACGTTTTTTTACCAAAGTCCACTGCATCAGCTTTGAGTTAGCCAAACGCTAGTTCAATTGTTATCGAGAAGAAGTCAGTCGCACAAAACACAACTCACTAATCTCTGCATAACTTTTGAGTTAGTCAAAAGCTAGTTCAATACTTATCGAGAAGAAGTCAGTCGCACAAAACACAACTGACTCAAATCTGCACCAATTATGAGTTAGTTTACAAGTCAGTTGTAAATAATTTAGCTAAAAGTCAACTAAATGTTGAGCTAGCTAATAAAAATCCGACAGGGTATATACAAACTTGGTGACAACAATAAACCTTTGAAATTTTTGGAATTTTTTCATACATGATAACCAAAAAAAAATCAATTTTTTCGATAATGGTTATTTTCAACCAAAGAATTTTTTTGGTTGATTTAATGGTTATTTTTAAACAAACAATTTTTTCGGTTGATATAATGGTTATTTATAACCAAAATTTTTATTTTCTCAATTAATTAGTTACGGTAACCAATATAATATAAAAGTCACGATAATGGTTAAAAATTCCCAAATGCAGATAAAGGTCATTTTTGCCTAACCTTTTTGCCCTCAAATAAAAAAATAACAGTTATTTTCGGTCCCTGGATGAAATAGAAAATATTTGTTCATATAAAAAAAGTCCAGTGATCTTCATTTTAAATAATTATACACATGAATCATTTATGTCGAAAAGGGCTCAGGTACAAAAATACAAACTGTTCAGGAGACACAAAAAACTGAATATCTCTTAAATAATTTGACTTTTTGAAGAAAATTGTAAGCCTAATGTGATAATAGTAAAAACAAAAAATACTTTTAAGTAATATTCGAAGGATAAAATTGTCATTACAGTTTCCGGAGATGAGCCCTTTTCGAAAATTATTTTTGAATTTTCGAGGTTTTAGTGGCAAAATGATATCTTTGGTGTATGCAATTTATTGAAACACACGAACATTTGATAATCTATAACGTATAAATATATATTTTGAATTTAAAGATAAGATTAACCCATTAAAGATTCACTAGTAACTCGAAAATTTATTATGAAAGTAAACAAAATTTTTAACGAAAACTTTTTAATATAAAAGAACAATAAGAACATTACGGTACATTTTTATCTTTTTATTAAGACTACAAATTAGAAAACACATACATTTATGAATTATCAAAACCGAAAATATTTCATCAAGAGAATTAGAAATCTTTTATATATGCCTGAGAAACCATGTCGGTTGGCCGCTGCAGAATGCCTTCAAAAAAATTTCGAAAATCTGCCATCTGGATATCATTATCCTCCGAGCAACACTCATTATAAAAATTAAGTTAAAACATGTGTATTAATTTATATTTTTCTCACGGAACGGTGTTCACTACTCATATTTTTTAATAATGGCAAGAACAAAAATAAGCTTTCGTAACAAATTAACCACATATTCATACCTGTCACTGTAAAAATTTTGAATGCAAAGTGTTTTTCCATTGCTAACTTAGACACACATAAATTAATATTTTTATTATATATGAAGATGAGCCCTTTTCGAAATTCATTTTAAAAAGCTATTGGTTTTTCACCGCTTTGGAAGGGGTCTATATGTGTACCTCCAAAAACAACAAAAAACTCAATTTTTACCTGAGCCCTTTTCGAAATAAATGATTCAAATATATGTATGTGTTTAGTTATTTGTTTCATCTCATATGTTCTCCTCATATCAATCTTATAACAGAATTAACCGAAAAAAATAGGACTCTAATGACATAATGGAAGAGTTTATATGTTAAGAGAAATCCAGGAAAAGGACTAAGAAATTATATATTCTGTATTATGGGCTGCTTTTGATTTCTCCAACATTTACGATAAGTGAAAGAATTTTTTCCACGTCAAGTTTTATCAAATCCCCTAAATCCAAAACATTTCAACCAAATTATTTTTCTAAAAGAATATTTTACAAGATCTCCTTAAACTATTGTAATAACTAATAAAATGATCTAACAGTTTATTTTTTTTTAATAAATACATAATTTACATCTTTATTATTATTTTGTTTGCTCGTTTCAGTCCAAGAATTGTTGTATTTGTTATGTTTTTGTTTATTTTTACTAATAAACTCCAAATAATAAACAATTTATGCATATTAATTTATTGAAATATCGATTAACCCAACAAATAACCAAATTACCCATGAAACCAAAACCTCGGTTAATTTGTCGAGCGATTACCCGATTAAAGCAAAAGCCCGATTAAATGAATACCCTAGTAAATACGGGTTTCAAAAGCTTAACAAATATATTTCCTTTTCTATATCATTTCCATTTAAGTTTCTTAATAGTGGTTTAGTGATAACTGGTCTTTTAAGATTTCTAGCTGCACTCCATAATGAGTAGTCTGATTAAGGACTTGCATCAAGTTCCTTAAGATATTTTTCAAAGGATGCTGTTTTTTGAGACTGCAGTAACTTTCTTAGCTTTTTTGTGCACTCTTTTAGTAAATTCTTAAGTCTGTTCAATTGCCACTCTCTTCGAGCTCTCCTTTCTTCAGTCAAGAAACGCTCGACATCTCGTCGGTTGATAATTTAAATGTCGTATGTGGATTTTTGCGGTTTTGAGTTAAGATCGATTCCATAGCTTTTCCGACCTGTAATCAGTTTTTCGATGCCTCATACGGTTTTCGAGATATAGAGTGTTGAGTTTGTCGTATGTGGTATTTGCTGAAGCAATTTTCAAATTAAATGTGTTCAAACTCAATTTACTCGAAACTGTCGGAATCCACATACGACAATTAAATTATCAGCCGACGATCTGTAGAATATATTTTACCATTTTTGATTTTTTTGAAGGTTATGCTAGAATTTTGAGCAGCTAGTTTAAGATAATTGTCAAAATTTATAATAGAAATTTTCACCTTCGTGTACTAAGCGGAATATTTCAGTGCAGTGGGTACTGAGATATTTTTTTATATTTTAACCAATTTATTTGTGTGGCTGACGTCACTAAGTAACCAGACGAAGATACAATTCTAATAGGGTTTGTTATAGTAAGAATTGTAGGTGTGTGATCAGAAGATAATTCTAAGGAAGCTTCTTCATAAATCGTTTCTGCGGGGATGTTTTTTACCACTCCAAAATCTATGACATCTGGAACTTTTTGCTGACCAGTAGTCCAATATGTTGGTTGTCCACTCGCGACCACATTTAGATCCATTTTACAATTTTTGTTGAACAAAACACGTCCCTTTGGCGTTATAAGTCGTGAACCCCAGAAAGTGTGTTTAGCGGTATAATCACCAGCAGCTAGGAAGCAGGGTCCCAATGATTTTAAATATTTATTATATTGGCTTTCAGATATTGAAAATCTAGGCGGGGAGTATAATGATGAAATTACTAGATTTCGATTTCATTCCTCAACACAAATGTTCGGTGCTTGCAGATAATCGTCACGATGATCACACATTAAGAAGTGTTTTGCACGGGTTTTTATTAAAATGGCACAACCTCCACAAGCTCTACCTCGAGGGTTCTTGGTATCATATAATATGTAACCATTTATTTTAAACGAATTTCTTGAGGTCAGATGAGTTTCAGAAACCATCATAACATCAATTTTTTTATTTTTAAGAAAGTATTCTAGTTCATGTTTATGTTGGCGGATGCCGTTTGCGTTCCAAAAGCCAATTTTTAAGCAGTTCATGGCTTGTTTAGTACAGCTTGCAATAACATCGATTGCATTCTTAACATTTCTTGCATCATGTTACCCATTGTGCTAGTAAAATTGTTAACTGTTTGCACTAATGTTTCCATGATTTTTTCTAGCCGAGTTAAATTAGAAATGGGAATTTCGTCATTATTTGGTAAATCACATTGCAGTGGCATATGATTAGATTTTAAGACATTATCGTACGAGGTTCTGTTATTATTTGGTTGTGGTATCTGAACGCCGTTCGTGTTTTCCTGATTAGTTGCCTGCGTTTGAGGGGGATTTAAAACGCTTGGCAATCGAATATACCGTGCATTCTCTATGGTTGGCAGTGTGATTACCACCACATCTGCTTTATTCTTTTTTACATTGGGGTCATTTTATGACTTATCGTATAAAACGATGCCATGTAATTCTCCACATACGACGCAAACAGGGAGTAAATTGCAGTGTGCCCTAGTATGACCAAATTCTTGGCAGTTTAAACACTGAACGGGCCAATTTCTTTTCTATAGTGATTTTTGTGTACAGGATGTATTTCAAACTGTAAATGGGATGCGTTTCATTTTTTTTTAGCTTAACGTCGCCGGGCTCTAACTTCACTCGAAATAGTGGTTGGGGATTTTTTTTCCTATTTTTAATATTTGTTACATATTTTATTTTGAAGCCCTTTTCTTCTAAAAATGTTTTCAATTCGTCTGGGTCCACGCATAAGCCAATGCCCTTAATCACAACCTGAATACCTTTACTGCTTTTCAGTTGGTAGGTATAGAAGCTTTTTTTGAGTGCTTCAAACTTTATTTATTATTTTACGAAAAGCATTCTCAGGATTAACCTGTATTTTTGTCTCGTTTATATTACCACGCTTGATGCAGCTACGTAAAACGAATTTTCACCTATCACCGAGATTAAACTTTTTATTAGCTCACTTGAGTTTTATGTCGTTAGGTGCATCAGAGGATTTATCCTCCATAATTACAAAACGATTTTGTGAATTTATTCTATCAAAAGATGGAACTTTCGAGGCCGAAGCAACAGCTGAAGAGGTAGGGATACGACCCCGTTTAAGCACTGTTATATACCTGTCCATACCAACTTGTACTTGTAGTTTTGGACAACGTTTTACTTGTGTGTTTTCGCTTGCGTCTGTGTTTGAGTTCATGGTAAAATTTCCTACTAAGATTGTCTTTGCATCAGTGGTAACAGTTGCAGTCGTAGGTTTAGCCGTTAGGTAGTTACTATTGTTTTCTGTTATTATGTTTATTTCTACATTGCTTTCGTTATCATGAATATTATTTATTTTTGTTGTTGTTTCATTGCTATTACTCATACAGAGAGTGGTTTTTGTTTATCACAGTATTTTTTGTTGACTGTGCTCTTCTTATTATGTATTATGTTGTTGTAACACCCATATAAGAAAAAAAAAATTATAACTTTTTGCACATATTATATCAGGGATGTTAAATGGGGTTTTAAATTTTGTACCAACTTCCAAAAAAAATGTACCTTTTGGACCTTCACGGTACCATTTTTTTAATTTATTAAAACAACAAAAAGGTACATAAAAATTCAATTGTACACAAAAAAACAAAACTTAACATTTACATACATTATTTGTAAGAATAAAATAAAGCGCTCTATACACCACAATACTAGTCGCATATTTAAGCGCCCATTACATTAACGATTTGTTGTACAACATAAATGCAATGAAAAGGTCTCAATAATTTGTTTGCTATACTAAAAATTCAAAAAGGGGGAACTATGACAAATTTTGAAATTGTACCCAATGAGTCACGGTAGTACCACGGTACTTTAGAAGGTCAAAATGTACCAAAAAAGTACAATTGTATAAACTTTAACATCCCTGGATTATATGTTAGTATGTATGTGCGCACATACATATATCTTTTTTCTTGTATTTTTTC
The DNA here is from genome assembly GCA_943735925.1 of Pollenia amentaria. NCBI lineage: Eukaryota > Metazoa > Arthropoda > Insecta > Diptera > Polleniidae > Pollenia > Pollenia amentaria. Next base: position 37,685,292 of record OX031008.1, on the reverse strand, counting down.
TTAACTTTTTTAGTAATTCTATTTTTCAATTTTATATTAAGTAATTTTAATTTTTGAGCGTCCAAATTCGCTTGTTAAATGATATTATTAAAAGAGTCGTATGCGGAGTTAAAAAAAACACGTCTGTTCTCAACGAGCACGACCGACCGAATAAAGCGAAAAATGTAACCAAATATATAAAGTTTTGACAGTATATTACCGAGGTATGGAAAGAACAATAGGCTATATCAATTTTCCTATACAATGTTAACACTTATTAATATTACAAGCAAATCAGTACGCAAATGTACTGATTTTTTCACTAATGTACTGTTTTTGTACTGTTATTATATATTAACTGGGCTCAGTATATAGTTTGTCATGTTGACAAATTGCGATACAAATATTAATATAGATGTTCTTATCGATGAGTTATTAACAATAAAGATTTTTGCCGCGTCAGTACGAAAATTCTGTCTGTCGCGCTCGTTGAAGATAGACGTGTTTTCTAAGCTCGGCATACGGTTTATTTTTTTTTTATAAAAACGTGAACAAATAAAGTATACAAAAAAAAAAGTAAATAAAAGAAAAGAAAAAAAATACATGTATGTACATTCATACTAGAGTTTGTTTCCGGGATTTCCCGTCCCGGGAATTCCCGGTATTTTCAATTGTTTTCTATTCCCGCTTTCCCGGGAATTAATTGCGGGATTCCCGGGAAATTTTGAAGAAAATCTTTTTCTTAAACTTTAGTAAATCTATGTGGGACTAGTGTCTTTAGTAGGTTAATCCAATTTAATATCACCACAATATTTAAGGCCCAACTAAAATGTGCTTAACCAAACTTAAGCTAGTGTCAAAATTCAACGAAAAGCATGTCAAATGCTTAGGTAAATTACTGAAGACTTTCAGGTGGCTATATTGTACTTATTGAGCTTAAAGACTTTCTACACTTAGTTGCAAACATTTGTACTTTTGGAAAACTATTTTCGTTTTTATATCTTTAAAATGTAATATTTTTGACGAAATGTCATTTAATTTGTAAAAGTTATAAATATATTACCATAAACAAGTAAATCTATGTTTATCTTTTATTAATTTTTAAAGTAAACGAAAACTAAAATAAAAAAGTACTAAAAAAGCAACTGCGGTTACATCTTTTAATTGTAAACAATTATATGAATCTATTATGTGTCATTTGCTTAAGGAAGAGCGAAATTGACCGCACTTTCCTTAAGCAAATGACACTTGACGAAACTTAACGAAAAGTGTCTTAAGTACATTTTAGTTGTATACATTTGATTGTGTGTATTCGCACATTTGCTTAAGGTTCATTAAGCACATTATAGTTAGGCCTTTACATTTGCTAAAGTTAAAGGCTTATTAATCGTTTGAGAATGGGCTTTATATAGGGCCAATGATAAGTTATAGACCTATTTTCACGAAATTTTATTTCTTGTCTTAGCACACTGAAGTGTACATTTTACAATAATACTATAAGTTTTTGCGGTTAAGGGCGTAGTAAAGTGTTTTCCAAGATTGTGCTTTATATGCGGCATTTCAAGTAATTTTGAGTCATATGAAATTAGATTATGCTTATTAGATTAGTCTAAGCATGGAGCCGTAGGTAAATTATGGACCGATATTCACGAAATTTGGTGCCCTATAAAACGAATTTGTTGAAATTTAATGAAAATAGGTGCATTTCGCCACAAATTTGTGTTAGTTTTTGTTGATTTTTTAGGGAGGTAGTTCCACATTTGGGTGCATAACATTTTTCTACTGAAGCGATTCTGCTGAAATTCAATCCCAAACAGCCTAGAAGATCTAGAAACAATTTGACACCCATATGGCTAAATCTGCTAAGAGCGAATGAAAGACCCACAATACAAATCCTTTATCGGACCTTAGATGAATATTAAAAAAATATTCACATCGAATGACAAACTTAGTATACCTTCATACACCACTGCTGATTAAGGGTTATAAAATTGTAAAAAAAATATGTAACACCCAATTTTCACGATGATTTAAAAGACATGTCTTTTTTGTATTTCTTTTTTAAAGAAACTTCCAAAAACTTGTTAAATTTTCACCATGTTTCTTTTCTTTGCAGTCAGAGCTGATTTTTTCTTAGTTTCTTATTCGTAACAATATTTAAAATTTCGTTATTCCACATAATTTTGATATATTTTGAATTTTTTTTAATTAAAATTTTTTATATTTCTATATTTTAATAAGCACATGTCATTTTGAAATAAGAATAAAACAGAAATTAAAAAACACAAATAAGTGCAAAGAGGAATGTCAAAAAAGAAACAAAGAAATACGATTCATGTCTTTTTTTCTACCCTGCTTTCTTCTCTACCCCGCTCACTATCAAACAAAAAAAGACATGATTTTAAAATAGGGGAAAAAATCATCGTGAAAATTGGGTGTTACTTAATATATGTAGTAAATAAAATTTCTCCTTCCTGCTGAATTTGTTAAACCGTAAAATTATTTCAGAATTCCTACTTCGTAATGTTGTGGTTTCAGTTCCTAATCGCCCTTCCAAAAATTGTATAGCACTAAGACTTCAAAACTTTCATTCTAGCTATGCAAATGAGCTCAGAATTTGACAGTGTATATACATATATTGATTTATATGATGCTATTGGCATTAAAATTATCCCTTAAGTGTCCTAAAAATACTTTAATCTTGAATTATTTACGTTTTTGGTATATAAAAGGTACTAGATTTAATCATTTTAAGCGTAATAGCCAGTAAGAAATATTAGTTTTATTAGAGAAATAAGTAAATAAATAATAAAAAAAAATTTTGGGCGGGAATCCCGGGATCCCGGGAATTTGATTTTTATTTCCCGCTTTCCCGGGAATCCAAAAAGTGCGGGAATAAAAAAACTCTAATTCATACATAAACATACACATTTTTTATTCTCGGTGTTGATAAACAATAACAAATAAGAAGAGCACAACTGTAAACAGTAAAAAAAAAAAAAAAACTGTTATGAATGCAAACAGTGCAAAAACAATTAAGCATAATGATAGAAATGCATATATCACAGGAAACAAATGCAGAAATAAAAAAAGAGTCGATGATAGCAAATACCTAACGGCTAAACCTATTACTCGTACGCGATCCCTCTCACCTTCTGTTTTTAATAATACGGTTGATACACTAACAAATATAAAACCTTCAAGCATTGCCTCAACGGCAAAAACAATTTTAATAAGTGATAAAAATATTAACCCTCAATCAGGCACAATAGAAAACTCTGTATCACCTTCGGTGTCTAATAATACGGTTGATTTTAATACAATAAAAAATATAAAAGTGATAAAAATATAAACCCCCAATCAGGCACAATAGAAAACTCTGTATCACCTTCGGTGTCTAATAATACGGTTGATTCTAATACAATAAAAAATATAAAACCTGCAAGCGGTGCCTCAGTGGCAGAAACGATTTTAACAAGTGATGAAAAGATTACCCCCATATCAGGCATGATGGAAAACTCAGTATCACAGGTGAAAAGCGGTCAAAAGCCTCAAGTACAAGTTGGAATGGATAGGTACATAACAGTGCTAAAACGGGGTCGCAGCCCAACCTCTTCTGCAGTTGCTTCTGTCCCAAAAGTTTTAAAAGAGGGTACAGCTGATAGAATAAGTTCTCAAAATCGGTTTGCAATTTTGGAAGAGGAATCCTCGGAAGCACAAAACGTTACAAAATCTTCTAAGCCACCCTCGATATATCTTAGAGAGCAAAACTCAAGTGATTTAATAAAGAATTTGATCTCGGTAATAGGTGAAAATTCTTTTTATGTAGCTGCAATAAAACGTGGTAGTATAAATGAAACAAAAATACAAGTTAATCGTGAAGATGATTTTCGTAAAGTAATAACTAAATTAGAAGCACTAAAAAAAAAACTTTTATACATACTAGGGAGATCGATTATTCGACTTTTTTCAATAACCGGTTTTCGAATATTACGAATAGTTGCTATTTTAAAAAACCCGGTTTTCGGTTAAGCATTTTTTAAATAACCGGTTAACCGGTTTTAAATCGAATACATAAAAACACAAAAATCAAAAAAGTTTTTGTTATACAACGTTAATTTGAATAAAAACAAAACAATTTGCAAAGGTAAGAAACCAACAAAATACATATCGAACTTGTTCCTCGAAACAGAGTCAACTCAAAATTTAGATCAGAGCTAACAAATATTTGATGGTAAAATCCAAGAAAAGTGGGACCAGTAAATTGATCAAATTTAAGCTTAATTTTCCACAATTTTTTATTGATTTACTAAACTTTATTTGTAAGAAAATATTTGTTTAATGTAATTTTGAAATTGTTGAATGATATTTGATCTAGACAAACGTTTTAAAAAAGAAAATAAATTATAGGAATTTAATAAAGTTATTATTTGAAATATTTCCAAATTTATTTTGAATGAGTTTTAATTTGTTGGTGGTTAAGCATGTCTATATAAATCAACCATATTTTTAAAAAGTTGCAAACAAAACCAGGATTAGATTAGCCAGGATTATATATTTCAAATTATTTTGTTTCAGCATTATAGAAACGAATAGTAAAATGAAAATGCTTTTTGTGTGAAATATTTGTCAAATTTTTCCCATATCGTTGATTCCGCCGGGATGTTGTAGTTTTCAGCATGAAGAGATGCTAGAACTACTTAAGAGTTTTTAGTGCCTTAAAGTGCATTTCGTCCTCGTCAACACAATGGGCTAATATTTCACCAATGATTCATTTTTGGCCGCGTATTTTAGTAAAGCATTCTTTGTCGTCTCTTTACAACTACTTCCAACGGAGTTAAGTTTTATGTGGAGCACATTAATGTCAGGCATGTAGACTAATTAAAGGTGATTAATTAGTCGTGACATGGTTTTTTTTTACAAGAACACACGCTTTTAGAAGATTTGTATTTACAGTGTTCATAATGTTTTTTGATGACCTTTGTTACATTTTGTTTTGACATTCTTCATTAAAAGTTTAAGTTTGACCAATATTCAATTAGAAAATACTTAAATTACGGGTACATCTATAACCAGAGTGAGGAAAATGTATATTAATTACACTTTATTAAAATAACCGGTTTATTATACCAAAATAACCGGTTTATTCGATATTCGAAAAATGGGCATTTTAAAATAACCGACTTGGGCAAAGAAAAAATAACCGGTTAAAACCGGTCGAATAATAACCGTTCGATCTCCCTAATACATACCAACTGAAGAGCAGTAAAGGTCTGCAGGTAGTGATAAAGGGCATTGATTCATGCGTAGACCCAGGTGAGATAAAAACGTTTTTAGAAGAGAAGGGCTTTAAAATTAAAAATGTAGTTAATATTAAAAATAGAGAAAAAAATCCCCAGCCACTATTTCGAACCCGGCGACGTTAAGCTTAAAAAAAAACGAAACTCATCCCATTTACAGTCTGAAATATATCCTGTATAGGAAAATAGCGATAGAGGAGCCGCATAAAAGGAACGGTCCCGTGCAATGTTTAAACTGCCAAGAATTTGGTCACACTAAGGCTTACTGCCATTTAACCCCTGTTTGCGTTGTATGTGGAGAATTGCATGGTACAGCTCTCTGCGATAAGTCTAAAAACGACCCCAATGTAAAAAAATGCATCAACTGTGGTGGTAATCACACTGCCAACTATAGAGGATGCCCTGTATACTCTATCGTCAAGCGCTCGGTTGGACCAAAACCTAATCCACCTCAAATTCAGGAAACACATCAAGATAATACTAATGACATTCAGGTACCGCAGCCTAGTAATAACAGAACATCCTACGCTAACGTCCTAAAATCAAACCATATGCCAATGCAAGGTGATTTGCCAAATAATGATGAGACCCCAGTTTCTAATTTAAGTCGTCTAGAAAAAACCATGGAAACACTAGTACAAACAGTAACAAACTTTACGAATACAATGGGTAATATGATACAGGAAATGTTAAGAATGCAATCGATGTTATTGCAAGCTGTACTTAACAAGCCATGAATTGTTTAAAAATTTGTTTTGGAACGCAAACGGCATTCGCCAACATAAAAATGAACTATAATATTTTCTTAAAAGTAAACAAATTGATGTAATAATGGTTTCTGAAACTCATTTGACCTCAAGAAATACGTTTAAAATTAATGGTTATATATTATATGATACCAAGGACCCTCGAGATGGAGCTTGTGGAGGTTCTGCTATTTTGATAAAAACCCGAATCAAACACTACTTAATGTGTGATCATCGTGAAGATTATCTGCAAGCAACGAACATTTGTGTTGAAGAGCTAAATCGAAACTTTGTACTTTCATCTTTATACTCTCCACCTAGATTTTCAATATCAGAAAGCCAATATTATAAATATTTTAAATCATTAGGATCCTGTTTCCTAGCCGCTGGCGATTACAACGCTAAACATACCTTCTGGGGGTCACGGCTCATTACACCAAAGGGTCGTGTTTTGTATAATACAATGTCTAAAATGGATTTAAATGTGGTCGCGAGTGGACATCCAACTTATTGGCCTACTGATCAGCAAAAAATTCCAGATGTCATCGATTTTGGCGTGGTTAAAAACATCCCCGCAGAAACGATTCACGTTGAAGCTTCTTTAGAATTATCTTCTGATCACACACCTACAATTCTTACCATATCAAACCCTTATAGAATTGTATCTCCGTCTAGTTACTTAGTGACGTCAGCCACACAAATAAATTGGTTAAAATATAAAAAATATCTCAGTACCCACTGCACTGAAAATATTCCGCTTAGAACACCGGAGAATGTGAATCTTTCTATTGTTAATTTTGACAATTATCTCAAACTAGCTGTTCAACATTCTAGCATAGCCCGCAAAAATATCAAAAATAGTAAAATATATTCTACTGATGTCGAGCGTCTCTTGACTGAAAAAAGGAGAGTTCGAAGAGAGTGGCAATTGCACAGATCCCCTCAACTTAAAAATTTACTAAAAGAGTGCACAAAAAGGCTAAGAAACTTACTGCAGTCTCAAAAAACGGCTTCTCTGGAAAAATATGTTAAGGAACTTGATGCAACTCCTCAATCTGATTACTCATTATGGCGTGCAGCTAGAAATCTTAATAGACCAGTTATCACTAAACCGCCATTAAGAAACTTAAATGGAGGTTGGGCACGAAATGACATAGAAAAAGGAAATATTTTCGTTAATCATTTGAAAGCCGTATTTACCCCTCATACATCTTTCGATACTGCGGTGGAGTTACCACCTGTTGCTGTTAGATCATCTGTTCCACTAAGATTTGAAGTAGGAGAAATCAAGAAGGCTATTCATGATTTAAACTCTAAGAAAGCCCCTGGTTTTGATAAGATCAGTAACAAAATGCTTTTGGAGCTACCCAGCATAGCAAAGAAAATTATTCTACTAATTTTTAATGCTATTTTACGCCTTGAATACTACCCACAAGAGTGGAAAGTATCCTTAGTTACCATGATACCTAAACCAGGAAAGGATCCCACAAAAGTTGAGTCATATAGACCTATAAGCTTATTGTCTAATATATCAAAGCTTTTTGAGAAACTTCTAGTGTCTAAATTAACGCCGATTTTAAATTATATCAGATGTATTCCCAATCATCAATTCGGTTTTAGAAGAAAACACAGTACAATTGAACAAACTCATCGAATAGTAAATCTCATTAGAAAAGCCTTTGAAGAAAAAAAATATTGCTCAGCACTCTTCATCGATGTGTCTCAAGCTTTTGATAAAGTCTGGCATGAAGGTTTACTACTGAAATTGCAGCAAAACTTACCAGCAAATATACACAAGCTGTTAGAAAGCTACTTAGTCGGTCGTCAATTTATTATAAAAGAAGGCGAATTTTTAAGTTCTCCACAGCCAATTAACGCTGGAGTCCCACAAGGCAGCATCCTGGGCCCTCTATTATACTTAATTTATACTTCGGACTTGCCAACAAACAGCTACACCCATACCTCAACATTTGCGGACGACACAGCTTTTCTAAGCGTACACGCAAACTGTCATCTCGTTACCTACAGGATCATATATTTGAACTAGAAAGGTGGTTAAAAAAATGGAGGATAAAGATCAATGAGCAAAAATGCGCACATATAACATTCACATTGCGTCAGGAAACATGCCCCCCTATTAAAATAAATAATCAAATAATACCCCAACACTCGCATGTAAAATACCTCGGTATACATCTAGATCGGCGTTTAACATGGAAATGGCATATAGAAGCTAAATTAACTCAAATGAAACTAAAAGCAATCCAAATTAATTGGCTTATTGGAAGAAATTCTGTTCTTAGTCTCGATTGCAAACTTCTACTCTACAACTCTATCTTAAAGCCAATTTGGTGCTACGGTATTCAGTAATGGGGCACTGCCTCGGCTTCTAACATCGAAAAAATTCAAAGGCGCCAAAATAAACTTCTTCGAATAATCACAGCCGCCCCCTGGTACGTCAAAAACTAAAATATCTACAAGGATCTCAATGTGCCATCAGTAAAAACTATGATAACGAAATATGCAATAAAATATTTAAAAAGGCTGGAACTGCACCCAAGTCCATTAGCTAGAAAAATTTTAAATTATGGCGGCCACACTCGCTTAAGAAGAAGAGACACTGCAGCACTCACCCAATCAGATGAGCGATAAACACCTACATATGTGAACAGATACCGTGATGACGAAATCTTTTTTGTTTGGCACTGGCAGGACATAAAGCAAATATTAGGATAAGATTTGATTAATTATTGTTAGTTCATATTTAATATATGAAGATTCAATAAATAAATACTGAAAAAAAAAAAATAATTCTCTTTGTTTATAAGGTGTGATGGATTTTTTTCCGGAACAATATTAATTTCTATGTAGAATTTTCATACATTAGATATTAGCTTTTAATATTAGCATATATTTTAGCGAATGTGAGTGCGAATGCAAATAGCAAAAATAAGTGAACAGTTCACAAACGCGAACCCGAATATTCACCGCCCCCTAATATTTACGTCCATGGTTTTTGTACTAGTTGAATATTGCCAGGCTCATTGTATAGGGTTTCTGTTAAAAATACTACATTTGTACTTTACTGCTATTGGAAAAATATCGGCCAAACGCTCGCCACGGCTTCGGTGGCATTCCTTTATTCGATGGTTCATATTTTTAATAACTATGAGACATAATTGAGGTTCAATGTTGTTGATGGGCCGAAATATCGCATCCTTTAGCTCTTGAATTATTCTCGTCTTATTGACGTATACTTTTTCTTTTAAATATCCCCAAAGAAAGAAGTCCAAAGGTGGCAAATCACATGATCGTGGCGGCCAATTAACATCGCCACGACAAGAGATAACACGGCCATTGAATTTCTCGCGCAAAAGAGCAATTGTTTCGTTGACTGTGAGGTAAGTGAGACCACCTCGCGATAGCGAACACCACTCACGGTAACTGCTTGGCCGACCTAATTTTCTAAGAAGTACGGCCCGATGACGCCGCCAGCCCATTAACCGCACCAAATAGTCACTCTTTGTAGTTGCATCGGTTTTTTAACAATCACTCGTAGATTCTCATTTGCCAAAATGCACCCTTTGTATTGAAAATTGCAATTTTTTAAAGAAAGTAATACGAATATTTGCGTATTTTTACACAATATATTGAAAATGAGATAATATTTTGAAAATTCCTTACATTTGCCTTAAAATAAAAAATCTGTCCTTTTTTACCTACATTTGAAAATTTCCGAAATAATCCATACAACAAGTGAAAATTCCCTTTTATTGACATCACTGCGCACAGCTTTCTCATCTTCAAAATTTCGGTCAATATGCAATGTAAAGTGCTTTCTTAAATGTCTATTACTTCGGCCGACGATTATCCTCCACCATTTTGTAGATTTGCTTAACCATTTTTGGCGTGGACAACTTAGGAACTCGGTCTCGTTTTAAGCTCTGCCACCTCATATTTAAAAGGCGTTAACATAGAAACGGTTTTCCTTAGGGTAGAAACTTTTTCGGTTTAAATACATATTGGTTGGACTGACCCTTTCAAATGAAAGCATTGCATTACATAACGTGACCAACTTTTTCCATGCTTACAAATTGACCGAGATCCTTTAATTTTGATAGCTCCAAAAAAAAAAAAACTACGTGGCGCCTTCAACCTTAAAGCATATTAGGAGGTTAGTTGTAAAACTTGGTCGTTTTAAAAAATAAAAATTGAGATAAGAATTGATTTGGACAGAACTTTTAGCACTTTACACAGGGTCTCCACCTGAGATAAAATATACGATTTTTATATCAGCAAACGTCAAATTCAATCGCAGAGAGTAGTATCTTACGTGTGGACTCTCAAATAGTGTAAGTATTAATATTATAACAAATGTTATGAGACAGTTGTTATGAGAAATCTTATAACAACTATCTTATAAGATGAGCTGTCAAAAATACACATGCATACATACATATTTTTTTTCATTATTTATTTTTTGAATCTTCATATACATATTAAATATGAACTAACATACATACATATGAAACAATAATAAGACGCTATTATTAAAATGTTTATTTAAATTTTTAGTTCAAAAAGTGTAACTATTTAAAAGTGCTTAAAAAACAATATTAAACACTATTTGATAGCATATGGATACCGGCTTTCATTTACAAATTATTGAAATATAAAATAATTAAAGCAAGAAATGCCTTTTTCATGTACAAAAAACTGTTTTATTAACAATACATCAACCCTTAAGTTAAAGTCAGTCTGTATAAATCATTAATTAGACCTATTATAACATACGGTTGCCAAATATGGTTAAACATTTCTCCATCATATATGGAGAAAATTCGAGTTTTTGAAAGAAGGTGTCTAAGATCATGTACATCGTTGTATTGATTGTGATTATGTTAAATACATATCAAATCAAAATTTGTACAATACTGCAAAAATAGATAGAAAAGATAATTTTATTATTCATATAATTAGAAATCACATTGCAAAAAGCTGAATGCTATGAAAATAATTTAATTATGGCATATTACAGTGATCAAGAATATATATATTAAACTCTTCGAAATGGATATGTACCACCTGAGGCTTTCGTTTGCCTCGACAGAAAAGGATTTATCCAAAATAAAATAGCCATACCTATATTTTGCCATATATATAGAAGATCCAATGCAAAAGCTATTCATTGCAATCAAATCACACTTGATAATACTAGGTTTGATACAAGTATTTATTCAGGAGATAAAAACATTTTGCCAAACATAAATAAAAGAATATTTTGGTGGATTTAATAAAACATCTTCTTCCAACTTTTACCCTTTAACAGAACCTTTTATTATATAAATATAGAAGTTACGTTTTTTAGAATTTTTTTGGTTACAATGTAATAATATTAATTATGTATATAAAATAAATAATATGAATAGTACACTTGAAAGCCAGATTATGGGACTATGTATAAAATAATTTATAATTACTATTTGTTTATTTTTAGTTTTAGGAAGATGAATTTTTTTCTGTAAATAGCCACTTAAAAAAAATAGTAATATTGATTATGGAACGGAAAGATATTTTTTTAACTCTGTGTGTGGGATATAAACTTCACCAAGCCACGTTTTGAAAATTTTATAGCAGACAGTTAAAAATCACAAATACTTTCATTTCTTTATTAAAAATTTGACTTGGTCCGAATATTTTATATGACTCTGATATGTGTTTTTTATGTCGATGATTTCCTTAATAAACTAACGTCATATAAGGTAACATACCGTAAATTATTAAATTGGACTTGGTCTCCTTTACCTCTCCTGATGGTAAAGGAGAGGTAAAGAAGAATTAAGAGGTTATGGAATCAAAGCACTGCATGATGAAGCTCATGATCAACTAGCAAATCCAGTTGCCAATGGCCTAAATGAAGATGAATATAACAACATATATGATTTAATGCAGCAAAATTTGATCAATTTGTCTGTTAAAGCTGAAACATTAAGGAATGATGCCCCTACACACACTGGAGTGGTAGTACCAGCCATGAGTACTAGTTGTTCATCACATTAACCGAAACTCACAATACCAAAATTTGATGGCGATGGAGGCAGTTCCATGAATTATTTTCTGAGATGGTGGATAAAAAGCCGATTCCAGCAATTCAGAAAATGTGGTACCTAAAGAGTAATTTGTCAGGAGAAGCGGAACATCTAATCAGTCAATTCTCCGAAACAAACTATGTAGCTGCTTGGAAAACATTACAGGATCGTTACAATAATAAAAGAATTATTCTAGCTAACTTAGTGGATAAAATAATCAATCAACAATCCGTAACCTCATCTGCTAAATCCATCAAAGACTTGCATGATACTACCAGGGATTGTCTACTAGCACTGAACAATTTGGGTATTGTAACATCTTTGTGGGATGTAATACTCATACAGTTATTGACTAAAAAACTTGAGAGGAGCTTACATATCAGGTACATGCAATCATTGACTAACCCAAGGGATTTACCAACTATATCATTCTTGGAACATCAAAAACGATGGAAGCAATTGCTCCAAAAGAAAAGCCGACAAATAAAGCAGTCTGAACAATTATAACATCCAACGATAACAGCATATGCAGATTGTGCACTAACAGTGGCCATCGGTTGTATCATTGTAACAAATTTCTTCATTTATCAGAGGCAGAACGACAACGTTGGGTTCAACAAAATAATCTATGTGTGAATATCTTCGGAAGTGATCACGTATCTTAGTCCTGCAACTCAAGTAGCTGCGCAAAATGTGCGAAGAAACACAATACGTTGCTTCACTTAGAAAGGAAGAACAATAACCAAAAAGGTAAAAAATCATCAGTAGAAATCCCCCCACAACAACATTCAGTTGTAATGCCGTTCACCTCAAATACAGCAACATTAGCAGACAACGTTGCTGCAGGCCGCCAAGGCATTTCACATCCGCATACAGATGTAAGGGTGTCTACCCCAAACGTTCGAGCAGTCACGTCAGCAATAAGCAACGTCGCGGGAGGCCACCAGGGCTATGTTCTGCTGGCAACAGCTAAAGTCATAATAACAGCCCCAAATGGTGTATCCAACGAATGTAGAGCAGTATTAGATTCAGGCTCCCAAGTAAACGTCGTGACAAAACAACTTTGCCAAAAGTTGTCCATTTCAACGTCAGCAGCATCACTTTATCTTGACGGTATTGGTGAAACTTAAAGAAAATCAAAATATCGACTAAATATCGTCATGAAGTCCAGAGATTACAAATTATCTACTAATATAGACGCATACGTATTACCAAGCATAATTCCAGCGCAACCATGTCAGGATATTGACATTTCAATGTGGAATATTCCTGACAATATTTACCTAGCAGATCCTCATTTTTATAAGCAAAAGAAAATAGATTTGCTACTTGCAGCAGAGTTTTACTACAAATTAACTCCAAATGGAACAATTCAATTAGCAGACAATCTCCCAACACAACAAAATTCAGCATTGAGCTGGATTGTGGGTGGCGCAATTGGAAAAAGTCCGGTTCCTTATCCATTATGTTCACTCACATGTACAATATTTGAAAACACTTTACTTGAAGAAGCCATAGAGCACATTTGGAAATCAGACGAGATTGAAGACAGCGAAAAATATATATATCACCATCGGAAAACAATGTGAAGCACATTTTAATCAACATGTGCACACCAATAAAGATGGTCGGTTCGTAGCCAGTCTCCCGTTCCATGAAAATCCAACAGCATTAGGTGATATTAGGTTCATAGGTCTAGAACGGCGACTTCTACAGAAGGAAGATATACCGGCTCAATATATAAAGTTTATGCGAGATTACGAACAACTAGGTCACATGCAAAGAATTGATATCGATACCTTGGGTGGTTAAAAATATTTAATTCCTCACCACAGCGTAATGAAACCAGATAGCTCTACAACTAAACTAAGAGTGGTCCATGACGCATCAGCAAAAACGTCATCAGACTACTCATTAAATGATTTAATGTACACAGGCCCAACTGTTCAAAGTGAACCGTTTGTCTTCACCACCGACATTGAGAAAATGTATCGACAAATCTTAATTCATCCAGACGACCAGAAATACCAGTTAACAATTTGGAGAGAAGATCCATCACTTCCTATTTATTATTACAAACTTAATACGGTTACATATGGGACACGAGCAGCACCTTATCTTGCTACCAAATGTTTACAAAGGCTGGCAGACGAAAACTTGATCTATTTTCCATCTGGATCACAAATGCTCAAACACAATTTTTACGTGGATGATGGCCTTGGTGGGTCGGATAGTCAGAAAGAACTTATTACCATCCTAAAAGGTCATAGTTTTAACTTATAGACATGGTGTGCAAACCATCCCCAATTATTAAAAAATATTCCAATCGGTGATCAGGAGGTGGATTTAGATCTTAATAATAACAACGCCAATACAATAAAAATGCTAGGATTATTATGGCTACCAAAGACAGATAATTTTTGCATCCAGGTAAAAGTTAATCATCTACATACAGTCTCTAAACGCACAGCAACCTCAGACCCTCTTGGACTACTAGCACCCATAGTTGTCAAGGCAAAGATGTATATTCAACCATTATGGCAACTTAAGCTAGAGTGGGATGAACCATTGCCAGACGACCTTCATGGAATGTGGACTAGATTCAGAAATGAATTAGACAGCTTGAATAATCTCATGATCCCTCGCCATTTGTTTCAGGGGGAACTTCCAGAAAAAACAGAGCTTCATATAATATCAGATGCATCCGAAAGGGCTTTTGGTGCAGCTGCCTATATCCGAGCAACTCTTAGAGACAAAAGAACTCTTGTCCAATTACTTTGTGCCAAGACACGGGTGGCTCCATTAAAACAACAGACGCTACCTCGCCTAGAGTTATGTGCTGCAGTTATGGCTGCTCAACTTGTACACAGAATCAAAACTGACCTGCAAATTAAAAACCAAGCCGTATTCTTATGGACAGATTCTGAAATAGTTCTATCGTGGATAAACGCTCAATGCTCCCTGTATCATACGATTGTAGCTTATCGAATCTCCAAAATTCAGTCATTAACATTGCCCAAACAATGGCGCCATGTCAGATCTAGGGACAATCCAGCTGATATCCTCTCCAGAGGACTACCTGCAACAAATCTTGCCGAATGCAGTTTATGGTTTCAGGGACCGTTGTTCTTGCACGGAAGAGAAGATATGTGGCCCCCTAAATTTGTACTAAAAGTTAGTTCCAATGACAGCGAGAGAAAGAAGACAACTGTAAGCTCAGTAGTCAGTACCGCCAACAGTGACCTCATTTACAAGATTGCACATAAAAATTCCTTCAGAACACTTCAAAAACTGCAAAATAAATAATGAAGATCGCCCAACATACAAATCATTAACTCCGACTGAACTGGACAATGCACTTGTCTTAATCATAAGAGCCATTCAAACATCCCAGTTTTCTGCAGAAACAAAACAACTTCAGAAAAATAAAGAAGTCGACAAGAAAAGTTCATAATCAATCTGACTCCATTCCTTGATGAGGACGACTGGATGCATCACCGTTATCATATGATGCAAAACACCCAATGCTAATTCCATATAATGATCCACTCATAAACCTTTTATTCACAATGGTTCACGAAGAAAATACCCATTGTGGACCCCAGGCACTGTTAAATACAATCAGACAACGATTTTGGCCAATAAAAGGCAAAATAACGGCACGATCGCTAGTGCAAAAATGTATAAGATGTTCCAAGGCGCGACCGCAACTATTTCAACAAATTATTGGTATCTTGCCGCATAATAGAGTTACTCCATCACGACCTTTTATCAACACTGGCGTAGATTATTGTGGACCCTTTTTGGTTAGAGGGAAACGACCATCAAAGGCATACATAGTTGTATTCTGTTGTTTGGCTACAAAGGCAGTACACCTGAAATTGGTTTCTGACTTGTCAACAGATGCATTCATTGGAGCCTTAAAACGATTTATTGGCCGTTGAGGACGGTGCCAAAATATTTATTCTGACAGTGCCACGAATTTCATCGGAGCAAAAACCAGCTTACAGAATTAGCTGATAGCATTTACTCGTTGAAAGCACAAGAATCAATTATTTCCGCTTCCAGCTCTAAGGGGATACATTTTCAATTCATTCCACCAAGAGCGCCACATTTTGGAGGCTCATCTTCTACTTCGGGGTGTCGCGAATGCATCCTTAACACAAGAATAATTGGAGACGGTCATAGGTAAAATAGAAGCGATCCGGAATTCTCGTCCAATAACACCTATGACAACTAATAGAAATGACTTCGAAGCATTAGCTCCTTAACAGCAGGACGGAGCAAACAAAAGCTTCAGGTCTGTCCCATTGGAAGCTGATATCTCACCTTAAGCAAGAGTTTTGGAAGAGATCCACAGAATATTTAAATGAACTACAACAACGTCATAAATGGAGAATGCGATTCGAAAAGTGGAGACATGGTTATTGTCGAGGAAGACAATGTGCCGATTATGAAATGGCCTTTGGGAAGAGTTATTCAAGTATACACTGGTAAAGACAGTGCAATAAGAGTAGCAGATGTGAAACCTGTGTCAGGAACATTCAAGCGTCCGATACATCTATTTGCCTTATTGCCTATAAGTCAAGATCCAGAAGCAACTATTGCATCCGAGGATAATTAAAAAAGTAATAACAATGCAACTGGTGAACCCAAGGCCAAGCGTATTAAAGTACCAGCACATCATTTTACTCTTGCGCTACTCACTATCTTATTGTTATTACCACTTGCAGTTGGAACTCCAATCAAAAACAATAAATTCGGATCAAGGGTCGGAATCCATTTCGAGCAAATATGATCAGTCGCTATATCAACAACTGAATGGAATATATTAGTATATAATGATCTAGCTTCATACTGGTCCGAAACATCAATCCTGATCAATGGGAGAAGAAACCTATGTAATATGTTGACGACAAATGCATCTTGGACAATTGATCACTTTGAACAAATGGAAAAGGACCTACAACTTGATAACGAATTACTGCGAGTTAAAAGAGGAGCACTTGATATAGTGAGTAATGTTGCCAATTCACTATTTGGCATCCTGGACTCAGAATACGCCAAACAGATGTCTAAAACAATACAACACGTCAACGAAAATGAAGAATATTTGCTACAATTGCTGAAAAAACAAACATCAATCGTTGATTCAACACTAAATATAATACAGCAGAATCAAATAACAACAAGGACAAGATTCGAACGATTGGAACAAGAGATTAAAATGTACTCAAAATATATACATGTCGTTAACAATATCCTATTACAAATACAACTTCACCAACTATTCAATTCAACGGTTCTTGAACCAACTCTTATTTCAAATAACCCAAGAAAAAAAACAATCATCAATTCTTGACACACTTATGGACTCGCGAAATGGAAAAATCAGCCCGTGGCTACTCCCAGTATCAGAAAAGACTGAATTACTTCAACTATTCAAACTAATGAAGGTAAAGGGTAGACTAACGAATCAACACGCGATCTTTTAAATAACGTTACCATTGGTTGCAGGTAATAAATTCAATACATATCAGTTGATTCCGGTACCCAATGTAATGAATAGTACAATGGTAGCCATTAAACTATGTTCTCCATTCCTAGGAATAAACACACCCCGCAAACAATATATTCCCTTTACAAATGCAGAGTTCAGCTCCAGTGATTCAGTAAAACATGTTGTTTTTATTTGTTCCAACGTTCAAGTTCGTTACAGTTTCGGGTCAGATATCTGTACATGTGAAATTAACCTGTTAAACAACAAAACAACACCAACATGTACCTTCGAAAAAACTAACGCCAGATGGATACCACTTAACATGGAGAATCAATGGATATATGCCTATATGGCTACGGCTGTGTGCAATAGGGAAATAATTCCTATTTCATTGAAGGGCTTCGGTCTACTGACGCTAGATCCAGAATGCATGCTCAAGCAAGATTTCATCACGATGAACGGTAAGCAAGCGATATCAAGTACAATTACCTCATCATACACCCTTCTTGCTAACCTCTCAGAGTTAATTTTGCCAAAAAACACTACAATTTTAATACACAACAATTCGTCAACATTAACAAGATAAGAACATATATATGCAAAAAATATCAAGGAGCTGTTAAATCTACAAAATTCATTAAGTCAAGACAACATAATGGAACTTCCCAACAAATTAAAATCTCACCAACTACACAGCTATACTATTGGCTACATTGCACTCGTCCTTAGTATCACAGCATTCCTAATAATTATGACTCGACACAGGATATGCAGCAGTACAACCCAACGATATACTGAAGAAGCCTTAGAATCCCAATCAGTTGGACCAGAAACCAACAACATAACACCTATACCAAAACCATGTCAACAAGTACATAACTTCATCCTAAATATTTAGCCTCACCACAACTTTGTTGTACATCCGTTCAACGCGGGGGAGAATGTTAAGATTCACAATAATTGAATACCCATAATATCATTGACTTAACTTATTGTAACTTAATATAAACACTTTGCTTACTCAACATTGTACTTCAAGTTCATTGCTTTAAAGTTATTTTTATTTATTATTTTGTTCTTTGCTGAATCAGCATTATACCTAAAGTTCATTGCTTTTATTGTTATTAATTTAATTGGGCAATTTAGCAGTTTGTCAACTCAACAAATTTTTAGTTATTAATTTAGTATAAATACCTCAACAAAACTTAAAATTATCGTCAGTAAGATCAAATACAAAACAAGTAATTGCATTTTAATTATTGACCCATTACTCAGTGGTCAACAACACTAAAGGCCGGGATTCGCTATTGAAAATCTGACGAAGTTCTATCCTACATAATAATTTTTTTTTTGCAAAATCTGCTGTCAATGCCACAAACTCCCACAAAAAAAAATGCAAACTCAAATGACTCAGCTACTTTACAAGAAAGTGCAACTCTGTTCGCATAGAATCTATCATTTTATGAAAATGTTCATAAACATTTGCAAGTCGGCCAGCCTTGTCAAAAAAATCTCTCACCCAATTAATTTTTAAGCCACACGATTTTTTTGACAACTCGTACGACTGCATCGACGCTCACTGGGGCCAAAAGCCCTTTTCTCGAAGATTAATGCATAGCTCCTCAGCTACAATAGTGAGGCACACTAAATTTGCTGTACGTAACTCTTAGAACAAACTTAATTTTCCAACAACATCTTGTGGGTATAAGAGAGGGGATACGGGTAGCCCCCATACAAAAAAATTAGTTTTTTCTTATATCTGAAGAATTACAATAGTGAAGCATACTAAATTTTGTGTGCGTAACTCTTAAAACAAACTTCTTGTTCCAACAAAACTTTGGAGGTATAAGAGGGAGAAGACGGATACCTCCCATGCAAAAAATTATTAATAAAAAATAAACATGATTTTTTATTCACGCACACTCCTCCTAAATTGTCTACAATAAATGACTTCACATACGTATTATGTAAAAAATTATTTGTCATCAGTTCTGTTTTAAATACTTTTATAATTAATCAAAACAAGTAGTTTTACAGTGAAATGGGATATAGTTTAATTAAAAATAACGATTTTCAGTTCAAAAAAAAAAAAAAAAAAAAGTGAACAAAAATGTCATAAGGTACTTTCTTGCAGAGTACGAACACAAACAAAACGAAACGTTTGCTTTCGTTTTGTTTTGTATTGTTTTACGCGTAAGAAATCACGACATTTTCACATCTCTAATTAAAATTATAGCAGAAGTCGTGCAGCGCTTTTTGTTGGTAACACAACGCGTGTTGCAACTAATTCGTACATAACTTCTAAGGCGCACCGACGCGCACCCTAATTTTTTTCTAAAACAACGCTGATTTTTTCAACCTTTAAAATAAAGTTACAATCTCTACTTAATTAAGCCTAATTAATAACTTTATGTCCACTTAAATTGAGAAAATTAATTTTTTTTTTGCATTTCCTGTATAAACTTAAAAAATAAAAGCACTTCCTCAAATAATTTTTTTTACAAATTTAATGGTTTTTTCTTTTCTACAAAAAAAAAAAAAAATAACACCTTGTTAAAAGGTACATGTATAAAATGTCTTGCCGACCCTGTAGTAATGCAATTTTTTATTTGACGAGAACAAAACACAAAATTGGACCGCCCTGTTTTTAACAGCTGACAAAAAGTTTGTTCTTCAAAATATAAAAAAATATGCATAAACCAAAATTTGTTAATAGATTGATATTAAATAAATAAATAAATGAACAAAATGAGTGACGAAATTCCAAATTCTTTAGTTTGTTTTTTATAAAATATTTTTTTTTTTTTTTTTTTTCATTATTTATTTATTGAATCTTCATATATTAAATATGAACTAACAATAATTAATCAAATCTTATACTAATACTTTATTTTTGTCCTGCCAATGCTAGACGAAAATTTTTCTCCTCACTGTTTCTGTTCACATATGTAGATGTTTAGCGGTCTTCCCTTCGGATGAGTCCTGCGGTATCTCTTCTCCTTAATCTAGAGTGTCCACTGTCATTTAAAATATTTCGAGCAAGTAGATTTGGGTGCGACTCAAGCCTTTTTAAATATTTTGCTGCGTACTTCGTTATAATAGTTTTTACTAATGGCACATTGAGATCCTTGTGAATATTAGAGTTTTTAACATACCAGGGAGCGGCTGTGATTATTCGTAGAAGTTTATTTTGGCGCCTTTGAATTTTTTCGATATTTGAGGCCGAGGCAGTGCCCCATAGCTGAATACCGTAGCACCAGATTGGCTTCAATATAGAGTTATAAAGTAGAAGTTTGCAGTCGAGGCTAAGAACAGAATTTCTTCCAATAAGCCAATATATTTGAATTGCTTTTAGTTTCATTTGTGTTAGTTTTGTTTCTATATGGCATTTCCATGTCAAACGCCGATCTAGATGAATACCGAGATATTTTACATGCGATTGCTGGGGCACTAATTGATTATTGATTTTAATAGGGGGACATGACTCCCGACGCAAGGTGAATGTTATATGTACGCATTTTTGCTCATTGACCTTTATCCTCCATTGTTTTAACCACTTTTCCAGTTCAAATATATGATCCTGCAAGTAACGGGATGCTTCATGACAGTTTTCGTGTACGCTTATAAAAGCTGTATCATCAGCAAATGTTGAAGTTAGGGTGTGGTTGTTTGTTGGCATGTCTGAGGTATATATAAGGTATAAGAGTGGGCCCATGATGCTTCCCTGAGGGACTCCAGCGTCAATTGGCTGAGGAGAACTTATAAAATCACATTCTTTAATAATAAACTTTCGGCCGACTAAGTAGCTTTCTAACAGCTTGTGTGTGTTTACTGGTAAGTTTAGCTTCAATTTATGTAATAACCCTTCATGCCAGACTTTATCAAAAGCTTGGGAAACATCGATGAAGAGGGCGGAACAATATTTTTTTTCTTCAAAGGCTTTTCTTATGGCGTTTACTATACGATGGGTTTGTTCGATTGTGCTATGTTCTCTTCTAAAGCCGAATTGATGGTTAGGAATACATCTATTTACATTTAAAATTGGGGCTAATTTTGATACTAACAGCTTCTCAAACAGCTTTGATATATTAGACAATAAACTTATAGGTCTATATGACTCAACTTTTGTAGGATCCTTTCCTGGCTTAGGTATCATTGTAACTAAGG
The DNA here is from genome assembly GCA_943735925.1 of Pollenia amentaria. Classification (NCBI taxonomy): domain Eukaryota; kingdom Metazoa; phylum Arthropoda; class Insecta; order Diptera; family Polleniidae; genus Pollenia; species Pollenia amentaria. Next base: position 37,663,511 of record OX031008.1, on the reverse strand, counting down.
ATACTTTCCATTCTTGTGGGTAGTATTCAAGGCGTAAAATGGCATTAAAAATTAAAAGAATAATTTTCTTTGCTATGCTGGGTAGCTCTAATAGCATTTTGTTGCTGATCTTATCAAAACCAGGGGCTTTCTTGGGGTTTAAATTATGAATAGCCTTTTCGATTTCTTTTATCTCAAATCTAAGTGGAACAGCAGCTCTAACAGCAACTGGTGGCAACTCGACTACAATATCGGGAGATGTATGCGGGGTAAATACGTTTTTCAAATGATTAACAAAAAGATTTCCTTTTTCTTCATCATTTCGTGCCCAACTTCCATTTAAGTTTCTTAATGGTGGTTTAGTGATAACTGGTCTTTTAAGATTTCTAGCTGCACGCCATAATGAGTAGTCTGATTGAGTAGTTGCATCAAGTTCCTTAAGATATTTTTCCAGGGAAGCCGTTTTCTGAGACTGCAGTAGCTTTCTTAGCCTTTTTGTGCACTCTTTTAGTAAATTCTTAAGTTGAGGGGATCTATGCAATTGCCATTCTCTTCGAGCTCTCCTTTTTTCAGTCAAGAGACGCTCAACATCTGCAGAATATATTTTACTATTTTTGGTTTTTTTTGAGGGTTATACTAGAATGTTGAACAGCTAGTTTCAGATAACTGTCAAAATTTACAATAGAAATATCCACATTCTCCGGTGTACTAAGCGGAATATTTTCAGTGCAGTGGGTACTGAGATATTTTTTATATTTTAACCAATTTATTTGAGTGGCTGACGTCACTAAGTTATCAGACGGAGATACAATTCGATTATGATTTGTTATTGTAAGAATTGTAGGTGTGTGATCAGAAGATAGTTCTAAGGAAGCTTCAACATAAATCGTTTCTGCGGGGATGTTTTTAACCACTCCAAAATCGATAACATCTGGAACTTTTTGCTGATCAGTAGGCCAATATGTTGGTTGTCCGCTCGCGACCACATTTAGATCCATTTTACAAATTGTGTTAAACAAAACACGACCCTTAGGTGTAATAAGTCGTGAACCCCAGAAAGTGTGTTTAGCGTTATAATCGCCAGCAGCCAGGAAGCAAGGTCCTAATGATTTGAAATATTTATGATATTGGCTTTCTGATATAGAAAATCTAGGTGGGGAGTATAATGATGAAATTACTATGTTTCGATTTAATTCCTCAACGCAAATGTTCGTTGCTTGGAGAAAGTCTTCACGATGATCACTTATTAAGTAGTGTTTTACTCGGTTCTTTATCAAAATGGCAGAACCGCCACAAGCTCTGTCTCGAGGGTCCTTGGTATCATATAATATATAACCATTGATTTTAAACGTATTTCTCGAGGCCAGATGAGTTTCAGAAACCATCATAACATCAATTTGTTTATTTTTAAGGAAGTATTCTAGCTCATTTTTGTGTTGGCGGATGCCGTTTGCGTTCCAAAAGAAAATTTTTAAACAGTTCATGGCTTGTTTAGTACAGCTTGCAATAACATCGATTGCATTCTTAACATTTCTTGCATCATGTTACCCATTGTGTTAGTAAAATTGTTAACTGTTTGCACTAATGTTTCCATAGTTTTTTCTAGCCGAGTTAAATTAGAAATGGGAATTTCGTCGTTATTTGGTACATCACCTTGCAGTTGCATAGGATTAGATTTTAATACATTAGCGTACGAGGTTCTGTTATTATTTGGCTGAGGCATCTGGACGCCGTACGTGTTTGCTTGATTAGTTGCCTGCGTTTGAGGGGGATTAAGTTTCTGTCCAACAGAACGCTTGACAATCGAATATACCGGGCATCCTCTATAGTTGGCAGTGTGGTTACCACCACAGTTGCTACATTTTTTTACATTAGGGTCATTTTTGGACTTATCGCACCGGACGGTACCATGTAATTCTCCACATACGACGCAAACAGGGGGTAAATGGCAGTATGCCCTAGTATGACCAAATTCTTGGCAGTTTAAACACTGAACGGGCCCATTTCTTTTGTGCGGCTCCTCTATCGTGATTTTTCTGTACAGAATGTATTTTAAACTGTAAATGGGATGCGTTTCATTTTTTTTTAGCTTAACATCGCCGGGCTCTAACTCCACTCGAAATAGAGGTTGGGGATTTTTTTCTTTATTTTTAATATTTGTAACATTTTTTATTTTGAAGCCTTTTTCTTCTAAAAATGTTTTTATTTCTTCGGGGTCCACGCATGAGTCAATGCCCTTAATCACAACTTGAAGACCTTTACTGCTTTTCAGTTGGTACGTATAGAAGCTTTTTTTAAGTGCTTCAAACTTATTAATTATTTTACGGAAATCATTCTCATGATTAATCTGTATTTTTGTCTCGTTTATATTTCCACGCTTGATTGCAGCAACGTAAAACGAATTTTCACCTATCACCGAGATTAAACTTTTTATAAGCTCACTTGAGTTTTGCTCTCTAAGATATATCGGGGGTGGCTTCGACGATTTTATGACGTTAGGTGCTTCAGAAGATTCATCCTCCAGAATTGCAAAACGATTTTGTGAATTTATTCTATCAAAAGATGGAACTTTAGAGGCCGAGGCTACAGCTGAAGAGGCTGGGCTGCGACCCCGTTTGAGATCTGTTATATACCTGTCCATACCAACTTGCACTTGTGGTTTTTGAAAATTTTTTACTTGTGTGTTTTCCGTTGCGTCTGTGTTTGAGTTCATGGTATCATTTCCTACTAGGAATGTCTTTTCAATGGTAACACTTGATGGTTTTGCCGTTAGGTTGTTGCTATTGTTTTCTGTTGTAATGTTTATTTCCACATTGCTTTCGCTAGCATGAGTATCATTTATTTTTGTTGTTGTTTCATTGTTATTACTCATATAGAGTTGTTTTTGTTTTTTTCACCGTTTTTTTTTTTTATTTTTAATTTTTGTTAACTGTGCTCTTTTTATTATGTATAATGTTGTTACACCGAGATAATAAAAGAAAAAAGAATATATATTTTTTTGCACAGATTATTTGTAAGTATGTATGTGCGTACATACATACATATGTAGGTATATTTTTTTACTTGTATTTTTTTTTTTTCTTAATAATTTTTTTTTTTATTGTTCACTTTTATATTGAGCGTCCAAATTCGCTTGTTAAACTGATATTATTAACTAATTTATGTTAAAAAAAAGAACCGTATGCGGAGTTAAAAGAAACACGTCTTTTCTCATCGAGCACGACCGACTTAAATAAAATATGTAAACAAGAAAATAAATACCTTTGCCAGATTGCTGATTCATTAACAGCAAGTTTTTCAGATTTCTTGATTTGACGTTTTTTTCAAAAACAATTTTATAACACCGAATCCACTTAAATTTTATATCACTGACAACCTATCATTAACAATGTAATGCTTTCTTATGTTTTTACTATAAAATAATAGAGAAAATAACTATTGAAATTTTAAATTTTTACTGTCCCGATTAGAAGCGATTTTTCCCAACTTCGTCTGGTAGTCCTATTTATAAACAGAAGACCTATTTTACAGGACATTATCAACACTGTCGATTTATACAGGTCGTCAAGTAAAATGCCTTATGCCATTAGTAAGGGTGCATTTTTTAGAATAACAGAAGCCACCCTTTTAGAGAGCGAAGCATTTTTAAGTAACGAACACCAAATTGCATTTTTTTAAATAAAATGTCACATTTTTTGTAGAAAAGAGAACACCATAAGCTACACATTTGAATAAATACCTGAGCTTGATGGTTGCATGGTTATATTAATTACTTTTTGAATCCACTTTCGGTAAATCGAATTAATTAACGAAAAAAAAATTTAGCTTTTATACCAATTTGTTTAAATATTTTGTTACAATGTTTAATTTCAATGCGTCAGTGCAAAAGCACCGTAGCATATTTGACATTTATTTTTTTGCCAACTGATGCAGAATTTCATTGCACTTTAACCGAGTACTTTTAGTTTTCGCGGTACTTGAACTTTTTTTTCTAATTAATCCGTGAAATCACTTCCTTTGGCCCCTGTGTGCGCCGGCTTAAGTACACTTGATGCCCTTTACCACTAAGCATGTTGTCTTGGTGTTGTTTTCAACTTTTCTGTTTCGAAAACTAAATTTGATAGGATTTATGGGAATTTAACCGATAGAAAAAAACAGTGGGCTATAGTGTGTTGCAAAACCAGCTCGATCCCATATGGATTGTAGCAAAACTTGTTCGTTTCAAAATTATATCTTTTATTTTTTTAATGGCAGTTGGTTTTAAGTTTCCAACTGTTAAGTTATCAATCAAAAATGGCATTAACCCTTCACAAACAAAAATATTCAACTAGTTTAATCCATTTAATCGGGCGCTATATGTTTTTTTGCATTTACCCAAAATTCAAATAAAGTATAACGAACGAGTTTTGCATCTCAAATACTCATATACTTAATAAGGTTGTATTTTTCACCAAACTAATTTTTTCAAACTAATGTCCAGCTGTTTGGCACCACCCTCGTACATATAAAATGAAAACTTTTATTTTCATGTACAGCGTTACCGTTCAAAATTTTCAAAAAGGAACACAAAAAGGTGATTTTCATAATAAAAGTGGCAACTTCAAAAACAAACATATTTATTAAGTTATTTTCATTGAAATATTTATAAAAATATATTAAACATACATAATACTTGTTCAACAATAGGGTATTAACTAAAAATTTAAATTTTTTTTTACTTTTTGGAAAAAATCGAAACGTTATATTCATATCTGTAAAAATATCGTGCTATTATTATCAAAGCTATTTTTTCACTTTTTGGAAAAAATAAAAATTTCGAGGTAATACACTATTGATGAACAAAAGCGATATACGAGTACATATGTTTGCATATATACAGTGAAAATGCACGTCTTGTTTGCAAGAAAACGTTTATGAACTGTTGCATATATTTCTTATTAAATCATTTTTACAAAAGTAGTTACTCTAAATAGGACGATCTTAAAAGTAAATGTATAACGTTACTTACAAAAACAAAAACAAAATTAATAATATGATTTGATAAAAAAATCTTAAAAATCTATGTATGTATATCAATTTGATTGTCTTCAAATTATCTTGGAGACCGTAATTATATGGGCCATACGTTCAATACCAAAATGTATTAGCAATTATAAAAGTTATGGTAGCCAAATTTGATATCAATACCAACATTTACAATATTTCCGCATGTGGTATTTTTATATGAGCTAGGTCATATATGGACCTATTGTAATAAAATTTGTAACGTGGTTTTGTCGTAGGCTGGGGTAGTCCAGTGATGTCCAGGGTCGACTTACGGAATCCACGAACCTTAAGTGAAAACACGGGTGATTTACCCTTTCGGGGTTAACAATAATTTCTTAACTTTATTGATTAATTCGCAATTTAATTACAATACTTTGTTAACTTCATCTAAAATTACCAGCAGCACAGCAAACAGGCAGGAATTCGGCGTATTCTCCTCGGTCGGTGTATTCGGGTCGGAATCGGGTGGGGAGTCAGGATCGGGTTCCTTGAGTGCTCGGCGGTGATGAAATGTCTCGTTCTCAGCAGTTGTTACAATACTACAATTCTTTCTTATGACTAGGTATCTAAATACTACAGTTCAACCTTATGCACTAAACTGACTTAACTAGGGTAGGTCTGTTGACCGAGGTCACAGTACCAAAACTGTCAGCCGAAGCCGCAGTACAAAAACCGTCAGCCGAAGCCGCAGTACAAAAACCGTCAGCCGAAGCCGCAGTACGAAAACCGTCAGCCGAAGCCGCAGTACAAAAACCGTCAGCCGAAGCCGCAGTACAAAAACCGTCAGCCGAAGCCGCAGTACAAAAACCGCCAGCCGAAGCTGCAGTACAAAAACCGTCAGCCGAAGCCACAGTACAAAAACCGTCAGCCGAAGCTGCAGTACAAAAACCGTCAGCCGAAGCCACAGTACAAAAACCGTCAGCCAAAGCCGCAGTAGAGTTGTGTCGGTCATGAACGAACTGGATCAATTGAACGGATCAGTCAGATGAACGATGACCGGCCGTTCAGTTTCATCGTTCAATTTCGTTCAATCGTTCACTTGGGTCTTTTGAATCAGTCGGTCACTTGCTTGCCGGACAACTGGTTGAAAAGAAACAACATTACTTTTGTGTTGTATAAGTTATGCAATTATAATATACTTATTTCTTTTACTCATTGCCACATTGCTTTACACATTTTCATAATACAATCAGGGTTGTCAAGTTTCTTGGCGACCTAATTTTCGATTTGGCGATATGGCGACTTTTTGGCGGGTTATAAAATATATGGCGATTTTGTTGGCTATTGATTTTCTATAAACTTGTTTTGAGACTGTTGGACAAATTTACCGTTTGTTATTTAGAAAGATTATATCAATGATGGTATTCCATCTAATATATATCAGGTTTTGCAAAAAGCTTATAGCTATAAGGATACGTCAGGTACTTACCATTTTAAAGAACTTGCTTTGACTGTCTTTATATTCATTTAATTCCAACTGCTAATGTCTGTGTTGAAATAGTTCTTTTTAATAATTTACTCTACTAAAACTCGCCTTCATTGTTACGAGTTATAAATTATATGAATGTAAATAGCACTTTTTGTACCTTCGCACGATATTTTGAATATACATTGTTAAAAAAAAAACAGTAAGAATTGCCTTGCCGGTGAAGTGTATAGCGTTTTAGATATACATATATCCAATATTTGTTTAATACTAAACACAAAAAAACGTTTTGCTTCTTTAATTAGATTATTATAAACTATTGTATCTTCTGTGTGTTCACCAATAATTTTACTTTTATTCAAAAATATACATATATCAAGGCGACTTTGTCCCATTTTTGGAGAATTTTAGCGATTCAGAAGAAATATATTTTTTTAGGATTTATAGAAAACATTGGAGAAAGTTCTAAAATAAATTTTATGTTGTCAAAAACGCAAAATAAGCCTTGGCGATTTTTGACATTGAATTTGGCAAAAAACATCAAAACAAATCTGACAACCCTGGCTGCTTTTCACAATTTTTCTACAATTTACATGAGCGTTGTCAGTTGTTCTTAATACAAAACCCGCCAAATGCTAATTTTTTTCATTTGAGCAGAAAATTTTATAAATATTTGTTTCTTTTAATTTATTTAAATAAGTCCCTTTATTTATAAAAGCTTAGTAAAGTTTTACAGCACGAAATTAGTATGGAAAAAAACTTTTAATGTATACATTACATTCGTTTATGAATAAGACTCTTAAAATATAAAAAAAATTAGCAATGTATGTTTGTTCGGTGAAATCTTGCAACTCAATTTTGAAGCAGATACCTCGAACCGATTGAGCTGTAATTTTTAAACACGTTTAGTTAAGATGACGATGCATGGTTAACTGTGTTATGTTATTCTAAATCTAACATTATAAGACACCCAAGATGGCAGACTTATTTTTAATGCATTCCTACAATATGAGTATCAAATGGGAGGGCTTGCTGAGAATAAGTCGAAAAAGAAAGTGACGTTACTCTAAATCATATATGGCGGACTAAGTTTATAATGCTTGCCTTCAAGATGGGTATCAAATGAAAGGACTCATGAGAATACGAATGCTTGTTTTAATATAAGCTAAAAGTAAATAACCTTTTTAAAAAACAAGCTTTTATTGAAATGCGCTTCAAAGAAATATATAAATGAATAGTATAAAACTACTATCAACTTATAACGGATTACATAATTTATATGATATACGAGATTTACTTGTGTAGACAAACAAGTAAATTATATAACTTGATGTGATTGATTTAAACTATTAAACTTTTCAAACCATGTAAATACTAGTACTTAAATCTCGCGACTAGCTTTTAAATCAAATAAATTGTGTAAAGTCAAGGGACAAGCTTTTATATCATATAAATTTATTAATGATGTTATAAGTTGATAGTTAAAGTTTATTTCTCTTTTCTTTTTAGCGCATTTTAATAAAAGCGTGTTTTTTAAAAAGGTTTTTTAGTTTTTATAAAATAAAAACAAAAAATAAAATTTATATTATCATATATTTTGAGAATATAATACATATAACGCATGAATAATAATAATCACTATTGCTATTTGTTCATTTTTGTAATATTATTTTGATATTAAAATTGTGCAATTGGTATTATTTTTATTATTTTTTTGTTTTAAATGTATTTTGTTCTTAAAATACCACATAAATTTGAAATTTTTTTCTCTCATTATTTTTGTTTAAATTAATTTTTAAAGAATTGGGCTCTTACTTTGAATAAGCCCTCGCAACAATTTTTTGTTCTTTCTATTAAAATGGAATTACCTAAGCCTATAATAAATAAACAAGTTTTAAAATCGCCACGTTTGGCGTGAAATTACTACGTATGGCAGCCCAGATGGTACTATGAATTTTTTAAAACAGTGTGGCAAGTCGCCACTGGCAATGTGTTAAAAGAAAAACGTATAGCATACACACTTATAGTGTTGTTGTTTCTTTTTAATCAAATGAACGAAAAAAATGCGTATTTGGTTTATGCTTATTGTTTTCTATTCTTGGTTACACTCAAAAAAGTTTTACAGTAACTTAATGAGATTTATTAAAATTGTTTTCCGTAATTAATGAAATTTTTTTTATTTTATTAATTAAACTGTTTCTGCATATTGATCCAAAAACAAACTACAAAAATTAATAAGGGTTTTCATGATATCGCTTAAAATTGCCATATGTGCAAATAGGCAAACTTGCAAGACTCGTTTCATGAAGACCCTTTTTAATTTTTGTGTCATTTTATATACAAAAATCAATACAAAAATCAATTAAAAGAAAACTATAAAATTAAAAGCTAAAATTTGTGAATAAAAAGTGAAATTTGTTTTTTAAACAAGCATAAATAAAGCATAACGACTAATTTGCTTAAATTACTGCAAGATTTTATTGTTTGTGATATTATTATGAATTTTTCATTGAAAACGGCGGTAAATATTAAACAAATTTATTTGTATAAATGCACAACTGAACAGCGTCAGTTTACGAGTCAAAATTGTTGAGCAAATTTACGAAGTTTGTGTAAACGAATTCTCTTACAATTTTTGGCAGTTCATTTGAGAGCGCGTAAAATGCACAGTTTGCGAGACTTTTAGTGATATCATGAAAACCCTTAATGATTTTTATTTCTGTTAATATGTTCAGTTATTTTTTATGCATAAAATAAAACTGAAGTACATGTGTACATATGTACATAAATAAAAAAAAAATAGAATGGAAAAAATATTTGGCTCATTTGGTAGGTCATAATGACAGATAAAAACACTGCTTTAGCTGTCTTAGTACGTAATTTAAATTAAGTTCAAATTAACTGAAAAGCCTTTGAATATATTTTTTGTACCTAGTGCGTACTTTTTTTTAATTTTAAATAAAGAGAAAAGTTAATTCATTTTTAATTAATATCTCCGTTATAAAATTAACAGTAAAAAATTACCTTACAATTCCTTTATATAAAATTATCCGTTTTCTAATTACATTTTCAGTTTTCTAAACTTAATGCCTATTCTTTTGAATTTACTTACATAATGTTTCGAGTGTAATCTCACATGTTGTTTCTTTTAACACATTCAATCGATTGTTTAGTAAAGAGGACAAGACAAGTGAACGACTGAACGAAAGCGACAAATGATTCAAAAGACAAACTGACCCAAAAGACAAAGTGACCTGAAACGAACGATTGAACGAAATGAACGAGCTCGTTCACTGATTCGAATTGAACGATAATGACCGGTCACTTAAACGAACGATTAAGCCCAAGACTATCATACAGAGTTTCGGAATATGTAGAAGCAATGAAGTCAGCAAACATATTACTGATTTTTAATTCATCACTTGACTCGGAACATAAGTATTTCATGACCTTTGGAAGTCCTGTGGCTTTCCTTTTGGTGTTAACAAACTTAAAGAAAAATTTGGGACCTTGAACAAAGTTTCGCTTAACATTACGGAGATAGATCTTAACAGTTCTGTGTTAAGCAAATTATATTCTGCACGAGCGACTTATTTTTCATAGTAAAAAGAAGCTCTAGTGGTTTTATATTTTTTAAAGTGTTTGTTTTTTATATTCTTAAGAGACGAAAGTTGTTTAGTATTCCAGGGTGGTCCAGATTTGTTACGTGGTACGTGCTTGGGGGTGCATTCCTCCATATAAATAAACATAGTTTTATAAAAAGTATCAGTCAAATCGTCAACAGAACAAGGTAAGCTATTCGGAGCAGTCAGTAATTGTAGCCAGCTAGTGTTAATTAGACGATTGTTAAGTTCCATGTAATTTGCCCGATGAAAACAGAAAACTTTTTCGTTTTGTGAAGAATTTTTTTTTACTAGTTTATTAGAAAATAAATTGAAGCTTATTTCAATTGTAGGATGATAAAGATCCCCAGGTAAAGTAATAGGGTCAACACGGTTCACAATACATTCGTTTGGCTCGTTCACAAATATTAAATCCAGCAGTTTACCGTAAATGTTGCAGGTTCCATTTATTTGATGCAGATATAAATCTGATATATTTTTAAAAACTTCATCTCCAATATCATTACTTTGCGTGGGTAAGTAATAACTATGTTCATAAATATACTTCATTGCTATCCAACGGAAAGCTAAGGTAAAATGTAACAAGAAAATACAATATAATAGTCTGGTAGTGTATAAAGTCATTTCTAAAAAATTTAAAGGAATAGAGCTATTACAAAAAGCTTTATAAAATACATAACTGAAATTTAACTCATAGAATAAATTCGAAAAATTAAAAATGTTGAATATAATAAAGTTGCTTATGAAAAAGAAATAATTCCCAATATCTATTTGTTAAAATAAGTTGAGTTAAATACATTAAATTTATAAAATATCACTATCCAGTGTGACACAAAGAATGCTGACGAATGCCGTAGCGGGCCAGAAAATGCATTACATTCTGCTGGTGTCTAATAATTGTAAATTTTTCTGTACATAAATATACTTCATTGCTATCCAACGGAAAGCTAAGGTAAAATGTAACAAGAAAATACAATATAATAGTCTGGTAGTGTATAAAGTCATTTCTAAAAAATTTTAAGGAATAGAGCTATTACAAAAAGCTTTATAAAATACATAACTGAAATTTAACTCATAGAATAAATTCGAAAAATTAAAAATGTTGAATATAATAAAGTTGCTTATGAAAAAGAAATAATTCCCAATATCTATTTGTTAAAATAAGTTGAGTTAAATACATTAAATTTATAAAATATCACTATCCAGTGTGACACAAAGAATGCTGACGAATGCCGTAGCGGGCCAGAAAATGCATTACATTCTGCTGGTGTCTAATAATTGTAAATTTTTCTGTACATAAATATACTTCATTGCTATCCAACGGAAAGCTAAGGTAAAATGTAACAAGAAAATACAATATAATAGTCTGGTAGTGTATAAAGTCATTTCTAAAAAATTTTAAGGAATAGAGCTATTACAAAAAGCTTTATAAAATACATAACTGAAATTTAACTCATAGAATTAATTCGAAAAATTAAAAATGTTGAGTGAAAAAGTTATTTTAGTAAAAAGTTAGGGTATTCATAGTGGTAAGTAAAATAGAAAGGGTATTCACGTTGTTGGGTTACTCATACTTCAAACATCTGTGCATACATTTTAATTCTGGCTAATGGTATATAATAATTTTCTACAAAATACCAAATGCGCACCTGAGTTTGCCTGCAAAAATTTATAAAGTCATTATAACAGGTCAAAGTTGCGTTAAATAAATACCATAAATTAGTAAGGTTAACTCTTTGGACTCGGTCATATAATTGTAGCATAAAAAAGTAAGCAATAAAAATAGTGCTAAACAATAAAGTCTCATTAATACATCAATAAAACACATCTTCTTACACAAAAATTTTACCTGCTGTCACATTTGCTTTTATGTGTATAGGTTTACACATAAATTGTAGGAAAACAAGACTTTTTTAACTTGTTTTTTAAATATTGTTACCTACTTAAGAAAAGTGTTTTCAAAGAAAAAAAAACCCACCGACGCGATTGGTACAGAAACAAAAATATTTTTACAAGCACAAAATACCAACAAATTCTTGTGGCTATTTTTTTCTTAATAATTTCTGCATTTAGGTACGTCTTTTTAACGAAAGAAAAAGGGACCCTTTTACAGGCATCAAAGAATTTTTTTCACAAACAAAACACATATCGCAAAACAATGTAGATATTATTTGAAAATTTAAAATTTTTGTTGATTAGGATTCACGTTACATATGTATGTTTTTTTATATAATTTTACAAAATTAAAAATGACGTATCATCAAATACATATATAATTTTTTTTAACAGCATAATGTATAATCAAACTCAAGAAAAAAATTAGCAGAGTTTTTAATTCTTTTTATAAGAACACATTAATATTTTTAAACACCAAAACTGGTTAATCTTTTTTATAACTATAGTGGAATTAGTGATCAGATAATAATTTATATAATATAATATAATAAAAAAAAATTTCGGCAAACAAAAAATCAAATTCCCATTCTGTCTTGAACATTTCTCGCAGTGTTATTCTTAAGCAAGCGTCAACAGAACCATCTTATATGAATGTTCGTACGAGAATAAATGATTTTGTTTGTTTTTTACAAAGTGAGAGCGAATGTTATTGTGAGAAAAAAAGCACGGTGTAGTACTTTTGCTGGGCTCTGGTCTAGTCTTATGTCAAGTTTTGTTTATGCTTACAAAAAGTCCACGTTTTGTGCTGTGATTATTGTATTGTATAAAAGTTTTTGATTATTAAAATTAAAATTAAATAAGATAGTAACCATAGTGAAATAAAAATTGGCTAAATTGGCAAAATTTGATTTTAGTTTAATATAATTTTTGAAGTAGGTATACATACGGAGACTTCTTTTTCATTTTTGTTGTAATGTTGTATTTGTTGCCGTAGCGCTGCCACCTACTTATTCCACCATGCGTTGTCTGACGTAATTCCTCTAGCTTTTTCCTCTTTTTGACACTTGCAGCAAGTAAAATGATAATTAAAGAAAAAGTGTTACCGTTGATGCCTTTTGTATTAATTTACTAGTACTAAGTAAAATCAAAATTATGTTTTTAGCTGATTCTCTGTGTTTTTATAAAATATAAAACACGTATATGAAGAAATAGAAATAGCAAAGAAGAAAATGTTGAAGGGAAGTTTTAACTTTAATATCACTTGTTTATAAAAAAAATATATATCCAAATAAGGTGCCTACAGGTAACGTTAAATATTGACTATTTGGCAATACTTCGTTAGTAATTGATAAATTTATGATTTGCTAGAAGTTATGCATTAAACACATTCGAGACAGCAGGCAACACGAAGGCACAACTACAAATGCTTCAGGTTAGAGTTGTGTCGGTCATGAACGAACTGGATCAATTGAACGGATCAGTCAGATGAACGATGACCGGCCGTTCAGTTTCATCGTTCAATTTCGTTCAATCGTTCACTTGGGTCTTTTGAATCAGTCGGTCACTTGCTTGCCGGACAACTGGTTGAAAAGAAACAACATTACTTTTGTGTTGTATAAGTTATGCAATTATAATATACTTATTTCTTTTACTCATTGCCACATTGCTTTACACATTTTCATAATACAATCAGGGTTGTCAAGTTTCTTGGCGACCTAATTTTCGATTTGGCGATATGGCGACTTTTTGGCGGGTTATAAAATATATGGCGATTTTGTTGGCTATTGATTTTCTATAAACTTGTTTTGAGACTGTTGGACAAATTTACCGTTTGTTATTTAGAAAGATTATATCAATGATGGTATTCCATCTAATATATATCAGGTTTTGCAAAAAGCTTATAGCTATAAGGATACGTCAGGTACTTACCATTTTAAAGAACTTGCTTTGACTGTCTTTATATTCATTTAATTCCAACTGCTAATGTCTGTGTTGAAATAGTTCTTTTTAATAATTTACTCTACTAAAACTCGCCTTCATTGTTACGAGTTATAAATTATATGAATGTAAATAGCACTTTTTGTACCTTCGCACGATATTTTGAATATACATTGTTAAAAAAAAAACAGTAAGAATTGCCTTGCCGGTGAAGTGTATAGCGTTTTAGATATACATATATCCAATATTTGTTTAATACTAAACACAAAAAAACGTTTTGCTTCTTTAATTAGATTATTATAAACTATTGTATCTTCTGTGTGTTCACCAATAATTTTACTTTTATTCAAAAATATACATATATCAAGGCGACTTTGTCCCATTTTTGGAGAATTTTAGCGATTCAGAAGAAATATATTTTTTTAGGATTTATAGAAAACATTGGAGAAAGTTCTAAAATAAATTTTATGTTGTCAAAAACGCAAAATAAGCCTTGGCGATTTTTGACATTGAATTTGGCAAAAAACATCAAAACAAATCTGACAACCCTGGCTGCTTTTCACAATTTTTCTACAATTTACATGAGCGTTGTCAGTTGTTCTTAATACAAAACCCGCCAAATGCTAATTTTTTTCATTTGAGCAGAAAATTTTATAAATATTTGTTTCTTTTAATTTATTTAAATAAGTCCCTTTATTTATAAAAGCTTAGTAAAGTTTTACAGCACGAAATTAGTATGGAAAAAAACTTTTAATGTATACATTACATTCGTTTATGAATAAGACTCTTAAAATATAAAAAAAATTAGCAATGTATGTTTGTTCGGTGAAATCTTGCAACTCAATTTTGAAGCAGATACCTCGAACCGATTGAGCTGTAATTTTTAAACACGTTTAGTTAAGATGACGATGCATGGTTAACTGTGTTATGTTATTCTAAATCTAACATTATAAGACACCCAAGATGGCAGACTTATTTTTAATGCATTCCTACAATATGAGTATCAAATGGGAGGGCTTGCTGAGAATAAGTCGAAAAAGAAAGTGACGTTACTCTAAATCATATATGGCGGACTAAGTTTATAATGCTTGCCTTCAAGATGGGTATCAAATGAAAGGACTCATGAGAATACGAATGCTTGTTTTAATATAAGCTAAAAGTAAATAACCTTTTTAAAAAACAAGCTTTTATTGAAATGCGCTTCAAAGAAATATATAAATGAATAGTATAAAACTACTATCAACTTATAACGGATTACATAATTTATATGATATACGAGATTTACTTGTGTAGACAAACAAGTAAATTATATAACTTGATGTGATTGATTTAAACTATTAAACTTTTCAAACCATGTAAATACTAGTACTTAAATCTCGCGACTAGCTTTTAAATCAAATAAATTGTGTAAAGTCAAGGGACAAGCTTTTATATCATATAAATTTATTAATGATGTTATAAGTTGATAGTTAAAGTTTATTTCTCTTTTCTTTTTAGCGCATTTTAATAAAAGCGTGTTTTTTAAAAAGGTTTTTTAGTTTTTATAAAATAAAAACAAAAAATAAAATTTATATTATCATATATTTTGAGAATATAATACATATAACGCATGAATAATAATAATCACTATTGCTATTTGTTCATTTTTGTAATATTATTTTGATATTAAAATTGTGCAATTGGTATTATTTTTATTATTTTTTTGTTTTAAATGTATTTTGTTCTTAAAATACCACATAAATTTGAAATTTTTTTCTCTCATTATTTTTGTTTAAATTAATTTTTAAAGAATTGGGCTCTTACTTTGAATAAGCCCTCGCAACAATTTTTTGTTCTTTCTATTAAAATGGAATTACCTAAGCCTATAATAAATAAACAAGTTTTAAAATCGCCACGTTTGGCGTGAAATTACTACGTATGGCAGCCCAGATGGTACTATGAATTTTTTAAAACAGTGTGGCAAGTCGCCACTGGCAATGTGTTAAAAGAAAAACGTATAGCATACACACTTATAGTGTTGTTGTTTCTTTTTAATCAAATGAACGAAAAAAATGCGTATTTGGTTTATGCTTATTGTTTTCTATTCTTGGTTACACTCAAAAAAGTTTTACAGTAACTTAATGAGATTTATTAAAATTGTTTTCCGTAATTAATGAAATTTTTTTTATTTTATTAATTAAACTGTTTCTGCATATTGATCCAAAAACAAACTACAAAAATTAATAAGGGTTTTCATGATATCGCTTAAAATTGCCATATGTGCAAATAGGCAAACTTGCAAGACTCGTTTCATGAAGACCCTTTTTAATTTTTGTGTCATTTTATATACAAAAATCAATACAAAAATCAATTAAAAGAAAACTATAAAATTAAAAGCTAAAATTTGTGAATAAAAAGTGAAATTTGTTTTTTAAACAAGCATAAATAAAGCATAACGACTAATTTGCTTAAATTACTGCAAGATTTTATTGTTTGTGATATTATTATGAATTTTTCATTGAAAACGGCGGTAAATATTAAACAAATTTATTTGTATAAATGCACAACTGAACAGCGTCAGTTTACGAGTCAAAATTGTTGAGCAAATTTACGAAGTTTGTGTAAACGAATTCTCTTACAATTTTTGGCAGTTCATTTGAGAGCGCGTAAAATGCACAGTTTGCGAGACTTTTAGTGATATCATGAAAACCCTTAATGATTTTTATTTCTGTTAATATGTTCAGTTATTTTTTATGCATAAAATAAAACTGAAGTACATGTGTACATATGTACATAAATAAAAAAAAAATAGAATGGAAAAAATATTTGGCTCATTTGGTAGGTCATAATGACAGATAAAAACACTGCTTTAGCTGTCTTAGTACGTAATTTAAATTAAGTTCAAATTAACTGAAAAGCCTTTGAATATATTTTTTGTACCTAGTGCGTACTTTTTTTTAATTTTAAATAAAGAGAAAAGTTAATTCATTTTTAATTAATATCTCCGTTATAAAATTAACAGTAAAAAATTACCTTACAATTCCTTTATATAAAATTATCCGTTTTCTAATTACATTTTCAGTTTTCTAAACTTAATGCCTATTCTTTTGAATTTACTTACATAATGTTTCGAGTGTAATCTCACATGTTGTTTCTTTTAACACATTCAATCGATTGTTTAGTAAAGAGGACAAGACAAGTGAACGACTGAACGAAAGCGACAAATGATTCAAAAGACAAACTGACCCAAAAGACAAAGTGACCTGAAACGAACGATTGAACGAAATGAACGAGCTCGTTCACTGATTCGAATTGAACGATAATGACCGGTCACTTAAACGAACGATTAAGCCCAAGACTAAGCCGCAGTACAAAAACCGTCAGCCGAAGCCGCAGTACAAAAATCAATCACCCAACAAGTGCAGGTGTCGGCGACCGTCGTGCAGAAGGCGGGAACCAGGTCGACTTTTAAAAAGTTGGCAAGATCGTTGGTGCAATGAAATCGCCACGATTGTAACCAAACCTAAAGTATAAATGTAATATTATAAATGAACTACATGAGAATTATTAAGCGAACTGGTATTAACTAAATAACATTAGGGGGTTTCATGTGCACCTAAGTAACATTAGGGGGTTTCATATGTACTTGAACTGAAACTAATTATTGTATGTGGTATTGTCTAGAACTTAAATATAAAATAAACTAAAAAAATATAAAATTTATGTTGCGGGGATTTAAGGGAATGTAAATCTTCGTTACAAATTTTTGACCAGATGCTTGGTTACATAAATAAGGTAGCAATAAAATATTTTTAAACCGAATGTAATCTATATAACAACCAAATAATGTGTTTATTGGCCACAAAGACTCTATTCCGCAAATAAGTTTGTATGTAGACCGATTCTTACAAGTATGATAATTTTTTTTTTTTTTTTTTTTTTATTATTCCTATACTAAATCCCACGAAGCTTTTTGCTTGTCTGCAGGATACCAGAGTCTCTGATAGACTAGCTCACTACCAGCTAGCCTACCGGGGCACCCAATATGTAAGTACAAAAACACAGGTTTAAAATTTTTTTTATTTCTTGTCATACATATTTAGATTGATGATACGTTATATTATTTTAAGAAATATTTCCAATTTCTATTTATTTAAGCTTATGGTCCAGTTTTTATACTCTTCACCGAAGGTAAAAGTGTATATATAACTTTGTCATTCCGTTTGTAATTTCTACAATATTCATCTAAGACCATATAAAGTATATATATTCTGGCTTCTTATGAGAAGGGAAGTTCAAATCCGGTTGTCCGTCTGTCCGTCCGTTGAAATGGGTTTTCCGAAGACCCCAGATCTGTTGGAGGATAGGTTTTTATACATTTATGTCACATATAGTCCGGAATTGTTTGCTATTGAAATTCAGGAAGATCGGTCCATAAATGGCTGAGATATGAGCAAAAAACCACGACTACCTCTAATTTTTTCCATAAATCCCATGTTGTTGTTGTTGTTTTTTAAATTCTTTTTTTCTGCATATCTCGAGAGCGGCAAGAGCTACGGCTTTCAAATTTAGTACAAACATATTGCTTGCCAATACACAAACTCTCTAAAAAAAAAATGGGCGGGATTGGAGAAGTGGGTGTGGCACTTCCCATACAAAGACGTTATACATTTCTGTATATCTGTTTTTTTATTTTAATTAAATAAAAAATATATCACTTTTTGCTATTTTTACTTTTATATCCTTTAAAAAACACTTTTTCTTTATAAAATTGAGAGTTTTGTTATAAATAAATGCGCATTTTTTTCTGTGGCTAATAATTTTATATAAAAACCAAACAATTTATTTTTGGTAAAACCCTTAATATCTCAAATCAAGAAATTCCGACTTAAGCCATTATTATTTAATGCCACAGATATATTATATACGTAGATTATTCTTATCGCACCATGGTGAAGGGTATATAAGATTCGGCATAGCCGAATATAGCACTCTTACTTGTTATTTTATAAAAAAAATTAATCTTTATTTTTCTATCGGATTTTCGTAACTCCGTTGTGTTACGTCTTCAGGATTGAAAATTACTTAAAAAAGAAATTAACAAAATTTCTTAAAATAAAAATATTGACAACATTTGAAAATATTCTTATGCTAACAAAATATTTGAACATAATCTTTTACAGTTTAAAAAATTTTTTATTTAGGTTCCGTTTCTATGTTTATTAACTAAATGTCTATAACTATGGGCTACACTATCTGTATCTTATAATTTATTCTTAACAAATTTGGAAACTTTATTATTTGAAGCATTTCGAACATAAACGTCTCTTGTAATTACTCTCTGTGTTTAAAATTGTTACATTCTCAAAATCTGGATAATGATTTAAACTAGCACAGTGGGTTGCTAATGCTGTTTTTTGTAATGTAATATTGTGTTTATATTACTGATCTGATTTATGTCCAGCAATTCTCGTTTTTAGTTTATTTTTTGTTGTTTCCACATATAACTTATCACATTGTCCATTATTATTTCCCCTACAAGGTATTCTATAAACTACATTTGACCTATCTAACTTTTGTATGTCATCCTTAGTTCTTGTAAATAATCTGCCTAATGTATTATATGACTTATGTGCCACTTTATAAATATTAGTATTATACATAGATGCTAGAGTTTTCATGTTGAAGCCTATTTAAAGCGGATAACATGGACTGACAGGTATCTACTTGCAGTATATTTGACAAATTATTTTTAAAAAATGCTAATTTAGAAAAAATACGCTCAGCGGATGCACTATTATGTGGTAAAGTAGAAACATATGAACATATAAAAGCTGCTAGGCACATTTTTAAAAAGAGACAAAAGGGACACAAAAAAATACAAAATTTTTCAAAAGGGGTTTTAAAACAAAGGGGCAAAGAAAGTGGCACGGCAGTCAAAAAAGGGGCAAAATGCGACTTTAGTCGCATAACGGTAATGCTGTTCATGTAGCCTAGTGTGATTAATGTTTTTTAAAGTAAATAAGAAAATTAAATTTATTCTCGAAAAATTACACTTCTGTTAAAATACGTTTAAAGAGATGATAAAGAATAGGTATTAATATATATTAATAAATTATATGTATGTATGCATAAACATAGCCCAGCGGGAAAAAGAAGGAGTACGGAGGCCTTCTAGAAGGCCTCTGTACCCCTGCTCGCTCCATTCCATACTCATATCTTTTTTACACACGTTGTCATTGCGGGGAAGGCCTTCCGCTTTCCTTTTTTTCGCCAAAGCTTTTGAAAGGCATTTAAATAAATGGCTCTGAGAAGGCTTTCCAGAGAATGACTGTCAAAAGGCCTTAGAATAAAGGTTATCTGGAAGGGTTTTTAAGAACTAATGGCTCTTTAAAGGCCTTTCAGACAATCCTTGCAAAAATGCCTTTGATTAAAGGTCATATTGAAAGGTTTTTAATAAATATAAAATATAATATATGAATAAATGTAGAGTTTTTTATTAGCTCAATGTTAAAACAAAAAAAATTCAAATGGTAATTCACAAAAAAACAGACTTAAGACTATAATATTAACAAAAGGAAAATTAAATAATAAATGAGTGTATTTGTCCGCGCACGACCGGCTTCTTTGACTCGTTGAAGATGACTACTGACTGTGTGTGTTTTTGCTCATCTTTTACTTTCCCACAGATCGGCCTTCCTGCATTGGATTCGCCTCGAATCCGTCTTCTTCGTTAGCATCTGACCAGGGCTTGACAAACTCGGCACACGTTGACGTCTGCTTTGGGCCTTCTCCATTTCCTACTTTAACGACATCATAGGTGTTGTGCGGCTTAACTTTGACGATACGATAGGGACCGAAAAACTTTGACTTAAGCTTTAGTCCTCCTCCTAGCTAAGTTCTTTTAATAACGACATGGTCGTTGAGGTTATAATGCGTCGCTTGTTTGCGTCTAAGATTATATGAGCTTCTATTCTCGCTCTGTATTTTACAAATACTCGCCTTTGCATCTTTCCGAGCTTCGATTCTTTGTTGGCTAAAGTTCGTGATGACCTCCTTTTCCAGCAGTTCCTTGATTCGTATGTCATCTTTATTATGCATTTTTACTCCGATCAACACTTCAAACGGTGTGGAATCAATGCTTCTGTTGTACGTTGAGTTAAGAATCTGATGCACCTTTCCAACGTATTTGAACCACTTGCTCGGATCTTCTAAACTAAGCTTAGCTAGAACGGGAACGATAATGCTGTTCACTCTTTCTATTTGACCATTTGCTCGAGGTAAGCCTGTTGTTATCTTAGCATGCTGAATACCTTCGTTCTCACAATATAGCCGGAATTCTTCGGACGTAAACGCTGATCCTCGATCGGATACTATTTGTACAGGATTGCCAAATGTAACGCTTTGCAGCTCTAGTTTTGAAATAGCATCTTTTGCGGCTGTAGACTTTGTAGGGTAAAACCAGCAAAACTTTGTAAACGCATCTATGACAGCAAATATATGGTTGTAGTTTTTGTTCGTGGACTCCAATGGTCCTAAAAAATCGAAGTGGTAGGTTTTCAGAGGAACTTCTTCTTTTGGTATCGGGTTAAGATCACCCTCTTGTTTACCTTTCTTTCTATTTACTACTGTTCACGCCAGAACAAGAGTGGTTGCCCATCCCTGACCCGGTGTGCGTGATGCCAAGTATTCAGAGAGGGATTTGGCCAATAGGGTGCACTGCAGTAATTGGAACATATCTTTTTTAACATTTTTTCTTATAAGTACTTCGGGCTTACATAAAAATTTTCTGTATCTATTGATAATTCGTTCGCTAAGAAAGTTAGTCGTGTTTGTTCTGAAGATTAATTTAACAATAAATTTTTGAATTGTATAAAAGCAATAAAACCTGAAAGCTTTGAATAACCAACCCAATACGCTGGTACTGCCTTTCTTTTTTTTATCCTCTTTGTGGATTGCTGTAGCAAGTCTTGAGGTTCCAGTTTAGTGAAGTCCGCCGCCTTGAAGCCGACGACACCAACACACCAAATATTTATTGGTCCAATCGAACCGGATCTCTAGTGTTTTGGGGACCGCAAGTAAAAGTAAAGGTGATATATTTGCTTTGACATTTTCGTTTTTTAATAAAGTTTTTTCGTATAATATTTTGTTCATAAACAAAAACAATTTTACAAGAGATAATACTTTCGGCACTAAATACACAAATACCGTTTTAGAAACACTGGATATTTGATCCCAGTATTTTATATATGAGCTATACCATTTAGCTTGGACGCGAACCAACGTCTATATAAAAAGCAATCGAAGCACCCTGCTGTTTTTTTTTACAACTCTGTTTTTTGTATGTCTAGGTTTTTGGCCGTATGCATGAATTCGCCTTGGTTTTTGTCTTTCTGACATATCAATGACATATAGCCATTTTTGTAGAAAAATTCCACATACATACATGCATAAAGTTTTAAATTTTAGTTTCGCAGTGAAATAAATAAATTAAATTAAATTTGGTACAAGGGGACTGCTGTTACATGATTAGTTCAACTGGTGAAAATTTAAGTTTGGATTGATTTGAGAATATATACATATATTTCTAACAAGTTACCCGGGAGTTTTGTGATCGGATGTTTAACACCAGCCGGGTAGAAATTCATATGGAATTGTCTGTGTACAATCACTGTGTACAATCAAAGTTTTAATACGAAAAGGTACAAAAAGGGTCGAAGATAGTCTCTGTTAAGCCGGCTAGAGGCTCCCGGCGGTTAAAGAAAATTTGGTTCTTGTGTTTTCCTCTTTAGCAGACAACAACCGTGAAGTACATTTTTTGCTTTGCATACAGTGCTCTGGAAAAATCTAAATAAAGAGTGTTGCTACTTGGTGAGTGATTATATCATATGAGAAAACTTTTTGGTATTTTATAAATATAAAAGTAATTGTTTTGCCCAATAAATTTTATTATTTCTTTTGGGAAAGGCGTAGTAAGAATTAGGACTGCGTATGTATGTACTGGAATATTACTGAGGTAATTGTGTATATGTGAGGTGTGTTCAGACGGTGTATGTGAAATATATAGAAGGGATCAATCACACAATATTTAGATAAACGCTATAATTGTTGTGTTTGATGTAGTAGGGGGCTTTACTGTCATCGGTACGGGTAAAAGTTTGGGGGTTTAAGTATTTCACCCGTTTTACTTATATTATTGGGAAACAAGAAACCGATAGTTCCCAATTTAGTAGGTAACGACCGTATTGCGTTAGTTCTTTGATGGTTATTGGGTCTCTAATTTTTGAAAAGCGATTTTAAATTTGTTCAAGCTATTTTAAATTTGTTAAAGCGATTTTAAAATTTGTTAAAGCTATTTTAAATTTGTTAAAGCGATTTTAAAATTTGTTAAAGCTATTTTAAATTTGTTAAAGAGATTTTAAATTTTTTAAAGCTATTTGATTGTTGTTAAAGCTATTTGATTTTTGTTGAGGCTATATTATATTATTTGAATATAGGAGTTTGGGGTTCAAGATGGTAAAATCGAATAATTTGCAGAAATTTGAGAAGTATGCGGCGCTGTTTCTTGAGCTTGAAAAAGATTTTAACGAAAATCATAGGGATAACCAGACATCTTTTACAATTGAACTCGAACAGGGGGAGTTTAAGGCCACATGGGAGAAGGTTAGGGTGAGCTATGAGACCTTTGTTACCGCGAGTGACAACGCTGATTCCGAGGAAGATGTCGAGGCTGCAAAATATCTATTTAAAGAGTGTAGACTAGCATATATCACTTGTGCTGCGTTGATGGGGGAATTGTCACAATCGTTCTTAGGTAGACCTGCACTGTCTTCGACTCAATGTGTAGCCAATTCAAATGAGGCCTCCAATGCTGGAAGT
The DNA here is from genome assembly GCA_943735925.1 of Pollenia amentaria. Taxonomy (NCBI): domain Eukaryota; kingdom Metazoa; phylum Arthropoda; class Insecta; order Diptera; family Polleniidae; genus Pollenia; species Pollenia amentaria. The sequence goes on along the minus strand of OX031008.1, from coordinate 37,639,745 downwards.
CATCATATTAGGTTGCCGCCATGTACGACTGAACCCTTCTATGGCGATTATCAGTCATGGCCGACCTTCAGAGATATGTTTGTGGCAGTGTATATAAATGCCACCTCATTGACTGCCGTTGAGAAACTATTTTATCTTAGGCAGAATACCCGAGATGAGGCCTTGGAGATTGTTAAGAAGTCTCCCCTTACTAATGAAGGCTTTGAAACTGCGTGGAAGAATTTAAAGGACCGCTATGAAAATAAGAGGATTTTGGTTAATATTCAACTCAAAATTTTATTAAACTTAGTAGAAGTTGTATCGGAGTCAGCTGCTGAAATAAAGCACTTGCAAAGAGATATCAATAATTGTATTTCCACTCTTAATTTGCATAACATTGATATCCGAAATTGGGATTCGATTTTTATTTTTCTTTGCTCTATTAAGTTGCCGGATTTAACCTTGTCGTCTTGGGAACAGTCGATCAAAGACAAAACGGAGATTCCAAGGTGGGAGGAAATGGATAGCTTTCTCACGTCTCGTTTTCAGTCCTTAGAAACCGTTTCAGGTATTAGGGCAAGCCCAACAGAGTATACCGCAAAGGCTGGTTCCCGAGCAAAAGTTTCGTTTGACGGTAATTCACGTACCAAAGGAGAACATCGCGCGGGACATGAGGGAAACAACTTTTCTGGCAGGAGAATTAGAAGTTACCAATCAAGGATAATAAAGAGGAATTGCCCCTGTTGCTCCAAGGACCATTTGTTAAAGACGTGTCCCTCATTTTTAGAATTAGGTCCGGGGGAACGATTTCTGGTTGTCAAAAGGAACAACCTATGTATAAACTGCCTTGGTGCTGGTCATATGCTAATTTCGTGCCAAAGCGCTTGTAGTTGTTCGGTGTGCAAATTGAAGCACCATTCATTATTGCATAGAGAGGTGGTGAGTGATAGCCAAGCTGACGAACCAAGCACAAGTCGGGCGGCGACTCAAAGAGCTGCTGTTCAAAACTGTTTCGCCACTACGACACGGCAAATTCTGTTGGGAACTGCTATAGTCGACATAGTCTGTCGTGGCGAGGTAGTTTCTGCAAGAGCTCTTATTGATTCAGGATCGCAGGCAACGTTCATTTCGGAGGGTTTGCAGAGAAAGCTTAATTTAACAACTAGAGGAGTTAGAGCTCATGTTTCCGGACTAAATGGTGCATCAGCGGGTTCAGTTCAAAAGCTTTGTTCTTTCGATTTGTCCACTCCCTTAGATAGACGAGTAAGGATAAGCGTGGAAGGTATGGTCCTACCTAAATTGACAGGCAATTTGCCTGCGAAGTCCGTAAACGTTTCACAGTCTTCCCTATCGGGCTTGACACTAGCCGATCCCAGTTTTGCAAGGAGCGGAAAGGTGGATTTACTTATTGGAGCTGACATTTATTCAAAAATTATGAAGGATGGTGTTAGGCGCAATATTATGGGAGATTTGATGGCGCAGGAAACAATATTCGGCTGGATTTTAACTGGTTCTCTTCCTGATCGGGGCAATAGAGTATTTACAACATCTGTTTCATATTACACAGAGTTAGACTTAGATAAACAGTTGGAACAATTTTGGAGCTTAGAGGAGCCTCCAAGTGCGCCTAAGTCCACTCCGGAGGATGAATACTGTGAAGAGCATTACAGAAACACTACAAGACGAAATTCAGATGGTCGCTATATAGTTTCCCTACCGTTTAAGTCGCAATATCTGATTGACAGTGGACTAGGTTCATCTCGTGATAGGGCTCAGCGCCAGTTTTTAAGAAATGAAATGTCTCTGTTAAAGAGGCCAGATTTTAAGACCACATATGATAGCGTTCTTGCAGAGTATGAGGTTTTGGGTCATATGGCTTTAGTTGAAAAAGATGAGAGGGAACCCTCGAAATCTTTTTACCTGCCGCATCATGCTGTTTTCAAGCCTGAGAGTTCGACTACGAGGGTCAGAGTTGTATTTAATGCATCAAGTCGCTCGTCTTCGGGGTTAAGTCTTAATGATGTTTTGTATACGGGTCCCATTCTGCAGCACGATCTTACGTTATTAGTAATTAAGTGGCGTTTTTTTCGTTATGTGTTCAATGGGGACATAGAGAAAATGTACCGCCAGATTTTAGTGGAAGCAGGACACACAAAATTTCAACGCATTGTCTTTCGCCGTAACCCAAATGATGAATTGTTAGACTTCGAGCTAAAAACCGTCACATTTGGGATGAATTGTGCTCCGTATTTGGCGATTAGAACCTTGCATCAATTAGCCAGCGATGTTGAAAATCAGTGGCCGCTGGCCTCTAAGATACTACGTAATATGATGTATGTTGACGATGCGTTAGCTGGAGCTCATGACATTTCTGTAGCGATTGCAGCTCGTAACGAGTTGATATTGGCTTTAACGTCAGCTGGATTTTGTATGAGGAAGTGGACCTCGAATGATAGGCGTATTTTGCATGACTTACCATCTGAGTTTCTTTTAAAACAAAATTTTCTAGAAATTGATGGGGATAGCACCACCAAAACATTAGGTATAAGGTGGAATGCTAAGTTGGATGAATTCTACTTCTCTACGTCTGCTCTTGTCGTAAAAGAGAATTTTACGAAACGGGATGTTCTGTCTATCATCGCTAAACTTTTTGACCCTGCTGGTTGGCTAGGACCTATCGTCATAGTAGCAAAAATGTTGATGCAACAAATCTGGAGCGAGAAGACTGGCTGGGATGAAACTATATCAGCAGAAAGCTTGGTAAAGTGGCACCAATTTGTGGCGGATTATAAGGACATTAATAACGTCACGATTCCTCGTTGGTTGGGCTTCAAACCCACTAGTAATGTCCAGGTCCATGGATTTGCTGATGCCTCTGAGAAGGCCTATGGCGCCTGCGTATACGTACGTATTCAAAACGAGGAAGGCGCCATTAAATCTAACTTATTGCTGGCGAAGTCTAGAGTGGCTCCATTGAAAACTGTTTCACTGCCGCGTTTGGAGCTTTGTGGTGCTTACCTTTTGGCAGAACTGATTAGTACTATTCGAACTAATTTGGAACTGGATGGAAGTCGGGTAAGGGTATATGCATGGAGCGATTCCATGATCGTCTTAGCATGGCTTCAAAAGCCGTCTAATACTTGGAAAACTTTCGTTGCCAATAGGGTGTCGAAAATTGTAGAAAAAGTTGACAAAAGTAAGTGGCGGCACGTTGGTTCAAGTGACAATCCGGCGGATTTGTTAAGTCGAGGGGTCCGGCCACTGGATCTTGTTAAGAATAAACTTTGGTGGCATGGTCCTTCATGGCTTTGCTCGTCCTCCGATCGCTGGGAGAGGGCGTCTATGAGCGACTGGGGGACGAAAGAGGAAGAGCGCAAACCCCAGGTTTTTTTTGTATATTTTAGGGACTTTGATGACTTACTGAATCGATTTTCATCATACTCACGAGCGCTTCGTATTCTGGCCTTAGTAGTAAGAGGGTGGAAAATTATTTTAAAGCAGGAGCAGCCTTTTTCTGGCTCGGAGGTCACTGCAGCCGAAATTCTCTCGGTGAGAGAGAAACTTATTATCGTATCTCAGAAAGCTTTTTTCGCTAGTGAATATTTTAAATTGTGCCATGATCAACCTATTAAGGAGGGAAAACTTGTAAGCTTGTCACCTTTTTTGGATGAAAGAGGGGTCATTCGTGTCGGAGGGCGGTTGGCAAATGCAGCGAATCTGACATACGACGAAAAGTTCCCCATAGTATTGCCTTCACAATGTCGATTCGCCGTATTGTTTGTCGAATTCGTACATAAGATCACTCTGCACGGCGGAAATCAACTGATGTTGAGAGCGCTACGTACTGAATTTTTTATTCCGCATGCTAAAAACTTAATAAAGACAATTATAGGTCGGTGTAAAAGTTGTGTTTTACAGAAAAAAGCCACGCAAAGTCAGATTATGGCAGCTCTTCCAACGTCTAGAACAATTATTCATCGACCTTTTAGTATTACTGGGGTGGATTTCGCTGGCCCTTTTGATATTCGGAACTATACTGGTCGAGCTTGCTTAATCACAAAGGGTTATGTTTGTTTGTTTGTCTGTTTTGCTACCAAAGCGATTCATTTGGAAGCTGTTAGCAGCTTGTCGACCCCAGCTTTCGTGGCGGCCTTTGAGAGATTTGTTTCCCGGCGAGGACTGCCCAAGGAAATGCACTCTGATAATGGCACAAATTTCGTGGGTGCTTCGAAAATAATAAGGTCTGAGTTTCGTAACTTTCTTCGCAGTACAGGTTCGACAATTAATACGAAGCATGGGCTCCAGGGTTTTTGTTGGCATTTTAACCCCCCGGGAGCACCTCATATGGGAGGCATGTGGGAAGCGGGGGTAAAAAGCGTCAAGCATCATTTTAAAAGAGTTGCTGGAGGCGTTAAGTATACTGTTGAGGAGTTTTCAACATTGTTGGCACGTATTGAATCCTGCCTAAACTCCCGGCCATTGTGTCCTTTAACGGAGAATATTGAAAGTTTAGATATTTTAACTCCTGGTCATTTTCTGGTTGGCGGCCCTCTTCTAGCATTACCTGAGGCTAACATTAGGGAGGAGCCGCTGTCCATCATAAATCGATGGCAGCGAGTGAAAGCATTAAACCAACGCTTATGTGCCAGGTGGAAAGATGAGTACTTAAAGGAGCTTCACAGGCGACATAAGTGGAAGTTTATGGAAAGAGATTTAAAGATAGGTGATTTAGTTGTGATTCGAGAGGACAACTTGCCGACGAATGAATGGCGCATGGGTAGAGTAGTGAAAGTTCATTTAGGGAAAGATAACCACGTCAGAGTTGTAGAATTGAAAACAGCACGTGGCTTATTAACTAGGCCAATTGTGAAATTGGTTCTTCTTCCAACGTATTAGTGTTTGTTTATTTCCTTGTATTATTTTTTATTTTGTTATAGTATCATGGTTTCGCCCAAAAAATATGCCAAAGGTAGCCGGTCCGGCAAAAGCATGGTTTGCCGGATATGTTTAGAGAGCCACCCCTTGCGGTTTTGCAGGAAGTTTCTTCAAGTCGACATACAAGAAAGAATGGAGCTCGTTTCTATTTATAAATATTGTGCAAGTTGCCTAAGCCACGACCATACCTGGCGTACTTGTGAAAGTAAGGGAAAGTGCAAGCGCTGTGGTGACATGCATCACTCACTTCTACACAGACCGAGCAAAAGACCAAGTTCGTCTAGCTCAAGGAAAACTAAAAAGCTAAAGCGCTGCCAACGGGGACCCAGTTCGTCTACCCGCCCAGAGAGTAGAGGACCGAGTTCGTCCCAAAACTCAGCCAGAGGACCTCGTTCGTCCGGTGGTCTGGGGGGCGAAAGACCTCGTTCGTCTCGAGCCCTGGTTCCTGTTCATTCGAGGAACCATGAAGCAACTGCACCAAATAAGGAGGTTGGGCGGAATCGGAGTAAAAAAGCTGTTTATCCTTTGTCTACACACCAGATTTCGGAAGTGGTATTGTTAAGATCTACTGCAATCATCAAGATTGTCACCAACTCCGAGTACGTATTTGAGAGAGTTCTGATCGACCCTGGTTCAGAAAATTCTGTGATGTCTAATGAGGTTGTGCGGCGGCTCAGAGCCAGGACAGTTCGCGTTGGACAAATTGAGAAGTGTCTGATTGTTTTAAGAGGCGGCCATGGTAACAGCGAGACAGTTGAAACGTATGCTACAGTCCAACGGAAGTTTAAGATGATCTCGCCCTTAAAATCAGTGGACCCAAGGATCGCTGATGAGTTTCCAGGTCTTCAGTTGGCAGACCCACAGTTCTTTGTATCAGCTCCTGTGCAGATAAAGCTTGGATGTGATGTATACGCCAAAATTATAAGAAGCGGCGTCTTTGGTGGGTCTCTGGGAAAGCCGTTGGCTCAATTCTCTATTTTTGGCTATTTGATATCTGGATCATGTGCGCCATGAGCACTTTATAAGTATATTTATATTTGTCTTTTATTGCCTTTAATTTGAATTTCATAGTTAATAAATGAAACCTAACGCTCCCACATCTTGAATTCTAGGGGAGGTTTTCCGAATAGTTTTGTTTTCTTTCTACTTTCATTGCTCAGGTTGCAGTACTGCAAGGCGGCCGGGATGTTCACGCCAGAACAAGAGTGGTTGCCCATCCCTGACCCGGTGTGCGTGATGCCAAGTATTCAGAGAGGGATTTGGCCAATAGGGTGCACTGCAGTAATTGGAACATATCTTTTTTAACATTTTTTCTTATAAGTACTTCGGGCTTACATAAAAATTTTCTGTATCTATTGATAATTCGTTCGCTAAGAAAGTTAGTCGTGTTTGTTCTGAAGATTAATTTAACAATAAATTTTTGAATTGTATAAAAGCAATAAAACCTGAAAACTTTGAATAACCAACCCAATACGCTGGTACTGCCTTTCTTTTTTTTATCCTCTTTGTGGATTGCTGTAGCAAGTCTTGAGGTTCCAGTTTAGTGAAGTCCGCCGCCTTGAAGCCGACGACACCAACACACCAAATATTTAACTACTATACAAGCAACACAATTAGCAATGTGATGTCTTATTTTATCCTCGAGTTTTGGGATATAGTAATCACGACATAATAAATCCTTAGTTTTCTTCACAGCGAAATGACCTTTTTCATGCGCCTGTTTAATTACTTCTCGTTGCATACCTTTAGGAACTACTAACAGCTCACAGTCATTAACGGTTCGATATAGTATATCACTTTTGAGGAAGTAATCTTTGTAAGTCGTAGTATCCTTCAAAATATCTTTTATAGTTTGTAAATCTTCATCTAGTACTTGGGAGCGCTTTATTCTTTCAATTATTCCATCCAGGGTTGTAATCATCATCACAGGATAACGGGAAAAAGCATCAACATGTCTCATTTGCTTTCCTGGCCTATGTTTGACGGTGTAATTATATTCTTGTAAGAACAATATCCAACGTGCAACACGAGTACATAAATCTTTCTTCTCCAGTGTTTTCGTAAATGCGTTGCAATCGGTTATAATTTTGAAGTATATTCCCAGCAAATAAACTTTAAACTTCTTTAGTGCTTCGATGACGGCAAGGATCTCCAACTCATAACTGGAATATTTTTTTCTGCGTCAGTCGTTTTTTTGCTCATGAAATAAACCGGATAAAGCTGGTTATCATCGGGTGATTTCTGTAGAAGGACAGCTCCATATCCATCCATGGACGCGTCGGTATGCACTTCAGTGTCGTAGTTTTGGTTAAAAATACGTAAAACTGGTTACTTACTCATCACGGCTTTAAGTTCATTAAATGCTATCAAGTGTTCGTCATTTATTTCGAATTTACGATCTCGTTTCTTCAAGTCAGTTAAAGGTTTTGCAATTACGGAAAATCGTGGTATAAACTTGCGGAAGTAACTGGCTAATCCTAGAAAGCTTTCAAGTTGTTTTAAATTCTTCGGAGTCGGGAATCTTATGAGCGCGTCAATTTTTCCGGGTGATGGTGTAATCTTTTGATCTTCAATCACGTAACCAAGAAATTCAATTTTTCTTTTCAGAAAATTACATTTCTTTAAATTGATCTCCAAACCATAATCTTCACAAAGTTTTAAGACATTCTTCAAATTAAGTACTGCTTCGTCTTCGGTTTTAGCTGTTATTATAATGTCATCTATGTACGGCAAAGCTACACCTTTTCTTGTCAACTCTCGAAATATAGCATTAACGTGACGCTGGAAAACTCCGGGAGAATTAGATAAACCAAATGGTACTTTTAAAAACTGATACTGTCCACTATAAGTGACGAAAGACGTGTATTTTCTGCTAGAAGGCTCGACAGAAACATGAAAGAAACCATTTTTTAAATCAATTGTTGAAAATATCGTTGCGTCCTGTAGTCGATCCAACTGGTCTTCAATTAACGGGAAACGGTCTTTTTCTATTACTTTATTAATCCTTCGAAAATCAATACAGAGTCTTGGTTCACCATTTCGTTTTTTAACAAGTACTACTGGACTACTGTATTCTGATTCGGATGGTTCTATTATACCTTCTTGAAGCCATTTTTCAACTTGATTATCGACAATATACTTTTCAGAAATTGGTAGACGTCGCACAGTGGCGCCATTTGAGTTTTTTCGTTGCAAAAATCATATCTTTTGAACCGAATAAGATAATTGAACAGTTTAAACAGCATATGATAGATAACTGTTCCGCCTATGAAATGAGCGTTTGGAAATGGTGCTACGCTTTGTAGGGGCATACTTATGGGTTATCAAAGTTAAAATTAGTAGAAAAATCAATTTTATGGTAACTAAAAAAATTATTTTTACATTTTTAGATTGTTTTTATTTTTTTTCTTTAGGGTTTTATGTTTTAAATTATTACCCAACAAATTAAAAAAAAAATTATTTATTTTTTAAATTTATTTTTTCAATTTTCTGTAAAATATTCATTACAAGTCGTAAGAGAAGGTATATCTAAAAGACTAACCATTTCTAAACTATAATTATTTTATAACTCTATTCGTGACTTCACATGCCGAATGGAAGAAATAAGTGGATCGGAAGATGCTGCTAACATGTTGAAGAGGTCCTCCAATTGGCAAAGACTGTTACTCAATTATATCTTTGCCATGCGCCAATATTTTATGGACGGTCGGGGTCAACTTCTTCTGTGGATACATTTCTGCTAAAAGAGATGCAGTTTTCGACGCATATTCTCCATATTTTGTAGAATTGACATTTTCTTTGCAGTTTAAAACATCCAAGATCGTTCCCAAATATTTTCACGATTTAATTGTCAATTCCAGTGATTCTAGTTACTGACTCATCATTTTCAAAAAATCTCCTAGAAGTGTTTCCATCGTTTGAGTTACCGTATCCGTGCTTGGGACAGTCTACTTTTAGTCCAACTTGTTTAAAAAAAGCATCCTATATTTGTTTCTTTCTGATCTTTTCCTTATCCTTTATTGATGTATTTTCATCGAAGTTTTCCTCCTCTTGTGGTAGGGTATACGCCAGTTTTAGCAAGAATTCCATACACCTTATCCTTGCGTGCAATGGTGACATTCAATGTCCTTCACCGTGGTCCTTATGGGTTCTGCCGATTCCCTTGCAAACTGAAACATTATTGGTCGGCAATAATGCACTGATGACGAACGTGGATTTTTCCAATGTAGGGAAATATCAAATTTTAGCCGCAAAGGAACAACAGATGCCATAAACATATTTCCGTCCGATAATGTAGCGTCATCGGAAGATATCCTTTGCTTATAAACGCTTTGTCCGGATGATCCATCGCAGCTCCATTTGCTGATCAATGTCAACTTCTCAGGACGAATTTTCACCTCATTTTCAGGAAGACTCTCCAACAACCGTTTTGCTGTATGGCCCATGAGATCCTGCAGGTTGGCTTTCGCAGAGAATTCCGTAAACTCCGTATGCAGTGGTCGTGAATTTATTTTGGCTTGCGTAATATGCTTGTATCCGGGTAAAACGTCAGCGCCGTGTCGCGTTAAAGATGCCCGCAGTTTCTTATATTTCTCTTTGGAAAGTTCTAAGTCCATAAACAAGGCCAAGGCTTCTTTGGAACCATACTTTTAAATGTGTGCGTTTGTGGGCGTGGGAATGCTTTCATTAATCCTTTTTAGTCGCAGTGGGCTTGCATCAGCAACAGATTTGGTTATCTGCGACCTAACTCTTTCACTATCCTTTGTATATTTAATAGACAGCGCGTCCAATAAATGCTTCGTGGTCAAGTCATTGGTGGCATCGGCAAGTTTCCTCTTTCTTGTGAAAATTGAACACTCCTCAATTCTTTTTTTGGCCTTCCTTTTGCTCCTCTGGTTGATGTGGTGGGTTTATCTACTGCCAATATATCCAGGATGGTGTCTTCATTAAGCCAGTCCTCGTATTTGGAGTTGAAGTTCTGAATGGTTCGATTAGATTTCACCCATTTCGCCTTAATATTTGCATATATCAGTTAAAAACTATTTTTTATAATTTCGCTTCTATCAATATTTCCGTATAAGCTATCAAGTTCTTCTAAAGCAGCTTCCGTGAAAAACTTTGGTGTGGTTGACTTTCTAAACAGTTCAAATAATTTTAAATTGTTCAACGCCATGTTTTCAGTACTTAAATTGTTTAATGGTTTCAGTAATTGTTGGGCCAACTTTCAGTCGTAGACTAATCCAGGCATTATGCTTATTTTGCAATATATACCTTATGCTACCATGCCTAAAAATTTACCTGTTCCCTGCATACATATGGATTTAGGCTGAATAATGCAATTTTGATATTATGCACGTTTCCAAATAAGATTTGTGCCTACCTGTAGGGACCAAAAGTCAATATTGTTCTTGACCATTTGTACGCCAAAGTATTGTTTAAGTGAGGTACGTACCTGCTAATTTCAATGAGTAGTTTTTTTTTCAAACTATTAGATCAAACTACTGTCAGTCAAAACATATAAGGGATGGACGCCATACAATTTCTGCAACCATGTCTTTTTAACCTTTTTTACCTCTAGAAGCCAAACGGGCACGTACGGGCAGATAAAACCTTTTGAATTATGTAAAGAAATAATCAAAGAACAGGTTTTGCAAATATGGCAAATATAGAAAAATATAGATTTTTTTTATTTTCCGTCAAAGTTGAAAAATAGTGAAATAACGGATAGTTTTTAAATAGTGATTTACCAGGAGAAACACAAAGCAAACAGTTAATTTTTTTTTATCATTATATATTTAATAAATACATCAATCAATACAAAAAAAAATAAGGCGATTCGTTACCTATTTTTCGTGATATTACACCTGAAGTCGCAACAAATTGACTAAAAATTGTGTGTTTTTTTGAAAACCGAAAGTCGGTCAACTTTGAACGGTTATATCTTCTAAACTAAAAATGTGATATTATTAAGAGTGGCATATTTGAAATCGTTGAAAAGTTTCCTATAACATGGGTTTATTCAAAACTTCGTCGGCGCTCATGAAAATTTTGATTTTTGCAACCTCGTTTGCTCTACGGGCGCCACTGTGCGTCGTGGCGTGCAGTGAATAGGGGTTTCGTCTTTTAAAATTATTTTCATTTCCACATTCGTCGTTTTGCACTTTGTCACCTTATCATTTTTTACCAAATTTCTTACTTCGTTTCTGGTTTTTTCACTAACCTTCTCACCAATATCAATCTTAGTTACATCGTTATCTGGATCTTCATATGCATTCATCACCATTATTTTGTGGATTTCTTCATCTGATTCGTTTTGAATTTTTCGTATCTTCAACCCCTGAGGTGTAATGTTTATTTCAGCAAACTTACAAAAATCATGACCTAGTATTACGTCTACATCAATAGAATAATTAGGCACCACGTGAAATGTTAGGATGTACTCATCGTTGTTTATATTTACTTGTTTTTCAAAGTTTCCTATGGGTTTAATTTTATTTTGATTGCTACGTTCACCAAATCCAACAAGGTAAAAATCTGATTTTTTAGTTTAGGGCTATTAAGCTTTTCATAAACATTATTTGAAACTACATTAAATTTGCTACCAGTATCAAATAAAGTTTTCGCACAAAATGGTTGAACAGATAGAAATTGAACTTCAAATTCCATGGGATTATTTTTTGCTGGTATCAACTGACGAACGTTTGCTTTCTCTTGTTTTGCAGGGCACTGCTTAGAGACATGACCAAACTTGTTGCAGTTGAAACATTTAACGCCCTTCTCTTTGTCTTTACAATTTTTTGATTCATGGCCTCTACCAACACAATTGAAACATTTTCTTTCGTTTCTATCGTTCTTGGTTGCTTTACTGGTTGTTGGTTTCTCTGATTTTTGTGCAGCTATTTTCGCCGACATGGTTTCATAACATTTTAACTTTAATTTAAAATCCTTTAAATTCGTTGCGCCATATAAAATAGATTTATTTACCGTTAAATCACCAATACCATCAATAACATACTCCATAAGGGTACTCTCATCAATATTTCCCCGTGAGGATAACTCTTTCATACTAAAAAAGTATTCCTGAACTGTTTCGTTTTTACCCATTCTACGTTCAGTCATCATTTTGTGTAATTGTGCACCGTTCACTGTTGCACCAAATTCGTTTCTCAATAACTCCTTTAACTTTGCATAGGAATTTATTCCACGTTCGCTAGCAATAAACATCCTTGCCAAACCTTTTAAAGATTTTTTCGCAAAAATAAACTTTTGAAAATCATCAAAACCCATAATAGAAGATGTTTCTTCAAACTCATCTATCCAAGCATCTATTGGCATATTACCATCACCGTCAAACGAGGGAATGGAATCCTCAACATCACGAAAGTTAATCGCAAATCGTTGCATGTTTAAACATGCTGTTTTTTTCATATTGAACAGTTTCTTTTTTTTACGTATTGTTCGTTTGTTTTGTCATTACGCATCATGGTGTTATTGTTGTTTATCAACGACATTTTATTTTTTCCTTCAGTGTCGGAAAAATTACTGTTCACGCCGCTATGTACAATTGTTTTATTGTTCTCAACATCATTATCGTCGTGATCGGTGTTACTATTAGAATCATCACAATCATCAGCATCGTCGTCATCATCGTCGTTTTCTTTGCAACACATTAAACGTCGCTTTCTCATGTTAGAGTAAATGTGTTCAAACAAATCGTCGTTGTTGTAGCCCAAACCCAACACATTGCATACAGCCACCAAATCACCGTTACTAAGATTCTCTTTAACATAATTTTTTTTCTTTCTATAATCGTCGTCGTTTTCATTAAAGTCGAACCCTTCAAACATTCGTATGCGTTTTCGGTTCCCACGGTCACCTTCTGCTTCAAAAATAAACTTATGCATAGCAATGATTGCAATTCTCTTAGCACTTGCAATATTATTTTTTACATCAACAAAGTCGCCCAAAGAACTCATATTTAAGTTTTACCGTTATGTTCCGCTTTTTTATATATTTTTTCAATATCGTCTAGTCTACGCACGCGTATAAAAAATTGTTTTTTACTTTTTTCACTCGTTGCAAGCTGTACACGTTCACATACATTTAACACTACTTTTTTTAAAAAATATTTTTCTTTCTCAGAAACACTACGATCAAAGACTATAGATTTATAAAGATATTGCACTGCCATACAAAGTTCATACATTTTTTTGTCTATATTTATTTTTCTGGTGGATTTAGCCGCTAAATCCATTTGTGAGAGTAAATTATAGTCTTTGTTTTTATTCTCAGATAACTTTTTATTCTCATCTATCAGCGTATATGTGCGTGCATGCGTGTGGGTATGTACTCGTATGTACATGGCAATGAAAAAATATAAAAAAACTAAAAGAAGTCTTGATTTTCTCGTTGAAAACACATGTAAGTAATAAAAGAAGTTTTGTTTGCATGCCATTTATGTGCAAAAAACCTATGAAAACGCATATGTGACCGATTTTTAATTGTAGGGCAATAATATGTGTTTTATTGTTGTACAGATGAATGTATATCGATTTGCATCGAAGTTCAAATGCTGTTATTGTCTTAATTTAAACAATTGTAGGAATATAAGAAATCATTTTTCTAAAAAAAATTAACTGCTTTGTTTATAAAAGATATTTTATGTTTACTAAAGCGACATGGCGACATAATCAAAATGCTTTTGATTTTCATAAAAATTTGCAGCCAGTTTGATGTGTGTGCACGTAATTTCTTGAAATGTTATTTATTTTCTGTTTAAAAATGTATGAAAACTTGATTTTCAATACATTTTATTAAGATTGTATTATTTGACAAATTATTAAATTGTTTCCGATGAAAAATCCAATTTTGTTTATAATTACAACAAATAATTATTACAAATTATGAAAAATAGACAGGCTTTGGAAGTCTAGCTTTAAGAAGTTTGTAAAATTCTTATAAAGGTCTGCAAAAATATTTTTACAAAATAAAGCAATGAAAATTAAAAATATATTAATTTATTTATTGTTTTTGGTTTGCGGAGAATAACGTATGTTATAAAGACAGGTTGGAGATGTTAAATTTACTAGTGCTTCCTTATATTATGACGGAAGCAATACACATGGGAAACATTTAAATACCTTCAAATCATCGATTACATACTGAAAAAGTTAAAATTTGTAACCATTAAACTTGTAAAGAGCCTATAAGTAAAATTATTACCTAAATACTCGTGGTAAATAGTAAGGGCGTGTGTGAAACGGTAGCAAAGTACTATGGTAACAAAGTATTTCCATGTGGGGAAAAAATTCATGTTTCTGCTGTGTGAAATGATATATTTTAACGAAATAAAGAATGCGTTTTCATCGTATACCTAGATAAATAAGGATATATTCAAAATATGGGACTACGGTAGTATACCACATTTATAGACGAGTCAACGAAATAAACTGCAATTAAAATACATACCTATGTTAATCCTTTTAGGGATAACAACATGTTGCCAAGCTTATACATATATTAAAAAAAATGGTGGCTACACCGATATGGTGCCTAAAACTTTTCTTTTGTTTCTAAGCTATTTCCCATTTTAATTACTCTAATACATAGCTATGTATGTATTGCAGTACTTACAAGTTAATTTATCAAAATTCCCAAAAAAAAACACCTTAGATTTTATGATTGTAAATATACTAGTGCTCGAACACGGGACAGTGTATGTTTTATTAACTACTATTTGTTTGGTTATGGTCTACATTTTAAGAACTTTTTTGAAAAATATCGTTGGAAAAAATTATATCTTTTTTGACGATATACAATTTTGACGTTGAGTTAAAATATTTAAAAAAATACTATGTGCAGTACTTTTTGCTTATAGTCATAAATCGTGGACTATATCGCTAGAATGACTATACGCCTAGTTCACATGTGTATATGTTTGCCACATACATATGTAAATTTTTGGCAAAATTTAAAAAAGGTTAGCGATTTATGAAAAGCAATTTACCTTTCTTTCTTAATTATATAAAAAAAATTATGAGCAAGGCTATAGTTTTTTCTTTAAATTTCTAACAAATTTTAAAATCGCAATACGAATGAGAATGTTTTAGATGAAAAATTGATAATATTGCCAGATAATTACATTAAACACATTTAAAAATGGTTGCTTTAGAAACTTGGAATAAAGCTTAAGCTTTATTTGATTTTCAGACATTTTCCTTGCCAAAAGTTATCAACTTCGGATCTCTACAAGAAAACAAGTAAATTTTTAATTTATTTTGGAAAATAAATTCTAAAAATTTAATCGCGTTTGATTGTATATTAAATGGAATTTTAAAAATTTCTTAAAATTAATATTTTTGCAAAATTCAATTCACTGATCTCTCAAGTTCTAAGTTTTAAGATATTCAGCCTTGTTATGATATTCGCACGATTTAAAAAAGCAAAACACCAGATTTATTTTACAGTGTTCGGAAACTCTTGCGTTATGCTTGCGATCTGCCATAGTTTCTTACAAAAATTCTAGTTTCCTTCAGCATACTTTTGTAATTTTAATTCGCCAAACTTCGTGCTATTGCGATTTACAGAACACATATTATACGATTTCAAGTAAGAATGTTAAGCGTTTTACGATTATCAGAGCATGCCCGATTTATTTTAAATCGTTCAAAAAACTATACTAAAAACACACTACTGGAATAATGCTAAATATTGAAAATTTTTTCCAGATTTTTGGCGTATTTAATATGAATTTATAAAATAAAAAATCATATTAACAACACTGACAGCGGGATTATAGCTTTGTAACAGAATTGCAAACTGTTTTATAAAAGTTAAAATAATAATTTGATATTTCATCACTGTTACCAAACACAAAAACTAATTTTTTTTCGATTCGAGAGTTGATAAGAAAAGATAAACGATTAATTTCTTGATTCTTTGATATGGTTTGTAACTTCGGAATCAAACCAAAAACTTAGGCTTATGTGACTAAAACGTTAATAATTTGCTTTACTTTTGTAAATGTGCTTATATCGCTAAATGGACTATAACATAAATACTTTCTATTAATCTTCTGTATATCAGCAAAAATAAAGATTAAATGGACTATATCGCTAATGTGACTAACAATGGAAATGACTATAAACGAAAAGTACTGTATAAAATAATGAACAAATTAGGAAAATACAATTTTTTTGCAGGTGGCTCTATGCATTTTATTTTATATTTTTGTTTTGAATTCAGAAATTTTGTTTGTCAGAAATTTTATTGGTTGTTTTAAAAATTATACTAGCCCCCAGGGCTATTGAAATTTCATTAATTTCAGAAGTGTCAACATTTTACTTACATTCGCACTTTTATATCGCCTCACACACGTCCTTAGAAAACCACTTGTTTTATAATAAATTCGTTTGATACATACATACACATATTATAAGTACATACCCTGTCGGATTTTTATTAGCTAGCTCAACATTTGGTTGACTTTTAGCTAACTTATTTACAACTGACTAGTGACTAACTCATAATTGGTGCAGATTTGAGTCAGGCGTGTTTTGTGCGACTGACTTCTTCTCGATAAGTATTGAACTAGCCTTTGGCTAACTCAAAAATTATGCAGAGATTAGTGAGTTGTGTTTTGTGCGACTGACTTTTTCTCGATAAGTATTGAACTAGCCTTTGGCTAACTCAAAGCTGATGCAGTGGACTGTGGTAAAAACACGTTTCATTTCATTTAGTTAAATACATCTTATTTTCAAAGTAGAATTATTATGAAAACCGGTTTTTGCCATATCGGGCATGCTGATGGTGTCTTATAACTGAGAGTTTTTCTGTAGACAAAGGGGAAATACAACAAAAGTGAAAGAAAACATATGTGTAATAGTCTAGACAGACAGAGACAGAGCTCTGTCTCTCTTTAAAAAATAAATAAAGCAAAATACGTAATTTTTTTTTATTCTCTTATTAAAGTCAACATATTGTATGCACCACAAGCTGACTCATAATGAGCTAACTTATGGTTATCTAAAAAGTTATGCAGTGTGAGTGAGTACTGACTCGTACTGCGGACATTGCGTGTAAAAACTGAATAGCTTTAACCATGTAAATGAGTTAGCTTGTGAGTCACCTCTGACTAACTTCTGGTTAACCATGAGTTGACTTTGAGCTAACTCATTTTCCGACAGGGTACATACATAGTTGAATTGTCCAAACATTTTAATTATAATTCGGTTCGAATCGTTATAATTTCATTTTTACAGCAATAAAACACATATTCTTACCCTACCAATTAAACAATCGGTCGCATTTGTTCTTCCGTAGGTTATTTGAACATTAATTGCTTGAAAACAAAACAAAATCACTAAAAAAAAATAAAAATACCGAAACCCGGTTTTAACGAAAAACACATACACACACGTTGGTTTGCAAAAACAGAAAATATGTGTATGTATGTATGTATTGATGCATGTATGTGTTTTTTTGCTCTCTTCAGTTTTCTGAATGTGAGCTCGAAAACCGGTTTTACGAAAAAAAAAAACATACGCACACACACGTTGGTTGACAAAAACAAAAAACATGTGTATGCATGTATTAATGGATGTGGTTTTTTGCTCTCTACAGTTTTCTGCATGTGAGCACGAAGTTTTTGCTTTCCTTGTTACTTCCCCCCCTCATTATTAAGAAGCACAACATTTTTGTCAATTCCAAATGTACTAAGTGCAACATCTTTATAAATCTATAGTCTTTGCTACGATCGTTGTGTCAATGCTGTTTTTGTTCACTTGCTTAACGTCGACGTCTGTTTCACAGTTACATAAATATACACACGTTTGTTCTGTCTACTCAATTATGTTTTTTTTTGTCTGCAAAAATCGTTGCTTCTTTTCATGAAAAATAAGGGTTGTTTTTGTGCACAACGTCAATCACTTTTATTCTGGTTGAGTCCCCAAAATTGTAGAGTTTTTTATTAGCTCAATGTTAAAACAAAAAAAAATCAAATGGTAATTCACAAAAAAACAGACTTAAGACTATAATATTAACAAAAGGAAAATTAAATAATAAATGAGTGTATTTGTCCGCGCACGACCGGCTTCTTTGACTCGTTGAAGATGACTACTGACTGTGTGTGTTTTTGCTCATCTTTTACTTTCCCACATAAATTTCAAAAAAGTATAAAAGTTTAGTGTTTTATAAGTTTAGTTTAGTATGCATATGTATATATTTATTAACAGAATTACAGATACTATAATTACTATATAAACAAAAAATATAAAATTAAATAAAAAATAATAAGTATATACATAATTAAAACATACTACATAACATTTTCATTATTTAGCATAAGTACCTTTATTCTTTAATGAACTAAACTCAACTAAAATAACTTACATTATTGTTTTCATTTGGTGTTTTAATATGTACATATGTATGTAACTTTGTTTTTATAACGGGATCTGAATTCTTTCGCTTTTGCTTTGGCAAAAAAACAAAACAAAAAATGATACTCCTTCTCTTCTCGCTTCTCATAGAAGCGAGTGTGGAAGGTGTATCTTATCTTTTATACCAAAGATCCAAGGCCTTATAGGAGGCATTCTTTAGCAGTTAGATAATAATAGTAATTGAATTAAACAAATTTTTAAGAAGGCCTTTAAAAAGGCCTGAAGTAAGAAGGTCTTCCGAGTTTTCCCGCTGGGAATACACATACTACATAAATACACACATATTTGGAACAAATAAAAAATAAAAGAAAATTGAGAAAAAAGGACATACATATTTGTCAAATTTCTTAATTATTAATCTTTATCTCAATTGCAAATAAAATACAATCACGTGTTACAATTTTTCTCAGCCATTATTTCTGGGTTTTTTGTAGTACTCATGCGCTTCTCAAAAGAGCGATAAAGAGTCAGTCGGTTTATTATTTTCACACACATTCCATACATGTGTCTCAGGGATGTTAAAATTTTTTTTTGGTACATTTTGACCTTCTAAAGTACCGTGGTACTAACGTGACTCGTTTGGTACAGTTTAAAAATTTGTCATAGTTCCCACTTTTTGAATTTTTAGTATAGCAAAAAAATTATTGAGACCTTTTCATTGCATTTACGTTGTACAACAAATCGTTAATGTAATGGGCGCTTAAATATGCGACTAATATTGTGGTGTATAGAGCGCTTAGTCCCCTTTTACAGTGTGGCAAGTGAAAGGTAGGCAGACCAAGTTTGATGGTCCTCTCTCGCCTACCAACTTCGTCTGTCTGCCTTTCACTTGTCACATTGTAAAAGGGGACTTCTGGTACCCACAGACGAGGCAGCATGAGTGAAAACCTGAAATTTATTGCGAAACAGAAGTGGCTTTATAAATTTCTACAAATAATATCATTATTGATGTTGTTGAAGAAATTAAAGAAAATGCAAAACCATATAATATAACATTTTGCGAAATTTTGAGAACCAAAGTCAACTTTAATAACGAAGTTATAATATGGTTCCATAAATTTACTTCTGAAAATGTTATTTCAGGTAAAATAAGTTGTATTGTACCTCTTCTAGTAAATATATTTTGATTCAATCAATAATCAATTTAGAGCTTTAACTGATGTAGAGCAACTGCAGTCGTTAAAAACTGAAAACAATTGTAGTTTTTGGTCGGTAGTAGCTAATTTCCAAAAAGAGCAAAATGTCCATATATTTCCTTACATTTCTAGAGTCGTTGCTGGAATTTTATCCATTCCATATTCGTCTGCAAATTTGGCAAGAGTTTTTTTCTTTTCAAAATATAATAAAAACTAGGAAAAGAAACAGACTACATGTGCCAATATTATGAAGTCTCATGCAAACAAAGGATTTGTTAAGATTGACAAATTCATGCTGCTATGATGTAAAAATTTCAAATAGTTTATTAACTAAACAAATAAGTGCCTGATTTTGATCTCATATATTTATAAGACTTTTATGTACCTTATTTTATTGATACATATAATGTAGGTTAATGTTAAGTTTTGTTTTTTTTTTGTGTACAATTGAATTTTTATGTACTTATTTGTTGTTTTAATAAATTAAAAAAAAATGATACCGTGAAGGTCCAAAAAATACATTTTTTTGTTTTGGTACAAAATTTAAAACCCCATTTAACATCTCTCATGTGTCTACTTTAATATATTTTTTTTAACGTTGCCTTTACACACGCAAGTAGTGGCATGCCACTGTTCTATACATATTTTCAAGTAGAGTTGTGTCGATCATGAACGAACTGTTTCAATTGAACGGATCAGTCAGATGGCCGGTCAGTTTCATCGTTCAATCGTTCACTTGGATCTTTTGAATCACTCGGTCCATGATGAAATAATCAGGTGTCATTACTACGCCAGATGACGATTTTTTGCTCTTGTATTGTTTGTCTAGTCTTTTGTCAAAGTTTTGTTTATGTTTACAAAAAGTCCACGTTTTGTGCTGTGATTATTGTATTATTTTAAAGTTTTTGATTATTTAAATTAAAATTAAATAAGATAGTAACCATAGTGAAATAAAAAATGGCTAAAAATTTATTTATTTCATTGCGTTCGGCGGCAAAAATTGATTTTAGTTTAATATAATTTTTGACGTATACGGAGACTTATTTTTCATTTTTGTTGTAATGTTGTATTTGTTGCCTAGTGCTGCCACCTACTTATTCCAGCATGAGTCGGTCACTTGTTTACCGGACAACTGGTTGAAAAGAAACTTCAATACTATTGATCGGTGTGAACAAATCAATACCGAAATCAACCGCAATCAACAACATTTTTTTTGTTTTGACCACGTGCTATTATTATTGTTTTGAAAACAACACCACGTGCGTGACAAACAATAACAAAACATGGAAAATTATATTCAAAAACATTACGAACACCATATTATTCATAAAAAATTAAAAAATTAATAAAAATAAGAAAAAATCTTTAAATTTAGCATTTTAAAATGTTTTAAAAATTATGCAAAAATGTTGTTACATGAATAAAATCTACAAATTTGCCGGTTTATAAAATCCGATAACTGATTTTAAAAGCTTGTTACTAGGGCTATTAAGGCCGCCAGTTGTCACTTTCGACAAATCAAAACTTTAGGGGGTATTCCATATTAAAGAAAAAAAAATTCAAATATTTACCAAAAAGTTGTTACATGAATAAAATCTACAAATTTGCCGGTTTATAAAATCCGATAACTGATTTTGAAAGCTTGTTACTAGGGCTATTAAGGCCGCCAGTTGTCACTTTCGACAAATCAAAACTTTAGGGGGTATTCCATATTAAAGAAAAAAAATTCAAAAATTTACCAAAAAGTTGTTACATGAATAAAATCTACAAATTTGCCGGTTTATAAAATCCGATAACTGATTTTGAAAGCTTGTTACTAGGGCTATTAAGGCCGCCAGTTGTCACTTTCGACAAATCAAAACTTTAGGGGGTATTCCATATTAAAGAAAAAAAATTCAAAAATTTACCAAAAAGTTGTTACATGAATAAAATCTACAAATTTGCCGGTTTATAAAATCCGATAACTGATTTTGAAAGCTTGTTACTAGCGCTATTAAGGCCGCCAGTTGTCACTTTCGACAAATCAAAACTTTAGGGGGTATTCCATATTAAAGAAAAAAAATTCAAAAATTTACCAAAAAGTTGTTACATGAATAAAATCTACAAATTTGCCGGTTTATAAAATCCGATAACTGATTTTGAAAGCTTATTGCTAGCGCTATTAAGGACGCCAGTTGTCACTTTCGACAAATCAAAACTTTAGGGGGTATTCCATATTAAAGAAAAAAAATGCAAAAATTTACCAAAAAGTTGTTACATGAATAAAATCTACAAATTTGCCGGTTTATAAAATCCGATAACTGATTTTGAAAG
Organism: Pollenia amentaria; assembly: GCA_943735925.1. Lineage (NCBI taxonomy): Eukaryota > Metazoa > Arthropoda > Insecta > Diptera > Polleniidae > Pollenia > Pollenia amentaria. Next base: position 37,617,943 of record OX031008.1, on the reverse strand, counting down.
CTTGTTACTAGGGCTATTAAGGCCGCCAGTTGTCACTTTCGACAAATCAAAACTTTAGGGGGTATTCCATATTAAAGAAAAAAAATTCAAAAATTTACCAAAAAGTTGTTACATGAATAAAATCTACAAATTTGCCGGTTTATAAAATCCGATAACTGATTTTGAAGGCTTATTGCTAGCGCTATTAAGGACGCCAGTTGTCACTTTCGACAAATGAAAACTTTAGGGGGTATTCCATATTAAAGAAAAAAAATTCAAAAATTTACCAAAAAGTTGTTACATGAATAAAATCTACAAATTTGCCGGTTTATAAAATCCGATAACTGATTTTGAAAGCTTGTTACTAGGGCTATTAAGGCCGCCAGTTGTCACTTTCGACAAATCAAAACTTTAGGGGGTATTCCATATTAAAGAAAAAAAATTCAAAAATTTACCAAAAATAATAAAATGAATACATCTGTCAATAGCTGATTTTAAAATAGTAACCAATTGCCAAAACCTTTTTTCATATCTGAATCTATATAATTGCTCCGCATATAACAATAGAAGTTTCAATTGCTTTTCCAGTGCATTATATTTGTAATTATAGCGCAACGGCTCTTATTTTATTCCTTTTTTGTTTTTTAAAATAACTTATCAATGTTTATAATTGCATCGTTAATCTAATTTAAATAAAATCCCGAAGATATTATTAATTAATTTTTATCAATTTTTAAAATGTATTTTACATATTTTTGTGCAGCAATTAAAGCATCTGACAAGGTGTCAAATCAAAACCTGATAATTGTAGTCTGAACAGTTTTCTTAAAAAAAGTTGTTGAAACATGTTAAACTTTAACAGTGTGAATATAGTATAAGTTACAACAATATTAGCAAAACATAATTGAAACTATTTAGAAAATATATGCTAACTGCTTTTAACAAGCATATTTGCTTGTCATAAAGCAAACATAGCATATTTTAACTTTTTGAAAGCCAGATTTTTTATACATTTGCATTTTTTCTTCCTATATTCATTTAAATTTTACATTCAAAATGTTATTTAAACTGTATTTGGAAGAAAAGATTAACCCCCTAATGCAAAAAACAGTTAAAGTTCACATTACTTAACCAACACATTAGACCCACCAAATGTGCAATTAAATCTTTTTTTTTTGCATTAGGTTGTAAGACTATAATTCAAAAGCGCTTTTATACATTTCATACTACTCTTAAAATCGGAAAAAACTAAGCTCATTAACAAAAAGAATTAAAAGAAAATCTCCATTGGTTTTTACTTTACCTGATTTCGATTTCGAGAACATGGCCGTTTCTAATATAAAAATCACATATGGCTATTTTTTCTTAACTAAATTCTTAAGAAAATTTAATTTGGCGAATTTTAGGGATTTTAGGAGTGCATACAATTTGTGTTATGCTAAAAACGTAATGAAAACAGGTTAATAAATTTGTTAAAAATTAAAAAAAACCTAATTTAAAAGTTTATCAAGAAAAATAAAAAAATATTTATAAGTATTATTATTTTAAGAAAAAAAGTAACCAAAATAAAATAAATAGTCGCATCTCCACATTGAAAAAAATGACGAATTTTCGTTAGAAATAACATAAGACGGCAACTCTGGTTACTAAACAAAAGCATTACATAGGAAGTGTGGCAATACCATCTTTGCTTGTTTACGAAAAATTGTGTAGTGAAAACCAGAAAACTCATGTTTAATTTATAATATTTGTTTAACTTAAAAATTCCGAATTAAACAGAATTTGTTTTTAATTTAAACAGCCTTTAAGAAATATTAGCGAACAAGTGATAGTGCAAACAATTAGACGGCAAATTTGTAGATTTTATTCATGTAACAACTTTTTGGTAAATTTTTGAATTTTTTTTCTTTAATATGGAATACCCCCTAAAGTTTTGATTTGTCGAAAGTGACAACTGGCGGCCTTAATAGCCCTAGTAACAAGCTTTCAAAATCAGTTATCGGATTTTATAAACCGGCAAATTTGTAGATTTTATTCATGTAACAACTTTTTGGTAAATTTTTGAATTTTTTTTCTTTAATATGGAATACCCCCTAAAGTTTTGATTTGTCGAAAGTGACAACTGGCGGCCTTAATAGCCCTAGTAACAAGCTTTCAAAATCAGTTATCGGATTTTATAAACCGGCAAATTTGTAGATTTTATTCATGTAACAACTTTTTGGTAAATTTTTGAATTTTTTTTCTTTAATATGGAATACCCCCTAAAGTTTTGATTTGTCGAAAGTGACAACTGGCGGCCTTAATAGCCGTAGTAACAAGCTTTCAAAATCAGTTATCGGATTTTATAAACCGGCAAATTTGTAGATTTTATTCATGTAACAACATTTTTGCATAATTTTTAAAACATTTTAAAATGCTAAATTTAAAGATTTTTTCTTATTTTTATTAATTTTTTAATTTTTTATGAATAATTTGGTGTTCGTAATGTTTTTGAATATAATTTTCCATGTTTTGTTATTGTTTGTCACGCACGTGGTGTTGTTTTCAAAACAATAATAATAGCACGTGGTCAAAACAAAAAAAATGTTGTTGATTGCGGTTGATTTCGGTATTGATTTGTTCACACGCGTATACTATTGTGTTGTAAAAGTTATTCCATTATAATATACTTATTTCTTTTACTCATTGCCACCTTGCTTTACACATTTTCATAATACAATCAGGGTTGTCAAGTTTCTTGGCGACCTAATTTTCGATTTGGCGATATATATTTTTTTTTTCTCATTATTTATTTATTGAATCTTCATATATTAAATATGAACTAACAACAATTAATCAAATCTTATACTAATACTTTATTTTTGTCCTGCCAATGCTAGACGAAAATTTTTCTCTTCACGGTTTCTGATCACATATATAGATGTTTAGCGCTATTCTTGTCTGATGAGTCCTGCTGTATCTCTTCTCCTTAATCTAAAGTGGCCGCTGTAAATTAAAATATTTCGAGCAAGTGGATTTGGGTGCGACTCAAGTCTTTTTAAATATTTTACTGCATACTTCGTAATAATAGTTTTTACTAACGGCACATTGAGATCCTTGTGAATATTTCAGTTTTTAACATACCAGGGAGCGGCTGTGATTATTCGAAGAAGTTTATTTTGTCGCCTTTGAATTTTTTCGATATTAGAAGCCGAGGCAGTGCCCCATAACTGAATACCGTAGCACCGAATTGGTTTTAAGATAGAGTTGTAAAGTAGAAGTTTACAATCGAGACTAAGAACAGAGTTTCTTCCAATAAGCCAATTAAGTTGAATTGCTTTTAGTTTCATTTGTGTTAGTTTTGCTTCTATATGGCATTTCCATGTTAAACGCCGATCTAGATGAATTCCGAGATATTTTACATGCGATTGTTGGGGCACTAATTGATTATTGATTTTAATAGGGGGACATGGCTCCCGACGCAAGGTGAATGTTATATGTACGCATTTTTGCTCATTAACCTTTATCCTCCATTGTTTTAACCACTTTTCCAGTTCAAATATATGATCCTGCAAGTAGCGAGAGGCTTCATGACAGTTTTCGTGTACGCTTAAAAAAGCTGTATCATCAGCAAATGTTGAAGTTAGGGTGTGGTTGTTTGTTGGCATGTCTGAGGTATATATTAGGTATAACAGTGGGCCCATGATGCTTCCCTGAGGGACTCCAGCGTCAATTGGCTGAGGAGAACTTATAAAAGCACCTTCTTTAATAATAAACTTTCGACCGACTAAGTAGCTTTCTAACAGCTTGTGTGTGTTTACTGGTAAATTAAGCTTCAATTTATGTAATAAGCCTTCAAGCCAGACTTTATCAAAAGCTTGAGCAACATCGATGAAGAGGACTGAACAATATTTTTTTTCTTCAAAAATTTTTTTATGGCGTTTACTATACGATGGGTTTGTTCAATTGTGCTATGTTCTCTTCTAAAGCCGAATTGATGGTTTGGAATACATCTATTTACATTTAAAATTGGGGTTAATTTTGACACTAACAGCTTCTCAAACAGCTTTGATATATTAGACAATAAGCTTATAGGTCTATGTGACTCAACTTTTGTAGGATCCTTTCCTGATTTAGGTATCATGGTAACTAGGGATACTTTCCATTCCTGAGGGTAGTATTCAAGGCGTAAAATAGCATTAAAAATAAAGAGAATAATTTTCTTTGCTATGCTGGGTAGCTCCAAAAGCATTTTTTTACTGATCTTATCAAAACCAGGGGCTTTCTTCGGGTTTAAATCATGAATAGCCTTTTCGATTTCTCTTATCTCAAATCTTAGTGGAACAGCTGCTCTAACAGCAACAGGTGGTAACTCGACCGCCATATCGAGAGATGTGTGAGCGGTAAAAACGGTTTTCAAATGATTAACAAAAAGATTTCCTTTTTCTATATCATTTCCTGCCCAACTTCCATCTAAGTTTATTAATGGTGGTTTAGTGATAACTGGTCTCTTAAGATTTCTAGCTGCACGCCATAATGAGTAGTCTGATTGTGGAGTTGCATCAAGTTCCTTAAGATATTTTTCAAAGGATGCAGTTTTTTGGGACAGCAGTAAGTTTCTTAGCCTTTTTGTGCACTCTTTTAATAAAGTCTTAAGTTGGGGGGATCTGTGCAATTGCCACTCTCTTCGAACTCTCCTTTTTTCAGTCAATAGACGCTCGACATCTATAGAATATATGATATTGTTTTTGTTTTTTTTTTTGAGGGTTGTGCTGGAATGTTGAACAGCTAGTTTGAGATAACTGTCAAAATTAACAATAGCGAGATCCACGCTCTCCGGTGTGCTTAGCGGAATATTTTCTGTGCAATGGGCACTAAGATATTTTTTATATTTTAACCAATTTATTTGTGAGGCTGATTTCAATAAGTACCCAGTCGGAGATACGATTCTATTTGGAATCATTATAGTAACAATTGTAGGTGTGTGATCGGAAGATAATTCTAAGGAAGCTTCAACATAAATCGTTTCTGCGGGGATGTTTTTAACCACTCCAAAATCTATGACATCTGGAACTTTTTGCTGATCAGTAGGCCAATATGTTGGTTTACCGCTCGCGACCACATTTAGATCCATTTTACGAATTGTGTTAAACAAAACACGACCCTTAGGCGTAATAAGTCGTGACCCCCAGAAAGTATGTTTAGCGTTATAATCGCCAGCAGCCAGGAAGCAGGGTCCTAATGATTTGAAATATTTATTATATTGGCTTTCTGATATTGAAAATCTAGCTGGTGAATATATTGATGAAATAACTAGGTTTCGATTTAATTCCTCAACGCAAATGCTCGTTGCTTGGAGATAATTATCACTATGATCGCACATTAAGTAGTGTTTTACTCGGTTTTTTTTTTATCAAAATGGCAGAACCTCCACAAGCTCTACCTCGAGGGTCCTTGGTATCATATAATATATAACCATTGATTTTAAACGTATTTCTCGAGGCCAGATGAGTTTCAGAAACCATCATAACGTCGATTTGTTTATTTTTAAGGAAGTATTCTAGCTCATTTATATGTTGGCGGATGCCATTTGCGTTCCAAAAGCAAATTTTTGAACAGTTCATGGCTTATTTAGTACAGCTTGCAATAACATCGATTGCATTCTTAACATTTCTTGCATCATGTTACCCATTGTGTTGGTAAAATTGTTAACAGTTTGCACTAATGTTTCCATGGTTTTTTCTAGCCGAGTTAAATTAGAAATGGGAATCACGTCATTATTTGGTAAATCACCTTGCAATGGCATATGATTAGATTTTAATACATTAGCGTACGAGGTTCTGTTATTATTTGGCTGCGGTATCTGAACGCTGTTAGTGTTTTCTTGATAAGTTGCCTGCGTTTGAGGGGGATTAAGTTTCTGTCCAACAGAACGCTTGACAATCGAATAAACCGGACATCCTCTATAGTTGGCAGTATGATTACCACCACAGTTGCTACATTTTTTTACATTAGGGTCATTTTTTGACTTATCACACTGGACGGTACCATGTAGTTCTCCACATACGACACAAACAGGCGGTAAATAGCAGTATGCCCTAGTATGACCAAATTCTTGGCAGTTTAAACACTGAACGGGCCCATTTCTTTTGTGCGGCTCTTCTATCGTTATTTTTCTGTACAGGATGTATTTTAAACTGTGAATGGGATGCGTTTCATTTTTTTAGCTTAACATCGCCGGGCTCTAACTCCACTCGAAATAGTGGTTGGGGATTTTTTTTCCCTATTTTTAATATTTGTAAAATTTTTAATTTTCTTCTAAAAATGTTTTTATTTCGTCTGGGTCCACGCTTGAATCAATGCCCTTTATCACAACCTGCAGACCTTTGCTGCTTTTCAGCTGGTAAGTATAGAAGCTTTTTTTAAGTGGTTCAAACTTATTAATTAATTTACGAAAATAATTCTCATTATTAATCTGTATTTTTGTTTCGTTAATATTACCACGCTTGATTGCAGCTACGTAAAACGAATTTTCACCTATCACCGATATTAAACTTTTTATTAGCTCACTAGAGTTTTGCTCTCTAAGATATATCGGGGGTGGCTTCGACGATTTTATGACGTTGGGTGCTTCAGAAGATTCATCCTCCAGAATTGCAAAACGATTTTGAGAATTTATTCTATCAAAAGATGGAACTTTCGAGGCAGAGGCTACAGCTGAAGAGGCAGGGCTGCGACCACGTTTAAGCACTGTTATATACCTATCCATACCAACTTGCACTTGTGGTTTTTGACAACTTTTTTCTTGTTTGTTTACCATTGCGTCTATGTTTGGGATTATGGTATCAGTGGTATCGCTTGCAGGTATTGTATCAGTGGTAACACTTGTTTTGTTTATTTCCACATTGCTTTCGCTAGAATAAATATCATTTATTTTTGTTGTTTTATCATTGATACTACTCATATAGAGTTGTTTTTGTTTTTTTCACCGTTTTTTTTTTTTTTTTATTTTATTATTTTTTTTTTGTTGACTGTGCTCTTTTTATTATGTATAAAGTTAATGTAACACCGAGATAATAAAAAAGAATAAATAATAGTTTGCACAGATTATTTGTAAGTATGTATGTGCGTACATACATTAATTTTTTTTCTTGTATTTTTTCTTAATTGTTTTTTTTTTCACTTCTATATTGAGCGTCCAAATTCGCCTGTTAAATGATCTTATTAACAAATTTATGTTATATAAAAAAAAAGAATCGTATACGGATTTAAAAAAAGAAACACGTCTGTTCACAACGAGCATGACTGAAATCTGATTTGGCGATATGGCAATTTTTTGCCGGCTTATAAAATATATGGCGATTTTGTTGGCTTTTTGATAAGCTATTAATTTGTTTTGAGACTGTTGGATAAATAAACCGTTTGTTATTTAGAAAGATTATATCAATGATGGTATTCCATCTAATATAAATCAGGTTTTGAAAAAAGTTTATAGCTATAAGGATACGTCCGGTACCATTTTAAAGAACTTGCTTTGACTGTCTTTATATGCATGTAATTCCAACTGCTAATGTGTTGAAATAGTTCTTTTTAATAATTTAATCTACTAAAACTCACCTTCAAAATAGAGTGCAAACTTCTTGACACGTTGTTACGAGTTATAAATTAAATGAATGTAAATAGCACTTGTTGTACCTTCACACGATATTTTGAATATACATACATTGTTAAAAAAAACAGTTAGAATTGCCTTGCCAGTGAAGTGTGAAGCGTTTTAGATAAATATCCAATAGTTGTTTAACACTAAACACAAAAAAAACATTTTGCTGCTTTAATTAGATTATTGTAAACCATTGTATCTTTTGTGTGTTCACCAATCATTTTACTTTTATTCAAAAAAATATATATCAAGGCGACGTTGTCCCATTTTTGGAGAATTTTAGCGATTCAGAAGAACTATATTTTTTTAGGATTTATAAAAAAATTTTAAAAAAATTTTAAAATAAATTTTATGTTGTCAAAAACCCAAAAAAGGATTTGGCGATTTTTGACATTGAATTTGGCAAAAAACATCAAAGTAAATCTGACAACCCTGGCTGTTTTTGACAATTTTTCTACAATTTACATGAGCGAAGCCAGTCGTTCCTAATACAAAACCCGCCAAATGCTAATTTTTTCATTTGAGCAGAAAATTTTATAAATATTTATTTCATTTAATTTTTTAAATAAGTCCTATAAATAAATAATCAAATTCGATATTCGCTTTATTTATATAAGCTTAGTCAAGTTTAACAGCACGAAATTAGTATGGAAAAACCCTTTTAATGAATACTTTACATTCGCTTATGAATAAGACTCTTAAAATATAAAAAAATTGGTGTATAAGAAACTACTTATTTTAAAAGCTTTTATTTAACTTGCAAAGTATGTTTGTGCGGTGAAGTCTTGCAACTCAATTTTGAAGCAGATACCACGAACCGATTGAGCTGACATTTTTAAACGATGCATGGTTAACTGTGTAACGTTATTCTAAAACTAAGATGATAAGACACCCAAGATGGCAGACTAATTATTTTTAATGCATTCCTACAATATGAGTATCAAATGGAAGGGCTTGCTGAGAATAAGTCGAAAAATAAAGTGACGTTACTTTAAATCATATATGGCGGACTAAGTTTTTAATGCTTGCCTTCAATATGGGTATCAAATTAAAGGACTCATGAGAATACGAATGCTTGTTTTAAAATAAATTTAAAGTAAATAACCTTTTTAAAAAACAAGCTTTTATTGAAATGCGCTTAAAAGAAAAATATAAATGAATAGTACGAAACCTTTTTTAAAAAAGACGCTTTTATTTAAATGCTCTAAAAAGAAAAAAAGAAAATTTTACTTTATAACTTTTACTATCAACTTATACCGGATAACACAATTTATATGATATAAAAGCTTGTCGCGAGATGTACTTGTGTAGACAAACAAGTAAATTATATAACTTGATGTGACTGATTTTAACTATTAAAATTTTCAAACGAAGTAAATACTAGTACTTAAATCTCGCGACTAGCTTTTATATCAAATAAATTGTGTAATGACGAGCGACAAGCTTTTATATCATATAAATTGTGTTATCCGGTATAAGTTTATTAATGATGTTATAAGTTCATAGTTAAAGTTTATTTCTTTTTAGCGCATTTTAATAAAAGCGTTTTTTTTAAAGGTAAAAATAAAATTTATATTATCACATCTTTTGAAAATATAATACATATAACACATGAATAATAATAATAAATATTGCTATTTGTTCATTGTTTTAATATTATTTTGATAGCTAAGAAATTGTGCAATCGCTATTATTTTAATTTTTTGTTATTTTTTTTAAGTATTTTGTTCTTAAAATACCACATAAATTTGAAATTTTTTCTTTCATTATTCTTGTTTAAATTAATTTTTGAAAAATTGCGCTCTTACTTTGAATAGGCCCTCGATTTTTTGTTCATTCTATTAAAATGGAGTTACCTAAACATATATAAAATAAGAACTCCAAACAAGTTTTTAAATCGCCATGTTTGGCGAGAAATTAGAACGCATGGCAGTCCAGATTGTACTATGAATTTTTTCAAACAGTGTGGCAAGTCGCCACTGGCAATGTGTTAAAAGAAAAAGTAAGCATACACACTTACAGTACGTTTACATTTGACAGTACTGGCAAGACAGTAAGAAAATACATATTAGTTGCCAAAAACACTACTTGCTGTCTTTGTGACGTAGGCGTCCAGACAGTAGTTAAGACAGTTCACTTTTAAAAAAATGTCTAACGTGAATGTCGCAGTACAAGTTCTTGCTAAACGTGTTTTATATGGTCGTAACAAATTAAAAATAGCATTTAACAACTATTTTTGTGAACATAGATAACCCTTAAGTAAAACATGCAAAACCAAAGCATAATATATTATTTTTCTTTTAATTGTTGATTTTTTTTTTACTTTTGCGAACAAAACTTCAAATTTCTGTCAGCAAATGTCAAATTACTGTCCATTTTACTGTCTGCAAAATTTGACAAGACAAAGACAAGACAGTGGGAAAAGTGTACATGTATTAGTGAAAAAGTTTGCAAGTATTGCAACTGTCTTGCCAGTACTGGCAAATGTAAACACCGTGTTAAGGCTAGATTACACTATTATACTTTGTATTAATACATGTCAAAAACTCAAGTAATATGACAAAGTGTGATAGTGTGAATGCAATGTGTCACAAGTATTACGAATAAAGTTTGACATCCCATACGACTTAATCGTTTTTTGAAAAATTTCTAAACGCTAATACTTTTCATTGGATCAGGGTTGCATTTTAACAAAAGCATGTTCATGTGTGATAGTGTGACTACAAACTGTAATGTTACATTAGATTTTTTGACAGTCACAACAAAACTCATTAGATTTCCATCTCACAAAGTATTATGGAATACGTAAGGCTTGTGAAATAGTGTAATCTAGCCTTTAGTGTAGTTGTTTCTTTTCAATCAAATGAACGAAAAAACTGCGTATTTGGTTTGTGCCATGGTGAAATTACTAGAAGGGCAGCACTACGGCATCTGGCTATTTTTTGCTTGAACTGTGGTGAGAACCCAAGGCTGTCATTTTTTTTTGTTTATGCTTACATTCTTGAAAAGAATTATTGTGCGTTAAAAAAATAATAATTTTTGGGCGGTTTTTAAATGAAAATTGTGTATAAAAGTTAAAATAATTGCAAAAAAGAAATCGTAATTGGTTTCTATATGTGCGTCTTTAGTTGTGCTAATGTATTTTCTTTTATATAATAAATAAAAACAAAAATAATTTTGTCTGTGAACACGTTGTGCATACGTTTTAAAAAATTTTTAATGTTTGATATGCACGTGTACGCCTGTTTCTTTAAACCTCCAAAGGACTTGCAGTGAAGAAAAAGTGGAAAAATAATTGTTTTTAATTCATGTAACATTAAAATTTTAATTATGAATTTTTTAGTAATTTTTTTCATAATATTTTTGTTTTATTTGTTGCAGATCAGCGTTGCCATTAAACATTTTCTATTCGACCAAACTTTTTTACCAAAATCCTTCGGAACCGAACAATTTTATTATCTTATAAACATTTAAAAATAAATATATCGTGCCTGTTCAAAACTAGTGTATTAACTCAAAATTTACATTTTTTCACTATTTGGAAAAAATCAACAAGCAATCGCTGTAAAAATATATTAGTGACTATTTTATCTACTTTTTGGTAAGACCCCTTTCAGACAAGCACAGTTTACTTTGCAAAGTCTTGAGTTTATAGAAGAGAAGGGAAAAGAGCATAGCGGGGGAGTACATACTTTGCTGTACTCAGAAATTCGTTTTGTTTTTCGTTCGTAGATTATACCTGAAGTTGGCTGTAACTTTATATTTATATACAGCGTTACCAGAATCTTTGAAATAAAAATTGTCATATGGCGAAGGAAATCATATTTTGAAGAGAAAAATCTTAAATTTTTTTTTCTTAATTTTTTTAAAACAAGGGCAAAATAGTAAGAATTATTAATTTTTTAAAAAAACATACTTCTTATTATTTAAATTGAAATACATAAAAACATAATTCGTCAGTATATGAAACTTTATAAAAACACATTTTTTCTTTTCACAAATATTTTTTTTATCAATATTATAACTGCCTATTTCCGATGTGCGAAAGAATTATTTACTTCTTAAGGTACGTTCAGACTAATGAAATATTTAACGAAAATATTTGTTCTGATATTTGCTTCAAACTGTGTGAAACAAAAAAATATTTTGTTTAATGTTCAAACTAAGCTCAAATATTTGACAATTTTTGTTTGATGAAACAGTTGGCAAACAGTGTTAAATAAAATAAATTAATTCATGTTTTCCATACGTTCAGACTAAAATAAATATTTGCATCAAATAATTAAAATAAATATTTGCATCAAATAATTATTTAATGAAAGTGTTCAAAAATAATAATATATTTAACAAATAGTAAAAATGAGCGCAAAAGCTAATTTATTTTTTTTCTTTTATAGTGTTAGAACAGGAGAATGTTAAAGATAAAAAAACTGGAAGACAATGCGTAACGGGAACATGGCTAAAATTTGGAAATAAACCCTTAAATATATTTGATGTCACTAAATCAGTTAAAAAACAAAATGTCGGGAAAAATTTTTTTGCAAAAATAGCGAAAATCGCGAAATATTTAGATATTTCAAACAAGCCATAAAATTTATTATAAGTGCCTAAAACTATAAGGAATGGCCAAAATTCGATAAAAATTTGCTAATAGCGGTATGATAGCAAAGCCTAATAATTATTAAAAATCGTTAAAGCTCTAAAGATTCACAGTGAAAAATCGCTTCTTCGCGAGCATGGCAAAAATTCGCGAAAAATTGCCTACTAAAATATATTTGAAATTGCTAAATCGGTTAAAAAACAAAATGTAGGGGGGCAAAAAAAATGTTGCAAAAATAGCGAAAATTCGCGATCCATTTTAATATTTCAAACAAGCCATAAAATTTAGTAAAAGTGCCTAAAACTATAAGGAATGGCAAAAATTCTATAAAAATTGCTAAATTAGCGGTAATTCGCAAAAATTTGCTAATAGCGGCACGATAGCAAAGTCTAATAATTATAAAAAATCTTTAAAATTGTAAAGAATCCGAAAACTTACAGGAAAAATTGCTTCTATCTGGAACATGGCTAAAATTATTTGTCGCTGTTTGCTCTTACAATTTTTATGTAATATCAAATAAATGTTTTCTCAAAAATTACTAAAATATTTGATTTTTTGTGTTCACACTATGTTCACATTGGACAAATATTTGTTTGCCGGCAAATACTTTTATTTGCTCAAAATCAGCTGTTATTTTATTTGATACTCAGAAATATTTTGTGTTCAGAATACGTTAATGAAATATTTGATGTTTGCTTTCAAATATTTCATCAGTCTGAACGTACCTTTACAAATACATTTAAAACAAAAACAAAGTTTTTAGAATTTGTTTTTGTTTTAAATGTAGTTTTTCGAAAGAAGGAATTCTTTCGCACATTGGAAATAGGTTTTAATATGCCTTTTTTAATATTTTTATGTCCAGAAATAATGATGCAATTTTGTGTATTCTAGATACTGGGCACAAAAGTGTGCAGCACCAACACACATCAAGCTGATGCAAAACTTCATTGTTTTAAAAATTTACTGTTTTAATTAAAGTAAAAATCAGAATTTCTAAAAATAAAAAATCATCATTTGAGATAAACATCTTTAATCATATTTTTTTTAAAAAAAATAATCCAAAATATGATAAAATCATCATTCTGGCAACGCTGTTTATATATTATATTCAAACAAAAGAAAACAAAAATTTGTCAAATTAAACTTTGTGTGTCTGAGCACCAAACAAAGTTTAAAAGAGAATTCAACAGACTTTGTCAAAGTAAACTTTGCCTGTCTGAAAGGGGACTAATGAAACCGTCGTTGATATGCCTTTGATGTAAAATTAAAAATAGTTTTGCTTCTACTAAAAATAATAAATAACAGAAATAAAACTGTAACTTAAACAAACACTTTTAAAGGAGTCGATATCTGTAATATTTTAATGTGTTTACGTTTAAAGAAAAGTCTTGATTTTGCTTGTTTAAGAAGATCAATATAAAATTTCAAGAAATGTATCTTTTAAAACTTCCAAAACGTCGTGTGAATTAGAATTTTTCATATAAGTACATCTTACGTATAATAATATTACTCACAATTAGGCCTTAAGTTTGTTTCACAAACTTGCTGGCTTTTTCGTTAAATCACAAACTTTACAAAAATATTTTAATATCTTACTTATTTTGAATTTTCCCTTAATAATAACATATCACAAATTTATATCACAAAGTATGCTTAAGGTTCAATATTTATCATGTGATCCGCGATCAGGATCATGGATCACATAAAATTAGGCTATTCTGCAATATGGATCGCGATCCATTAATACTGCATTACGTCCAAAAAAATCGCGGCACTGGATCGGATTCATATATGTGTATATTAAACATGTAACAGTTCCCCGTAAGGTTTGGCTGCAAAAGACAAACCATGGCAACGTTGTTGTACATAATTTTTGACAGCAAAACAAATTTGCCTGTTTTTGTTGTATTGTTGTACAACAAGACGTAGTGCTGCCACCTTGTAGTAATTTCACCATTGTTTGTGCTTATTATTTCTAATCTTGTTCACACTCAAAAAAGTTTAAAAGTAACTTAATGTAATTTATTCAAATTTCCGTTTTCCGTAATTAATGAAATTTTTTTTATATTTAGTTTTTATTTGAACTTATTTTATTTAATAAATGTTTATTTTTTTCAGTTTATATGAATTGTTATAATTTAGTTATATTTGTATTTTTTGTTGAACTTTTTTTTAATTTTTTATGACAAATAGGTTTTTGAATTTAATTTTATAACAAACATTTTTCAAAGAAAAAAATTTTTTAATTAAATTTAATTTCCTGAAGATGCTAACCAAAGGTTAGCGAAATATTGAAAATAAATAAATAAATATTAAAAAGACCTAGAGCTTAAATAAAAATAAGCATTTATGAAATTTTTCTTATTTTATAATTAATACTACATTTACACCTACACAAAATCTAGTAGATTTCAGTTAAAATCTTAAAGAAAGTTTTTGGCGTTTACACCAGTGTTTTTTGACATATTGTCGGATTTCATTTTGATAATAAAAACAGCTGATTGGAAAAGGAAAGAAATTGTATTGTAAACTCTTATTAGCAAAAATGGAAAGCTAAAAACTAATTTTATTATATTAAAAAAAATAGAATAGGAATTAAGATTGTTGCGTAAAAAAATACCAGCATTTGTTAAATATAAGGTTCCACAAACTGCTGCAAATGTACTACCTGTAATAAATGATACCTGGGAAAAGACGACTAATACGGAAAAAGAGCAGCCAAATGTCGAGGAATTTAGTTACGACTATAACCCAAAAGGTGAACAAATAAGAGACAGAATTGCAAATTTTTAAATGTAACAATTTTATTGCAAAACAAACAAAAACAACTTAAAACTTAAAAAACAATATTAAAAGTAATAAAAGCGCCTCTTCATTGGAATTGCACTGCTTTTCCTTTTTGTAGGTACGTTTTCTGTAAATTAAGGCCTTTGTAATGCTACACAGCTTATATTAATATAATTTTCATACCGTTTATTTATTATTGGCTTATCCATTTTCACAAATGTTTATTTTTGTTAATTACTAATTTACCACAAATTTATTTTCCCCGCTCTTTTTATATATATTTTTTATATTATTTTTATTTTTTGTTGTCAAACTGTCAGATTTTTCTTGTTCAGAGCTGTATTTTTTAGTACATTAGTATTAAATTCATAGTTGTATCGTTGAGTATTACAAGATTTCGTGAGATTTTGCAAAAATCTAGTGACGAACTAGATTGTATTTTGTACGGGAAATCTAGTAGAAATTAACCATATTTCGCTCAAAATCCCTTAAGTGCTAGATTTTGTGTAGGTGTAAATATAATATAAACTAATTTAACTGTTTTCTGCTTTTGTTCGAAAAACATACTACAAAAAATAATAAGGGTTTTCATGATATCGCTTAAAATTGACATGAAATTTGTTTTAAAAACACGATAAATAAAACAGAACGACTAATTTGCTTAAATTACTGCAAGAATTTATTGTTTGTAATATTATTAACACTTGAATTTTTCATTGAAAAATTAAAAAAATTTGTTTGTATAAATGCACAAATGAACGAGTCAAAATTGTTGAGCAAATTTACGAAGTTTGTGTAAACGAATTCTCATACAATTTTTGGCAGTTCATATGAGAGGTCGTAAAAATGCACAGTTTGCACAGATTGCGAGACTTTTAGTGATATCATGAAAACCCTTAATGATTTTTATTTCTGTTAATATGTTCAGTTATTTTTTATGCATAAAATAAAACTGAAATACATGTGTACATAAATAAAAATAAAAAGGAAAAAATATTTGGCCCATTTGGTAGGTCATAATGACAGATAAAAACACTGCTTTAGCTGTCTTAGTACGTAATTTAAATTAAGTTAAAATTAACTAAAAAGCCTTTGAATATATTTTTTGTAGTTTGAATTTTTTTTTTTAATTTAAAATAAAGAGAAAAGTTAATTAATTTTTAATTAATATCACCGTTATAAAATTAACATTAAAAAATAACCTTACAATTCCTTTACCTAAAATTATACGTTTTTTAATTAAATTTTCAGTTTTCTAAACTTAATACCTATTCTTTTGAATTAACCTACATAATGTTTCGAGTGTAATCTCACATGTTGTTTCTTTTAACACATTCAATCGATTGTTTAGTAAAGAGGACAAGACAAGTGAACGACTGGACGACAAATGATTCAAAAGACAAACTGACCCAAAAGACAAACTGACACAAAAGACACAGAGACCTGAAATGAACGAGTGAACGAAATGAACGAGCTCGTTCACTGTTTCAAACTGAACGATAATGACCGGTCATTTAAACGAACGATTAAGCCCATGACTATTATCAACGAAAAAGTGTTCGAGATAATTTGTTTACTTCTCAAATTAAAAAAAGTACCAGTTAAAAAGTACTAGTTACCGACTTCATCACATAGTTTTAGTTTTAGGGAAATAGTTTAAATTTTTTTATATTAGCATTATTTTAGCAAAATTAATGCTCTATAATTAGGAAACTTACTTATTTTAACGCCCGTTTCTACAAATTAATCATAAAAATGCATTTAACAGTTAAAACTTTAATTACAGTTCGACAACAATTCTGTCGATTTGCATTAAATTTTGAACAGGGTAACATTGCTAATCGTTTTGACATTTCTATCATGCAAGTGCCAATTTTCTACTCGCATGCAATTTTTGTTGCCACTGGAGCTGCCATTGCGAAAAATGTGGGTGCAAGGCGAATTCATTTATCAGGAGGCGTTGAAAGCACAGCTGTGCTACTTTGTTTCTTACTTAGAGAGAGAAATGTCAAAAGTTGCTTGTGTTTTTGACATATCGATCAACAAAAGCCACAAAAAAATCCTTTGTTGTGTTTTTGGTGTTGTTACTTGTTGTAGTATCGACACCACCGTATACATGAATTCGCCTTGTGTGGGTGTTTAGTAAAAAATTGTGATTGTGTTGAGTTTTTCGTACTGGCAGTGGCATGTGTAAATGCTTGGTAACTTATGAATTCAAGAGACATGCTTGCTGAAGCAGTGTTGGTAACTTTAGAAAGAACAAAAGCACCGTAAGCAGTTTCAAAAAGTTCAAAAGCGAAAAAATTTGTAGTATAGCAGTCCACATTTTTATAACTATTAATTAATATAATTAATATATTAAAAAACAAATAATAGTGCTATATTCGGCTGTTCCGAATTTTTAATACTTTTT
Source organism: Pollenia amentaria (assembly GCA_943735925.1). Lineage (NCBI taxonomy): Eukaryota > Metazoa > Arthropoda > Insecta > Diptera > Polleniidae > Pollenia > Pollenia amentaria. The sequence continues at coordinate 37,600,525 of OX031008.1, read as the reverse complement.
ACCTTAAGTAATACAGCATCTTACTTGGAGGCCACACTATCAATTTTTGTCTCTCAATTCCTTTCAATTTGCTCTCACTCTCATTTTTTTTTACTAACACACTTAAGGCCTAACTATAATGTGCTTAATGAACCTTAAGCAAATGTGCGAATACACACAATCAAATGTATACAACTATAATGTACTTAAGACACTTTTCGTTAAGTTTCGTCAAGTGTTATTTGCTTAAGGAAAGTGCGGTCAATTTCGCTCTTCCTTAAGCAAATTACACATAATAGATACATATAATTGTTTACAATTAAAAGATGCAACCGCAGTTGCTTTTTTTAGTACTTTTTTATTTTAGTTTTAGTTTACTTTAAAAATTAATAAAAGATAAACATATTTTTACTTGTTTATGGTAATATATTTATAACTTTTACAAATTAAATGACATTTTGTCAAAAATATTACATTTTAAAGAAATAAAAACGAAAATATTTTTCCAAAAGAACAAATGTTTGCAACTAAGTGTAGAAAGTCTTTAAGCTCAATAAGTACAATATAGCCACCTAAAAGTCTTCAGTAATTTACTTAAGCATTTGACATGCTTTTCGTTGAATTTTGACACTAGCTTAAGTTTGGTTAATCACATTATAGTTAGGCCTTTACACTTTTTAAATTGACCACGAGATTACTCTAAATTTTAAAGGCCTAACTATAATGTGCTTAATGAACCTTAAGCAAATGTGCGAATACACACAATCAAATGTATACAACTATAATGTACTTAAGACACTTTTCGTTAAGTTTCGTCAAGTGTTATTTGCTTAAGGAAAGTGCGGTCAATTTCGCTCTTCCTTAAGCAAATGACACATAATAGATACATATAATTGTTTACAATTAAAAGATGCAACCGCAGTTGCTTTTTTTAGTACTTTTTTATTTTAGTTTTAGTTTACTTTAAAAATTAATAAAAGATAAACATATTTTTACTTGTTTATGGTAATATATTTATAACTTTTACAAATTAAATGACATTTTGTCAAAAATATTACATTTTAAAGAAATAAAAACGAAAATATTTTTCCAAAAGTACAAATGTTTGCAACTAAGTGTAGAAAGTCTTTAAGCTCAATAAGTACAATATAGCCACCTAAAAGTCTTCAGTAATTTACTTAAGCATTTGACATGCTTTTCGTTGAATTTTGACACTAGCTTAAGTTTGGTTAAGCACATTATAGTTAGGCCTTAACTATCCATTTGGTTGGCAATTTTACGTTAAATTTAACAGCTGATTAGAAATTTAGTGAGCAAATTTTTCGTTTGTCAGTTTAAATTGTTTTCTTGATAACAACTTGAAAGTAAATTGCGTGCAGCCTACGTCACAGCTTTCATTTTATGTAAATTTTGACAAGCAGTGTGTGTAAAAGACTATCAACAAAAACTTGATCGTGTGGACGCAGGGTTAGCTAAAAAGGTATATTTACCAGGGTTGCCGAACTTGGTCTTTTTTGACCAAAATTGGTCTGATATTTTTCGTTTGGTCGGACAAGTGCAAATCTAAAGCTGGGATCACACGATTGCCGCAAATGCACAAATATGGGACAATTTTGATTGTGCTTTATTAACGCCCTGTTTTATACAAATTTAATTGCCGCTAGTTGGTACAAAGCGAAATGGGTACGATAATTGCCGCAGCACAGTTACACGATTGTTCTTAAGGATGAGTTAGGTGAACCATCCTGTACTCGTACTGTAACGTACCGTACTGTAAAGGGCATAATAAACCACACAAATTGCTTGGCAAACATGCACTTTATTTTTGCGTCTATTTGGCAATAAACACCACAATCTTATTTCGTACAAACACTAATTTTTCATTTTTGTTTTGTTTTCAATGAATGCAGACGCCGGCTGTGCCACAGAAATTTTGCTCGCTATTTGTTTAAAACGGAGAAGAAATGTAAAAGAAAGAAAAATAACTCGGAGTAAAGAGTGCTCCAAGCAACGAACTGTGTTGGGGAAACAATGCTGCTAAAAAAATTAGAATTTACGGCTGAAATTTATTTTATTGTTTCTTCTTCTACGTCTTTACTCTGCAAAGTTTTCGCTGAAATGATTACTTTTAGCACTAGTCACCACAAAAAGTTTGACAAATATCCAACATGTCTGCCAAATATAAAAATTTTTTAATATTTCTACAAACATTGCTTCAAATGTTTGTCCAAACAGCAAACAACCCAATTAACAACACAAAATATTTGTACAAACGTAAAATGTTGGCATGTTTGCCAAGCTATTTGTGTGGTTTATTATGCCCTTAAGGCCGTAAGTATGCTTATAGAACATTTAAAAATGTGACGTATGTCAAAAGAAATAAAAATAAACACTTTGTTGTATATAGACAGCGTGATTTGTGTGTAATTGCTTGATATTAACTTTTATTTATTTTTTTTTGTATTTAATATTATAAAAGGCATATTATAATGGATTTTGAAGATTTATTTACCGATTTATTGTTTTTAAAAATAGTTCGTATGTTAAAAAAAGACGCTATAGAATAAAGATTACATAGTTGCGGGCTATAATAAAAAAGTATTTATTAATATGAAAAATTTGATAAAGAACAATTCTTTAAACACACTTGAATGACGCGCGTTATTTTTGTTTTGTTGCTGACTTTGGTTCGTGATGAGCTAACAAAGCTTAGGCAAAGAATTGGCGCAAAAGAGAGACTGGAAATAGCCCTTCTGTAAGTAAAAATATTTTCATCAGAAATAATAATAGTTTAAAATGTCAATTTGCTGCAGATATTTAGGTCATGGGTGTTCTTTGCAGTGGATAGCATGGAGCCACAAAATTGGAAAGTCGACAGTACGCAGTATAGTACTGGAAACCTGCGAAATATTTTGAAGAGTATTATCTCCAATTTATTTGAGCGAACCAACTACATACCAGTACGACGATATTGAAAAAAATTTCAGTTCGATGTGGAATACTCCCAATTGCGTGGGTGCCATAGATGGGAAGCACGTGGGATTCTATGTGCTACAATTACAAGAAGCATTTCAGCTTAGTTTTGATGGGAGTATGCGATGCCAAATACACTTTCACTTATGTTAGTGTGGGAAGCTATGGTAGTCAAAGTGATGCAGGTATTGTTCTTAGTTATGTTTTATCATCTATATATAGAAAAGTGAATGTATGTTTGTATATATATATTTGTGCTTTATAGGAGGCCAAACCACTTGACCGATCATCTTGAAATTGTCACAGAATATAACTGTGACCCTGGAAGAGACATTAGGCTATATAAAGTTGAGATTGGACAAAGGAGCGAAGCCATGCCCATACAACCCAAAATTTAAAATCGTTATATCCTAGGCATTTTTTGGCATAGGATGATGATATTTAGTACATATAATCTCCACGAAAAAAGAGGGCGGAGCCACCCCCTTTATAGAAAAAGTATCTAATAAACTACTGAACGGATCGTCATCAAATTTCCACAGAAGGCGACTGCCTTGAGTTACTGAACCTTAAGCTATATAAAGATGTGGTTGGAAAAAGGGGCGGTGCCACGCCCATACAACCCAAAACATAAAATCCTCATATCTTAGCCAATATTTGGCGTAGGATGATGATATTTGTTATGTATGGTATTGTTATGAATAGAAATACGTTGCATGAAAAAAGTGGGAGAGGCCACGCCCCTTTATGTCGATTATATCTAATTAACTACTGAACCGATCGTCATCAAATTCTCACAGTAGGCTGTTGTTATGAATTAGTGAGCCCTTGGCTATGTAAAGTTGTGGTTGGACAAAGGGGCGGTGGCACGCCTAATCAACTCAAAATTTATAATCCTCTTATCTTCGATATTGTGTCACGTATGTAGATGTTGGGAGAAGTAAGATAGCTGCAGGGAAAGTGCTACCCCCCATAGAACGCCAATGTTTAATATCGCATATCGTAAGAACTGTTATAGTGAGAATGTTCAAATTTGGTATTAGTCACTCTTATGGAAAACTACACCTTTAAAAATATTAATAAATATAAGCGGGCGTGGCACCTCCCACACAATTGCAATAAAGATTTCTGCGTATTTGAAGTACTGTAATAGTGAAAGTATTCCAATTTTGTACAAATAGCTTAGATAATATTCCACAACATATTTCAAAAGGTAGTTTTAATGGGAAAAGTATGCATGGCACCTCCCATACGAATACACTTGAAATTTCTGTATATCATCTGTTGAACGGTTACTGTAAAATCATTCAAATTTAGTCCAAGATGCTTTACTTTTTAAAAAAATCTTACCAATTGTATTTCGATGGGGGTAAAAGCGCACCGGGTTAAGCTAGTTTTCATATATTAATTCCCGTTGTCACAACTTGCCGATAGCTAAAGCTATGATTTTATCGACCGTATAAAAAGTCTTCCATTATTAAACCATTTAAAACCACAATTTTGTTATAGGCATATTTCGATTATCTTCATTTGGCGAGTCAGTAATGTCAGGCAAAGTACCTGTACCACCAAGCAAGCGCTTAAATTCAACCCATTAATATCCCTTTTCTCACTATTTCATAGGCGATGCAGCTTTTCTTTTGCACAGCAATTTAATGCGTCCTTACCCAGGATCAAAATAAAACTATTTTCAATTACAGACTTTCTCGTGCGCGGAGAGTTATAGAAAACTGTTTTGGTATACTATGCGCTTGCTGGAGAATATTGCTAACTACAATCGAAATGACACCAAAGAATGTCGACTTCATTGTGCTGGCATGTACTGTTTTACATAACTTCATTATGCTACATTATTATAAACGGTGGTATTGTTCTTCAAGCTATGTAGATCGGGAAGCTGAAGACGGCACTATACAAGAAGGAGACTGGAGAAAGCAGTTCAGAAATAATGGTGAAAGACCAATGCGTTCCTTTTAAACACATATACGTAGAGCTACTCAAAGAGCAATAGATTTGAGAAATAGGTTGGCCGAATATTTTTCAAATGAAGGCGCAATCCAATACCAGCATCGAATGATTTAGTGCATGAATTATCTTACCTACAGATTCCATTTAGTATTTGAATAACTATTATTTTTTTATTATACATACATATGTATGTATGTATATATATGTAAGTAATAATGGGGATTCTGTAAATGATTTTTCCCCCCTACGTGATTCCCATAAGGAGGAATTTTTAAATTTCAATTTCCTCCCAACGTGTTTTCCCATAAGGAGGAATTTTTTTCTCCCATAGGGAGGAATTTTTAAATTGAAATGTTACTTTAAAGTTAGTTTTAGTTAATTTTAAATTTTTTGCTCCCAATGTATTTTTCCACAAGGAGTAATTTTGAATATAATCAAAATTAAAAAAATTTTTGAGTATTTTTTTAATTATAAAAGAGAGTAATATAAAGTTGATCACATTATATTTTCTTCAATGAAGACACATTTGAGAAGTTCTATAATATGTATAAAGAGATTGTTTGAGTATTTTAAAATAAGAAAGAGTAATATGTAATATATTTTGAATATGCTGCATATATAAGTATAGAGATTAACTAAATTTGAAAGTTTGCCAATAATATAAGAAGGCTTAGGGAGTATATTCCACATCATTATCTTAATTGCCACTTTAAAGGAAAATTAATAACAAATTCCCTTATAATAATGTATAAGTTAACAAATTTGTTTTACGTATTTCAAAAAAATATATTTAGCAGACCTCAACGGCGGTCTGCTATTGCTAATTAAAACTCTTTTTTTATTAAATTTAAGGATTAAATTTATTCACATAAAAATTAGATTTATTTAACAAACACTTTGAATTTTCAAGAATAAATTTACAAATTAAATTTATTTAACAAACACTTTGAATTTTCAAGAATAAATTTACAAATCAGATTTAACAAACACAAAAATTAAATTATTTACGCGACGGCTCCGTGGCTAAGACTGCCTGCCCAGTTGTTATTTTCCCATTTTATACCCTCTGCTCTGCCGCTGCGCTCGCGGTTGTTTTGCGCCGCAAACCGTGGAAACTGCTGACCAACTTAATTCGCATGTGGTAACCTGATATGGTGTCGGGTTACGTGTGCGCGTGTCTGAAAAGTGTTGATTCAAATATTTCGCAAGATGTTATTTGATACGCCTGTGAGTTGAACTTAATGTTGACGTATTGCGAATTTAGTGCATTCAGCAAGTTTCATGGTCAGGCAGTGTCGTTAACTCCTCCCCTCTTAAGCATCTGCGTCTCGCAGATTCATCATCGACACGGAATTGAGCTGGGGACTCCTGGTGTTGGTGGTGGACAAATTCTCCAAAGACTGTTTGTTGTTCCCACTTAAGGCTGGTCTGATGGGGGGTAGAATCGTCCGAGAAAAAATTTTCCGGCCTAGGACGATGACGGCAGTGATAAGGATGACAATGACAACCGTTCCAGTAAACATTGAAATATGAAAATTTGTATTAAGATGGACGAGTGTCTTAATATTCTGTAGGCTAAGTTGATGGACGTATTCTAGGTTAACTTTATGGTTGGCACTCGTTGTATTTGACAGGACTGCGGGCAGCGCTTCTAAATGTGTGCGGAAGGCTACACTTGTGTAGGTGCGGTTGTTCAGTGTTACGGTTTCGTTGCTTAATTGTATCACGTAGGTTCCGGTAAGGTATTCTTTTCCTCCAGCCCATGTAAGGCTGCCGTTGAAGTTCGTGACGAATAGCGTACTTTCCTCCAAGAGTTCAACAATGTTTCCTGTTTTCGTCTCATAGATGCATTCGGCTTGTCCGCCTCTTAACAGCTTCGGGATACACTCTTCCCTCTCTAATTCAACTAAGGCTTCTTGTTGGCAAACTGTTAGATTACTAAATGTATTGCAATCACCCGTGACACCATATGTTTCGGCCTCATTAACTAGCAGCTTTTTAAACGGCAGGTCGATTCTCTTTCCATGCTGGATAGAGGGCCTCACGATTAGCATGTTGTAAATTTCATCTCTAACTTTTGGTATTGATATGACGTACAGCAGCATGGATCCATTTGTATAAACAGAAGGCATGCTGTATTCCAAAGCCTCTATGTCGTTGACGTACGGTAAGGTTGCAACCTCCGATATTGCTCGCCTTAATTCTTCACTGTCGAGAAGGTTGGTGTTAACTATGCCGGCCTTAGCCATCTGACATGCTCTCGTTAGCTCGTGGACTTCTTCTTTTAGCACTAGCACTTTGTTCAGCAGGTTTGAGCTTATCCTTTCATCACCAACCTCGTCAGATTCATTTGCCATTCTTCGCACAATTTGGTTCATGCGATTAGCTATAGTGTCTGTCAGGCTGATAATTTTCTTGTTCACGTAGTGTTGTTGGTTGTTGTTGTCGACGATCGAACTCCAGTCAGAAGCATCAGGGCTCCCGGCCAGCCATTTCCAGGCAGAGCCCAACCATTCGATAGCTCGCCTTTCCCTTAGGGTGTTGCCTTTCAGAATGCGAATTTGTACTGCCACTTGTTGTAGATGATATTTGATCATTTGGCGCCTATCCGCGTCTTTGAGTATCGATGCAGCTGTAAGTGCTTCGTCCAGCACCGACTCATACTCCGTCAGGTTCGCCGCATGCAACATCTTAAAATGGCCATCTACTATAGAGCCTCTACCTTCCTTAATGGAGATAATGGGAGCTGAATATTTAAAAAGGCGCATGGCGTCTGTTGCTGATGACAGCGTTAATCTGGAATTAGTCCGTTAATACATGTTTTTTTATTTTCTTAGGGGTTAGTTGGTTAGTGGTATTAGTTTGATAGAATCATTGTTTAGTTTTTTGTTTCTTAATAAAAAATTAAATTTTTGTTAGTATTTTGAGATGAAACGCCGCCACTGGCTAAACGCTTTTACTTTCTTTAATTCTAGGGGTTAGTATTTCATTTTGATAGAATCATTGTGCTAGTTTTTTGTTTCTTAATAAAAAATTAAATTTTGGTTAGTATTTTGAGATGAAACGCCGCCACTGGCTAAACGCTTTTACTTTCTTTAATTCTAGGGGTTAGTATTTCATTTATTTTTCATAAAAAATTTTCTTCATCTATTTCTCATATGAGAAAAAAAAATTTCATTTGGTTTTAAAAAAAAAAATTTTATAGTTTCTTTTGTAATGTCACCGTACTTCCAACAAAGCATGTCTTAAATGTGCAATGCCACTGCTGATGCCCCTCAACCTTATGCCATTGCTGAGCTGCCCGAGCTTTGACATTGCCATTACTTGCAGAGGCTTTTAGTTCACCTTCGGGTGCATTTTTTATTTTTAGTTGTTAGGTTCAGTGAAAAACGAAGATTTGTTTTATAAGGAAAAAAAAAAAATTTTGTTTTAGCTAGAAGAGCTTGGCAAAATTTCATTTCTTATGTGATTTTTGTGGATTCTTCGGCCACTTTCGGTTGACACAGTGACCTTGTTATCCTTTAAAATTCTTTCTCTTACGTAAAGAGGCTTCTGTTTACCCCTCCTCTGCTTACAAGCTACATAAACCGTTTGCCCTTTTTTGAATTTTTTCGGGCTTTTACGGTTAGCATTATGTCGCTCTAGCTGGAGTTTTTGAATTCTTTTTAACTCCGAGGAGAGGTCGTTATTAATCTTCTGCTTAAAATTTAAAAGTTTTTGGAAATTGATCCTTTCGGACCTATTAAAAAATATGTCATTTGGTTTTTTTTTGGTGGTTGTGTGTACTGTGCCGTTATAACGATCCACTGCAATATTTAACAGCTCTCTTAACTTAAGGTCTTTATACTCAGATTTTAGACAACGATAAATTTCCAAAACTGTTGAATGGAATCTTTCTACCTGACCGTTCACCTCGCTGCGTTGCGATGGTGTGCGGTACAGCTGGATTCCCAAAATTTTAATGAAGTTTTGAATTATTGGACTCAGAAAAGCACTTTCATTATCTGTAACTATAACCTTTGGAGCTGTGAAATAATGCAGTAGTTTTATAATTTTTTCGCGGAGATGCAGCGTCGACCGATTTTTTATGTGGAATAGTTTGGCGAATTTAGAAAATTTGTCTAAACATGAAATAAATTTTTCGCCCTGAATTTCAAAAATATCGATATGAAGGATTTCGCAAGGATATGACGGTATCGGGGTTGCTTGTAACAGGGGTACGGATGGATGCCTGTCATATTTATTTAGCTTGCAAATATCACACGTTGCCACGAATTTCCGGATCAGACTGCTCATCCTGGGAAAATAATATTTTTCCAAAATCTGCTGCCTGTTCTCGGCGAGATTTCGGTGAGCTCTTCTATGTTCTTTGGCTATTATCTCTAAAATATTGTCAACGTTCCTGAGATCCTCAACAGTTCTTTGTGTAATTCGCGCTTTGTACTTTGAAAAATGATCGCGAAACACATCTTGAAGAAGTGCGAGTTTTTCTTCGGGCATTTTAATTCCGTTAAGTATGTTTGGTCTCAGTTTCTGTTTCAATATTTTTGTCAGCTGCTCCCTGGAAAGGCTGCTGACGGGGATATAGTGACGTGTGTATCCAGGATGCGGTTCTTCGTAGGCGTGCGTGCTTCCGCTAAATACCAGTTGATTTCGAAAGACGTTGATGGGGGCTTCTACGTGTGGTATAAATTCTGAACTATCCTCTTCCGCGCTGTGCATTGTTGCTACAGTATCGCTGTCCCTTGGTTCGTCGTTAATTGTTTGATCCTCGTCGCGGCCCTCGAGTGCTGATTCTGTTGCCGAATTGCTCGCGACTCCTTCCGATGCGGTCTCAGTTTTTGAGTCAGCGCCCTCGCTTGCAGTATCTGTTCCTGAAGTTAGATGGTTGACTTGGGTCTTCAGACGCGATAGTGCATCAGCCACGTAATTTGATTTACCTGGCTTATAAATCAATTCGTGGCTATATTCTTCGATGCGAGCCTTCCATCTTTTCAATTTTGCGTTGAAGTTCCGGTTACCCAAAGCATAGGTAAGCGGTTGATGGTCTGTATAAATTTTAATCTTTTTCGCACCATAAAGATAGTTTCGGAGATTGTCGAGCGCCCATACGATAGCCAACATTTCCTTTTCGTTGGTAGCATAGTTCTCCTCGGTTTTGCTCAACGATCTGGAAATGAAGGCAATAGGTCTGTCTTTCCCAATCTCCCCTTGCGATAGCACAGCACCAATGGCGTAGTTTGAGGCATCGGTGGTCAGATTAAAGGGTTTTTCGAAATCAGGGAAACATAAAATTTCAGCAGTGGTCAGCATCATTTTTAAATCTTCAAATGCTTTTAAAGCTTCTTCATCGAGTGTTACTGCCACTTTCCTGGATTGGCTAGCCTTGATCTGCGCATTTTCCCCGCGAGTGAGGTTGGTTAGAGGTTTTGCTACCTTAGCGTAGTCTCTGATGAACCTGCGGTAATATGAGGTCATACCCAAGAAGCTCTTCAATTCCTTGAGATTGGTGGGCGGCATGAGTCCTTTAATCGCGTCCACCTTTTTCGGATCGGGCTTTATTCCTTCAGTCCCTACGATGTACCCTAAGAATTCAACCTCGGTTCTCATAAAATGTGTTTTTTCCAGATTTACCCTGACATTTGCATCCATGAGTGTTTGGAAAATAATTTCTACGTTTTTCAAATGGTCGGCTTCATCTTTCCCGAAAATGATTATGTCATCGATATACACATAGCACTTTTTGCCTATGTGCTCTCTTAAAACGTCGTCAATCATTCGCTGGAATACCGCTGGTGCATTTTTAAGACCAAATGGGAGTCTCAAAAATTCGAACTTACCATTCATCGTAGAAAAAGCTGTTTTTGGAATGTCGCTTTGTTTCATGGCAATTTGATGGAATCCAGAAGTAAGGTCGAGTGTTGTAAAAAAAGCGGCGTTTCCGAGGCTGGCTAGGGTTGAAGAAATATCGGGTATGGGATAAGTGTCTGCTATGGTGACCGCATTCAGTCTTTTATAATCGATCACCACTCGATATTGTCTTTCCCCATTTGCTTTTGCCTTCTTGGGGACGATCCATATGGGTGAGTTATAGGGGCTCTTTGATGGCCTGATTATGCCGTTGTTTAGGAGCTCCTGTATTTGTCTGTTCACCTCATCGCGCATGTTGACCGGGTAGGGATAGCTCTTGGTGTAAATTGGCTCATCCGTGGTTGTTCTAATTTCCCCTCTAACGTTGCTCCTTGCCATTTCGTTCCCGACGACGTCTCCAAACAAAGGCTTATATTTCTTCAGGATTTTCTCTAAGTTTTTCTTTGTGCTATCTGAAATTGTTTCGCCAGTCGTGTGACTTACTACTTCCATTGGCCAAGTGTAAAGGGGTATGCGGGTGTTGTTGCCCAAAATAAGGATGTTATTTCGCCTGTCAACCACTGCTCCAATCTGACGAAGGGTATCGTCTCCTATGATGCCGTCAAAGTCGGAAAGTTTTGGCAGTACATAGAAGGTAATATTGCTATCGATTTGGCATTGTTTAAAAAATTTTCCGGAAATCTGTTTATCTATTGAGAGGTTACCACCAGGGGATTGGACGATAAGGGTGTTTTTAAGTTTTGATGCTTGGTTAATAAATTGGGGAGAAATGAAATTTTTGTTGGCCCCCGTATCCACGAGGAACCGTAGGCATTTGCCCTCTTTTGTTATGTATTTTATATAAGGAACGCCGGAGAGGCATCTGCCATAAAATCCGGGGATATATTCGTTTCTTCCAGTTCCGCCACTTCATTAGACGAGCTCGGTTGTATTTCCGCCGGAAATGGTTGCTCATCTTCGTCTGTAGCTTCGGGAAGCTGCATGTGATATAGGCGCTGCTGCTTTCTTGGCAGGTTCTCCGAAATCGCACGTCTCTTGAAATTATTGTTTCGTTGCGGTGGCCTGTTCATGTAATTCACCTGCGTCGATTGGTTAGATGGATCAACATCCATCCTTTCTTGAGGTTTTGGAGCAGTTGGACGCGGTGGTGGCACATTCTGGCGGAATTGATGACCTCCGCTCCTAACAAGATGTTGCCCCCCCCTAGGTACGAACGTTTCCCTAATGGGATGTGGGTAATTTATATAGTGATTTGCCTGGGGTGTGGCCCTCGTTGTTGTATACACTTTCGGCATGTGATTTACTGGAACAGGAATCACATTCGGTGGGTTAACCGTATGGATAGACTGTGACCTGATAGTCATATTTTGAAGGGTTAAACAAGCTTTATATGCCTCTGGCAAGGTGCTTGGTTTTTGGACCAGTAGGAGAGTGGAAAGTCCTCCATCTAGTCCCCGGATGAATACATCCAGTGCCTTGTTTCGATAAGTTTCTATTAGGGCCCCTACAGTTTCGGTCGAGTAAGTTTCTGTCTGTAATTTATTTACAATCAAGGCAAATTGATGATTAACCGCTGCGTAAAATGCGTCCACGGTGCGGCCCCTTTGCGCTAGCTGTCCTAGTTGATGATCAAGTGTCCTTATATCACGCTTATCGGCGTAGTGCAATGATAGGCACCTCTTTATCCCTGGCCAATCATAGGAGGATACATTATAGGAAACTAGCGCCGCGTTTGCGCCCCCTCGCACCTTGTTACGAATGCTTTTCAAAATTGCGCGATACAATGGTTTACCTTCTACAATCTGATAATCAGCTAATATATCTTGGACGTTTTGAATCCAGGATACATATTCAGTTGGGTCACCTTCGAAAACCTGGAGCTCCTTCACAGTGTCTGGCAATCGGGTGATTGCTGTTAATTCTTCTTCTGTCGATGGAGCCCTTGTCTGAACTGGAAGTGATGCTTCGACAGCGGCACCAGGTGGTGCCTCTAATGCGACGATCCTCCCTTCTATTCCCTCTATTCGTTGTGACATGCTGGCGACCCCACTATTGAGTGCGTTTAAGGCCTGAGTGTTTTGCCCATTCGATTGTTCAATGTTACCCAGGCGTGTCTCTACGCTCCTGATATTGTTTATCAGGGCATTTACAGCACCCGATAACTCCGTCACGGATTTTTTCAAATCCTCCATTTCGAATAAATATATTTTTTTGTATATATAGGGAAAAAAAAGAAAGGATTCTCTACTTACATAAAAAATACGCTAAGCATAATCCGTTCGAGGCTGCAGGAACAACAAAAAAAATACACACACACAACCACAGGTTAAAATTTCCACAGATCGATCACTGAATTATATTCAATTTAAAAAATTTTAATTTCTTTCTTTCACTGAACCTTATTCACTTTTTAGTAAAATAATGGAAACAATTTTTTTAAATTTTGATTGATTTTCTTTTTGGATATATATAGGATTTTTTCCTTTTTTCATTAATTTTATTTTTAGATTCTTTTTTGTAAAATAATATATATGGAATTTTTTCCTTTTTTCAATTTTTCATTAATTCTTTTTTGTAAAATAATATATATGGAATTTTTTCCCTTTTTTTTTTCAATTTTTCATTAATTTTATTTTTAGATTCTTTTTTTTGTTAAATCACATATATGGAATTTTTTCCAATTTTCCACTAATCTTATTTTTAGATTTTTTGTTAAATAATATATATGGAATTTTTTTCAATTTTTCACTAATCTTATTTTTAGATTTTTTTGTTAAATAATAAGTATATATGGAATTTTTTTCAATTTTTCACTAATCTTATTTTTAGATTTTTTTGTTAAATAATATATATGGAATTTTTTCCTCTTTTTTCAATATTTCATTGATTTTCTTTTTTCCTTAAGGCTAAGTTCGAGCCCCAGCACACGGAGCGTTCGCGACGACCGGTACCGGAAGGATCCTGTTATTCCTTTTTAGAGACAACACTGGTAGTTGTCAAATTCGCTACCGTTGCCTCCTACTGCGGCAAGACTACCTTCACCGTTGGTGTACCGGTCCCTGCTCGGGCGCCAGTTAACAAATTTGTTTTACGTATTTCAAAAAAATATATTTAGCAGACCTCAACGGCGGTCTGCTATTGCTAATTAAAACTCTTTTTTTATTAAATTTAAGGATTAAATTTATTCACATAAAAATTAGATTTATTTAACAAACACTTTGAATTTTCAAGAATAAATTTACAAATTAAATTTATTTAACAAACACTTTGAATTTTCAAGAATAAATTTACAAATCAGATTTAACAAACACAAAAATTAAATTATTTACGCGACGGCTCCGTGGCTAAGACTGCCTGCCCAGTTGTTATTTTCCCATTTTATACCCTCTGCTCTGCCGCTGCGCTCGCGGTTGTTTTGCGCCGCAAACCGTGGAAACTGCTGACCAACTTAATTCGCATGTGGTAACCTGATATGGTGTCGGGTTACGTGTGCGCGTGTCTGAAAAGTGTTGATTCAAATATTTCGCAAGATGTTATTTGATACGCCTGTGAGTTGAACTTAATGTTGACGTATTGCGAATTTAGTGCATTCAGCAAGTTTCATGGTCAGGCAGTGTCGTTAACTTATATTTAATTATTTATTATTATTATTATTATTTTATTATTATTTGTTTTAGATCTATAAAAAAATTGTAAATATTGCCCAGGGTATTAAGCCCGAGTATATTAGAATCGATGATATACCTTTAAACCAATCTTTGAAAATTGTGAATTTTGAATGGAAAGAAACACAATACGGTCTAAAAGTCATTGCCAATTTAGATGACAATAAATGGTTTTATCTCACCCATAGAATGATGAAATTTTTAAACAAGGAGGATCCATACTTAACTCAGATAATGATTAAGTTTGGACAATTATTTACAAGGGCGTCAGTTTAAAAATTAACCTTGACTGTTTGCTTCATATTAAATTATGAGTTAATAAACTTTTCATTAGTTAAAAAAAATGCAATAGTGTGCATTCTTAAAGTTGAAAAATTAACCTTTAATATGTGCTTCACAGTTAATTATGAGTCAATAAACATTTTTAACGAATTTTATTTGATTATTTATAATAATTATAACAAATTTTATTAAACAGCTATCAAGTATTTTTGAAAGTATGAACATGGCCGGTATAATTAAATGTAGTGAATGCAAAAAAGTTTTTAAAAAAGAAATGGACTTAAAATTGCATGAAAAAACGCATGCATCTTCTTCTTCTATAAATCAATTAGGAAAAGTAAAACAAATGACAAGTGGCTTTAAAAACAGAATAATAATTCTTTCATATGAAAATATGAATAAAAAAAAATATTATTCCGGAACTATTTTTTAAAGAAGTCTCCACGGAATGAAGTCGGAAGTGGAGAAGTATTTAAGACTCCATACCATATTGAAATTGAATATGAAACTTTCTGGGTTTTATATAAAACCAAACATGAAAGGTACAGAAAATATATCAAAAGAAATAAAAACCTTCCAAACCAAAATGGAAGATTTTGATGTCATTTTCAATAAAACAATTTAAAAAGTATTACAAAAAATGGAGGAGTTTCAAGAAAGGGTTAGTTTTTGGACTCTGATTGAATTAATAAAATTGGATATTAATTTAAATAAGTATCAACCAATGGTCAACTTTCATACAACTTGCAAGGAAACTGATGGTAAAAAAAGCCTGCCTTAATATTAAAAACAGAGATGAGTTTTGTTTTAATGGGCTGTTATATCAGCAATAGCTGACTTAAAACAAAATAACGCCAATCTCACATTTATGTACAATGTTAAGATTGAACAAAACATAATTAACATAAATGGTTATACCTTAAATTTTAAGGGATTAATAAAAATTAAAGACATATCCATTTTTGAAGAAAATAACCCTCTCTTGAGTATCAACGTTTTTGGATATGATGATGAAAAGGATTTAGTTGTTGGACCCTATTACAAAACTAAAGGGAAAAAAATCCAAACACATATCCCTTATGTTTGTACAGGAGAAAAATGGAGTTAATTCACACTTTATGTGGATAAAAAATATTTCAAGGTAAGTTTATAATTTTAAACCGTTATAAGTTTGTGTTATTAAAATGTTATCTTTATTTTTTCTTTTAGCAGATTAATCAGGTTGCAAACAACAAAGCATAATGATAAAATTTTTGTATGCGATGACTGTCTGCAGCATTTTCACCAAAAGGAGAAATTAAATATTCACCAAAAACACTGCAACCAAAAAATCGCCTATGCTCTAAAGGAGAGTGAGTCAATATTAGAATTTAAGAATCTAAAAAACTCCATTGAAGTTCCATTTGTTATACATGCTGATTCAGAATGCATTTTTGAAAACATTCAAACGTGTATTCCGAAAGGGGATACTTTATCAACAGCTTTGATTGATAAACATATACCCTATGCATTTTCATATTTTATTAAGTGTAACTTCAACGATAATTTAAATAGATTAAGAATATTTAAAGGCATTGATTCCCCAAAGCTCCTTATAGAAAATTTAGTAATAGATCTAAAATATTTAAGTAATAATTTTCTCACAATAATTGTTCCAATGACACCCTTAACCGAAGAGGACAATTTAAGTTTCGAAAACAATAATGTTTGTCATATTTGTTCTCAAACCATTACAAATGACATAAACGTAAAAGATCATTGTCATGTAAGTGGAAAGTATAGAGGACCAGCTCATAACCATTGCCATATCAATTATAAAATACCAAAATTTTTCCCGGTTATTTTTCATAATTGTTCGGCCTATGACTGTCATTTATTTATTAAAGAGCTTAACAATATTGCTGATGGTCCTATCAATATTATTCCACTTAATAAGGAACTATATATATCACTGTCTAAGGAGGAATAGCTCAATGCTCTCAAAGGCATTCTATTGCTAACAATAAATATTTACCAGATTATGATCAAAGGTACCTTCAAATTTAATTTATATGGTTGGGCAATGTCTGAAGCCCTACCAGAAGGTAATTTTGAGTGGGTAAGAAGCATTGATAATTTTTCTTTAGGCGCAATACCAAATTATTCAGATATTGGATATATTTTAGAAGTTGATTTAATATATCCTATAGAAATCCATGATACTCACAATAATTTACCTTTTTGTAGTGAAAACAAAACTCCACCAGATTCCAAAGAAAAAAAGTTACTTGTTGACTTAAATAACAAATCGGAGTATGTAATTTATTATAAAAATTTACAGCAATGTTTAAAGCATGGTTTAAAGCTAACTAAAATTCATAGAATATTGAAATTTAAACAGTCTTATTGGTTAAAAAATATATTTCATTAAATAATTTTCATAGAACTAATGCAAAAAACACTGTTGAAAAAAATTTCTTCAAATTATTAAACAATGCAGTATATGGAAAAATAATGGAAAACGTTGATAAACGTAAAAATATTAAAATAGTTAGTAATTGGGAATTCCATTCTGTAAGTGTATTTGAAGAAAACATGGTAGCCTATTTACTTAGGTTTTACAATCTTAGAACTAAAGTCGAATTAAATTATATGGACACAGACTCATTTATTTATACATTTGAACCGGATGACTTCTATAAAGATATAATTAACGACATTGATTTAAAGTTTGATACATCAGAACTATGAAACAAATAATAAATTTGGAATTCCAAAATAAAATAAAAAAAATTTGGTGATGATGAAAGACGAAAATAATGGAATTATTCAGCCTTATTACGATTCTCGTATTCGAGCTCTAATTTTCTCGTTTTTACACTTTGGTACTACGTTTCTCGAAAGCCATAAAAATTCAACTCTGTTAACAATTATTTTACAATTCTTTGAACTACGATTCTCGAAATCAAATGTCAAAAGTTGGAAAAGCGGTCGTTCATTTTATTTCATTCGACAATAAAGAAAATAAAACTTACAAATTATGAAAGCATCACAAGAGTAAGTATTTTTGTTTATAATCTTTATAAAAACTGTTTTTATGTAATGGAAATAATTTTAGATTGAAAATAACCACACGGAAGCAGTTTGAAAAAATCGGTAGAGTTGCTTGAAAAAAACCTGAATTGGCGCAATCGTACCACAATGGCTTACACAAAGTGGACACAAAGGCAGAATGGGTAGAAATATCAAAAAAACTAAACACTTTAGGACCACCTTCTCGTACGGGTCCTGAATGGATGAAAGTGTGGGCCGGCTACAAATCGAATTTAAAAAAAAAACTTCTTCATAACAAAACTGAATGGCGCGCAACTGGTGGAGGCTTAAACAACCAATGTATATTGACACCGATTGAAGAAGCTGCTTCAGCTTTGTTGCAATTGAACAGTCTTATTAGTCTAGATCGCGAGGAAATCGGTATCACTTCTTCTAATGAGATCGGAAATATTTCTTGTATTGAAATTAATGAAAGTGATGAAATATTTGTCGCAAGTACGTCAAAAATATTCGAAGGAAGGCTACAAAAAATGTTTCCGCCAAACAAGATATAATTGAACAACAGTTAAAGGTTCAAACGAACTTGTACAATGAGGTGAAAGATGCCTTAAAACAAATAGAAAGATATGCTCGCAAACAACATAAAATAAAGGAGGAAAGTCTAAGCCTTTATAAAAGTGAGCTAAAAATAAAAAAAGAAAAGTTTGAGTTGTACAAGAAAGAAACTAAGAAAAAGAACGATCACAGAAGATTAATGCTACAATTGAGAACAGATGAAATCGATATTAAAAAAAGAAGAGTTGAACTTGAGGAATACAAAAATCGTTTAAGCCAGTAGGTTTACATTTTTTCTTTTTACTAATTAAGTCCCCGTCCAGACTCAAAATTTTGTTCTCTGCAATTCGTCCTCTTTAACCTAAAGTTTTTTTTGATGTCTTATTTTAGTACAAAGAAAATTTTTGCAAAAAATAAAATTTAAAAGTAGAATATAAAAGAATTGCTGCAGCAAAAATTGCAAGTTTGGCCGAAGGCTAATTTCAAACACAAAGACTAATGAATTTTTAAAATAAATTTTACATATGTATATTACACTATTTTACCACTTTTTATGTAGATATTTAAACCAAATGAAAAAAATGTGATTTTAATTTTTAGTATATTCTATTATTTAATACAAAAATTTAATGTGTAATAGATATATAAATAATTATCCTAATTCTACAATGAAATGTGATTTAAAATTGAATGAAATGTGATTTTAGTTATTTTATGCACAGAACAGAATTACATACTTACATAAGTACATATGTACCTTGAATTCAAAATAATATATTAAGTTTTCATATGTAAAACAAGAATGTATTTTTTATATAAATATTAAAGATTCATTGATTGCATTATCTTGATTCTTGTACTTGAAGCTGTCAAATCTTCAGTTGTTTCTATATCTAAGCTTTCTCCAATATTATTTTCAACATTTATTTCTGGGAGATCTATTTTATAATAAATACAAATATTGTGCAAGGCTGCACAAACATTTGTAATTTTTGCTGCTACATTCGGTGAGAAGTGTAACTGTCTTGGTCCTAATATACACCGAAATCGATTTTTAAGTACGCCTATTGAACGGTGTAATTAAGAATGGCTCCAGCGGATACCCTGCATCACTTTGCAGAAAAAAAGTATGCATACATTTTTATTTTAAAATTATTTCTCTTAATTAAACTGGTCTCACCTAATACCCATGTGTTTTTTCACCATTATTATGATTGGTTTTTAAAAATTGTTTTAATTCACTTGCATTCCATACCAATGAATCGTGAGCTGATCCTGGATAGTGGGATGTGTATATCTGATTTTCATTTTCACTCATCTTAAAAGAAATCCAGCTCTTGCTTAACTCGCTATTTATTGCATTTATACACTCTTTAAAAACCTTGCTGACAGAGGACTGGGAAAGACCTACATTGTAGTCATTACCAGCTCCTTTCTGGTAACTTCCTTCCCCAAGTATGCGCATTGTTGCTGCCAGTTTCAGTATATTTGTCACTGCCGATGTTCTTTTTGATTCTTTCAATTTAGGCTCAATCATGTCCAAAACGTATTTAAAAGCCGATTTACTCAATCGAAAATAGCTAACGAATCTTAAAAGGAATATTATTAAACTTTAATTTTTTTTAGATACCTCTACTTACAGCAAATTTGGCATTGAAAATATATTTGAAGAATTTCTGATTTCTCTTCGCAAAGTATTCAGCTCTGCCACCGTATACTGATCTTCATCATCAAAGGATGAAAATAAGGCACAAGTCAACATTTTTAAGTCACAACGATGGAAAATATCACAAAAAATTAGTTAAACTTTTTAATTTTTTTTGCGCCAATAAATTTTTATTATTTTTTTGACGTTTCACAACAGAATAATTCATAATATTAATTTTTTTTTAACATTTTGTGTCGCTCTCTTCTTTTTGTT
Source organism: Pollenia amentaria (assembly GCA_943735925.1). Lineage (NCBI taxonomy): Eukaryota > Metazoa > Arthropoda > Insecta > Diptera > Polleniidae > Pollenia > Pollenia amentaria. The sequence goes on along the minus strand of OX031008.1, from coordinate 37,580,278 downwards.
CTGTTACAAATTCCTTGCAGTCGAAAATTTTACGTAGTACCACACAAAAAAAAATTCGAGAAGAAATACGACAACAGTCGAAGCTCATTTTCGAGAACCGTAATAAAGCTGATTATGAAAGAATTTGTAGGTTTGAGGGCAAAAATGTATGCTTTTAAAACATCTGATATGCTGGAAATTAAAAAGGCTAAGGGTGTCATGTATTTGTAACAGTTTAAGTCTATCTGATTATAAAAATTGTTTATTTAACAAACAAATTTTTTATGTAAATATGTTAATTTTTAAGTCAAAACTGCATGCGCTATATACCTCCTTAATTAATAAAATATCATTAAGTTAATTAGATAATAAGAGATATATTTGTTATAATAATGTTAATACTCTTGCATGGGCTACAAGCAAACATTTTTAAAATTTGATGAAGATGATGACTACTTAATGGAAGTAAACGTAGATTTAATTAATTATAAAGATCAGTTTCAAAAAGATAATGATGATGATGATGATGAATATTTAATAGAAATTGAATACTAGAGAAATATTTTTGCATGTAAATATTAATTTTAAATTAATAATAAAGCAATTTTATATATATTTTATAAACAAATATATCGCACTTAATCAACAAGAGGGTATTAACTCAAAATTTAAAAATTTTCAGTAGAAGCAAAACCATTTTTAATTTAACATTGAAGGCATATGGAAATTAATTTTAAAACCAACCGTTTTATTACCAAAAAGTAGACAAAATAGCAAGATATTTTAACAGCGGGCAGATATGAATATAGCGTGTAGATTTTTTCGAAAAAGTGGAAAAATAAAAATTTTGAGATAAAACCCTCTTATTGATTAAGTGCGATATGTATATCATAATAAATACATTTTCAGTATCGTAATCTAATTTCTTTCGATTTCTTGTTATACGAGGAGAATATTGATAAGGTAAAGTGGATTGTTTCATATTTGAATAGTTATCAGTTTTGGATAATATTCTAATTTTTGGAGTTTGAAAAAACTTTTTCCGAAAAGCTTTAAAGACGCTTAGCTACGGAAGATGCAGAAGAAGGATTAAATTTTTGAATTGTTGTATCAATATCGTTCTGGCCATCATTATTTGTGTAAATATCTACGGGCAAATTCAAATCTGTTTGCAGTGCTATACTACTCGATTGAGGTGTAATTGTTTGAGTTTCTATATGCTTTTTATACACCTTTAAAGTTTCAGTTTTATTATCGCGCAAATTATGCATTGTTGATAGTTTATTCTGATTAGATGATCGTTGGGTTCCAATTAAATATTTAGCAAGTTCTTGTTTAATGTAATACCATTTGTTTATATCCTTTAGTGTATGTGAACCATATATTGGTAAGAGTTTCCGATGTAAAAAATCTGAATCAGTATATTTAACTTTAAATTTTTCGTAAGTTGATGGATGAAAAACTATAAGTTTTGATAATTTATTTGACATCTTCTAACATTTTTCCAATGCCTCCACTTAATATTGATGTAATAGTAATGGATAAAAATCCTCCCTTTTGAATAAGATGTTTCCTGTTTTGAAGCATAGAGGTTTGTGATGAGCAAACTTTCCTCAAAGTATATTCATATGGTTTTAGTTTTTCAAACACATTTTTGCTTATTTTATGATTTCTGTGTATAATATTCAAAATAATTTCATTTAAAGTTTTGATAACGACATTGTCAACATTTTTCAAAATTGCATTTCGTAGTTTGTGTTCTGCTTTTTTAAGAACATAGAGAATATGTTTGTTCTCCTTCAGTTACTTCAGAGTTGAAGTCATTGTTTATATTTGCATATATTAAGAATATATGATCTAAATCTTAAAGCGTTAGGTATTTCTTGAGTAAGATCAACTATTAAATAACCATGAGCCTGTCTTGTACAATGATTACATATGTATGTTAAGATTCACAATCATTGAATACCAATAATATCATTGACTTAACTTATTGTAACTTAATATAAACACTTTGCTTACTCAACATTGTACTTCAAGTTCATTGCTTTTAATTTAATTTTATTGTTTGTAATTTCATTACTTTCACTATTTGCTGAATCAATATTGTACCTAAAATCCATTGCTTTAAAGTAATTTTTATTTATTATTTTGTTCTTTGCTGAATCAGCATTATAACTAAAGTTCACTGCTTTTATTGTTATTAATTTAATTGGACAATTTAGCATTTTGACCAGTTTGTCAAGTCAACATATTTTTAGTTATTAATAAAGTATAAATACCTCAATAATAAAATTATCGTCAGTAAGATCAAATACAAATAAGTAATTGCATTTTTTATTATTGGCCCATCACTCTTCAAGTTACAAGTGCTTGAAAAGAATCTAAACCAAAAACAAATTAGTGTCAGATACAATTTATGTGTTTGATCTGAGTTTCCACTAATAAAACAATCGTCAATTTAACATTTTTTGGTGACCCCTAGTTTCTTTTGAACGCGCAACCACATTGATCAGGACAACATTTAGTCCACCCACTAGATACCAAATTCATAAATTTGGTATTCATTTTGCACACGTGCAACAACATTCATCAGGACAGCAGTCCATCCGGTGCTATTATCATCAGACCTACAACAGGCAACCTTCCGATTCATCCACGGTCAACCAGGCGACCATATTCAGGCACGATAGAAATATTTTGGTATCCATCTCGCAACCTATACTCATCCGCGGTCAACCAGGCGACCATATTCGTCAGGACAACATTCATTCAAGAAAACTCTCTGCACGGTCATTACCAAATTTGCGTAAAGTAGCAAGTAGTGTACATAAAAGTCCAAGTCAAATCCACTCTTAGGTATGGAAGGCATTGAACGTCTACTGAAGCACCAAAGTAAGACTGGTGAAACAATCCAGAACATTGTGAGAAACTATAAAAAGGACCCAGCAGACAGAATACAAAAAGTCACCTACTATGAGGAGCGATTACGATGCCTTCAATAATATTGGAACCAGTGTCAGGAAACGGACTCGAGGTTACGGGATGCTTGCGCCAATCCAATGCAATTTGAATATTTTACTACAGGGTACTACGACCAAATCAATGCGTTAGTATCCGATTACACGAATATATTTAACAATGAAGTTACTCGCATTAAAAAACAAAATAAAGTTCAGTTCAAAATCACGGAGGCCTGGGTACTTTAAATGGCTGGACACCCTAAGGAGCAAAATATATCACCAAGTGAATCTTCGAACAATACCGCTGGGATTATACGAAGATTAGGAGCTCGTGTAACAGCTCTCAGCCGGCTATTAAATGGATTAGCAATTAGAGAACATCAACCTCTACAATATTTTGAGATAAATATTAGCACAATTAAGAGGTTATGGAATCAAATCGAAGCACTGCGTGATGAAAGTCATGATCAACTAGCAAATCCAGTTGCCAATGGACTAAATGAAGATGAATATAACAACGTATATGATTTAATGCAGCAAAATTTGTTCAATGTGTCTGTTAAAGCTGAAACATTAAGGAATGATGCCCCTACACACACTGGAGTGGTAGTACCAGCCATGAGTACTAGTTGTTCATCACATTTACCGAAACTCACAATACCAAAATTTGATGGCGATGGAGGCAGTTCCATGATATATTTTCTGAGATGGTGGATAAACAGCCGATTCCAGCAATTCAGAAAATGTGGTACCTAAAGAGTAATTTGTCAGGAGAAGCGGAACATCTAATCAGTCAATTCTCCGAAACAAACTATGTAGCTGCTTGGAAAACATTACAAGATCGTTACAATAATAAAAGAATTCTTCTAGCTAACTTAGTGGATAAAATAATCAATCAACAATCCGTAACCTCATCTGCTAAATCCATCAAAGACTTGCATGATACTACCAGGGATTGTCTACTAGCACTGAACAATTTGGGTATTGTAACATCTTTGTGGGATGTAATACTCATACAGTTATTGACTAAAAAACTTGAGAGGAGCTTACATATCAGGTACATGCAATCATTGACTAACCCAAGGGATTTACCAACTATATCAATCTTGGAACATCAATTCCAAACGATGGAAGCAATTGCTCCGACAAATAAAGCAGTCTGAACAATTATAACATCCAACGATAACAGCATCTGCAGATTGTGCACTAACAGTGGCCATCGGTTGTATCATTGTAACAAATTTCTTCATTTATCAGAGGCAGAACGACAACGTTGGGTTCAACAAAATAATCTATGTGTGAATTGCTTCGGAAGTGATCACGTATCTTAGTCCTGCAACTCAAGTAGCTGCGCAAAATGTGCGAAGAAACACAATACGTTGCTTCACTTAAAGAGGAAGAACAATAACCAAAAAGGTAAAAAATCATCAGCATAAATCCCCCCACAACAACATTCAGTTGTAATGCCGTTCACCTCAAATACAGCAACATTAGCAGACAACGTTGCTGCAGGCCGCCAAGGCATTTCACATCCGCATACAGATGTAAGGGTGTCTACCCCAAACGTTCGAGCAGTCACGTCAGCAATAAGCAACGTCGGGGGAGGCCACCAGGGCTATGTTCTGCTGGCAACAGCTAAAGTCATATTAACAGCCCCACATGGTGTATCTAACGAATGTAGAGCAGTATTAGATTCAGGCTCCCAAGTAAAAGTCGTGACGAAACAACTTTGTCAAAAGTTGTCCATATCACCGTCAGCAGCATCACTTTATCTTGACGGTATTGGTGAAACTCAAAGAAAATCAAAATATCGACTAAATATAGTCAGGAAGTCCAGAGATTACAAATTATGTACTAATATAGACGCATACGTATTACCAAGCATAATTCCAGCGCAACCAAGTCAGGATATTGACATTTCAATGTGGAATATTCCTGACAATATTTACCTAGCATATTCTCATTTTTATCAGCAAAAGAAAATAGATTTGCTACTTGGAGCAGAGTTTTACTACAAATTAACTCCAAATGGAACAATTCAATTAGCAGACAATCTCCCAACGCAACAAAATTCAGCATTGGGCTGGATTGTGGTTGGCGCAATTGGAAAAAATCCGGTTCCTAATCTATTATGTTCACTCATATGTACAATATTTGAAAACACTTCACTTGCAGAAGCCATAGAGCACATTTGGAAATTAGACGAGATTGAAGACAGCGAAAAATATCTGTCACCATCGGAAAACAATGTGAAGCACATTTTAATCAAGACGTGCACACCAATAAAGATGGTCGGTTCGTAGCCAGTCTCCCGTTCCAAGAAAATCCAACAGCATTAGGTGAATCCCAATCAATGGCATATAACAGGTTCATAGGTCTAGAACGTCGACTTCTACAGAAGGAAGATATACCGGCTCAATATATCAAGTTTATGCGGGATTACGAACAACTAGGTCACATGCAAAGAATTGATATCGATACCTTGGATGGTTAAAAATATTTAATTCCTCACCACAGCGTAATGAAACCAGATAGCTCTACAACTAAACTAAGAGTGGTCCATGACGCATCAGCAAAAACGTCATCAGACTACTCATTAAATGATTTAATGTACACAAGCCCAACTGTTCAAAGTGAACCGTTTGTCCTCACCACCGACATTGAGAAAATTTATCGACAAATCTTAATTCATCCAGACGACCAGAAATACCAGTTAATCATTTGGAGAGAAGATCCATCACTTCCTATCAATTATTACAAACTTAATACGGTTACATATGGGACAAGAGCAGCACCTTATCTTGCTACCAGATGTTAACAAAGTCTGGCAGACGAAAACTTGATAAATTTTCCATCTGGATCACAAATGCTCAAACATAATTTTTACGTGGATGATGGCCTTGGTGGGTCGGATAGTCTTAACATCGCGCTTGAGATACAGAAAGAACTTATTACCATCCTAAAAGGTCATAGTTTTAACTTATAGAAATGGTGTGCAAACCATCCCCTATTATTAAAAAATATTCCAATCGGTGATCAGGAGGTGGATTTAGATCTTAATAATAACAACGCCAATACAATAAAAATGCTAGGATTATTATGGCTACCTTAGACAGATAATTTTTGCATCCATGTAAAAGTTAATCATCTACATACAGTCTCTAAACGCACAGCAACCTCAGACCCTCTTGGACTACTAGCACCCATAGTTGTCAAGGCAAAGATGTGTATTCAACCATTATGCCAACTTAAGCTAGAGTGGGATGAACCATTGCCAGACGACCTTCATGGAATGTGGACTAGATTCAGAAATGAATTAGACAGCTTGAATAATCTCATGATCCCTCGCCATTTGTTTAAGGGGGAACTTCCAGAAAAAACAGAGCTTCATATAATATCAGATGCATCCGAAAGGGCTTTTGGTGCAGCTGCCTATGTCCGAGCAACTCTAAGAGACAAAAGAACTCTTGTCCAATTACTTTGTGCCAAGACACGGGTGGCTTCATTAAAACAACAGACACTACCTCGTCTAGAGTTATGTGCTGCAGTTATGGCTGCTCAACTTGTACACAGAATCAAAACTGACCTGCAAATTAAAAACCAAGCCGTATTCTTATGGACAGATTCTGAAATAGTTCTATCGTGGATAAGCGCTCAATGCTCCCTGTATCATACGATTGTAGCTAATCGAATCTCAAAAATCCAATCAAAAACATTGCCCGAACAATGGCGCCATGTCAGATCTAGGGACAATCCAGCTGATATCCTCTCCAGAGGACTACCTGCAACAAATCTTGCCGAATGCAGTTTATGGTTTCAGGGACCGTTGTTCTTGCACGGAAGAGAAGATATGTGGCCCCCTAAATTTGTACTAAAAGTTAGTTCCAATGACAGCGAGAGAAAGAAGACAACTGTAAGCTCAGCAGTCAGTACCGCCAACAGTGACCTCATTTACAAGATTGCACATAAAAATTCCTTCAGAACACTTCAAAGGATACTGGGATACGTTCTCAGGTTTATCAAAAACTGCAAAATAAAGAATGAAGATCGCCCAACATACAAATCATTAACTCCGACTGAACTGCACAATGCACTTGTCTTAATCACAAGAGCCATTCAAACATCCCAGTTTTCTGCAGAAACAAAGTCGACAAGAAAAGTTCATAATCAATCTGACTCCATTCCTTGATGAGGACGACTGGAAGCATCACTGTTATCATATGATGCAAAACACCCAATGCTAATTCCATATAATGATCCACTCATAAACCTTTTATTCACAATGGTTCACGAAGAAAATAACCATTGTGGACCCCAGGCACTGTTAAATACAATCAGACAACGATTTTGGCCAATAAAAGGCAAAATAACGGCACAAAAAAAGGCACAAGAATCAATTATTTCCGCTTCCAGCTCTAAGGGGATACATTTTCATTTCATTCCACCAAGACCGCCACATTTTGGAGGCTTATGGGAGGCTGCGGTAAAATCAGCAAAACATCTTCTACTTCGGGGTATCGCGAATGCATCCTTAACACAAGAAGAATTGGAGACGGTCATAGTTGAGATAGAAGCGATCCGGATTTCTCGTCCATTAACACCTATGTCAACTAGGGAGATCGATTATTCGACTTTTTTCAATAACCGGTTTTCGAATATTACGAATAGTTGCTATTTTAAAAACCCCGGTTTTCGGTTAAGCAATTTTTAAATAACCGGTTAACCGGTTCTAATCCGAATACTTAAAAAAACAAAAATCAAATAAGTCTGTAAAATAAAACGTTAATTTGAATAAAAACAAAACAATTTGCAAAGGTAAGGAACCAACAAAATCAGACCTAACAAATATTTTACGATAAAATCCAACAAAAGTGGGACCAGTAAATTGATCAAACTTCAGCTAAGTTTTCAACAATTTTTTATTGATTTACTAAACTTTATTTGTAAAAAGATATTTGTATAATGTTATTTAAAAACTTTTATATGATATTTGATCTAGACAAACGTTTTGCAACAGCAAATAAATTATAGGACTTTTATAAAGTTATTATTTGAAATATTCTCTCAAATTTATTTTGAATGAGTTTTACTTTGTTTGTGGTTAAGCTATCAACCATATTTTTCAAAAATTGCAAACAAAACCTCTTTGCCAGGATTATCTATTTTAAATTATTTTGTTTCAGCATTATATATATATTTCTATAGAAACGAATAGTGAACTGAACATTCTTTTTGTGTAAAATATTTGTAAATTCGTCGACTACAATTTAAAACATTGCATGACATTGCTCGATTTCATCATTTTTGATTTTTAGTTCTTGGTATTTTAATAAATAAAACTGGTAGCAATTTTTCCCATATGGTTGATTCCGCCGTAATGTTGTAGTTTTCAGCATGAAGAGATGCTAGAACTACTTAAGAGTTTTTAGTGCCTTAACGGGCATTTCGTCCTCGGCAACACAACGGGCTATTATTTCACCCAATGATTCATTTTTGGCAGCGTATTTTGGCAAAGTATTATTTGTCGTCTCCTTAGAACTACTTCCAGTTAAGTATCATTTGGATCACATTAATGTCAAACATGTATAATTATTATAGGTGATTAATAAGTCGTGACATGGAAGAACCTTTGTAACTTATCATTTTAGGGCACTTCAACAACCTAACTTTGTCTTTTTAATCGCGTTCGAAAAAGATCTAGAGATAGCCTTTATATAAAAATATATTTAATATTTAGAATAGTCTTGTACAAATTACTATTTACTTTTTAACTGCACACGTTTTTTTTAGTATTTTGAATAGTTTTTGGTTTTTTTTTTTCTACAAGAACACACGCCTTTATAAGCGATTTGTATTTACAGTGTTCATAATGTTTTTTGACCTTTGTTACATTTTGTTTTGACATTTTTCATAAAAAGTTTAAGTTTGGCCAATATTCAGTTAGAAAATACTTAAATTGCGGGTACATCTACAACAAGAGTAAGGAAAATGTATATAAATTACACATTACTCAAATAACCGGTTTATTATACCAAAATAACCGGTTTATTCGATATTCGAAAAATGGGCATTTTAAAATAACCGACTTGGGCAAAACTAAAATAACCGGTTAAAACCGGTCGAATAATAACCGTTCGATCTCCCTAATGTCAACTGATCCAAATGGCTTCGCAGCATTAACTCCTGGCCACTTTCTCATTGACGAACCACTTACATTTCAAGTAGACACCAGGGCGGAGCAAGCAAAAGCTTCAGGTCTGTCCCATTGGAAGCTGATATCTCACCTTAAGCAAGAGTTTTGGAAGAGATGGTCCACAGAATATTTAAATGAACTACAACAACGTCATAAATGGAGAATGCGATTCGAAAACCTCAAAAGTGGAGACATGGTAATTGTCAAGGAAGACAATGTGCCTGTTATGTAATGGCCTTTGGGAAGAATTATTCAAGTATACACTGGCAAAGACGGTGTAATAAGAGTAGCAGATGTGAAAACTGTGTCAGGAACATTCAAGCGTCCGATACATATACTTGCCTTATTGCCTATAAGTCAAGATCCAGAAGCAACTATTGCATCCGAGGATAATTATAAAATAACAATGCAACTGGCGAACCCAAGGCCAAGCGAATCAAAGTACCAACACATCATTTAACTCTTGCGATACTCACTATCTTATTGTTATTACCACTTGCAGTTGGAACTCCAAACAAAAACAAAATATTCGGATCAAGGGTCGGAATCCATTTCGAGCAAATATGATCAGTCGCTATTTCAACAACTGAATGGAATATATTAGTATATTATGATCTAGCTTCATACTGGTCCGAAACATCAATCCTGATCAATGGGAGTAGGTCAATACAAAACCTGTTTAATATGTTGACGACAAATGCATCTTGCCTTGGAACAATTGAGCACTTTGAGCAAATGGAAAATGACCTACAACTATATAACGAATTACTGCGAATTAAAAGAGGAGCTCTTGATATAGTTGGTAATGTTGCCCATTCACTATTTGGCATCCTGGAAATAAAATGTACTCAAAATATATACATGTCGTTAACAATATCCTATTACAAATCGATGGTCTCAAGTAGAAAGGCCCTAACTCAAATAATAGTAACTGTATAGGATAAGGTAAAAACATAATAGAAAATGTATGTAACATAATGTAAACTTGTTCATACAATTGCTTGTAAAGCCGTTATTATTTACAATATTGCAATAAATTTTTGTGACGAGGTGTATTTGTGTAAACTTTATTGGAATCACTAAAAACCTCAATTTCGTAAAAAAACGAGTTAGGGCCTTTCTACTTGAGACCATCAAAATACAACTTCACCAACTATTCAATTCAGCGGTTCTTGAACCAACTCTTATTTTAAATAACCTAAGAAAAAAACAATCATCAATTCTTGACACACTTATGGACTCGCGAAATGGAAAAATCAGCCCGTGGCTACTCACTCCAGAACAATTACACACCGAAGTTAATAAAATTATACTCCATTCGCCACATTCAGTGAAGCTCCCAGTATCAGAAAAAACTGAATTACTTCAACTATTCAAACTAATGAAGGTAAAGGGTAGAATAATGAATCAACACGCGATCTTTTAAATAACGTTACCATTGGTTGCAGGTAATAAATTCAATATATATCAGTTGATTCCGGTACCCAATGTAATGAATAGTACAATGGTAGCCATTAAACTATGATCTCCATTCCTGGGATTTAGTAAAACATGATGTTTTTATTTGTTCCAACGCTCAAGTTCGTTACAGTTTCGGGTCAGATATCTGTACATGTGAAATTAACCTGTTAATCAACAAAACAACACCAACATGTACCTTCGAAAAAACTAACGGCAGATGGATACCACTTAACATGGAGAATAAATGGATATATGCCACGTCACCATCTTCAAGAGCTACGGCTGTGTGCAATAGGGAAATAATTCCCATATCATTAAAGGGCTCCGGTCTACTGACGCTAGATCCAGAATGCACAAGCACGACTTCATCACGTTGAACGGTAAACAAGCGATATCAAGCAAAATTACCTCCTCATACACACTTCTTGCTAACCTCTCAGAGTTAACTTTGCCAAAAAAACACTACAATTTTAATACACAACAATTCGTCAACATTAACAAGATATATCTCTTCTTATTATCATATGCAAAAAATATCAAGGAGATACAAAATTCATTAAGTCAAAACAACATTATGGAACTTCTCAACAAATTAAAATCTCACCAACTACACAGATATACTATTGGCTACATTGCACTCGTCCTTAGTATCACAGCATTCCTAATAATTATGACTCGACACAGGATATGCAGCAGTACAACCCAACGATATGCTGAAGATACTGAAGAAGCCTTAGAATCCCAATCAGTTGGACCAGAAACCAACAACATAACACCTATACCAAAACCATGTCAACAAGTACATAACCTCATCCTAAATGTTTAGCCTCACCACAACTTTGCTTACTCAACATTGTACTTCAGTTCATTGCTTTTAATTTTAATTTATTGCTTGTAATTTCTTTAATTTCGCTATGTGCTGAATCAACATTATTCGTAAAATCCATTGCTTTAAAGTTATTTTTATTTAGATATTGGGAATTATTTCTTTTTCATAAGCAACTTTATTATATTCAACATTTTTCATTTTTCGAATTTATTCTATGAGTTAAATTTCAGTTATGTATTTACAATTATTAGACACCAGCAGAATGTAATGCATTTTCTGGCCCGCTACGGCCTTCGTCAGCATTCTTTGTGAAGGCCGTAGCGGGCCAGAAAATGCATTACATTCTGCTGGTGTCTAATAATTGTAAATTTTTCTGTACATAAATATACTTCATTGCTATCCAACGGAAAGCTAAGGTAAAATGTAACAAGAAAATACAATATAATAGTCTGGTAGTGTATAAAGTCATTTCTAAAAAAAATTTAAGGAATAGAGCTATTACAAAAAGCTTTATAAAATACATAACTGAAATTTAACTCATAGAATAAATTCGAAAAATGAAAAATGTTGTTATTTTTATTTATTATTTTGTTCTTTGCTGAATCAGCATTATACCTAAAGTTTATTGCTTTTATTGTTATTAATTTAATTGGACAACTTAGCATTTTGACCAGTTTGTCAACTCAACATATTTTTAGTTATTAATTTAGTATAAATACCACAATAAAATTTAAAATTATTGTCCGTAAATTTTGGCATTGATTTGTTAGTGCATAATTTTGCATATTTTACTCTCTACAGCATTTTTTGTATAATTTAGTCAAAAGACCATTTTTTAAGTTTATAGCGCATATTTTGCCTATAAATGCATTTTGATACATGTTAAATTTTTTAGATGCTGGCAAGAGCATTCGCAGCAAGAAAAAAAATTTTTTTTTCAAAATTTTGGTTTTTCTATTTTAAATACCTACCTGTATACACAACGTGTTCCTTCAAATCCGTCATCTACATTTAATTTTTACTCTAACATTTTAAGCCAAAGCAGGTTGTCTGTCCATGTTAACTTTGTGCGCAGAGTAAACGCTGCAATTTTGTATATAATTTTAGAAAATTTGGTAAATACATTTCATTTGTGGAAAGGACGAAGTCTATGTATGTAAATGCTGAGAATCAGTATATAATTTCACATATTAACCATTAAAACTTCTTTCCATATTAGACTTTTGTGTCCGTAAACCATCTAGTTATGTTGCTATGTAGATTAAATTCGCTGCAAAAATATTTTACGCAAATTAATTTTTTTTTCGAATCGGATCAAATTTGTCCAAAGCTCCCATCTATAAATAGCTTCAACCTCCTTTTAAATGTTTACATTAATAAACAATTTAGCGACCATCCGTGAAATCCCGTGAAAGCAGTTTCATATGGATGTTAATATCTAGGTAATATCGACACAAATAACTCTTATATGAATTTTAACCTCATAATATATGTAACTTTGTGTTTGTGAGCCCATATCTGCCCGTTTTCAAATAGGGTAAAATATCCGATTATAATTTGGGATAAAATTTTGGGAAAAATTTTGAACAATTTTTAGTGCATATTTTCGAGTTTTTACTGCATATTTAATGCGCGTTAAACGTGTTTTTTTAAGAGAATATTTGTGGTTTCCCTGGTAATAACATTTATTGTAAACTTTAGGAAAAAACTGGTGGAAAAATCGTGATTCAAAGGCAGCTTCAGCACAATTCCGTAGCGGCCGTTTTATTGAAAAGAAGTTATAAGAGGGTGTGCCTAAATTTGAAAAAAACGATTATGCTGCAGCCTTAAGAAAAGTATCATAATAATAATAAATAATATATAAACTTAAACTATTAAAAATGAAATTTTGATGTTTAATTAATTTAATGTTCATAGATATGTACCTCGCAATATGTTTTTGTTGTATACTCATGCATTTAATTTTTAGGTAATTTTACCTATGCATTTTTTTGAGTATCATATAAAATTATCAAAAATCACTTTTTATTTATCACATTAATTTATATTTATTTATTTAAAATAAATGTTTATTGTACTTCAATAATCACATCGGTATTTTAACAAAAAAAAAAAAAAATAAATCAAAAACAAAAACTTCAATATTAAAAATAAAAAAAACGATGCAGGTTTAATTTTCTCCTGCTTCCAAAGTTGCTTCCATTACGGTTTTAACAAGTTGCAAGTGTAATTTGTTGGCAGTAGTTTTGCTTGTCTTCGCAATTTCACGCATTTGTGATGCTAAGTAATTTCCTATTGCTTGCCAATTATCTTCTTCCGCCTCTAAGCATTTGACTGCACGCTGAAATATGTCCGTTTTTTCTAAATTGGCTGTCTCAGGAAGAGAAGAATTTCCCGTCTCCGGGAGAAAAGAATTCTGCGATGTACTGCAGCCTAGCTGAGTTTCTTGTATGTCCAGCGTAGACACTAAGGATAAACTTTTTAATGTGTAATGGTGGTTGTAAGACTGCATTGCTGTCCATAGCGGCCAATGTGGCTGGAAGTTTTCTGTTCCCTGGCCAGACTTTGCTTTCAATTTCTTTTTAACATTTTGAAATTCAGTTTTTACATTGGCCCATTTAGCTTTACAGTCATCCACCGAATGCCCCGGGCAATTTTTTTGAATTTCCCGCCATGCCTGCTCACGTTTGTAACGATCTTTGTAGTCTGGGGATGAGTATTCCCAAACACATGGATGCTGTTCTACAGTAAGTATCAGATCATTTATACTACTGTATGTCCAAGATGAGGGTACACTTGGCTTTTCCTTTTTTTTTTTGGCAAATGGGTTTGTGCTTGCTGATCGGGACAGCAGTAAACATTTTCAGTACTTATGTCATCATTCAATACTATGAAGTCATCCAAATCCATATTAAAACTACAAGTATATTATAATTATAACATTTAAAATAATAAAAATTAATTTTACTTACGAAAAGAAATGCAGTTTTAGGTCACAAAACAAAAAAAATTGGTTTAAAAATAAAAAAATATTGGCGCTTATTGTCCCCTCCAATTGCCGCACAAGAACACAATATATATTGGTGTTTTTTTGACATTAATATTGGTGTATGGTTGGTCATTAAACATTCACATGATTGCCGCAGCAGGGTTGCATTTGATTGGACCAAATTCGCACAATACTGTTATTGGTTGCCGTATTAGCCAATAAATTGTGCAATCACACGATTGGCATATAAACGAGACCAAAAATTGGCGCTTTTCTACAATCGTGAGATCCCACCTTTATACGTGTTGTTGACTTGTTGTAGTATCGACGCCACCTGAAGTAAATTCGCCTTGTTCTAGTGGGTTTTTTCACAAAAAAAAAAGAATATTTTATCATATGTACATTCAAACAAATTTTTGTTGAATAGTTTTATTTGAAATTTTTTAAGCAAAATATATGCAACTAGCTGACCCGGCAAACGTTTTTTTGCCCTAATGCTCACCTACTAGTGTTTTATAAGCTTATATAACTATTTTGTGATTATTGGATGGCATTTGGTCTATTACAACTTAAAATAAATTCACCAATTCGTTATGCTGATGGAATTAATTTTGTAATGATTCTACAATGTTGCGGCGTAGTCCCGTAGCAATTGCGCATCTGGTGGTAACTTCTGTTTCAGAATTGCCAAGGAAATATATCTGCAAAAATGTGTATTCTTCATTAGGAATAGGCAATAAAGATCCTGCTTTGTGATATATTTGTCCTTGGACTTTAAATGTTCTATATAATTACAGCACTGACGATCTCACAGTAGTGGCCTTGGAAGATGGCAGAGATGACATCATAATATTTGCATCATCCTATATGCCACACGACAGAGATGCCCCCCCAGTAGAACTCCACAGACTAGTCGAAGAAGCTTGTAGAAGGAAGCAAAATCTGGTGGTGGGCACGGATGCTAACGCTCATCACACAATATGGGGCAGTAAAGACATCAACAATAGAGGTGAGGATCTTATTGCTTTTATATTACAGAATAATATACAAATTGCGAATAGAGGTGAGGTCCCAACGTATAAGGGTCCCACGTTGGAAAATATGCTTGATGTGACGCTTTATACGGATTATAAAACAGTGATAGATGATTGGAAGGTGCTTATGCAGCCATCCTTCTCTGATCACTCCTATATATCCTTTGTGTTAAATTACAATGTACCTACTGAAACCGTGTTTAGGAACCCAAGAAATACAGATTGGGCCAAATACTCTTTACTTCTTTATAGGGACCTAGGTCACTCGGGAACACTGTTCAGAGGACATAGATTCTGCTATAGACACATTGACATCGGGCGTTATTAGATCCTATGAAAAGTCGTGTCCTCCCACTCGAGCTAGGCGTATGTCCAGACCACCTTGGTGGAATAAACAGCTGGACTGTGGAAGACGCGAACTTCGTGAGCTATTCAAACTGGCGAAAATTGTCAACCGGTCTGAATGCTGGGGGGAGTATAATGACTCTCTTAGGGTGTATAAGCGTGACGTGCGAAGAGCCAAACGAACTTCGTGGAAGAGTTTCTGCGATAACATAGAGGAGACGGCTGAAACGGCAAGACTGCGGAGGCTGCTAGTGGGCAGTCCAGTAATGCCAAGTACAGTTTGTAGGGATAACGGAGAATGGACAAAGAGCAGCATGGAGACGCTGGATGTACTCGTTGATACACACTTCCCGGGCTGTTCTGAGGTTCCTATTCCAACGGATGAAATTTCCTTTATATCAAATGGTGATAACGACATTATCTCTTACGAGGGGGTGGAATGGGTCATTAACTCGTTTCAGCCATACAAGTCGCCTGGTCTTGACGGAATCATCCCGGTGCAACTACAGCGGGGTAGACAACGGATAATACCATGGCTGGTAAAAATCTTTAAGGGATGTCTGAGGATAAACTATGTGCCGAAATCTTGGAGGATATCTTAGATTGTATTTCTACCGAAATCGGGTAAGAGCAATCACATGTACCCGAAAGATTTCAGACCTATTAGTCTCACATCATTCCTGTTGAAAACGTTGGAGAGAATTTTGGACTATCTTGTCAAGGGTACCATGGGGCCGACTATTCTCTCTGTAAATCAGCATGCCTACACGAGGGGCAAATCAATTGAGACGGCACTCCATTCAGTTGTCTCACTGATTGAGAAGACCCTGGGATAAAAGGACTTCGCTATGTGCGTGTTCCTGAACATCGCGGGAGCTTTCAATAATGTGTCCACGTTGTCGTTCGTTCCGTATTTCGCGATTTTCTTGTGAAGAATTTTGGCGTAAAGGTGACATTCGATTCCTGGCTTGTCGTTGTCTTCTGCGCTCTCCTCTTGTGTCTGCTGTGAGCGCAGCACACTCATATGATTTGTGTGCCGTGAACGGCGACCAATATTTGCACGTGGGCGTGGCATTTTGTACAGCAATATACGTTTTTTATAATTATTTTTTTTTTGTTTGTTATTGTTGGGGTAGGAAGGCTGCCCTTTATTGTCTTACCTTTTGCTTGTTTACTTTCTTCAATAGCTTTCAATAATACAATTAATTTACTTTCAGTAACACCTTGGGTTAATTCATTAAAATGTATGTAAAGTTTAATAATTTAAATAAATTAAACTTCAATTTAATAAGTTTTTTTTTTCGTTTGACTCCCACGAAAAGAGGTTATATACGGTGCAAAAACACAAAAGAACTAAATATTGCGCCATCTGTCACACAAACTACACAGAAACACTACTCACGGCCCATAGATCATGTATATAAAATTTGGTCAAAATCGGTCCAGTAGTTTTTAAGTTTAACGATCACGAACATACACGTAATTTTTATATATGTGGAGAAGAGATTCCAAAAATTAAGCAAAGTAAAATTCCATTTGATATAAAGAAATAGAAAATATTTCTATTCAAATTTTAAGAATGCAAATTAAAAATGCTTGTATCGCTTAAGTCGATTGAAATTTCGGGTTTAAATAATATTATTTTAATACCAGTACCTCAAATCTGTAACTTGTTTAATTTTACTACCGATATCGTTAAGTGGCGAGAAATCTTGGTTACTTTAATGAATTTGTTATTAAAGTTTTTAAGTTTACAAATATTTTCTTTAAGAAATAACGACAAATATTGGAAAACATTTTAAAACGCCAAAGTTTAAATATTTTAAAAAATGGTTAATATAATAACCCCCATATTCATAAAAAATATTTTATGTTTATAGCAGGCTTATGAAATTAATTTTCTATGAAAATCTGTTTAATAAAACTTTTATAAATCAAAAATATTTTTTATGAATAAATATCGCATTATATTTGTTAAAAAATATTAAATAAATTCAATTTAAAGAATTTCAATACATTCTGCTGCTTTCTCTTGTATATATTCTTTTAAATTGTTTATTATCACATATATATTATTAAAACTATGTTTTGAACCAAAAATTAACACCCATATTCATAAAGAATATTTTAGGCTTATAGCATGCTTATGAGACGAATTTTCTATGAAAATTTGTTTAATATACCTTTTATTAATCAATAATATTTTTAATGAATATGGGGGTAAGAGTTTGTAATATAATTCAGACATAGATTTTAAAATCGCTCGAAAGTAATAAATTTTTACCGTTTGGAAATCGAGCGATTTTCATCACATACCGAAATATTCCTTAAAAAGAAGTAATACTTCGGTTAATTTTAATTTTATTAAATATCTTGAATAAAAATATTCATCCTAAACAGCTATTGCACAAATTCAAAAAGAAAATATTTTATAATTCTAATGAAAAATAAATAAATATGTATATATTTATTCCTACTGAAAGAAACACAAAAGTAAATTTATTAAAAACAAGGCAAATATTGGCGCGTATTATGTTGTTTAATTGCCGCACAATAACCCAATAAATATTGGTACATGTTTGTTATTTTTATTGACGCGCGGTTGCATATCAAATAGTCACACGATTGCCGCACCAGAGTTGCATTTTATTGGTAAAAGTAAGCACAATTTTGTGCTCGATTGGTACATGAGCCATTTGATTGTGCAGTCATACGATTGGGGTATTAAAAAGTGTGAAAATTGGTGCATTTGGTGCATTGTGACATGTTTTTTTTGTATTTAATTTTTTAAGAAATATCCAAAAACTTGATAAATTTTCACCATGTCTCTTTTTTTTGCAGTCAGAGATTTTTCCTGATTTCCTTAGTCGTATACAAATATTTTAAATTTCGTTATTCCATATAATTTTGATGTTTTGAATTTTTTTAATTAAATTTTTTTATTTTTCTACATTTTAATAAGCTCTTGTCACTTTGAAATAAGAATAAAACATAAAGGGTAGTGCATAGTGTGCAAACGATTCAAATAAAAACACACACATTTCCACAACACAACAACAAAATGTATGTATTTGCAATTCACTTAATTTTACTTTATTTGCAGATGGCGTCACTGCAGAATTGAGCCAATTCGTCTTCCTAATGAAGAGAAGAAGCAATCTTAGTTCTATTGTCGATAGATCCTCTAAGTAGGCTCTCCCAGGTATTTTCCCTAATGCCCTGTAACCCAGCGTATTGACAGAGAAAGTGAAGCACAGTCTCCTCTTCCTCCTCATCATGACAACTTCTGCAGTAGTCATTGAATTCCAGACCCATTTTCCTAGCATGAGTCCCAACAGGCCAGTGTCCAGTCACAACCGACACCACAGTCCTGATTTGGTCCCTATTGAACCTAAGTAGAGATGTAATTCTCCGTTCATCATAACCAGGCCAAAGTGCACTGGATATGGAGCAGGTTGACTCACAGGACCATCCCTCCTGCGCAATCGTATAATACTCGCGCCCAATGAGTGACTTACAGTAGGCCATTGGAAGGCCAAAGAATTGATCAATGAATAATCACGGGTCGATCCGCCGTGTGCCACGTTCAACCGTATCGTCGAGCATAGAGCCATCTGTCTGGCCGTGATGTCTACCGGTAGACAGCTTAGCATTGTAAACAGCGCCTTGGTGGAAGTGGAGCGCATTGATCCTGTGATCATCAATGCGACCAGTCTATGTACCTTCTCATGCATCGCGCGGTGCCTGCCCTTGTCCAGCGCAATCCACCATACAACAACACCGTAATACAGAGTCGGCTTTACTACAGCTCAAAGATCTAATTGACACACCCGGGCCCATTCTCAGTTCCTGCCGATTGCACCTCTGCACGCATATATAGCAACAATTGCATTTTCCATCCTCATCCGGACGTGCAGCCCCCACGACAGCTTGCTGTCCAAGATTACGTCCAGATACTTGGCGCTATGAGAGATATTAAGTTCAGTCCCATTTAGCCTCGGAAGTCTCATGACCTCGGTCCTCGTGAAGAGTACCAGTTCCGTCTTCGACGTACTAACACCCAATCCGCATGATACGCTCCAGGTGCTATGTACCTTTAATGCAACCTCCGTACACTGAGACATTAAATTCAAATGCTTCCCCGTGATGGCCACTGCAACGTCGCACAGTGGGAAATTTTACGAGAAGGCGGTCAAAATTCCATAACTTTTGACTGGATCGGTATTTTTTTTGCGATTTTTTTTGCTCGATAGGTGCGATATTAGGCTTTAATTTGCGACTGATAGGAGTAAAAGTTATGGGGAGTTCAAAATGCATTTTCATTTTTTTGTTGAGTTTCGGTGTAAAAGTTGAATATTTCAAATATGAATTTTTTATAATTTATCATTATTTCTCTTGTATTTTACAACTGATACTTATTTTTTATTGTCGAACTAAGATCCTGTCAGAAAATGCCAATATTTGGCCCCTGTAAATTTTTTAGTCCCAATATTCACAGGGGCCAAAGGTTGGCTTTTTTGGGACGAGACGAGTTGTTATAAGGATAAAACTGAAAAGGAATATTTTGAAAAATGCCCAAATAGCATTCTTAGCTATCGATAACATTTTAGGTAATTCAACTTTTATTTTTGGTTTGAGATGTATGTGTATTTTATTTTTATATATTAATAAAAATATATACTTAAATCAAAAACAAATTATAATATATAAACAATTTTAAATTAAACAATATTAGTAAAAATTTCTTCTAAATAGCTTTGGGTTTCATTTTCCAGAAGTTGTTTAGCTTCTTCCTCTAATTGGATTGAGGTTGATTTCCATTTTTGTCGAATACTGGACATATATGGATCTGATGTGCACAACAAAATAGTAATAAGATCTTCATTAGTACAACATCTGGACATTTTTCTTGTATTATGCTCGCGCAAGAATCTGTAGTCTTTGTTCCTTTTTTCTTGCGCTTCTTCAAATAGATCTCCAATTGGTAGGATATTGTGTTGAACTATTTGTTCCCCATGGTATAAAATTTTATGAACTATGGTTGGCATATGTTTCCAAGAGTATTTTTTGTTATAAAGAATTGCTGTTTCATTTGCATACTGGCAAAATTTTTTTGCATTTATCTTTCTGCTACATGATATAACTTGTAAAATGATCTGGAATCGTCTTATTAATTTAAAATGTACTCCTGTGATAGATGCTGCAGTTTCTGGATCGGAAAATAATCTCCTTGCAGTGTTTCCATCATTTGAATTTCCTTCTCCTTTGTTAAAGAGGGAATTTCATTTTTCCATACATCCATTTCTGTAACTCTACTAGTTGACGGCTCTAAGCCAATATAAGTTTTTCTTAAACGTAATGGAACGAAAGATACCATGAATAAGTTAGCATGAGTTTTCTGAATTACATTGCTTGTATTGTTTCTGACCAGAGCTTCCATCACATCCCCATTTAGAAAATAAAGTGATGCTGCAATTTTTAAGTTTTTTTAAACAGTCAGCATCAAGTGTATTTAATAATCGTTCTGCAGTGTGTTCGAGAAGAGCCTGCAATTTTACTTCTGCTGAACTTGAAGTTACACTAATAGCCGTTTGCGAAGGTAAGCACTCTTTTTTGACAGAAACTAAATCTCGATATGCTGGAAAGATTCCACAATTTTTTTTTAATTGGTTCGCTTTCGCAGTTCTGTATACTGATATTTTGTCAGTTTTAAATCCAAAAATAGTGCAAATGCTTCTTCTGGAGTAAATTTCATTTCTTCAGTTGGTGTAGGCATACTTTTTAAAATCCTCTTTGTGCGTTTAGGGCTCGCTTCCACTATTTTTTCAATTATTGCAATTTTTGTTTTCTTATTTTGCGTTGGTTGAATTTGATGCAGAAATGAATCCTTTATCATACTATGAGAAATTTCTTCATTGATATTTGCAAGCTTGCGTCTTCGTGATCTTTCACTGCAATTGTCAATTTGTTTTGCGGGCTGACCCACTTTACCAGTTTCCTTAGCGGTTATTGACAGCTTCTTAAAAATCAGATCATTTGTTAGCCATTTTTCGTTGCGTAAGTAAAACGTTTTCTTGTTTCTAGAACATTTAAGGTACCGTTTTCTTTATGTAAATGAAAAATTTTTATCTTATGAATTTTGATTTCTTGTTCGTTGCATAATTTAAAGAATGGATTATTAATTATGTGTAACACAAAATCTTTTTCATCTTTCTGTTGAGGAATATCTGCGAGAACTTTATAACTGAACTTAGCCATTGTTTAAACAATAATGAAGGTAAAATTATGAATGCATGCATTTTTATACTCTTGTTGAAAATTTTTTTAAATGATCTTTTGTTACCACTTCTTGGAAACATAAAAACCCTTTTTTAAATACAAATTTAACCTTTTATTACCATTTCTTTGAAACACCGGCAATAAATTAACAGGTAACATGAAGGTAATTTTCACGTAAAATATAACTGCTCTTCCATTTTTTTAAATTAAGTTGCAATTTTCAGGTAATTAAACTATGTAGTTTATGTTGCGGCTATTTACTAATGTTTAACCTATTAACTTACTGAAAAGTCTAACGTGTTAGTCTATTTATGTCGCCTATTCGTTTTGCAGCATCCGTGCACCCACAATAAGTTTATAACAATGGCAATACCTTTACCTTCTCAAAATTAATTGATAACCTGACGCTAGATAATTTATGTGGCCTGAACTGCTTTATTTGTCGAAAATTCTTTAAGATTCACCTTCTTTAATTTCAGTAATGGTTCCTTGCAGGACTTATTTTTTGAACCGAATATCTTACCTTGGGTCACAGAAATTGCTGTAGTTCGCAAGATCGTATCCAGATGTGTGTACAATGGGGTATAGAAATGTAGGTTAGATTCTGGACTACAAGAGAGTATAGATTTTTTTTGACGCGTTTTGACGGGCAGGACTTACGTTCTATAAAATAGGAAATTTCCGGGAAATTTTGACATTAAAAAAAAAAAATTAAATAGTTCTACAGGTCGCAGAGTTTAATGCTTTAAACCACGTATAGCTAATAAGATAAACTAATACACAAAACATATTCTGTCAAAAAATCTTGAAAAACAAAAAAGTTATGAGCATTTAAACTTCAAAAGTTTACTCAGAAATTCAAATCTATAACCAAATACTGACAAAGTCCATTTGGGACCACCCTGTTCTCAATGAAATAGTTGAAATAGAGTTGAAATTTTTTGGCTCCCGAGGTTCACTAGTATTTACTTTCACATGAATAAAAAAATTTCAAAATCGGAGAACATAAAAAAAAATAGTTTTGGCCGCCTTCTCAAAATATGAACCAGTGTGCGTGGTCCATCTTCGTCAACATGGTGTTCATAGTCAGGTTTCACAATAGTGGGGATAATACTCCTCCTTGGGGAGTACTCCTGTTTACCAGTCTCTGAACGCTGGTTTTGTGGAACAAATGACCCTATTCCTGAGTAGATTGTCTACAAATCTACATATGCCATCATCAACCTCCAGACTCCTCATGGATGCCACAATAGAGTCCGGATCGACGTTGTTGAAGGCCACTTTAATGTCGAGAAAGGCCACCAGAGTACACTCCTTGAATTCGAGTGATCTCTCAATAGTTCCAACTAATGAGTGTAGAGCCGTCTCAACAACAGACCTACCCTTTGTGCAGGCATGCTGAGAGGTAGAGAGTAAACACCTTGGGATAATCATCCTCAAGTGTATGTCAATAACTCTTTCAAGAGTCTTGAGAAGAAAGGATGCAAGACTTATCGTTCTGTAATCCTTCGCTTCTAATCTAATGCATCCCCTATATATATATAGCCATCAGCCAGAGTATAATCAGAGTCGAATTCCTTTGCAGGTCCGCCGGAATTATACCGTCCATATCCGGAGATTTATACGGGCCAAAGCTGTCGACAGCCCACTTAATCCTATCGTAGTCCAATGGAGTGTCAATTAACGCCTCGAGTGTTTCCTGACTATTCGTAGTCCAACAACCATCCGATTTTCGGATATAGGTCGGGACAACCGGACTCGAAGCCATTATTCGGCTTATCTTAGAGGAGCCCTCCACGCCACTACAGAAGTTCCTCCAAGCATTCCTTTTCGCCGATCTTACCAAGTTTCTGAATCTATTCAATGAAGACTTGTACTCCGCTCAATTACCATCACGCTTAGCCATATTGAACAACCTACGGCAGTCTCTTCTTGCCTGCGCAATATCAGGATCCCACCAAGGAAGTCGCCAACTGCAGTGAGTGTAAGTAGACCCACTGCCGCATCGATCCCCCGATATCGTTGACCCGGGGAGGATCAGATAGAGTCCGAACCAGAGAGGAGGATAGAATCCCCCAATTAATTCATTTCCTATTCATTATAGCACTCGATCGTACAGACCTAAGCTAAATTCCTAAATTCCACGTATCTATGGTCAGAAAGTAAGCAAGCTGACCAGCGTGACATCAAGAACCTCACACCTATTCGCAACAACAAACGCAGGCTCACGGCCCCTATTTACTATTCCTAAATTATAATTAATAATAAAGGCGAATAGTGACTCACCTCTTACATTCGTATCCGTACTACCCCAGATAGTGTGGTGCGCATTAGCATCGGCACAGATTATAATCGGAGTTCCAGTGACTGTTGCCCTCATTACTTCCTCACGGATGAGCCGATTGGGTGGGTACTGTCCGTGGTCATGCGCCATATATCCCGAGACCATCCAGACTATACCGCCCCGTATCTCGAGAGCAACGGTTGTAGTGTCTTCATCACTGTAATCAGAAAGAATGAAGATATTCAACAAATTTTTAGCTAAGACACAAGATCTTAAAAATAGAGAAAAAAATCTCCAGCCACTATTTCGAGTGGAGTTAGAACCCGGCGACGTTAAGCTTAAAAAAACGAAACTCATCCCATTTACAGTTTGAAATATATCCTGTATAGGAAAATAACGATAGAGGAGCCGCACAAAAGGAACGGTCCCGTGCAATGTTTAAACTGCCAAGAATTTGGTCACACTAAGGCGTACTGCCATTTAACCCCTGTTTGCGTTGTATGTGGAGAATTGCATGGTACAGCTCTCTGCGATAAGTCTAAAAACGACCCTAATGTAAAAAAAATGCAGCAACTGTGGTGGTAATCACACTGCCA
The DNA here is from genome assembly GCA_943735925.1 of Pollenia amentaria. Classification (NCBI taxonomy): domain Eukaryota; kingdom Metazoa; phylum Arthropoda; class Insecta; order Diptera; family Polleniidae; genus Pollenia; species Pollenia amentaria. The sequence goes on along the minus strand of OX031008.1, from coordinate 37,555,326 downwards.
ACTATAGAGGATGCTCTGTATACTCTATCGTCAAGCACTCGGTTGGGCCGAAACCTAATCCCCCTCAAATTCAGGTAACACATCAAGTTAACACTAATGACATTCAGGTACCGCAGCCTAGTAATAACAGAACATCCTACGCTAACGTCCTAAAATCAAACCATATTCCAATGCAAGGTGATTTGCCAAATAATGGTGAGACTCCAGTCTCTAATTTAAGTCGTCTGGAAAAGACCATGGAATCACTAGTGCAAACAGTAACTAACTTTACGAACACAATGGGTAATATGATGCAGGAAATGTAAAGAATGCAATCGATGTTATTGCAAGCTGACCTTAACAAGCCATTAATTGTTTTAAAAATTGTTTAAAATAATGATGGTTTCTGAAACTCATTTGACCTCAAGAAATACTTTTAAAATTAATGGTTATATATTATATGATACCAAGAACCCTCGAGATAGAGCTTGTGGAGGTTCTGCTATTTTGACAAAACCCCGAATCAAACACTACTTAATGTGTGATCACCGTGAAGATTATCTGCAAGCAACGAACATTTGTGTTGAAGAGCTAAATCGAAACTTAGTTCTTTTATCTTTATACTCTCCACCTAGATTTTCAATATCAGAAAGCCAATATTATAAATATTTTAAATCATTGGGACCCTGTTTCCTAGCCGCTGGCGATTACAACGCTAAACATACCTTTTGGGGGTCACGGCTCATTACACCAAAGGGTCGTGTTTTGTATAATACAATGTCTAAAATGGATTTAAATGTGGTCGCGAATGGACAACAAACTTATTGGCCCACTGATCAGCAAAAAATTCCAGATGTCATCGATTTTGGCGTGGTTAAAAACATCCCCGCAGAAACGATTCATGTTGAAGCTTCTTTAGAATTATCTTCTGATCACACACCTACAATTCTTACCATATCACACCCTAATAGAATTGTATCTCCGTCTGGTTACTTAGTGACGTCAGCCACACAAATAAATTGGTTAAAATATAAAAAATATCTCAGTACCCACTGCACTGAATCTTTCTATTGTAAATTTTGACAATAATCTCAATCTAGCTGTTCAACATTCTATTATTGCCCGCAAAAATATCAAAAATAGTAAAATATATTCTACAGATGTCGAGCGTCTCTCAACTGAAAAAAGCAGAGTTCGAAGAGAGTGGCAATTGCACAGATCCCCTCAACTTAAAACTTTACTAAAAGAGTGCACAAAAAGGCTAAGAAACTTACTGCAGTCTCAAAAAACGGCTTCTCTGGAAAAATATCTTAAGGAACTTGATGCAACTCTTCAATCTGACTACTCATTATGGCGTGCAGCTAGAAATCTTAAAAGACCAGTTATCACTAAACCGCCATTAAGAAACTTAAATGGAAGTTGGGCACGAAATGACATAGAAAAAAGAAATATTTTTGTTAATCATTTGAAAACCGTATTTACGCTTAATCAGAGTTCGAAAATAAACAGTAAAGTACAGCAAGTTAAAGTACCATACAGTTTTTTTAATTTTTGTTTGTGAATTTGTACACAAACAATATATGGTACATAACTGTTATGAGCTGACGAACAGAAACACTTAGATAACTTACCGAACTTATTTTAGAGTCCGTGTTAAGTTCTTTTGAGGTACTTATTCTGTATTTTTTAGTGAACACGTAGTTAACTTTTATCTAACATGATATGTTTTTTAAGTGTCTGCGTAGTAAACATTTATTGTACTTACTTTTTTTAAAGGAAATATTTAAAATAATAAATCCTCTGTATGTATGGGAAAGAAAATAAGAAATATAATTTTTTAATTAATTGGCTTATTTATTTATTGAAAAAAAAATCCAAAATATAATGTGAAGTTGAGTTTTATAACAGGAGTGCAAAAATATAAGAAACATGCAAAAGTATACAAATATTTTAATAAAATATAGTATTTATATCAAAAAATAACTCTAAATAGGTGATTATAACAGTCGCTGAAAAATAGAATTAAAAAAAACAAGTGCGTTTGTGTTTTGAGAAATTTATTTAAAGCCATCAGTAAATATAAGGGTAGACATTTTTATGCGTGGGTGTGTTGATCAGAGGTGTATAACGTATTTTGTTGTGATTTTGGTATATTAAATTGTTGATGCGAATGGATGTATTCAAAATAGAAAAACCAATTGCGATATTGTAATAGCTGGTCAACGCAGGTATGCAGCAGAGAAAAGAACATTGCAAGTAAATATCAGTTGTAAAGTGTCAAGAGTATGCGTAGGTGTAATTATATATAATTGTCTATAGATTCCGTTTGGATTCATTAAACCTCAAAAAAATATGAAACCACTTTTTGTGTATTAACAGGCATGTCACAAATTCCGATCGGAATGGTTTTAATTCCGTATGTTCAATTCCGATCAATTAGTTATAGCTTCTTCAGATTCCGATCAATTTTGCTAAATGTGTTTTTTTTATAACAACTCTGGTTTTAGAATTGGATATGGCAACTTTACATAAAAACCATATGATTTTTGTGTTAAGTATGGCAATGTTCAGCGTAGAAATGAAAAAAGTGGTTTGTGAGGAAATAAAAGGTGGCAACGCAACGGTAAAGAATTTATTATGTTTTTAATAAAATCAATATAAAGTAAAATAAATAAATCAAAAGTGTGTTATTTCTTCAATCTATATCACAAAAAACATTTATTTATCCATAAAAAATAGTTTTAAGTAGTTTTTTCGGTTATATAATACTGAAACAATTAATTCCACTTAGAAAACCAAAAGTGGTTCCATTCCGAAAAAATTTTTCGTTTTTCGTTTTCTGAAGAAGCAAAATACGGAATTAAAACCACTTTCGATCGGAATGGAATTCTATGACAGGCCTGTAAATATGGCAACACTGCAGCGAATGTAAAAAACAAAACAAACAAGAAAACAACTGATTCTGAAAACCAGCCAAATTTAAGTTTTTCTATCAAAGTAAAAAATTCGTGATTTGTGACAAATTCCGTTAATTTTTTTTTTTTTTGGAAAGCATTTAGAAAAATTAAATTTTTTTTATTTAATTCACTTAAAATGATCAGGCATGTCATGAATTCCGTTCGGAATGGAAATGATTCCGTAGTTACCGTTCCGATCGGAATGGTTTTAGCTTCTATAGATTCCGTTCGGATTCATTAAACCTCAAAAAAATATGAAACCACTTTTTGTGTATTAAATATGGCAACACTGCAACGAATGTAGAAAACAAAACGAACAAGAAAACAGCCGATCCTAAAAACCAGCCAAAATTAAGCCACAGGGATATTTTTTCACGAAACTTGAAAGAATTAAAGTATGGCAACATTAAATAGACAAATTCCGTTTATTTTTCTTTTTTTTGGAAAGCATTTAGAAAAATTAAAATTTTTTTATTTAATTCACATAAAATTATATTTATTTTAGATAAGGAAGAAAAAGACAGGGTGCTTTACTGATAACAATGTATTTTAGATAGTTTGTACACCTGAAAAATACTTAAAATATGAATTCCACTTTGAAAAATGAAAGTGGTATCATTCCCAAAAAAATTTTCCTTTTACATTTTCCATAGAAGCAAAATACGGAATCAATTCCACTTCCGAACGGAATTAAGCTCTGTGACATGGCTGTATATTTCTTATTTTCTTAACCATACATACAGAGGATTTATTATTTTAAATATTTCCTTTAAAAAAAGTAAGAACAATAAATGTTAACTACGCAGACACTAAAAATAACATATGTTAGCTAAAATTTAACTACGTGTTCACTAAAAAATACAGAATAAGTACCTCAAAAGAACTTAACACGGACTCTAAAAAAAGTTCGGTAAGTTATCTAAGTGTTTGTGTACAAATTCACAAACAAAAAAATAAGATTTAGAGTTTGTGTGGAAAGACAAGCACACTACGTTAGTGTACAGTTTTTTTTTTCGAACTCTGCCCTTAATATATCTCACGATATAGCAGTCGAGTTACCGCCTGTGAATGTTATAGCAGATATTCCCCTAAGATTCGAGTTTAGAGAAATCGAAAAGGTAATTTGTGATTTAAACACCAAGAAGGCTCCCGGTATTGATAAGATCAGTAATAAAATGCTTTTGGAGCTACCAAGTATAGCAAAAAAAAATTATTCTTATTATTTTCAATGCTATTTTACGCCTTCAATACTACCCTCAAGAATGGAAGGTTTCTTTAGTAACCAAGATACCAAAGCCAGGAAAGGATCACACAAAAGTTGAGTCATACAGGCCTATTTGCTTATTATCCAATATCTAAAAGCTATTTGAGAAACTAATAGTGTTAAAATTAACGCCGATTTTAAATGAAAATAGATGTATTACTAATCATCAATTCGGGTTTAGAAGAAAGCACAGCACAATTGAACAAACTCATCGAATAGTAAATGTAATAAGAAAAGCCTTTGAAGAAAAAAATATTGTTCAGCACTCTTCATCGATGTGTCTCAAGCTTTTGATAAAGTCTGTCATGAAGGTTTACTACTGAAATTGCAGCAAAACTTACCAGCAAATATACACAAGCTGTTAGAAAGTTACTTAGTCGGTCGTCAATTTATTATTAAAGAAGGCGAATTTTTAAGTTCTCCACAGCCAATTAACGCTGGAGTCCCACAAGGTAGCATCCTGGGCCCTCTATTATACTTAATTTATACTTCGGACTTGCCTACAAACAGCTACACCCATACCTCAACATTTGCGGACGATACAGCTTTTCTAAGCGTACACGCGAACTGTCAAGAAGCATCTCGTTACTTACAGGATCATATATTTGAACTGGAAAGGTGGTTAAAAAAATGGAGGATAAAGATCAATGAGCAAAAATGCTCACATATAACATTCACATTGCGTCGGGAAACATGCCCCCCTATTAAAATCCATAATCAAATAATACCCCAACACTCCCATGTAAAATACCTCGGTATACATCTAGATCGGCGTTTAACGTGGAATTGGCATATAGAAGCTAAATTAACTCAAATGAAACTAAAAGCAATCCAAATTAATTGGCTTATTGGAAGAAATTCTGTTCTTAGTCTCGATTGCAAACTTCTACTCTACAACTCTATCTTAAAGCCAATTTGGTGCTACGGTATTCAGTAATGGGGCACTGCCTCGGCTTCTAACATCAAAAAAATTCAAAGACGCCAAAATAAACTTCTTCGAATAATCACAGCCGCTCCCTGGTACGTCAAAAACTCAAATATCCACAAGGATCTCAATGTGCCATTAGTAAAAACTATGATAACGAAATATGCAGTAAAATATTTAAAAAGGCTGGAACTGCACCCAAATCCATTAGCTAGAAATATTTTAAATTATGGCGGCCACACTCACTTAAGAAGAAGAGACACTGCAGCACTCACCCAAACAGTAGCCCGTTTCTGTATTTCTCGCATCATAAAATTTCCCGCATGAAACAAGTGAATTATGACAAAAACAGTGCAATATGAAACAAAAAATGGTTTATCTCACATAAGTGTTTCTGTATTTTTACTTTGCGAGAATTATCTGTCATTTAAATAATTTTCCAGCAATTATTGGAAGGATGTGAGAACAAGTGTTTCTGTAACAATATCTTGCAAAAAGTTTCTCACAAGAACTGTCAAAATAAGTCATATTTGAAATTGATGCGAGAAAAAAAAATTTTAAAAAATGGAGCCCAAAATATGTATGTATGTACACAAGAATGTGTATTATTTTTTTTTATTTGAAAAGCAAGAATTTAAATGATAAAAATAAGTATATAAAACACAACTGTTATATTTTGTTATTTTAATTTTTTTAGCCTTTCATTGTGTTTGTTTTATGTAGGGCTGCCAGATAAATTTATGAAAAAAACGTCAGTATCCTAAGAAAAATAAAAAAATCGTCTATTTTGTTGGGACAATTTAAAATTAATTTTGTTCGATTTTTATCACATAATCACAAATTTTTATCATGTAAACCCATAATCAAAAAAAAAAAAAAAACATTAAGTTCATGGGTAAAATACATATTTTATACATACATAAGCTTGAGGTCTATTTAAATAAAATAATTTATTTTATTTTTCCTTAATCCGATAACAGTTTAAAATTTCAGATTGTTATTTTTCCCTGCAGAAATCACACAAAGGAGTGACAAAATATCATATTGAAATAAAATAAACACTTTTGGACAAAATAAAAGGCAAACATTTCTTAAAGTGCATTGACTGAAAAATGGGGTAATAGTTTAATCTTTTGATCACATAAACAAATGTATTAAATAATCCAAGCAAATAAAAATTAAACAATTTTCGTTCGAAATTTTGCTTTTGCCCATACATTTTTTAATCTGCCTTGTTTTTAAAGATATCGGTTTTCTGTGGTGCCTAATACACTTTTTAAAATTGAAACTATTAAAACTGAAACTATTTAAAATTGTTTTATTTCGAATCAGCAAATTGTCACTTTGCCAATTTTGGAACAAAAAAAATCGTCAAAATGTCGATAAATCCTTAAATCTGGCAGCCTAATTTTTATTTTATATATTTCTTTCGTTGACGTTTCGCTGGCATTTGACACTTAATTACTGGAAGTATTCCAGTTAAAACAGAATCTGTGTTGTCTGTTCTCGCATTTAAATACAGAAACACTTTTTTCTCACAAATCGAGAAACGATGGAATTTTTTGTTTCACACTTAATGTGAGAAATTTTGCGATGCGAGAAATACAGAAACGAGCTACAGATGAGCGATAAACACCTACATATGTGAACAGAAACCGTGATGACTAAATCTTTTTTGTCTAGCACTGGCAGGACATAAAGTAAATATTAGGATAAGATTTGATTAATTATTGTTAGTTCATATTTAATATATGAAGATTCAATAAACAAATACTGAAGAAAAAAAAAAACAAGATCTTGTGTTACATGTACCTTACGCAAACAATAGCTTGTAGCGTTTGAGATTAAGTCCGCGAACCCGATCCTTATGAATCCAAGGTTCTTGGACCATCATGAGCTGCTCCGCTCTTTCTTTCACCCGGCGTTCACCATGATCCATTTTGGCGACCACTGTGATGTTGACGTCCTAATGGTTAGATTACAGAAGCACGTCCTCATCAACCATATCATCCAAGTGAGCAAAGAAGAACCCACCAATCCGGAGACAGACTGGGTATCCTCCTTGTCACTTAAGCCTACGGCATCGTCGTGTGTGCCATACAATTTAAGCAATAGTTCCATCGTAACAGGTAGTTTCGGCGGTTCTCAATGTTCATGGCGACAAATATTTGGCAATGACGTACAGCATGATTTTTCAGGCATAAATTACATCGCGGCATGACTGTAGCTATTGAGGATAAAAGGAAAAAAAATAAAAGTGTACATTGTGTTAATAGAAATTTTGGTTTGCGACCATTTCTCTTAATAATATGAGTTTTTTTTTAGGAATCAGGTGGGATAGTCTTACAAGTTTTGTTGAATTTGTGTTGGATATAGTTGTGACTAGTTTGAACTGCTTTGTAGTATATCTTTGCTTGTATCGTAAGATGGTAAAATACACAATTTTGCGATGGGACGTATTATATGTCCGTTTTGCGTTTTGATTTCTGCTACTCGTACTTTACTATCTCTTCCATAGACGACGTTTACAATACCGCCTAGTCGCCACTCTGTGGGTGGTAGCAAATCTTCCTTAACAATGACAAAATCGTTAGGCTTGAGATTGTGTTTTTCGATTTTCCACTTAGCTCGCCGCTGAAGCTCGGTGATGTATTCGGTTTTCCATCGACGTGCAAAGAGGTGTTGAATGGTTTTTAATCGGTTCCAACGTTTTATGAGGCTAAGATTCTCTGGTGGGGGTTTTTCGGGAGCTTCGGGCGGAGCTATTAGCGGTGCACCTCTTAAAAAGTGACCGGGAGTCAATGGCAGTAGTTCCGATGGATTTTCGGTCAAGGGGGACATGGGACGTGAATTTAATACTGCTTCTATACGAATTAATATAGTGCTGAATTCTTCGAAGGAAAAATTGAGGTTTCCAGCGATCTTTTTTAGGTGTGATTTCATGCTTTTCACGGCAGCATCCCAGAGGCCGCCCATGTGGGGTGCATAAGGTGGGATAAATGACCAGGAGAAACCATGGGCACTATATTTTTCTACGAGTGCTTTCTCAGTGATCTTTAGGAAATTATTATGGGTTTTCAGTAGTGATAAACTTGCTCCAAGGAAGTTTCTGCCATTATCCGAGAACATAGTTTTCGGAAAGCCTCTACGTCCAACGAATCGGTCGAAACAAGCTAGGAATGCATCTGTCGAGAGATCTGAACAAGCTTCCAAGTGCACTGCTTTCGTAGAGAAGCATACAAATATAGCTGCATAACCTTTTATGAGCTTAGCGTTTCGTAAATTGGAAGACTTAATATTAAAAGGCCCAGCGAAATCAACACCAGCGTAGGTAAAGGGCAGCGAGAAATTAAATCTTTCTGGTGGGAGCGCTGACATTAGTTGTTGTTGCAGCTTATGTTTATATATTGTACACGTTCTGCAATTTCGAATAAATTTTCTTACTAAATTTTTAAGACGAAGTATATAGAATCCTTGCCTTATAGCTCGTAGCATAATATGATGTTCAGCATGAAGTAAAATTTTATGTGTGTGTTCCATAAACAGCGTAGCGAAGCGTGATTTTTCGGGGATTATAACATGTTTCCAGTAACTGCTGCCGGCGATGCTGTTATACGGTTTGCCACAAAAGTTTTCAGAGTTAGGGGTGGCTTTTGTAGCCATCCGAGAACTATAGAGGAGTCCACAAGTATAGTTCGTAGCTGTATTTCAGGTTTCTTCGCAGGCCCTCTACTAATTTAGCTAGAAGGACTGCCCGCACAATTCAAGTTTTGGTATTGTGATCCTTTTCATTGGGGCAACTTTAATTTTTGCAACCAATAAATTACAATTTATCTCTTCAGTTGAAAAAGAGGTTCGTAGGTATAATGCACCACAATAAGCCTTTTCGGAAGTGTCGCAGAACCCGTGTATCTGTACCTGTTGAGTCGGTGTAAAATGTACCCATCTTGGAATTTTAAGAAAAGCAATTTGTGGTAGATTTCTTACAAATGTGTTCCATTTTACTAATAAATGCGGTGGGATACCCTCATCCCAGGCTGCTTTTAACTCCCATTGTTCCTGCAGGAAGAGCTTTGCTACTACTACGACTGGCCCTAACCACCCTTTTGGTTCGAATAGCTTTGCAATGACCGATAATATCTGCCGTTTTGTGGAGCTGCCAGAAATCTGAATTGGCTCTACCTCATAATAAAAAAAGTCTGACTTCGCATTCCAGCGAATCCCCAAAGTTTTAATGGTGCTGGAATCATCAAATTTCAAGAAATCTTCGTCTAGAAGATCCTCCCGGGCCAAGTGTTCGAGTAAAACACCGTTATTTGCTGTTATTTTCTTCAGGGGGAAGCAGGCAGAATTCAAAGCCTGAGCGAGTTGACTTTGCTTTAATTTGGCTTCTTCAATACTATGACCCCCAGACAAAATATCATCTACTTAAATCTCGCTCTTCAAAATCGGAGATGCCATCGGACTTAAAAATTTGCAGTCCTCGCTTAACTGCAGAAGCGTTCGAATAGCCAGGAATGGCGCACAGTTCACCCCAAAGGTGACGGTTTTCATTTGAAATGCTTTTACCATACCATCCGCTTGTTCCCGAAATAGTATTTGCTGATATGGTCGGTCTTCTTTGTGCATTACGATTTGGCGGAACATTTTTTCAATGTCGCCGGTGAAAACGAATTTATAAAAGCGCCAACTAAGCACTATTTGCATTAAATCCGTCTGAAGCGTGGGCCCTGGAAGGAGAACGTCGTTCAATGAAAACCCACTACTAGTTTTCTTAGAGGCATTAAAGACTACCCTTACTTTCGTGATGTGGTAGAAAAAAAGAGGTTGGTTTTTCGCCACCAGTTTCGTGATGAGTTACTAGTTCCATGTGGTCTAGCTTAATATATTCTTGTAGAACCTTCATGTATGCTACTTTTAAATCTGGAGTTTTATCGAGAGTTTTCTCCATTCTATAATATTGTCCCAGAGCACTGTTCCGTGAGGGACCCAAAAATATATTAGTTGGATACTCTTCTTTAAAGGGCAACCTTACCACGTAACGCCCGTCTGACTGCCTAGAAGTGGTTGTTTGGTAAAAATTCTCACAAAACCTATCAGCCTCGGTTACAGCAAATTCTCGTTCCACTTCCTCAAGTTCCCAAAACTTTTTTATTTGTTCGTGAAAAAGAAGCTCATCTAACGTAAAAACAGTAGAAGAAAAAACTTTAGCGCCGCTCGTGTTATCTGGACCGGACAAGTACCACCCAAAATGTGATGCCCGGGCTTCCAGATTCCCCGATATATTTTTACGGACACCCTCAAGGTTTATAAAGGGTAGAAAATCGCTGCCAATTATCATGTCAATAGCAGAGGGTTGATAAAAATGCGGATCTGCAAACGTAAGTTTTTTATGGCAGAATAATTTTGCAGCTCAATCGGACGAGAGGGAATAAGGTTTGCAATCTTAAAAGCCACAATAGCTAAGATGTTTATTTTAAAGTCGGAAACTCTTGACTTTACGGTAACGTAACAACTCCCTTTAGAACTCCCAACGATGGTTCCACCGAATCCAGATATTTGACGAGGATGTGATTCGATTGGGATGGCCAGTTTTTGCTGAATACGTGTCGTAATAAAGCTTCGTTCTGCCCCTGAGTCTAAAAGTGATCGAATAGTAAACAATTCTCCCTCGCTTTCAATATAAATAAGTGCCGTAGGCAGCACTGTAGTACCTTCGCGACGGGCTAAATATGCTTGAACATTTCCTTGGTTATGGTTTTTATGCGCTAATTTTTCAACTTGGGTATTAAAAGTATGCGTTCCGCCTTGAGTACCTGACGTCGAAGGCTTTTCGTTATCATGGGATGTCTCCTGAGTGTGCCCCTTTGGATTTTCTGCTTTTTCGAGATGCAGCATTGTGTGGTGCTTTTTATTGCATACAGTGCAAGAGCCTGTGCTCAGACATTTTGATTTAAAATAAGTGGTTGAAAGACAATTGACACAATATTTATTTGCAAAAACAAATTTTAAGCGTTTGCTCGGTGTCATGGACTTAAATGATTTACAAACCCGTAGGGGGTGATTTTGCCTGCATTTTTTGCAAATATAGTTTCTCTCCGTCTGAGAGTGAAAGGCATGAGTTCTTGAAGACGGACTCTCTTTAGGCGCGGGTTTTTCCCTATCGGTCATATTTTCTAGAATTTCTATTCTCTCAGTTAGAAATCCATTTAGTTGTGGCCAGGTGGGCAATTCGCGATGACTTTTTAAAGAAACCTCCCACTCTTTCATTGTTTCATCAGAAAGTTTTGAGACAACGATGTGAATTAAAAATGGATCGTAATCGGGCACCTCAATTGCATAACTCTTTAAAATTGCCAAACAGTCGTTAACTGTGTTCTGAATCTGCCTAAGAGATTTGATGTTTTCATTTTGCGCTGGAGCGACCGCATGAATCTTTTTAACTTGATCCTGTACCAAGAGCCTTCTATTTTCAAATCTGTTTTTTAATTTCTCCCAGGCCAGTTGAAAATTATCATCTACCAAGGCGAAATCCTTTATGGCTTGGTAGGCCTCCCCCCTCACTTTGCTTCGCAAATAATATAGTTTTTGGGCTGGTGCTACTGATGAATCTTTTCCGATAACTGCCTGGAACATATCTCGGAACGCAGGCCACTTGGAGTATCCACCCTCAAAATTTTGTATTTCGCATGCCGGCAACTTTAACGTGGATCGGCTACTTGTAGGCCTATTCTCATCTATTTTAATCTGTTTTGATCTTTCCAAAATTTTTGTTTTTAAGGCCTGGTACAAATCGCTAGTTTCTTCGTATCTTAACGAAAGGTCGTCTTTATGCTCACTGCCCTCAGATTCAGCATCCCCTAACATATATTCCTCATACGATTCAACCAGTTTAACCCATCTTCTTTCTAATTCTTGCTTTTCACCTCAAGAAACGAGATAGAACAATCCTCGGTACAAGTTCTCTCAAAATTCGTGCAGAATGCTACCAATTGCGGAAGGTCAAACTTACACCTTCTTTTTGCTGCCGCCATTTTCTCTAACCCCGACCGAAACACAACCCTAATCACCCAGATCAACTTTAAAATATTCGGTTTTTGTTAATAAAAATTGCTACTAGAATCTAAACCTTTCTTAAAAGTCAATCGCGTTCTGCAACTACCGTCTTCTTGTAGAAACATATTCCTTAAAATTGTGTGAAAACCAAATTATTTTTATTATTCTGCCAACCAGTTACTTCTTGTAATGTTTTTGTAAAATATGAAAAAGGTTTATATTTTAATTTATCGATTTTCAAAAATGTTTAACAAAATTATTTTCTTGTTAAATAATTTACCACCGTTTTTAAAATTTTTCCAAAATAAAAGGTTTTTGATGTACCACTATACCACTTATTTGAATGTTTGTTTTATTAATTTTCCGTAGAAAAATATTTTCCTCACGAAATTTTTATTTTTAAATATATATACATATTTTTCTTTTATTTTTTCGCTATCCACCTGATTTTCCAGTTTAAAATAAAAATTCAATTTCACTACACTCACCTTTGAATAATAAGGTAGCTTATATTTTTATACTAGGGAACCTCTGACACACAATAAATGCACAGTAACTTGTGTTCTTACGGTTTTATTTTGTTGTTTTAAATGCCTTTTGGTTGCCGTTGTTAATGTTGTTGTAAATAATTTAGAATTTTTTTTTTTTTTTATTACCGTGTAGGAGTTTGGTTTACTTTTAAACAAATATGTAATGATTTGTTTTTTGTTTGATAAGTTTGCTTTTATATTTACTTTTTTCACAATTTCTCTCCTTTTTATTTTCTGTTAATATGTAGTTAAGAATGTATTGTATTTTTTCAGTATTTAGCAAACTTGTACTTTGTTTCTTTATTTGCTTTTTTGTTAAGCACAATGTTTTTTGTTATTATTATTATTATTTTCCCGCACTTCTTTCCTTTAATTGTTTTTTTTTATTTATTTATTTTATAGTTTTATTAACTTTAACTTTTTTTTTTTTTTTTTAATATATTTAAAAATTTCCCGCACTGCCGCACTTTTCAAATTTGACCATTTATGATTTTCTTTTTCTTCTTACTTCGTACGTGAAGTTATTGCAGTAATAGGAACAAGTTGAAATGGAACGTTTGTAGTGTGAATTTGACAAGACAATTTGTGAGTTGTGAAGAATGTAGTTATCTCTTTCTGTATTAGTGATGGTACTTTTTTAGTGGTATTATTCATGGTGGAATAAGTAGGTGGCAGCGCTACGGCAACAAATACAACATTACAACAAAAATGAAAAATAAGTCTCCGTATACGTCAAAAATTATATTAAACTAAAATCTAATTTTGCCGCCGAACGCAATGAAATAAATTAATTTTTAGCCAAGTTTTATTTCACTATGGTTGCTATCTTATTTAATTTTATTTCAAATAATCAAAAACTTTAATACAATACAATAACAACAGCACAAAACGTGGACTTTTTGTAAACATAAACAAAACTTTGACATAACACTAGACAAACAATACCAGAGCAAAAAATAGTCATCTGGCGTAGTAATGCCACCTGTTTATTTCATCATGGTATTATTAGTGGTATTTTAAGTTTTAACGATTTGTTGTTTTTGAATTTGATTTTGGACAATTTTCTTATGTATTTTAACCAAATGTATTAAGGTTATATTTTACATGGAGTTTGTTATGATAATGGCCGCTTTTTATTATTTTCTTTCGCCAAGTTAATTTTTTTTTTTATTAGAGAAAAAAAAGTTGTCGCACAAATAACTAATAAACACAGTACATACCTTAATTTTCTCCTGCGCTTATACAAAATGCAATTTAATCTGCCTTGTTGTATCCCAAATTTAATTTACAGATAAGACCTTTTAGTTGTTGACCTTTAGTTGTTGTAAAACCCGAAACGAAAATATGTATTTAGTTAAATATCTCAATAAGTAGGCCGCAAGTGGTAAAGTTTTATATACCATTGGACGCTGCTTCAAAAACTCTTTTCGATGATACCAAATTTTATTTATGTCGTCTTGGAGCAAAGTACAACAAAATTCGAAAAACTGAAAAAAGACCTTTTTTAAAAATGGTCCAGCTTACGGATGGTCAACGCTAGAACCAAAATATTTTGGAATCATCATAAAACATATCAACCTTTATTTTCAGAGGGGTAACCAAATCAATTTTTTTTGGAGTCGCTCTAATGTATATGTAAGCAAGAAAATTTAATTTCCACATTCTATTCGTCAAACTATTTTTTCATTATTTATTTATTGAACCTTCGTACTTTAAATATGAAGTAATAAAATCTCATTGTAATACGTTATTTTATGTCCTGACAGTGCCGGACGAAAATGTTTCACTTCACGGTTTCTGTTCACATATGTAGGTGATTAGCGCTCTTCTAATCGGATGAGTTCTGCAGTGTTTCTTCTCCTTAAGCGAATGTGGCCGCCATCGCTTAAAATATTTCGAGCTAGTGGATTCTGGTGCAATTCGAGCCTTTTTAAATATTTTACTGCATATTTCGTTATCATAGTTTTAACTAATGGCACATTGAGATCCCTTGTGAATATATGAGTTTTTAGCATACCAGGGAGCAGCTGTGACTATTCGAAAAAGTTTATTTTGGTGTCTTTGAATTTTTCCATATTAGAGGCCGACGCAGTGCCCCATAACTGAATACTGTGGCTTTCATGGGCAACTGCGTATGTTAATTTTTTCGATTTTGAGATGTTGACGCCATATTGCTTAATTTTTAACGCTATTTACATGGTTCTTACAATTTCTGAAAAAAGATGAATCGATTTCGAATTTTTAACGTGATAACAAAGGTCAAAAAGTTCAATACCTAGCCCATAGTTAGATCGATAATTTGGCTTCTCTAAAAAATTAGATTTGAAGACATACGCGGCTGCCCATGAAAAGGACACAATAGGTCTGTCTGCGTACTTTTCCAGTAGCAAATACTCAGTAAATTTTTTTGGGAGAGTAAGACAAATTTTACTCTTTCGGCTGAGAATATCTCAAAAAGTACGCAGACAGTATCCAGTGAAATCTTGCTAGAAAACAGCTGATCGGTGTGTAAACAATTGAAATAACAAACGTGAGCCAAGATAGCGTTGAGGAAATAGCGTCCAATTTGGGAATTTAAAAACCGGGAAACCAAAATACCCAAATAATGGGTATTTGCAGTATAAACAAAAAGTTAGCGTCGAATTTAGGAATTTAAAATAGGGAAGTACAAATATAGGAACAAATCTAGTTTACCGACGCAGCTCCAAATAAAAAAAAGTACCCAGGGTGATGGAAAATGGAAAAATAAGAAGAAAAAATAAAATAACAAAGTTGGCGCAAATGCTTAGTTTTCGAGTTATGGACGTTTAAAGTTTTCATATACATAAATATGTGATTTTCCACTACAATTCTAAACGTATATGGCCAATATTGGTATAATTTTAAAGCTCTTGAACAGATTTTTCTGGATATATATAATTTATTTCAAAATATTAAACTCTTTAGATCACATTACAGTTTTTTTCATTTTACGTCGGAAGTGCACTAGGAAAGAATGTAGTTTATTTTAATAAAAGTTTAATACAAATTTTATAAAATAACAAACACTAGCATCACAAAAAAAAATTCTCTGCATAGCCAGCCTTTGGCCGGACGCAAGGATGTTCTTCTCTATGGTATAATTAACACCGGTTTCGCTTAGTAAAGCTTCATTTCATAGCCGGCCTTCGGCCGGGCGCAAATATTTTCTCCCCTATGGTATAACTAATACCGGCTTCGCTAACTAAAGATTCTTTGCATAGACGACCTTTGCCCATGGGCAAGGATTCTCTCCTCATTAGTATAACATAAACATAAAGAAGGTTTTACTTGTATTTTAATTAAAATTCTTAAATAAATTAGTATGTAGTATATACATACATAAAGAATTAGAAAAAATTAATAAATTTGTTTTTATGCTTACTAAAAAACTTTTGTATTGTGCAAACTCGTCCCACATCTTAATAAACTTAAAATATTAAAATAAATTCTGTATGTCCAGAAAGATCTAGTGAAACGCTTTGCAATGATACCAATATTAGCCATATACATTTGGAAATGTACTGCAAAATCACATATTTATATAAAAACTTAAAACGCCCATAACTCGAAAACTAAGCGTTTGCGCCAACTTTCTTATTTCTATTTTTTTTTTCTTATTTTTCCATTTTCTATCACCCTAGGTACTTTTTTTTTATTTGGAGCTGCGTCGGTAAACTAGTTTTCTGGACAAAATGAGCCATGCGTGCACGAAATCGTTCAGATAGTTTCCGAGAAATATGGGTTCATCCAAAATGGTCAGTAAAAATATTTATTGATTTATGCAATGAACCACAGGCTTTTGCACGTTATAAACTATATATTTTTTGCACGCATCGCTCTTTTTGTCCAGAAAACTATTTAGTTTCAGAAAATATACAGTTTATACCGTGCAAAAGCCTGTGGTAAATATTTTTAGTATTTTTATTAAAAATATAAATATATTTTTACTTTCCCTTTTTAAATTCCTAAATTCGACGCAAACTTTTTGTTCATATACTGTAAATCCCCATTATTTGGGTATTTTGGTTTCCCGGTTTTTAAATTCCCAAATTCGACGTTATTTCGTCTACGCTATCTTGGCACACGTAAACTCTTTCATTCAAACAGTATATAAAAACAGCTGTTCAAACTAGTTGCAAAATCTTACCAGAGGAAATTTCTCCAGTAACATTTTGCAAGTTCTCTAACTTTCAACTGTCAAAAAATTCTCTTTTTGGCTCTCTCGCTGTAAGAGATTTGGAGTACGCAGACAACATTTTGCAAGATTTTGCGATATTTTGTACAAAATTATGCAAAATATGTGTACGCAGACATACCTAATACCGTAGCACCAGTAGTACGATTTACTAACTTTTTTTACGATAATCGTATCGTTACAATAAATAAAACGAAAATTGATCGAATTTGCTATTCAGTAACATTTTTAACGATATTCGCTTTCGATTAAAGTCTGCTGTTACTTTAAGCAGGGTTTTTCTGTTATTTTAACGACAATAATGAAATTGGACTTATTTAATCGATAAGGTATTTTTACTGTTTAAAGTGGCTGAGGCCCGACTTCTTACATACATACTACATACATACATACATATATACAGTGGCTCACAGCTTATTTTATGCACTGCATTTATTAATTTTTAAAACTCTGTAAAACAAAAACTTAGAGGAACTGAAAACAGAAGTTCGTATCATTAAAAAGGCCTACCTTATTATTTATCAAAAAAATTTCATTTATTACAAGATGTACATTTCAATATATTACAACTAAAAATACCAAAAACGCTCAATTTTTTCATCTCACAACTTATTGTATGCAGGCACGTATGTTTTTCAGAAGCTCAAAGCAAAAACTGGAAATTACCCAATTTAATATTTCGTGTGATACCCTTTATTATCTATGACAGATTTATGACGATTTGGCATAGAAGCGACCAGTTTTTGTGCAATATCTGGCTAAATATTTGCCCACTCCGTCAAAAGGGGTTCTTTTAAATCATTTTTGCTTGAAATTTTGTGTTTCCTTATGTTATTTTCTAGTATTGACCATAAATTTTCTATAACATTGAGGTCTGGCGACTGTGCTGGCGGTGTCATCAAATGTGGGCAGTTATATATCAGCCAAGTAATAACGAAAATCTGATTTTATACCCAGCTTCTCAGCACTCTCCAACAAGTTGTCCTTAAGTATCTGGATGTACTTAAATTGGTCCATGGTTGTTTCTATAAAAGTTAAATTTCCAGTACCAGCAGCCGACATACAAGCCCAAACCATGACACTGCCACCTCCATGCTTCGCTGTTGCCTAAAGGTTTTCTTTGTTTAGTTCTGTATTAGGTTTCCGCCATACATACGACATGTAATATGAACCAAGTAGGTTAAACTTAGATTCATCGGCAAAGATGACCGAATTCTAAAATGCAGATTCTTTTGAAATGTGTTTCTTGGCAAAATTTAGCCTCCATGGCTGATTTTTCGGGTTAATAAACGGTTTCTTGCGTGCAACACGGTCATTAAAATCATGTTGGCGCAAGACACGACGAACAGTGTTCACGCAACATTGTTTGCCCAGGTCAGCTTTAACTTCGGACGTCACTTTCGGAGCTGAGAGCTTTGGGTTTGCCCTTATTTTGCGCAAAATATGTCGCTCGTCATGTTCAGTAAAAATTTTATTCGGTGCTTTTCTGCCTTTGTTATGAACCCGATTTTCACGGATGAAGCGCTCAATGATTTCTTGAACTGTGGAAGCATTAATATTAACCACTTCTGCTATTTTTTGCTGTGAGTGGCCATTTTTTCTCGCTGCTCTATCGTTGTCCGCGGACTCATTTGAATTTTTGGTAAGTCCCAATTTACATTATACGATTTTTGTCGTTGCGATTCATACCTTATTGGCGAGAGGGGAGAGTAGAATTAAAAGGGGTACACAAGCGAGTGTACTCTACGATTCGTTTTGTTCATTCATTCATAGTGTCGAATTATACATATGTATACACAAGAAGTTGTAACGACAAAAATCGTACAATGTAAACATAAGACCGACTTCAAAGAAGAAACGACAATAATCGCAACGACAAAAATCGTATAATGTAAATTGGGACTAACTGACACTTCATGTAACAAAATCAGACTAACAATTCAACGAAAAACATTTCTGGAATTAAAAAAAGAATGACAGAAAAAACACCGAAGTTGTATTCAGGTACCGTTACAGTAGAAAGTAACTGCATAAATTAAGTTGTGAGATAAAAATAAGGACAATTTTTGTTTTTTAGTTCATAATGGTTAAAACGTATATTTCTGCAATAAATTATTTTTGTTTGTTTAAGAATAGCGTTTTGTCTTTTAAAAAGATTCCAAGTTCTTTTTAAAGTTCATTTTAGTTCATTTTGTTTGTACAGAGCTTTAAAACTAAAAAAATTAACTGCATAAAATAAGCTGTGAGCCACTGTATATGTATGAACAAAAACAAAATCCTAAATTCAAAATGTACAAAAAAATCAAATTATAATCAAAAACGAAATTCTAAATGTAAAACTCACAAAATAAAATATAGACATTAAATTAAGCACAATTTCATTTGTTTTTTCTTTATTCTCTTTTGTGCTTTTAGTTTATTTTAACATTTTGTAGACAGAGATGTTACAAAAACTACAGCTGTTTACAATCGTTAAAAATAAATTACAGAATCACACTATCGTTACTGCAAGCGAATATGTGTGTCGACAAAAATTACGATTGTCGGATCGTTAAAAGTTAGTGAATAGTACCACAGATTGGCCTTGAGATAGAGTTGATAGGCAGAAGTTCGCAATCGAAACTAAGAACAGAATTTCTTCCAATAAGCCAATTAATTTTTATTGATTTTACTTTAATTTAACAGCCAATTTACACTACAACGAAATCTAGTACTTTCGAGCCAAATCTAGTTGTTTTTGTCTTGATTTCCCGTACAAAACAAAATCTACTCCGTGACTAGATTTTGACGAAATCTATTCGAAATCTAGTAGTACTTAGTGATGCAACTATGTTTTTCCCCATATAGTACTAAAAACTACTACCCTGCACAAGAAAAAAATTACATTTTAACAAAAAACAAAACAAAAACAATAATAGCTGCTTGTTAAAATTGTTAAAGAAAATTAAAAATTTCGTAAAATAGTAAAAAAAATGCAAATGACAAATAATATTGATAAAATAAATGAAGTTGATTATAAAGAAAATGTAATGCAAATTTTTATATGCCTATTTCTTTATATGGAAGTATGTGTTACACAAAAAACTTTCAGTCGGCGGTTTTTGTTGTGAAAACCAAATCTCGCCAATGTCAAACAAGTATAATATAAACGAACTAGATTTAGAGGGAGATTTCAAATAAAATCTACTAGATTTCAATGTAATGTAAATGCCCTATAAGTAAATTTAGCTTCTATATGCCATCTCTACGTTATACGCCGATCTAGACGTATACCGAGATATTTTACATGAGGTATTACAGTATAATTCGATTATAAGCCACACCGCTTAAGGAAGAATTTGCGATACACTCCAAAATATTCAAATTGCTGGCATCTATAAATAAAATACCTGAAAATATCTGTAATAATGGCAATTGACGCTAAGTCCTTTTTCGCTTATACGCCACCTAAATGTGGTGTGAAAAATCTTAATTATATGCAACCAAGATGCAAATTTAATAAAATAATTTTTTTTTATGCTTTGCTTTTATTTTTTATTTCAACTGATAGAAAACAATTTTATTTTGTATGCATTTAAAGTCTTTGGTTCTTAATTTCTGATGCCTTCTCCTACTGAAGAAGAAATTACAGAGGCTATTTGCAACAAAAACTTTGATGTACTAATATTAAATTCGAAAATTCTGAAGTATTTCTCAGAAAATTGAGGACAAGTACTCAATACCGCAGTAAAATTAAATCAGTCAAAAATAACTGGCTATTTCAAATAATTTCTAGCCTCGAAGAAATATCTATCATATGTCTACAAAAATATTACCACCTTGTATACTGAAGTAAAAATTGATTCTATTTTTGCAATTGTAGTTGCAATATTATTTAGTAAAAAATAATTAATTACATAATTTGAAAACGTATGTTTTTTGTTCAGATTTTATATAGTCTAAGCAAATAATTTTATGCCAATTCACATTTAAGCTAAAATGTGGCTAAAAAAAATTCAAGCTAAAGTCCAATCCGTTTTATAGATCACATACAGCGTGCATGTAAAGCAAGGGACTATAAGCAAATTATACTGTATTTGAGTATTGATTATAGAGGGACATGTATCCCGACGAAAAGTGAATGTTATATGTAAGCAATGGGTACTGAGAAAGTTTTGATATTTCAACCAATTCATTTGTGTGGCTGAAGTCGCGAAGTAACCAGACGGAGACACAATTCTGTTGTAGTTAATTATAGTGACAATTGTAGACGTGTGATCGGAAGACACTTCTAAGGAAGCTTTAAGATTAATCGTTTCTATTGGGAGTATTTTTAACCACGCTAAAATCGATGACATCTGGAACATTTGCTGATCAGTATGTGAATATTTTAGTCGTCCGCTCGCGACCAATGTAAAATCCATTTTAGAAATTGTATAATTATTATCGCGGCCAGGAAACAGGATTCTAATAAAAATATAATAACAAAGCTTTATACATATCATTATAAAGAAATATACTTGAACACGGGTTTTAAGCCCCAAAATGAAATTTTGTTTGTATCTCATGTTTTGATTTCGGGATATGTTAAATATCTGGTCCCATAAACGGAATTTGTACCAGACCTGGGGGGCTACTCTCTATTGCAAATCGAAAGAAAAATTGTAGCAAATTGAGTGATTGGTACTCTTTAACCCATTAAGGCCCGAGTCATGATCCCATTGAGCCATAATGATGAAACTTTAAAAATTTGATTGTTTATACCTAAATATGAAAGAAAACAATGTTGTTTTTTTCTTAGAATTATCTAAGTCAGGCTTTCAAGGTCACAGTAAATGAAAAATAAAAGACTATTTATTCATAATTTTACTCCTCCGACGTTTCGTTGAGATTTTTTCAACTTCCTCAGGGATTTAAATTTTATTGAATCTGGCAGCGTTATGGAAAAATAAAGAACAATATGTTTTTTAATTTAATAATTTTTAAACTAACACAACATAAAAGAATAATTCCACTTACATATAATCTTTACATTATAATTTTAAATAAATTTGTTTTTAAACAATACAACAAGTACCACATAAAACACAAAAATAAATAAAATAAATAATAAAGTAAAATAAAATATCACAGATGAACTTTCTTTTGGTATCACAGTTTAAAATTGACTAAATTAAAGCTAAGTTGTAAGTTGCATTTGCATTGTCTTTATTTTCTTTTTTATTTATGGCAAGATTATTTCTCTCCTGGATTCGTAGGCTCTCCAATGTAAATCTCTTGTTCATCTTCCTTTCCCTATCAAGAATTTTTACGTCGGTGAGGTTTGGGGTGTGTTTCATTTCAAAACAATGCACCGCCAAAGCTGTTGTATATTTTTGTTTTTCAATATCTGTTTTGTGTTCATTTATTCTTGTGCCTAAACTTCTTTTTGTTGTCCCTACATAAACTTTTTGAGAAAATCGAATCAGTGGGAGACCAAATAACCCCCGTTGCGAAAACGCAAAGTTGGGCCTTAACGATATAAAAACTTAACGCATTTGAAAAAATTTTAAATTAAAATATTTTATTCACGTCTTATAAAATTAAAAAAGATATGTATACACATACATTTTATATTAATTTCAATTATGATATGTTCCAAAGCACTTCGTAAAAGCACTGGTACGTCACATTTCTCGCATTTTTAAATTGTTTGGCTTTTACATTGCCGACATCTCAAACGTCTTTCTTGGCGAATAATTTTATGATCGACTCGATCAGTTTGAATCACAGAGTTAGTACCACTACTGGTTGAAACTATTATTTTCTCACAATTTTCCGTACGCAATAGAGATTCAATAACAAATATTCTGAATTATAGTTGAGGCATTGGAGCCTGTTTTCCCTGTTTTCTCAATAGGCAATGCAATTTCCACGAGTTTACTAAAGCTGCATCCAGAGCATTTGTAAAAAGTGGCCAGTACCATTTTTTTCCTCGGATTTGAATACGGTAATTGTTCATAGCGTTGTCAAATAAATCAACGCCACCCATAGTTTTATTATATTCATATTTCAATGGCTCTAAAGAATCAAAATTTGACAAGATAGAGACTACAGAGTTGTCATTCCAACGTATAGCACTTATCTCATTTTTCGGGTCATAACAGTAGTCATAACTTCCACGTTCTTTTTTCTTTATTATCTTGGGTGATGATAATTTCGCATTACTTGTGCGGTTTTCTCTTACTGTACCTTTTGAAGTAAATAATACACTTGAGCATAAGAGAAATAAAAACATTGACATATATAAATAATTTACCTACTGCGAAATATCCTGCATTTTGCAATTTGGCCATAAGCTTGTAAGAGGTAAAAAAATTGTCGAAGGTGTTGGTATGATGATTTGGCTTTTCGACATGTTTTAGCAGATTCATAACGACATTCTCACCTAATCCAAAACCAGGAACTTTAGCGGATTGCCCAGCATATGGAATAAATTGAAATAAGTAGCCATCAGACGAACAAAGGCACCAGTATTTGTATCCGAATCTTATCGGTTTTCCTTTGATAAACATCTTACAAGAATGTCTTCCATAATATGCCACCATCTGTTCATCAATAGATAATTTATGCGAAAAAACTCCAAACTGCATAAACTTTTTATTTATCATGTTGTTTAGTGGAGCTACTTTTGAAAATTTGTCCTCTTTGTCCAATTTAGTATTATCACATAAATGGATGTTTGATTTAATACGTTTAAATCTCTCTCGTGTCATACTTTGTTTCACTAATTTGTAAGAAAATGCAGGACTTTCTGACCAATACATTCTTATGTTGGGCATTGTGTTTAATCCGGTTAGATACAATATACCAATAAATTTCTAAATTTCATCATAATCCGTATTGAAAGTAAAGTCATTTTAGTCTATATGACTATAACGATTAGAGCAATCGACAATAAAATCAATGATTTGGTCATCTATGAACAACTTAAAAATTTGCATTGGATTAAACGAGTTGAAGGAATCGTACAAATTTCTGATTTTTTCATCACTAACATCAACAGGACATCTTGAAAATTCGTTATTACAATGACGTTTGGACCAATTAACAGATAATGGAGCTGATTGCGCTTCTTGTTTGTCTTCATTGTACGTACATAATAACTCGACCTCGCCTGCTACATCAGTTGGAAGCGTTCCTGGGTTATTTAAAAGCTGTTAATTTTCTTCAATAACTTCCGTGTCACTTATTTCATCCACTTTTGATGGTGGCAATATTGCAATTTCTATTTCGGAAGAATTTTTTAAATCGATTTCATCCTCATCGGAGCTATCATTTAAAATATCGTTGATCTCTTTTAATCTCAAAAACGTTTTACAAAACATTATTTTTATTTGCTCTTGTATTTTCTCTAGTATGCTTAAGCTCAACTCACCAACTGATTAAAATCTTAAAATATTTTGGGTACCAACTAAGCTAAGAAGCAACTGAAATTTGCACATACGTAAATTACCGTTACTTACACGCGACACTATGACGCCACTCAAATTTAAAAACACTCAAATAACAACAACTAACAATTACCATCATACATATATTTATTATGCTGTTTTAAATAGCAAGTGATTGTATAAATATGTTTGCATTTGATAATTTTATGTAATTTGTATATCGTTAAGGCCCAGTGTTGCGTTTTCGCAACACAGATATATCCAATCATAAAAATAGTGGCAAGTGTCTAAGATGATTGGATTTTTCAGTAGAAATAATAATGTTCGTATGTAAGCTTCCTCAGTCAAAAGTTTGAGAACAACTTCTAAAAGTACCCAAAAAACAGGAAAAATTAAAAATTTAAATAAAATTTTTTTGTAAAAAAAACTTCTGTATGATACAAATGCAAAAACACGTCGATTAGATATTAAATTAAATTTTATTTTACTGTGCTTTATTACAATATCATGTAATCACAAAATGTCTGAGGAGAGGTTTAAGTGAACGTTGCGAAAATGCAACGCAGGGCCTTAATGGGTTAATGCGTTTGCGCATCTGTCTTTCGCGTCTTTTTGTTTTCTTTTCGCAAGTCTGGTAACACCGCACTCTGTAATGCGAATGCTCAAGATAGCTCAAGACCAAACGCAAAGGAAGAAAAATATGTAGGTACGTAAAAAAAAATTATTTTGATTATTTTTAAATTGTTATTTTAAGAGAAAAGCCAAAAAAATTACAAACAAAACCACGGCAGTTCGAAATTTTAGTAGATTTCATGGAGCAGCATAGCGATTTGGCCAAGGGGCAGTTGCAGACATCAAATGCCAAACAAACTGCAAATAATTTGTGGACGGAATTGGCTGTAAAATAGCTTTTTTAACATAATTTTTACGTAAAATATTTTTTTGAGAAAACATGAGAAAAAAAAAATAATTGACAACTTTTTTCTGGGTTAAAACAAAAATATGTTAGTTGTGGACTCAACGTTTTTGGGCGCTTTATTACAACTAAAATTAATAAACTTACCATCCCAAAAAAAACAGCCATGTAACTTATTTGAGTTTAAAACAAAATAAGTAAGTCGGCCGTTGTGAACGAAAAAATAATAAAAAAAAATGCCGAAAGAAAAGTCAGATATGTTATTTTTGCTAAAAATGGTAAAATTGTATCCTGAAGTTTTTAAAGTTGAAAAAGATTGGCTTTTTTGTAATGTGTGCTCGAGTAAAATTAATAGCGAAAAGAAGTGCAATGTGGAGCAACATTTTAGTACAAAAAACACAAATTAGCTGCTTGCCAAGAAAATCGTCACCAAAAACTTATAACGGAATTTCCTGTTACTATTACTGCTAATATATTTCACGAAGATATATGTAAATTTTTGTTGGAGACCAATATACCAGTAAAAAAAGTAAGCCATCCCAGTTTCAAAAACATCTTTCAAAAGTACGCCAATTTTTCAGTTCCAAGCGAAAGTTCTATTCGAGGTAAATACATACCTCAAATGTATACGGAAGCTATAAAAAAAGCTACAAACAGTTGGGTTAGCTATTCACGAAAGTGTAAATATTGTGTCAAATGTACGAAAAGCTCTTGAGAATCTACATGAAAAAATATATACATATGAAGAAATTTAATGCAGTATGTATTTCAAAGAAATCCGGGGTTCAAACAAATTTTACAAATAAACAGCATTCTTCAAACTGGTGCTAAACCTGATGACGAAATGAAATTTTAAAATATAAATTTGCTCCAACAACATCCGTTGACGTGGAAAGAAGTTTTTACTTATACAATTCACTTTTAACAGAAAGACGAAGAAAAATGACGTTTACAAATATAAAAGCCCACATGATTGGTTATTGTAACTGTTTTCACGAATCTGAAGAAATAGAATAACTGTAATTTTTTATATTTAAATGTGTATATTAAAAAAATAAAAATGCTTTTTTTGCTGCTTTTTTTCTAAATTTTTGTGCTTTTTTTATATATTTTTTTTTGCTGTAAACACTTTGTTTTTAGCAAAGTTTAAATCAAAGAATGTTTCAAAAGGAAACAGCTAATGCACTCGACGGGATACGGAAGGATTTAAAGGATTTAGTAAGGTATCATCGAAAAACGTTCGAATTGAAGGAACAAAATGGCTTTCTGCAAAGATAAGTTTAATTTTAAAAAGAGTGCAAGCTTTAAAAACAAAAGTTAGAACTAGAAAAATTAGACGTAAAAACAGATTTTATAATTAGAGATTGAAAAAGCCGCAATGTGATGTTTTTACTAACTGTGACATTTTTATTTGTTATATGTAGATATATTTTTTTGATATTTTTTAAGTTTGAATGAAACTTGAGATCATAAGTTTAAAGAAAAATAACATATTTGTTATTATTTCAGTGAAGTGCCTGTTTTATTTTGAAACTGTAGACCATAAGTTTAAAGAAAATCTATTTGTTTTCGCGCCAATGACTTTTTTAATTTAATATTAGATTGTAAGTTTGTGAATTCTTTTTATTATTTGTGATTTTTTTTTTTATTATATGTGAATGAAGTGCATTCACATTAGTTTATATAAATTTATAGTATACGAATGAATGATTTAATATTTATGTTTTTATAATATTCTAATTAAATTTTATTATCTTCAAATCAAATTATTTTTAATATCGTTTCTTATCTGTGTGGCAATTCTTATTTCATCATTGTTTGTCTCATAAGTATTAACTGCAGACACGATTTCGTTCAGGCTTTTTGTTTCAACAACTTCGTTTAGTGGAAGATGTACGTTGAAATTCACACAGATATTGTGCAGAGTACAGCAAACGTTCATTATTTGTACTACTCTTTCTGGGGTGTAATGTAGTTCTCTGGCTGCTAACAGCAATATGTTAATCCTGGGATTAACATATTGTGGGTATTACAGTATCGAGGGTATGAAATGCTTGTTAGGTATTTTATATACCGTCGGAAAGGTTAATTTATCTTGTTTCTCAGCATAAGTTTTATTCTTAAGATTTTAGAAACACTTACCCACAAATAGGAGAAAATCAAAATAGTGCATATGCTAAAAATTTAAAAATCCTCGTCTTGACTTAGAATTTTTTTTATACATAACCCACTCGCGGCCCAAAAAGCGACCAGAACTACCTTAGAGGAAAAGATCTAAGCTTTCTTTTGAGCAAAAACAAAAAAAAAAAAAAAAAATCCGCCTAAAAAAAAATAAAAAAAAAAAAGTTTTAAATTTAAAAAAAAAACAAGAAATTGTTTTTTTCGAAAGATTGAAGAAATAGCTATCTAATTTGTATGGGACACATTTTGCTAACACCAATAGATAATAAGTTACAAGAACGAGAAAGAACACCTGTTTGGCCAAAATGTCAAATACCACCATACAATTCAAACTGTGCTTTAACTTTCTGTTAAAATACAAGTGCTCATTTTTGATCGGTCTTATCATTTGTATGTGAGTGCCATCCACTGCTCCAATAACTCCAGGAATGCAGCATGTATGATAAGCAGATATTTTGCCTTCTTGTTCCTCTTCCACAGACATATCAAATGTTATATGCTTGGTACATAGTTTTCTCTCAATCACCACGCATATCTATATTAAGCAACGAGACATTCACTGCTGCGATAGTCCTAATTGACGGTCTTGGCCAATTTGGAATTGATATCACCCTTGCCCAAGCAATTTTAAAGCAGCGGCTAGTTTTATTACAGTTGGAATTGCTGTGGATCTGTTTGGAGCTTTCATATCCTGCTCGATGGCGTTTAAAACATATAAAAACGCTTCCTTATTCAAACGAAAATTTTATACAAAGCTAAAATTTTTTATTTAAAAATCATCATTTAAAGAGAGTACATCTGACCTTTCTCGTAATATTCTTGTTACTCTTTATATGCGTTCGTTTTCGTATTCAAACCAAAATGCCACGGAATCCATCACTATTTATTTAAATTTCGAACAAAAGCGGCTTAAGTTTCTCTGTTTAATTTTTTTTTTTACATATTTTGACATTTTATTACTGTCAATCTGCGCCATCTTTAATTTTTATTGCCAGTGTTGCTTCGTTTTTAAAACATTTTGCGAAAGGTCTTGCAAAAGCGATAGACGTGCCTTTTTCGGTCCCAGCAGAAAAATTTTAACTTAAATTATTTGATAAGTCACCTTGCATTGGTTATGGTTCGATTTCTAGATGTTAGCGTGGGTGGTTCGGTTATTACTAGGCTGCGGTACCTGTATGTCATTAGTCTTTTCCTAATTTTTTACCTGCATTTAAGGGGGTTAGGTTTCGGTCCACCCGAGCATTTGATGATAGAGTGTACAGGGCATCCTCTACAGTTGATAGTATGATTACCGTCACAGTTCTACATTTTTTACGTTGATGATGTTTTTATACTTATCGCAAAGAGCTGAACCATGTAATTCTCCACAGACGAAGCAAACAGGAGGTAAATAGCAACATGAATAAGAATGAACAAATGCTTTACAGTTTAGACATCGAACGGGACCATTTCTTTTGTGCGGCTCCTCTATGAGGTTTCTTCTGTACAGGTTATATATCAAACTGTAAATGGAATGTTTTTCGTTTTTTAAAGCTTAGCGTCGACGGATTCTAACTCCACTCGAAATAGTGGATAGTGAATAGTCTATTTTTAATATTTACATTTTTTATTTTGAAATCCTTCTCTTCTTAAAAAGTTTTTATTTAATCTGGATCCATGCACTTAATCGCTACCTGAAGACTTTTACTGCTCTTCTGTTGGTATGTTTAAAAGATTTTTTAAGTGCTTCAAATTTAATAATTATTTTACGAAAAACACAATAATGATTAACCTGTATTTTTGTCTCGTTTACACTACCGCAATTTATTGCAGCTACATAAAAAGAATTTTCACCTATCAACGAGATCAAACTCTTTATTAATTCATATAAATTTTGCTCTCTAAGATATATCGGGGTTGGCTTAGACGATTTGATGACATTTGGTGCTTTAAAGGATTCATCATCCAGAATAGCAAAATGATTTTTGGAACTTATTCAAACAGCTTCACCGTCTTTTGATACTTTTGGGATCGAAACAACTGCTGAAGAGGTAGGCCTCTGACCCCTTTTAAGCACTTTCAACTTTTATCTATTTAATCAAGACTATGGATACAATCCTTACACACTAAATATCGAATTAACCAATTTAATCTTGAAATAATATTACGTTTTATAATATCAACATTTAAAGAGAAATCTATAAAGTTAAACATTTCATTATCAAAGTTGTTTTTGGGAATACTATTATTTATTAAAAGATTTTGTTTGTTGTGCTTAATTCCCTTTTTTTAATAATTGATAAAAAAAAATACTGAAATTTATTGTTGGAGGATAAGCTGTTCCTATGCGCATTTCACTGGTTGCTTAGGCCAGATCATCAGGAAACGTTCTCCTAAATAATTTTAGAAAAGCCAAAGCTATCAGCAAACAAAACTACAGAGGGAATGAGACTTGCCTACAAACACTCAAAAAGTCTTGTTTGCAACGATATCAAAGCTTAAACAAAATACCAAACAATAAACCAGTGATGAGTTGATCTTTTCTTACATTCCCCACCACAATTATTTGGAATTCTCCCAACATTAATTGTAGTTTTAAGTGGCTAAAGAAAAAACATATTAAAAACAAAAACAAAGTACTTTTATTGTTTTCGCAAGAAATCAAAATAAAAACCATTTGCCAGTTTAGTTTTTTATGCACGTGCACTTGCAAAAATTCATTATCAAAGCTGTTTTTGGGAATACTATTATTTATTAAAAGTTTTAATTACAAATACAACATCATTTCCTTAACGGATTTGCCATTTAGTAGTTTGTTCGAAGAGTTTTAACATAAAGTGGGGAATTGAATCGTAATGTTCGTTGAGGAACATTCAATACTATCTTGCTTTAAAAAAAATCAGATAACACATTTACATTTAAAACGTTTACAAGAAATAGTACGTTAAGCATAATTCTTCGACTTTTTAATGTTGGCAGCCGAATCAAAGCAAGTCGTGATGAATATGTTGGAAGTGCAGAATATTCTCGATATATATATCTTAAACAAAAAAAAAAAAAACTGTTTCTGGACAGATTCGATAAGATTATTCTGAACCTTATACAAGGGGTCCCATTCAATTGATCCATACTCTAAAATCGGTCTTAGAAGTAACGTGAATAATCTTTTGGTATTAAAGAAGTCCTCAAATTCGTTTGCCCATCGAGTTTTAGTAACAGCCATCGTAATATGTTGTATAAAGTTTAATTTTCCACCTAACAAGATACCAAGATCCATAATTACTCTTAACCGCCTCCAGTTTATGACCACTGATATAAAATTGACTATTGTATTTTGAATAAAAACTTGCGTGGTAATGTTTTAATTAGTTCAGTAGTTTATTCACATATATCAATATCAAGAGTAAAAGAAAAATAGTATCTACATAAGAAAAAAAGGAAAAAGCATAACAGTAAGGAAAAATAGGAGTAATACAATTAAGCAGCAACGTAGTTGATAGATTGGATACAATATTGACCAAGAGCGTCACACCTTCTCGAAAATTGCATGTGCTGGAATTTTTCCAGGTATAGTTACATTAAATTTATGTTACACCGATTATAAAAATTATCCAAGTTCTTTCGATGATAACTATTGTCTGGTGCATGTTTGGAGATTAAAGATATTTTAACATGATCTGTGTATTAGAATAACACTATGAAACAAGCAAAAATTCCTTAAATAACCACTATATTATTTTGATCCCTTATAGTCACCTAACTGCAAAAATCATCATTATTTCAAATTCTATGGTAAGGTTTTTTTTATAAAAAAAATTTTCTAAAGATTGAGGTTTTTGAAAAGGCTATTCGTTACATCTTATCCTAACTTTGAAACGACCTACCCCATTTTGTTATGCAATCCGTCAAA
The DNA here is from genome assembly GCA_943735925.1 of Pollenia amentaria. NCBI lineage: Eukaryota > Metazoa > Arthropoda > Insecta > Diptera > Polleniidae > Pollenia > Pollenia amentaria. Next base: position 37,524,001 of record OX031008.1, on the reverse strand, counting down.
ACATTTTAAGTTACGCCAGATTTAAGTTTCTCTAATATCATATTTTAATTCAGCCATTATTTTTGAGCTATTGAGGCCGAAGTGGCAACAAAAATATTTTTTTTTGTTTGTTTTATAAAATTTTTGAATTCAAAAAAATTCATAAAAAATTGAAATCAACAAATACTTACCAGTTTTAGTACTTAAGCTCAAAGCTGCATGTATTAGAGGTAAAATAAATTTTATTTCATGAAAATCCATGGATAAATTCCTGTTTTATTCCCGATAAAGTGAAAGTACCTACTTTTGACATTTTTTATCGCAAATTTGTGTAGAGCTAAAAATGGTGTGATTTATTAACGGTTTAGCCCTATTTATTACACAATATTTTTTACTCATTTCCATTGTGTTGTCTTTATATAATTTATTTACATGCGTCCTATTTGCGATTATCGGTATACCATGTTCTAGTTGTGACTACCTGCGAGTATGCCTATTTTATTTTCATTTTTATTGGAATAATGAAAATCAGGTACATACAACATATTTAATAGTTTTATTATTTTTTCTTAAAGCTACATAAAAATCGATGGGTTATTAATTATTTTATGATCGATAAAGTAAAAGTACCTACTTGTGAAATTTTTAATCGTAAATTTGTGTAGAGCCAAAAATTTCGTTATTTTAAAAAGGTATATAAAGGCAAAACCTTGAACCATCTGCATTACACAACAAGTGTTTGTAGACAAAACAAATACTAATTTAAAATATAAAAATAAAAAAATGAGCAAAAAGCTTATGTCGTGTAAAAATGAGTGTTATCACAAAATCAGATAAAGGCAATAAAACTGTTGTAATGTACAGAAAATATTACAACAATATATATATATATATATGTTCCTTTAACTCCCACTGGAGCATAGGGCGCCTACAAATTACAACAATGGGATGGAGAAATTATTAGAGGATAAAATCACGTATCAGAAGATTAAGATAGACCCAACGCAAAAACTACAAAGAGCTAATAATAGGATAATAATGGATCTATTTAAGCAAAAATCGATTTCGAAACATGAAAAAATCAAATTGACATCAGACTCAGCAACATCCCCAAGGTTTTACTCCCAAATATCCATAAACCGAACATGCCTCTACGACCAATATAATATTCTGTAGAGGTACCTTGCTACAGACTTTCTAAGTAAATATTCTAAAAAACATTATATTAGAAAAATATAATATACAAAATTCCGCACAACTTAAGGATAAATTAAATGAAATAGATCTGGACGAAGACGAAATCTTAATATCATTGGACGTGGTTTCGTTATTTACTAACATACCGATACATCTAGCAATAAGTAACATAATGAACAAATGGAACATTCTTAAAAATCACACAAAAATATCACGAATATAATTTTTAATAATTCTTCAATTTTGCCTAAAAGATAATGATTATTTCATGTACGGTGAAAATGTATACAAAACGTATGGCATGCCAATGGACAACCCACTTTCGCCAACAATAGTGGACAATCACAATAGAGAAAGAAAACAACAACGCAATTCCATATCTTGATATGAGAATAAGTAGAGAAGGTAATAAAATTGTTACAGATTGGTATACTAAAACGATAGCTTCTGGACGCCTGATAAATTTTAATTCAACACAACCTTTAAGGCAAAAGATAAATACAGCAACTAACTTAATAACAATAGTAATGAAAATAAGTAATGAACAATTTATTTCTAAAAACATATCTAAAATAAAAGACATCCTAACTGAAAACAGCTATCCGAAAAATATAATTAATAATTTATTGAACAAACATAAACAATACATCTGGCAACACTAAATACTACAGTGTATCATACTTACCAAAACTTACCGATAATCAAAAACTTAGAGACATTATAGAAGATGAACAAGTTAAATTAGCACACAGACCCTACAAAACAATTTCTACATTATTTACAAAAACAAAAACCAAAATTGATAAAAAAAAAGAACTAAACAACGTAGTGTATGAAATTACATGTGTGGGCAAAGGAGACGAAAAGTGTGGGAAAATATACATAGGGACAACAAAACGAAGCTTAGGCACGAGAATAGCAGAGCATGAAACTGATATAAACAAACAGAAATTAACAACAGCATTGGGGGATTCACAAGGTGTCATAAAGTCATATGTCTTAAAATAATAACATGAAAAAATACGACTGTTGTGAGCAACCCCTCATAATTTAATGTGCTATTAATTACGACAGCACAATAAACATAGCAAGCAACGTTCTATTTATTTAAGACACTTTTTGTTTACAAACCAACAACAATATTTTTAAACTATTGTAAAATGTTAGAACATTATGACAATAAACCATGATAGCACACCTTGTGAATACCCCACATTTTATTGATATTGAAGGAGTAAAAATATTGAACAGAGAGAAAAACACAAACAAACGATACACTCTTGAAAGTCTTCGAATACAGGAAAAATCAAACAACGCTATAAATAGAAAAGAGGATAAAGACGGCACAAATGCAAATTACTCAATCGCAATAATTTAGTTTTAGTTCAACTGTGATACATTAGCAGTAACAACCTATGATATTTAATCACTTTTTATTTTTCAATTAATTTTAAACAACTTCGTGTTTTATGTTGTAAAACTTGTGTGTTTTTATTATTAAATGTAAATTTAACAAAGATTGAATGTAATTTTGGTTATTGTAATGTGGAACTTTATTTTAGTTGTTCCTAAATATTACTTTATTTTTGTTTTGTGTGGTTGCCAGATTTAATAAACTAAAAATCCCAGATGAAGTTGGAAAATACCAACGAAACGTAGGATGAAAATATAAATAAATAATCTCTTATTTAAATACAAATGACCTTGAAAGCCTGTTTAGATAAATTCTAGGAAAATAATAACATATTCAAGAAAAATATTGAGTCGGATATATTTTGTTGTGTGTGCGGCAAATTTATGACCAAAAATAAACGGCACAATTTCTCAATTGTGTTCAAAAAAACTAGTAAGTACTGAATTCTGTGGACAACTCGAACAAAAACAAGTAAGAGTGCTATATTCGAATTATTATATATATTTTCTGTTTATATCACATTTTTAAATTTTTTCATTAATTATGTTCATCTTTACAGGTGATTTGTAAAAAAGCTAAAAGACGTAGAAACTTGCGGTTTGCGGCATTTGAAAGAGCGTTTTTTTTCTATAAGAATCACTTCGTGGAGCAGGTCACATATATTATTAACTAAACTTCACAAAAACAAACGCCAGCATTAAAATTGGTTGCGGTTTAGACCTGAATTAAATTATTGACGGACAATAAGAACATTTCATGCGTTTCTTGTTAGAACTTTGAACTGGCTTGATTAAAATATCATGATTCGTAAAAGTTTTAGCCGAACTAAAATAATTTTTAGGAGGGTAATTTGTATTGGACACATGGTAAATTATCGACCAATCATCCCAAAATTCTGAAGACTGATTTGGTATTATAAAAAATAAATTTCAATACAGCAGTGGAATTAGTTTAAGTGTTAACAGTGTTATAGGCGAATTTAATTATTTTCCCAAAGTGGGCTTTATTTTGTTTTAGGCGCAAAAAACTGTTTTCCGAGAGTAGGGTTTATATGGAGCCTAGGGTAAATTATAGACCTATCTTGAAAAAATGTTACAGTTTGATTTCTGGTCCTATAAAACTGTGACGCATCAAATTTTAGAATGGTAGCGTTGTTTATTGCGGTTTTAGACGTACTAAGCTGTTTACAGGGAGCAGGTTTTATATGGGAACTAGTGTAAATTATGGACCGATCTTCAAAAAATTTTACAGTGTGTTTCCTGGTCCTATAAAACTGTGGCGTACCAAATTTTAGTATAATAGCGTTATTTATTACGGTTTTAGGTGTACTAAGCTGTTTTCCGCGAGTAGGGTTTATATGGGGCCTATGGTCAATTATGGACCAATCTTTACGAAATTAACCAGTATGATTTGTAGTTATATTTAGCAAATTCGTGCAAAATTTTATATCATTCCGTGAATTATTTCAGTTCTGATGTTAGTTTTTGAATCAAAATTTTTTTAGGGTGGTGGTTCCACATTTTGATTCATAGTTCTGATCCTACTGAACCGATGTTGCTGGTTTTCAATCCCAAACTGTTTAGGATAACTACGAGCAATTTGAGACCAAGTTTGTTCTTTGACGGACAGACAGACTGACATGACTAAATCGACTTAGAATTACTCAAGGAGCCAGAATATATATACTTTATGGGGTCTTACATGTATTATAAAAAAGCTTCACACGGAATGACAAACTTAGTATACCCTCATTCACCACAGTGGTGGTGGAGGGTATAATAAGTAGTTATTCAGCCTAAAAATAAGTAGTGTTTATATGTCTCCAACATTACTTGCTAACTTACCAGGTAAGTACAGCTTTTGCTGGGCAGTTCAATATGTGAAAAGTGCAGAGTTATTTAAAAAAATCAATCTTCATCGATCTCTCAGTAAGTACTTCTAATCAAAGTTTTAAATATGTGAATACTTTTACTTTTTCCTACTTATAGAACACACAAGAAAACTATACAACCTATGCTGTGGAGAGAAACATCGAGCCATGGATCTGATTGCTATTTTTTTTTAAGTAATAAAAGCGGTTTTAGAACACATGCAGTGGTCCTACTTCTGCAGGTGGATTTACACTTCCCGTTTTACATCAAGATAGAAAGTAACTTCTTGAAGATGATTTAACACCGAAGCTTTACAATTAAATTGAGCTTAATGATCTTATAAGAGACCTCGAGCTAACAAAATAAATATCGGAGCTTTTAGCATCACGCTTAAGACAGCGAAATTTCTTAGAAAATGTCGTCAAGTCAACTGCTTACCGGAACCGACATAAGCCATATGCAAATTTTTATATAACAAAAGACAATTTGTGGTTTTGTTATGACAAAAAAAAAAAAATTTTTTTTTTTTTCAAATTTATTTTTTCAATTTTCTGTAAAATATTCATCATAATTCGTAAGAGAAGGTATATCTAAAAGACTAACCATTTCTAAACTATAATTATTTTGTAACTCTATTCGTGACTTCACATGCCGCAGGGAAGAAATAAGTGGATCGGAAGATGCTGCCAACATGTTGAAGAGGTCCTTATTTTGCCTTACCCTTGATGCTTTAAATGTGTTCTGCAATCTATATTTTTTATAAAATTTGTTAAGAGACTCCTGTGCTTCTTCAGAAAGCTCTCCAATTGGCAAAGACTGGTACTCAATTATATCTTTGCCATGCGCCAATATTTTATGGACGGTCGGGGTCAATTTCTTCTGTGGATACATTTCTGCTAAAAGAGATGCAGTTTTCGACGCATATTCTCCATATTTTGTAGAATTGACATTTTCTTTGCAGTTTGAAACATCCAAGATCGTTCCCAATCTTTTCACGATTTGATTGTCAATTCCAATGATTCTTGTTACTGCCTCATCATTTTCAAAAAATCTCCTAGAAGTGTTTCCATCGTTTGAGTTACCGTATCCGTGCTTGGGACAGTCTACTTTTAGTCCAACTTGTTTAAAAAAAGCATCCTGTATTTGCTTCTTTCTGATATTTTCCTTATCCTTTATTGATGTATTTTCATCGAAGTTTTCCTCCTCTTGTGGTAGGGAATATACCAGTTTTAGCAAGAATTCCATACACCTTATCCTTGCGTGCAATGGTGACATTCCATATTCGTAATTCTCCTCATTTGTAGAATCGTTTAAATTACCAAAGTTCTTCTGACAAATAATAATATAAAATCGATAAAAAACATATAAAAATAAAACGAAAAAAGGGGTTTAAATAGGTTTTTGCTAAATTTTTACCACCAATATAATTCTGTCTATATATATGTATATGATAACTAATTGAAATATATTATAATTAAGCAGAAAAAGATACTAATCTTAAACTCTTTACAACTAATTATATAAAATTGAGATGTAACATATTATATATGAAATAAATTGAATTGAATTGAAAAAAGTTCTTCTGGCTCTTTTTGCAAATCGGGCATGACATTGTTGAGGTTGTTCCTGTCAGTTCGTTTACGACTTTTCCGTCAACCATGGTCAGGTGGAACTCGTAATTGCATTCAATATATTTTCCTTCTCCAATTTGCAGCTTTGTAGGCTTAATCTTGCTTATTTGTTCTTCAATGTCCTTCACCGTAGTCCTTATGAGTTCTGCCGATTCCCTTGCAAACTGAAACATTATTGGTCGGCAATAATGCACTGATGACGGACGTGGATTTTTCCAGTGTAGGGAATCATACGATTTTAGCCGCAAAGGAACAACAGATGCCATAAACATATTTCCGTCCGATATTGTAGCGTCATCGGAAGATATCCTTTGCTTATAAACGCTTTGTCCGGATGATCCATCGCAGCCCCATTTGCTGATCAATGTCAACTTCTCAGGAAGAATTATCACTTCCGTGAAAAACTTTGGTGTGGTTGACTTTCTAAACAGTTCAAATAATTTTAAATTGTTCAACGCCATGTTTTCAGTACTTAAATTGTTTAATGGTTTCAGTAATTGTTGCGCCAACTTTCAGGCGTAGACTAATCCAGGCATTATGCTTATTTTGCAATATATAGGCTTATGCTACCATGCCTAAAAATTTACCTGTTCCCTGCATACATATGGATTTAGGCTGAATAATGCAATTTTGATATTATGCACGTGTCCAAATAAGATTTGTGCCTACCTGTAGGGACCATAAGTCAATATTGTTCCTGACCATTTGTACGCCAAAGTATTGTTTATATGAGGTACGTACCTGCTAATGTCAATGAGTAGTTTTTTTCAAACTATTAGATCAAACTACTGTCAGTCAAAACATATAAGGGATGGACGCCATACAATATCTGCAACCATGTATTTTTAAATTTTTTACCTCTAGAAGCCAAACGGGCACGTACGGGCAGATAAAACCTTTTGAATTATGTAAAGAAATAATCAAAGAACGGGTTTTGCAAATATGGCAAATATATAAAAATATAGTTTTTTTTTATTTTCCGTCAAAGTTGAAAAATAGTGAAAAAGCGGATAGTTTTTAAATAGTGATTTACCAGGAGAAACACAAAGCAAACAGTTAATTTTTTTTTATCATTATACATTTAATAAATACATCAATCAACACAAACAAAAAATAAGGCGATTCGTTACCTATTTTTCGTGATATTACACCTGAAATCGCAACAAATTGACTAAAAATTGTGTGTTTTTTTGAAAACCGAAAGTCGGTCAACTTTGAACGGTTATATCTTCTAAACTAAAAATGTGATATTATTAAGAGTGGCATATTTGAAATCGTTGAAAAGTTTCCTATAATATGGGTTTATTCAAAACTTCGTCGGCACTCATGAAAATTTTGATTTTTGCAACCTCGCTTGCTCTACGGGCGCCACTGTGCGTCGTTCCAAAGTTACGATAAGATGTAAGGAGCAGCCTTTTCAATTTCTAGAAAATTCAATTTTTAGAAAATTTTTTTTAAAAAAAAACTTTACAATAGAATTTGCTATAGGTGACTATAGCGGATCAAAAAAATATAGTGGTTATGCAAGCAAAAAAAAAAAACTTACCATATGTTGCATAGTGTAATTTATTGCTTCAAGCAAATCGTTGATAAAACGTAAAAATAAAATGCTGTTTCTCAAAATTGCCGTATACTAAAACTATTCTAATTAGAACAAGTACAAAAGGAAAAAACTCATGACCAGTGAAATGAGAACCAATCCTTTAACTGGTTTTTGAAGAACCAAAAGGTAGAAAAAGGAATGAATTACAGTACAGTCAGTATTCACCGGTGGTGTAACACATTTTTATGGGACTTCCAAAAATTTGGTTCTTAATTTTAGTTCTAGGACTTGTTTTATTGAAACAATACTACATTGTATTGAAATAATACTCCATTGTAGTAACTATCACTAAACACGTTCATTGAGAATAGATGTGTGACTTGTCATATGGTGGCTGTTAGGTGTCAATTGACCCCTCCAATGACAACCCCATGTTAAATTAATAGATCACATTCATATAAAGTGAACCGGTCTCTACCTCCAAAGACCTATTACGGGAGTACTTTGGTGTCAGTTCGCTTCCCCCTAGGGATGTGATTGCAGGGAATTTTGATTGTGAAATTTTCTTTATTGTGTATAAAAAAAGAACAAGAAAAAAATATCAGGCGTAGAATTAAATTAGAACGATATTTTCAGTTCTATTATTAAAAAGAAACGTAGTTTTTCCTGATTTTAAGAGTAGTTCTGGTAAAAGTAATTGGTACTCAAATTAAAAAGTTAAGTTGTATTAACTTTTAAAAGAGGGTCGTTTTCAAGATTTGTTCTTTTAATTATAAAAATACTAGTTGGCACAAAATTTTATTTTGACGATCAAATTTACGTATGACACAGTTAATGATGAAACAGAACTGGGACTGAACGATGTTTTCCATACAGTTTGACATAAAATTATGCTAGAGAATACGGTCGAGAAATAAAATCAATTTTATTTTGAAAATGTTTTTTCTCATGCTCTCACACCATTCTCCCATACTTTCGTTCAATTTCATACATTTTGTAAACAAAGAAAAAAAAGAATAAAAGAAAGCGAAAGAAATGAGAGAAAATTTGCAGTTACGGTCGGTCGACGTTTTAAATATGGGCTTAAAAATTTTTGCCTGAAGTTGAAGACTCAATTCTGTTTAATCATTTATTGTGTACATTTTTATTCAGATACCAACGTCTTTTTAACATTTATTAAATTTAAAGGCATTTTAAAGAGGGGCTCATAATGAATTTCATAATTTAGTGTTTAATTTTTTGAACCTTCTTATTTTCTGGAAACTAGTCTGGAAACTGAAATTTAGATTTTGTATGTTTTTATATGGGCATTTCCTGGGGTCACGAATGTATGTTCGTACGCTTTTGATGCACAAATAATATAGAAAACAAAACTTTTCCTAGCATTTTTTTTTTGCGATTCGATAGCATTTTGGTAGGTCTAGTTTAGTGCCAAAGATGGATTTCATCGAGTTGTAAGTTTTCATAATGATAGTTATTAACCTGTGGTCACGAACGTACGCAAAATAGAAGTCAACTTTTGCTGACAGAGGTGAAATGTACAAATTTGCGAAATGGAACGGAATATGCAAAAGCGATTTACTTATTTTAAAAGTATATTAATGCAGGTCTCTTTCAAGTATTTACACAATAATACTCTTTTGGTTTCTGTTTAATTGGTTTAAGGACCGGTCGCGAACGTACAATTTCTCCCTATGTTTGAACCGTTAATTAACCGTTAATCGATTTTTTTGTTCTCCTTACACTTTTCTCTTCTTAATTGATTATAATAGCGTGATTTTGAAGACAGAGTGCAGACATAACGTATTTTTTTGCATGTAAAATAACTAAATATACATATGTCTTTAGAAGTAGATTAAAAAGAATATATAAAATTTTCCTCAAGTAAAACAGCTGAGATATCATAGCATATCATATATACCATTCTATTATAAAAACATAGACTTTTTTTATAATTATAAACAATAAAACACGATGATTATCCACATTTTATTTTTCCATCCTGGTTGAACATTCGGAGGAAATGCCCATATACTATTTAATATTTGATAAACTTGCTGTTGCTCTTGCTTTAAAATTACATTTTCATTGATTAAATTTTAATTATTGAGTAGAGAATTAATAAAGGAATTTATTGGCATCAAAATTAAAAAAATGCAGTATGAGAATGTTACTGCATTTTTTCTTAGCATTTTTTCTAATAACAGTATACTAAGTTTGTCATTCCGTATTTTTTTAAATATTCATCTAAGATCCTAAACCCTGGGTTCTTGAGTAATTCTATGTCGTTTTTAGTCATGTCAGTTTGCCTGTCTGTCCGTCTCTTCAAATCACGTCCTGTTTTTAACATCTAACAGATAACAACTTGGTGTTAAATTGTTCCTAGTTATCCTTAGCAGTATGGAATTAAAATCTAGCACAATCTGTTAAGTAAAAATATTTATGAATCCAAATGTTGAAAAACCCACCTAAATTATTATTTTTGTCGGCATATGAAAATCCTTCTACTGAACCCTCCACGTGGGTGCCGGCTGGAAAAGGGTACCAGTGGGTACACAGCTAAGATCAGGGTTTTGAACATAGTGTCACAATGTAATCCTATTGTCACATTACTGTGATGGGTCCTGATCATAGGTAGGAGGTAATCATGGGGTTTGATTCGGTCCGGGCGTCTGCTTCCCAAATTGAGCGGCTTACGGGTCGGAGATGATTCCACGATTCTCAAAACCCAGGCGCGTCTGTTCCCATATAGGGCGGCTTCCTGGTGCGTGTCTGTTTATCCGGTGGATCGGTGTTATTGTGAAAATGCAGGTTTAAATAAGTGTTTTCTTTCCCCGCAAACCAAAATTTATGTAACGGACCCTGGACGCGACTGAGTCGTACCCCATCTTCAAACCCGGAGTAACCGGAGGTTCTTTACATTGGCGCCCGAGCAGGGACCCGATTTAACAACAGGAAACAAGTGAGAGTTATTATGGTGCGTACGTCGTGGGTTTACACACTCCGGAAGGATGACCTTGTCCAGTATTTAGAAGAGTTCGAGGTGGAGACAGGCGGCACTGTAGACGAGATGAGAAAACGGCTGGCAATTTTTGTAACTGGTGAACACAAAGAAAACGTTCTTTCCAGGTTACACCGACCGGCCCAGGTATGGCCACACAACTGGAGTTACCAACCATACCGTATACGTCAAGGGCGGGACAACAGGCAGCCACAGGCAGTCCGTTGGGCCCGACACCATACAGTACCCCAAATGTGGAAACACCAACACATTTGCCATACCCAGCTATGGTGGATATCGTAAGGAAGTGGTCGTTCCGCTATGAGGGTGGAAAAGATCCAATATCGTTTGTTGAGCGAGTGGAAGAGCTTGCAGATGTCTATGGGCTAGACAAGAATATGTTGCCACGTACAATGCCGGAGTTGCTTAAGGACGCGGCGCTTATGTGGTTCCGAAATAACAACCGTCAGTGGCGAACGTGGGGAAGCTTTAAGGACGACTTTTTACAATTTTTTCTCCCGCCCCGTTATTTTGAAAGTCTGGACGATGAGATACGCCGGAGGCAACAGAAACCCCGGGAGTCTTTCAAAGATTACGTGATTGTACTGCAAAACATGATGCGACATGCAGGTTACACGCGGGAGCAGCAAGTCGACAGGATTTTTAGAAATTGTCTGGTGGACTATCAACTGTACATCCGAAGGAAAGATTTCAAATCCCTGGCCGATCTGATCCAATTGGCGGAAGACTTTGAGGTGATTCGAAGCAACCACCCAGAAGTACGCTCTAACCACCAGGACAGCCGCCAAAACCAGCGCCGAGAGGACAGAACGCGCCAGTTAGTACCCACGGAAGAAGCAGCCATTGATCCAACAACAGCTTGTCGAATATGCGGCCAGGAAGGGCATGGGTATCGGTTTTGTCAGAACGAGAGTGTTCTGTTTTGGCTGGCAGTGTGGAAGAAGAGGAGTCAGAACCAGGGACTGCTGTCGTAGAGCTGCGGGAAACGCCAACGGACCGCACCAACAGCAAGGGTTGGCAGCGGCCCTCAACAATCAAACCTTGCCTCAGTAGATGTTTTTAGGCAGACAGAAACGAGGTTATTAGCTGCAATACAAATTGGTGACCAGCACGAGGAGGCTACTATCGATACGGGGGCGTCCAGGAGTTATGTGAGTAAGCGGGTGGCGGAGAATATAAGAGGGTCTGGTGAAGTGATACCCATAGATAGCCAAATCAGCCTGGCAAATGGGTCAACAGTGGAAGTGAGGGAGGTGATACGAGTAAGGGTGAGACTAGGCGGTAGAGAATGCGATATGGAGGTTGGAGTGATGCCTCGTATGCTCGATGATGTGTTACTGGGGTTGGATTTTTTAAGAGCGGTGGGGTTTGAGATGCAGTGTGGTGACCAAAGGGTACAGTTTAAACCCAGTTCGCATCAGGTAATGACGGCCGTGGCGCCGGCAGGCCATATAAAACGAAGAGAGGAGGAAGTAATTAATGCGTTCCTGCAAGAGGAGCTAAATAAGTTCAACGAGGTGAGAGGTCCCACAACTCTAGCTGAACACAAGATAATATTGAAAGATGACAGACCGGTCCGGCAGAGGTATATGCAGCGAAATCCCGAGATGCAACGGAAAATAAATCAAGAAGTAGATGAGCTACTCAGGAATGGGTGCATAGAACCTTCTAAGAGCCCCTACAGTGCACCCATAGTCATGGCCCCAAAGAAGAATGGCACCCTGAGGTTGTGCATAGATTACAGGCAACTCAATGCCAAATCCGTAGCCGATGCGTATCCGTTACCGCGGATAAACGCCATTCTGGATCGCCTTCAGAACGCCAAGTACATAAGCAGTATAGACCTGAAGAACGGTTACTGGCAAATACCAATGGCAGAGGATAGCAAGGAGTACACCGCGTTTACGGTAGCAGGGAAAGGCTTGTTTCAGTGGAAGGTTATGCCGTTCGGTTTAACATCAGCACCAGCAACTTTTCAGAGAACGTTAGACCGAGTAATTGGCGCTGAAATGGAGCCGCACGCATTTGCCTACCTGGATGACATAGTGGTGCTAGGTGGATCTCTAGAGGAGCACATGACGAACTTAAAGGAGGTGTTTAGAAGGCTACGGCAGGCCCGGCTGGTAATAAATAAAGAGAAGTGCAAGTTTTTCCAAAAGGAGATAAAGTACCTAGGCCATGTGGTTAACGAAAACGGCATTAACACTGACCCTGAAAAAATAGCAGCGATTCAAGAGCTACAACCCCCACGAAACGTTAGAGAATTACGAAGATGTCTAGGTATAGCCTCGTGGTATAGAAGATTTGTGCCAGGGTTTGCCCAGATTGTTCACCCGCTAACCGCCATGCTCAAGAAGGGAAAACACTTCCGATGGAACCAAGAGCAGCAGGCCGCATTCGAGGTTTTGAAGAAACAGTTAACGGAAGCGCCGGTACTGGCATGCCCGGACTTTACCAGGAAGTTTACCCTACAAACCGATGCATGTGATTATGGCTTAGGAGCAGTACTGACCCAGGAGGTCGAGGGGGAGGAAAAAGTTATTTCATACGCCAGTCGACGTCTCAACCCAGCAGAGATGAATTACTCGGCAACGGAGAAGGAATGTCTCGCGATTGTGTGGGCGGTAAGGAAGCTAAGACCTTACTTAGAAGGTTACCGCTTCACCGTGGTGACGGATCATCTCGCCCTTAAATGGCTAAACTCTATAGAAAGTCCCTCAGGTCGAATTGCAAGGTGGGCGTTGGAGCTTCAGCAATATAGTTTTGATGTGCAGTATCGCAAAGGTAAATTAAACGTAGTAGCAGATGCATTATCCCGTGATCCAGTAAACGTGTGCCAGGCAGTAAAAGCGAACCCGATGGAGTGTAGATGGTGGCAGGCAAAGTGTGCTGATGTTCAAAGAGAACCAGAAAAATTTCCGGATTTTTCGATTATGAATGGGCAGCTATATCGTCATCTCCCAACAACTGATCGCGACGAGGAGTGTGCCCCGTGGAAACTATGTGTGCCGTCATTTCAGAGAAAGAGGGTGTTTGAAGAAAATCATGATTCACCAACCGCAGGCAACTTGGGGATCAGGAAAACCATATCCCGGATTACGAGCAAATACTACTGGCCTGGAATGTTTCGGGATATCCGGAGTTATGTAAGACGGTGCCAGATATGTCAAAAGCATAAACCCAGTCAGCAGCTTGCCGCAGGACAAATGTTGTCACGTATCGCGGAGGAGCCATGGTCTATTGTGTGCGCCGATTTTGTCGGGCCCCTACCAAGGTCAAGGCATGGGAATTCGATGATGCTCGTGTTTACGGACAAATTTTCTAAATGGTCAGAATTTGTACCTTTACGCCGAGCGACGGGGGAGACTTTAAGGAGGGCTTTTCGGGAGAGAATCTTGGCTAACTTTGGTGTGCCAAAGGTGTTTATCTCCGACAATGGTTCGCAGTTTACCTGCAAGGCGTTCAGAAACTACCTTAAAGAAATGGGAATACAACACCAACTAACGGCCCCGTATACCCCACAAGAAAACCCCACCGAACGAGTAAACCGCACGATAAAAACTATGATCGCACAGTATGCCGGGTCCAACCAGAGGACGTGGGATGTGTTGTTGCCGGAATTGCAGCTGGCATTCAACACCGCAAAATATGACACCACACAGTATAGCGCAGCCTTTCTTGTGCAAGGGAGGGAACCTAGACTCCCCGCCACGTTGTATGATGAAGTCACATCGGGGACAGGAACAGAAAACTTAGACCCCCAGGAGAACGCAAGAATGCTTAAGCAAGTTTTTGAGCTGGTGAGAAGGAACCTGGTTAAAGCCGCCAGGGACTAAGCACGTTACTACAACCTCCGTCGTAGAAAGTGGAGTCCGAAAATTGGCGAATTGGTATTAGTCAAAGAACACCATTTGTCCAGTGCAGCAGATGGTTTTGCTGCTAAATTAGCCCCGAAATTCGAAGGTCCTTATACCATTCATCGAATTATATCCCCAGTGATCGTAGAGGTACGCAAGGACGGCCAAAGGAGTTACCGCACAGCCCATGTCAGTGATCTAAAACTTTATCGAGGCAATGAATAGTGTACAAGTGGAAATTTAGGAAAAACTTTAAGTTAAAATTTAAAAGAGAAAAAAATAATAAGAAAATTTAAAAAAAAAAAAAGAAGTTGGACTTTTGGGAAAAATACGAATGAATTCAAGTAAACTTTAATTAGAGAATAATAATATAGATATTTATTTTTGGAATGAATTAAAGGGGAAAAACACATGAGCATTGATTTAACAAAAAAAAAAAAAAAAAAAAAAGAAGAAAAAACGTCAACCTGGAAAAAAAACGCTAAAATGGCAACAGTGTTCGATGGTTCGATCAAACCTGCGCGCAACCATAGGGAGAAAACAGCACACACACAATACCTCCTACAGCACACATTAAATTAGTTTGTTACAAGCAGTGCGCGGACGTGGTAGTTGTCGGCGAGCGGTAATAATAAAATTAAAACAAAAAAAAAAAAAACTCACAGCCACCAACAACACGTAAACAACGTAAAACAAATTCAGTGGTTTGGGAAAAAAACAAAACAAGCAGTAATACGGCGACAGAGGCCAACAGAAAACAATAATAAAAAAAAAAACAGAAAAAAAATAAAAAAAAGGAATAATAAAACAGTGAGTGAGCAGTATAACTGTAGTCCAGCAGCAATCGAAGCAGCAAGGCCAAGTATTGACAGTGAGTAAATAGAAAACCGATACAACAGAATGTGACGTGTTAGTTAGAATGTGCTGTGTAGGCGATAGCAAAATGTGGTACGGGGAGAGGGATAAGTGTGTGTGGTTGTAATTGTTATGTGTTGTGCACAGTGGCCTAAACGGGAAAAATTGTTGTGTGTATTGTAGATGAATCCAGGGCAAGAAGAGCCACTGCGGAACGGAGACGTCATCATAATATCTGATGACGACGCAACCCAGGAAGAGCTTTCGGCGTCCCAGGCTTCGGGTGGTAGTTTATTAACAGAGGCCGAAGGGGAGTGGTGGGAGCCCGAGGAGCAGTTGTCCAGCTCTCAAGCAACTGAGCGTTCGCAGTCGGATCAGGGGCCGCGGATCTGGGTGGGGGCGAGCCTGGACAGGTATATACTCCGGCGGCGTAAGTATCGTCAGTACATCGCGCAAATCGGTATCACCTGGACGGTGGAGGAAACTGACGAGGAGGCAGAAGACCCGGATCCACTGGTCGAGTTTCCAGTGTCCCCAAAGCGGCTGGCAATAATGGACGGGTGTGTGAGTCCGCCGCGAACAGGTGAAAGAGACCCGCTTAGTGTAGATGAAGAGGACCTGCGGCTCAGCGGTGTAGACGAGGATATACTCTCGCTGGGGGAAATTAGCTTGGGGAGTTTGGAGGAGATCATCCACAAGGTACTCCAGGACGAGACTGTTAGAGAGGAGGCACACCCCGAGGTTGGGCAACCCGCCCAAGAGATTCCGGCTGAAATAGAGATGGAAATTCAGGAAGCGGTGAAGAAAGGGAGGAAGGTGTGTTTTCGGCGAGACGTCGGTGAGGTGTCATACCGAATTAAAATAACGGCAACTGGTAGGGTGACGGTGCGCGCGCTTCCTGTAAGAAAGGGGAAAGTGTGAGGGCAAAATTATAGCTAATTGTGGCACACAATAAAAGTTTGGTCACGCAAAGTAATAAGAGGCTGTTGTTTATTTTTACTGGGGGGACAATGGACTTACATCCATGCACTGGGGGCGGATGTACATCCGCCAATTTTGTTTAATTTTCGTTACAGATAATCCGGAGGTCGATGGGGTACAGGAGGTGGAACTAAGTCAGGGGTAGGTGGAGGGTCATACTGACTAGCAGGGTTAATCGAGTAGTCAACAGAGTGGCGTCAGCAGAGGAGAAGCGACAGAGAGGCGTTAGCAGAGAAGTGTTGACAGAGAGTTGTCAGCAGAGAAGAGAAGTCAAAGAGCGGGAGATAATGAAAGCCGAAGCAAACAACAGATGCAATACAGCAGGCAGTGTGGTGAGAGTTTACCGCTAGCGGTTCAAACCAAAGTAGAAATGTAGCAGCTTCAAAACAACATTTGTGTACTTATACGCGAGTATAAAAGGAGGAGTGTTTAAATAATAGGGCCTTGGTTTTTTTTGGACTGCAAAGTGAGACGTTGTAACAGAGCCGGTAAGAATAAGTTTTTTAAAAAAAAAACATAAAGTGAAAAAAAATACACAGCGCTATTAATTAAGTAGGGGATTGGTAACACCAATTCCGTGATAGTAAAGAACAGGTACTGGTTTTACAACCAGTAAAGTGAGGAGGATTTACATCCGACTTATCTGGACTAGGATTTACATCCAGTCTGGAAGGAGGCTAGAGCACTGAGTAAAGGCTAAGCGGTAGGCACTTCTGAGGTTACACCCAGAAATCAGAGGGTCCTAGAGTAGTCTTGGATTTACATCCAAGTTGAACCAAGGGTAGGAGTTAGAGGGCAGGAGTGGTAGGGCACTGGCTCTGATTACAACAAGCGCTCTACGAGGCGGCAGGAGCTTCCCTGGAAAACGTGGTGTGAACAGAAACAAATTATCAAAAGTGTATAAAAGGAAAAAACTATAAATAAAGAAGCAAACCCCGAAGTTTAAATAAGTGTTTTCTTTCCCCGCAAACCAAAATTTATGTAACGGACCCTGGACGCGACTGAGTCGTACCCCAGCTTCAAACCCGGAGTAACCGGAGGTTCTTTACAAGGTGAACTTTCCGCGCAATGGCCTTGGAGGATGGCACCGTACCCTCCAGTAGAACTCCACTGACTGGTCGAGAAAGCTTGTAGAAGGAAGCAAAATCTGATGGTGGGCACTGATGCTAACGCTCATCATACAATATGGGCCATTAAAGATATCAACAATAGAGTTGAGGATCTTATTGCTTTTATATTACAGAATAATATACATATTGCGAATAGAGGTGAGGTCCCGACGTATAAGGGTCCTACTTCGGAAAATGTGCTTGATGTGACGCTTTATACGGATTATAAAACAGTGATAGATGATTGGAAGGTGCTTATGCAGCCATCCTTCTTTGATCACTCATATATATCCTTTGTGTTAAATTACAATGTACCTACTGAAACAGTGTTTAGGAACCCAAGAAATACAGATTGGGGCAAATACTCTTCACTTCTTAATATGGACCTAGGTCACTCGGGAACACTAGTTAGTTCAGAGGACATAGATTCTGCTATAGACAAATTGATAGAGGGCGTTATTAGATCCTACGAAAAGTCGTTTCCTCCCACACGAGCTAGGCGTAAGTCCAGACCACCTTGGTGGAATAAACAGCTGGACTGTGGAAGACGCGAACTTCGTGAGCTATTAAAACTGCCGAAAATTGTCGACCGGTCTGAATGCTGGGGGGAGTATAGGGACGCTCTTAGGGTGTATAAGCGTGACGTGCGAAGGGCCAAACGAATTTCGTGGACGAGTTTCTGCTATAATATAGAGGAGACGATTGAAACGGCAAGACTGCGGACTGGGCACTCCAGTAATGCCAAGTTCAGTTTGTAGGGAAAACGGAGAATAGACAAAGATAATTACGGAGACACTGGAGGTACTCGTTGATACACACTTTCCGTGCTGTTCTGAGGTTCCTATTCCAACTGATGAATTTTCTTTATAAGCAAATGGTGATAACGATATTTTCTCTTACGAGGGGGTGGAATGGGCCATTGACTCGTTCCAGCCATACAACTCGCCTGGTCTTGACGGAATCATCCCGGTGCAACTACAGCGGGATAGGCAATGGATAGTACTATGGCTGGGGAAAATCTTTAAGGGATGTCAGAGGATAAGCTATGTGCCTAAATCTTGAAGGATATCTAAGATTGTATTTCTACCGAAATTAGGTAAGAGCAATCATATGTACCCGAAAGATATCAGACCTATTAGTCTCACATCATTCCTGCTGAAACGGTTGGAGAGAATTTTGGACTATCATGTCAAGGGTAACATGGGGCCGACCATTCTCTCTGTTAATCAACACGCTTACACGAGGGGCAAATCAACTGAGACGGCACTCCATTCAGTTGTCTCACTGATTGAGAAGACCCTGAGCTATAAGGACTTCGCTATGGGCGTGTTCCTGGACATCGCGGGAGCATTCAATAATATGTCCACGGAGGCAATTTTGGCTAGCTTGTCTCGCACGGGGGCACACTCACACGCTAAAAACTGGATCGGTAACCTGCTAAGATGCAGAATTATATCTGCGGCGTGGGGTAACTTCAGAATAACGAGGAGGGCACACCGGGAAACTCCCCAGGGAGGGGTGCTCTCACCAATGCTTTGGACGCTTGTCGTCAGCGAACTTCTCATTGGACTTCAGAACGGGGCAGCAAAGATAACTGCATACGCAGATGACGTGGCGGTAATAGTTGCTGGCAAGGATCTGAGTACTATTAGTTCTGTAATGGAGGCTACACTGGCGTTGGTCAGCCCGAGTAGGACTGGGAGTTAATCCCGAAAAGACGGACCTAATACTATTAACGAATAGGTACAAAATTGGCCCATGGAGGAAGCCTAAACTAGGGGCTACTAGCCTGGAACTTAAGCACCACACAAAGTACCTGGGAGTAATACTGGATAGCAATCTGTCGTGGAGATTGAATGTGGAAGAAAGGGTGAAAAAGGCAACGATTGCGCTCTACGCATGTAAGAAAATGCTGGGCAAAACGTGGGGTCTCACCCCTGCTCTTACACATTGGGTCTACACGGCAGTAGCGAAACCAATCTTGCTCTATGGGATACTTGTGTGGTGGATGGCCTTGGATAAGATATCGTACCGGAAAATGCTAATGGGCGTGCAGAGACTCGCCGAACTTAGCATCACCGGTGCTTTGCGTAGTACACCGACTGCGGCACTGGATGTGATCCTAGACTTTCAACCGATTCATCTAGTGGCAGAAGGAACTGCGAGGAAGTCTGCGATCCGCTTAAAGGCGACGCACAGTGGCGCCCGTAGAGCAAGCGAGGTTGCAAAAATCAAAATTTTCATGAATGCCGACGAAGTTTTGAATAAACCCATGTTATAGGAAACTTTTCAACGATTTCAAATATGCCACTCTTAATAATATCACATTTTTAGTTTAGAAGATATAACCGTTCAAAGTTGACCGACTTTCGGTTTTCAAAAAAACACACAATTTTTAGTCAATTTGTTGCGATTTCAGGTGTAATATCACGAAAAATAGGTAACGAATCGCCTTATTTTTTGTTTGTATTGATTGATGTATTTATTAAATGTATAATGATAAAAAAAAATTAACTGTTTGCTTTGTGTTTCTCCTGGTAAATCACTATTTAAAAACTATCCGTTTTTCACTATTTTTCAACTTTGACGGAAAATAAAAAAAAACTATATTTTTCTATATTTGCCATATTTGCAAAACCTGTTCTTTGATTATTTCTTTACATAATTCAAAAGGTTTTATCTGCCCGTACGTGCCCGTTTGGCTTCTAGAGGTAAAAAAGTTTAAAAAGACATGGTTGCAGAAATTGTATGGCGTCCATCCCTTATATGTTTTGACTGACAGTAGTTTGATCTAATAGTTATTATATTAGCAGGTACGTACCTCACATAAACAATACTTTGGCGTACAAATGGTCAGGAACAATATTGACTTATGGTCCCTACAGGTAGGCACAAATCTTATTTGGACACGTGCATAATATCAAAATTGCATTATTCAGCATAAATCCATATGTATGCAGGGAACAGGTAAATTTTTAGGCATGGTAGCATAAGCCTATATATTGCAAAATAAGCATAATGCCTGGATTAGTCTACGCCTGAAAGTTGGCGCAACAATTACTGAAACCATTTAACAATTTAAGTACTGAAAACATGGCGTTGTACAATTTAAAATTATTTGAACTGTTTAGAAAGTCAACCACACCAAAGTTTTTCACGGAAGTGAAAATTCTTCCTGAGAAGTTGTCATTGATCAGCAAATGAGGCTGCGATGGATCATCCGGACAAAGCGTTTATAAGCAAAGGATATCTCCCGATGACGCTACAATATCGGACGGAAATATGTTTATGGCATCTGTTGTTCCTTTGCGGCTAAAATCGGATGATTCCCTACACTGGAAAAATCCACGTCCGTCATCAGTGCATTATTGCCGACCAATAATGTTTCAGTTTGCAAGGGAATCGGCAGAACTCATAAGGACTACGGTGAAGGACATTAAAGAACAAATAAGCAAGATTAAGCCTACAAAGCTGCAAATTGGAGAAGGAAAATATATTGAATGCAATTACGAGTTCCACCTGACCATGGTTGACGGAAAAGTCGTAAACGAACTGACAGGAACAACCTCAACAATGTCATGCCCGATTTGCAAAAAGAGCCAGAAGAACTTTTTTCAATTCAATTCAATTTATTTCATATATAATATGTTACATCTCAATTTTATATAATTAGTTGTAAAGAGTTTAAGATTAGTATCTTTTTCTGCTTAATTATAATATATTTCAATTAGTTATCATATACATATATATAGACAGAATTATATTGGTGGTAAAAATTTAGCAAAAACCTATTTAAACCCCTTTTTTCGTTTTATTTTTATATGTTTTTTATCGATTTTATATTATTATTTGTCAGAAGAACTTTGGTAATTTAAACGATTCTACAAATGAGGAGAATTACGAATATGGAATGTCACCATTGCACGCAAGGATAAGGTGTATGGAATTCTTGCTAAAACTGGCATATACCCTACCACAAGAGGAAGAAAACTTCGATGAAAATACATCAATAAAGGATAAGGAAAAGATCAGAAAGAAGCAAATACAGGATGCTTTTTTTAAACAAGTTGGACTAAAAGTAGACTGTCCCAAGCACGGATACGGTAACTCAAACGATGGAAACACTTCTAGGAGATTTTTTGAAAATGATGAGGCAGTAACTAGAATCATTGGAATTGACAATCAAATCGTGAAAAGATTGGGAACGATCTTGGATGTTTTAAACTGCAAAGAAAATGTCAATTCTACAAAATATGGAGAATATGCGTCGAAAACTGCATCTCTTTCAAAACGCTCATTTCATAGGCTGAACAGTTATCTATCATATGCTGTTTAAACTGTTCAATTATCTTATTCGGTTCAAAAGATATGATTTTTGCAACGAAAAAACTCAAATGGCGCCACTGTGCGACGGGACAATTTGTATACAGACCTTATGGTCACGGCAGTATTATAAGGGGAAACGATTGTAGCAGTGACTACACCATTCCGAGACTGTCATTTGGAAGGAAACCGCGAGTTACCTTGCAGGAGGACAGGGCTCCAATCTGGCTACAGGACCTTCAGTTTCTACCCTGATGGAGGGTGGAGTTGGAGCTGCAGTCTACTGCCGGGAACTAGGTATTCGGTAATCTTATAAGCTTCCCGATTACTGCAGCATATTCCAGGCGAAGATATTTGCGGCCAAGATGGCTGCTGATTTGGCACGTAGTTCCAGTACTCCAGTACCGCTGAATATTCATACTCTTCTATCGTCCAGGAGTATAGGGACTCGATAGATAGATTCTGTGCCAATAGTAGGGTACACATCTACTGGGTTCACGGCCACCAGGGCAAAGAGGGCAACGAGGATGCGGAAGAATTGGCGAAACGGGGGGTCCATTTACCATACGATAGGGTGATGGCCATTCCGGCTCCAATTCGGAATCTTAGGAGAGATACGAACTCTGCTATACGGAGGAGATCTGTGGCAGTTTGGGAAAACACCGGAACGTGCAGGCTTTCCAAGGTAATGTGGGGATCCTATGATCCAGAGTCGACGAAAATTCTTCTGCCGCTATCGATAAAGGACTGTAGACTTCTGGTAGGTTTTATAACGGGTCACTGTTGCACTGCGATATACGCCCAGAGGGCGGGGCGGCTGAATAGTGACAATTGCAGATTCTGTGGGGTACCAGGGAAAAAGGAGACAGTGGAGCATATACTCTGCTACTGTCCGGCACTCGTGCGCTCTAGGGCGAACTGTATGGGAGATAATTACTTCAAAAATCTCGGGGAAATCTCTGGAATTGGGTTAATGAGACTCCTGGCATTTTTCAAGAGAGTGTGGGGTACTCTGAGTACCATCACATAGGAATGACCTTTCTTATTTCTAACTTCCTTCTGCGGGTTATCGTACAACGTGGTAACGCTAGGGACCTATTTGGTCTATGCGGGGTCTTTGTCCGGTCATTCTAACCTAACCTAACCTAAATTATATTATTTTTTCACAAAATCAAATATAAATATATATTTATTTTAACGTAATTAATGAGGCTACTCTAGTAAAATTTGGTTTGTCATAGTTCCACAAAACTAGAAATAACACAGCAAAATTCCGAAAAGATCAGTTCATAGCTTACCATGGGACCAATATAAGCCCCACTCTAGGAAAATACTTTAATACGACCTAACGGTAACGAATAATGCTGATAGATGATTAATTTTAGGGGTTTTAATACTAGAAATCACTCTTACGAATTTTGTGACGATCGGTCTTAAATTTTCAATCGGTCATTTCGAGCTATAGCCGCAGGAAAATCGTTACCAGCAAATCAAAACTTGACAGGAAAAGCTTTTTTTTAAATAACTTCGCAAATCTACCAGGAATTGCTCTGAAATAAGATATATCAGATATAAATAATTAGTATTGTTGTTATTTTATTGAACTGTTATTTGTTTTTTAATCTAAATTTTGATATTTTAATCAGGCCTAACTAAGTTCATTGAATTTAATATTCATTAAATTATTATGTTTTCGTTTTTATGAAGAAAAGAATTAGATATTTTTAGACTAATATGCGTAACATCTAATCTTTTATATCTAGTATAAAGGTATTTTATGTGGCTTAAGATATTATTTTCTGGTTTTACCATACAAAATAATTTTGTCAAAACCAACTTAAAACCTTTTTTGATTTGGTTTTAAGTAGATTTTATGAAATACAACTATGTTTTCGTTGTACTTAATTCAGTGCTACCAAGTTAAAAAGAACGAAGACAGCTGAAAAATTCAATATATTTAAAAATATTTAGAAATCATTATGTTAACATACTGATAAATCATATCGTTAACTAAAACGCAAAAGACCCTATCTCACATTGAAAATTTTACAGGAGAAGCAAAAACTATTTAAAATGATAAATTGCCCTAAACTGCTTAGTTTTCTTTTATTTTTCCTGTAAAACCTACCTTTGTTAGGACAATTGACAATGTGTTATGAAAACGGTTATTTAGGCGTTTTAACGTTTAGCATTTCATCTTTTGTAGCTTGGGTCGTTTGTTTTTTGTTTATCAAATCGTTAATTTCGTCGATAGATTTATTTTGGACATTTGTGTTTATGCAATACAACAGAATCAATAAAAACACGATTTATAATTTTTGGTTATTAATTTTGTGGATTAGGTAACGACAAATGAATCCTTTTTTAATCGCTCAAGTAATAAATCAAATTAAAATTCAAAACATTATTTGAAGATATCAATGAATCATATATGAATCCTTTTTGAATCGATAAATCAGCTTTTAATCATCAAAAGTGATCTAAGAGGACTCGTTTAGCTAATATTTACAAAAATTATCACCAAAATGTTAGCTGCGATAACGCTCAATGAAAAAAAAAACAAATAAAAAAAAACCTGAAACGTATGAAATATTGTAAAATCACTTCATTTCATTTATTTCTTATACAAATTCACTTATTTCTGCGAGAAGCTTATTTTATTTTCCACAAGACTGTTAGACAATAAACATCTGCCTGAAACTTAATAATGTTGTTCATGAAACTTTCATTACAATTTTGTATTTTCTTCGTTTGTATTTATTAAAATGTATAACTACGAAATGAAAGCAACAAACAAACGAAGTTTAAGAGACGAATAAGATGCAGTTTTTTTTTGATTACTTAAACAAAAGAACATGGATACTAACAACTCTGAAACAACACAACCACTGAATAAATGTCGAATAAGTTCATTTAAAAACACATTTATTTTAAAGTCAGTATTGCCAGTTGAAAGAAATGAAAAACATTAGGAAAGATAAACAAAATAAAAATAACCATGAAGAGTAAAAGCAACAAGATAAGGAAGTACATTAATATTAAAATAATAAAAATAATACAAATTTGACTTTGTTTTCAATGTAAACTAATTGTTTTTAATGTAAATTTTTAAACTTCAAAAAAATTTCATTTTATTTTCAAAAACATTTTCAGCAATGTGTTTTGCTTGGAAGTACATAAAAAAGTTGTTAGGAAAAATATTTAAATTTAATTTAAAAAATGCTTTACAAATTACATATATTATTGTAGAGGTAACAAAAAAGAAAAAATTACATAAATTTACTAAGTGGCAACATTGCTATTGAGTATTTATATAAAAAAGTGAAAGAGAGTGAAAACTGTTAAACAAAATTCGTTTCATTGAACAAAGTCTTTGTATTTGCCAGTAGCGAAATGTGTTTGCTAGTAGCATGAATAAAACAACAGTTTGTTCAGTGGTCTGAATTTTATTTAAATACGAACTTCATTGAATAAACATTTCAGTATATTCATGAATGAAGTTATTCATCCAGCCCTTTATTAGACAATCTGTGAGTTAAGCCCTGGGGCCAAATTACGGCATTCGATATCGATGAAAATCCCCATCTAAATTGTATTGTAATTTCGATCGATACCGAATTCCGTAATTTAGCCACTGATTTAACTAAACATGTAATGTGAACGCAAAATCAGTTGTTAATAGTCTTAATTTTAAAACCAGGGTTTAACTTAAGGTGTGAAAACACTATTAAAATATTCACCCTTATTTCAGTTAGCGTCATCAATACGAAACGATGTCGTTTCGTGTCGATTGTTGTAAATCGGTATGTCCATTGTCAATTTTTTGTCTTCCTGTGCTATTCCCGCGAAGCTCTATTCTTGTCTGCAGATGACATGAGTCTCTGGCGGGAATCGAACCCTCGGCGCTGATTGACTAGCTCACTACCAGCTAGCCTACCGGGGCTATTTATAAACAAAATTAATGATTTTTTAAATATTATAAAACAAGTTAGTAAAAACCATTATAATTTTAAAATGTTTTATAAAAAAAAAAAATTTTAACATCAAAAAAAATTTTAATTTCAAACATAAGAAACCCAATTACATGTTTAAACTATAACACTGTACGATACGATAATGCATGATCAAACTGACCAGATTATGAAAATATAGCTTAAAAAAATATATACGTACACTGGTAGAAAAGTCGTTATAGGTAGGTAGGTAGTTTTTTATATATGTGCTATGGCAAGTATCTTCGTTTTTGACCCCATGACACTTTTCATCATTGTGATGTCAGTCTTAACATCACTTGGCCAAATTTTCTTCAGGGTCGAAAATTTTAATGATGTCATCAATTGGATCACACATCGACATCACAGAAATGACCAATCGGAATCGAATTAATGTAACATGTCATCATTACGATGACTCAGTAACATCCAAGAAAGGACTCATTAGGCTAATTTTTATGACAAACTGTCATTAAATTAAGTAATTGGAATTAACATTAGTCAAATTGAGAGAATATTATTATTTACTTACACGACCCGTTACACATGTTTGTCTCACTTTTGTTGGATTCCGGTCTTTGTTTACAGAAGAACTTTCAATTATAAGATACCAGCAGCATGCCCAGTATGGTTTTCGTGATCACTCTACTTTGAAAATTTGATGTATTAAAACAAATAATTAAAAAAACTTTTAAATGGGAATTTTGCTTCATAGTTTATTTTTTAAACACGAAAATGATGTTAATAATACACAAAATGTGGCATCGAATTGATCTCACTGTAGTCATAGCACAGATGACGCATAAAATATGACAAAGTTTTATGATAACTTATGTTAGTCATTGGATTCATGTCAATTTTTTCATTATTGATGCCATTCGTAATAACATTGATGTAACAATTCTGATGTTAAGGCGTCATCAATATGAAGATATATTTTTCTATGAGTATATCTTTTCTAGATCAGTTGATTTTGGTTTTTATGAGAAATTAAATTTTTAATTTGAATCCTGCAGTCTATCACTTGGGGAAGTTAGCCACACCAGCGGAACGAGACACCAGATTTTTTGCTCAAATACTTCGTATTGTGATTAGGTGTAATGTGCAAAAAAGAGAAAAATTGGTCCACGTGTTCAAAGATTACGATGACATTTCTTAAATTATGGACCGATCTTCACGTATAAAGCGAATTCGTGCAAAATTAAATATCATTCCGTGCATTTTTCCACCATTTATGCTAGTTTTTGTATCAAAATTATCAAATTTTTTAGTGTGGTGGTTCCACATTTTGATTTATAAATCTGATCCTACTGAACCGATGTTGCTGGATTTCAATCTATAGGAAAACTTCAATGCTTAGGATAACTACAAGCAATTTGAGACCAAGTTTGTTCTTTTCTTTTGCGCTTTTCGAAAGTGAGAGTGTTTTCAACAGACGGACAGACAGACGGACATGGCTAAATCGACTTACTCAATTACTCAAGGAGCCAGAATATATATACCTTATGGGGTCTTAGACGTATAATAAAACAGTTTCACACGGAATGACAAACTTAGTATACCCTCATGGAGGGTATAAAAACGATGTTTTTACTGTGTGCGAAACCATCGACAGTGAAAACTGTTTGCAATTATTAAAATTGTATTTGATATCATAGTGTTACACTGACTTGGCCAAAACTGTTCTATTACGAACAAATTTCTCGATAGTGTGTGCATCGAATCAACAGGGTTCCGATATTGCTGTATGAACATATTTTTACGATAGTATACAGACTAATTTGGTTAGTAACTATATTTTTGTCTCCGCTTTAGTTGGAAAAATTTTATAGTAACCAGCATTTCAGTCACCAAAAAATATAAACAAATATATTATATTCAACATTTTTCATTTTTCGAATTTATTCTATGAGTTAAATTTCAGTTATGTATTTTATAAAGCTTTTTGTAATAGCTCTATTCCTTAAAATTTTTTTAGAAATGACTTTATACACTACCAGACTATTATATTGTATTTTCTTGTTACATTTTACCTTAGCTTTCCGTTGGATAGCAATGAAGTATATTTATGTACAGAAAAATTTACAATTATTAGACACCAGCAGAATGTAATGCATTTTCTGGCCCGCTACGGCCTTCGTCAGCATTCTTTGTGTCAGACTGGATAGTGATACTTTATAAATTGAATGTATTTAACTCAACTATTTTAACAAATAGATATTGGGAATTATTTCCTTTTCATAAGCAACTTTATTATATTCAACATTTTTCATTTTTCGAATTTATTCTATGAGTTAAATTTCAGTTATGTATTTTATAAAGCTTTTTGTAATAGCTCTATTCCTTAAAATTTTTTTAGAAATGACTTTATACACTACCAGACTATTATAAAGTCATTTCTAAAAAAATTTTAAGGAATAGAGCTATTACAAAAAGCTTTATAAAATACATAACTGAAATTTAACTCATAGAATAAATTCGAAAAATGAAAAATGTTGAATATAATAAAGTTGCTTATGAAAAGGAAATAATTCCCAATATCTATTTGTTAAAATAGTTGAGTTAAATACATTCAATTTATAAAGTATCACTATCCAGTCTGACACAAAGAATGCTGACGAAGGCCGTAGCGGGCCAGAAAATGCATTACATTCTGCTGGTGTCTAATAATTGTAAATTTTTCTGTACATAAATATACTTCATTGCTATCCAACGGAAAGCTAAGGTAAAATGTAACAAGAAAATACAATATAATAGTCTGGTAGTGTATAAAGTCATTTCTAAAAAAATTTTAAGGAATAGAGCTATTACAAAAAGCTTTATAAAATACATAACTGAAATTTAACTCATAGAATAAATTCGAAAAATGAAAAATGTTGAATATAATAAAGTTGCTTATGAAAAGGAAATAATTCCCAATATCTATTTGTTAAAATAGTTGAGTTAAATACATTCAATTTATAAAGTATCACTATCCAGTCTGACACAAAGAATGCTGACGAAGGCCGTAGCGGGCCAGAAAATGCATTACATTCTGCTGGTGTCTAATAATTGTAAATTTTTCTGTACATAAATATACTTCATTGCTATCCAACGGAAAGCTAAGGTAAAATGTAACAAGAAAATACAATATAATAGTCTGGTAGTGTATAAAGTCATTTCTAAAAAAATTTTAAGGAATAGAGCTATTACAAAAAGCTTTATAAAATACATAACTGAAATTTAACTCATAGAATAAATTCGAAAAATGAAAAATGTTGAATATAATAAAGTTGCTTATGAAAAGGAAATAATTCCCAATATCTATTTGTTAAAATAGTTGAGTTAAATACATTCAATTTATAAAGTATCACTATCCAGTCTGACACAAAGAATGCTGACGAAGGCCGTAGCGGGCCAGAAAATGCATTACATTCTGCTGGTGTCTAATAATTGTAAATTTTTCTGTACATAAATATACTTCATTGCTATCCAACGGAAAGCTAAGGTAAAATGTAACAAGAAAATACAATATAATAGTCTGGTAGTGTATAAAGTCATTTCTAAAAAAATTTTAAGGAATAGAGCTATTACAAAAAGCTTTATAAAATACATAACTGAAATTTAACTCATAGAATAAATTCGAAAAATGAAAAATGTTGAATATAATAAAGTTGCTTATGAAAAGGAAATAATTCCCAATATCTATTTGTTAAAATAGTTGAGTTAAATACATTCAATTTATAAAGTATCACTATCCAGTCTGACACAAAGAATGCTGACGAAGGCCGTAGCGGGCCAGAAAATGCATTACATTCTGCTGGTGTCTAATAATTGTAAATTTTTCTGTACATAAATATACTTCATTGCTATCCAACGGAAAGCTAAGGTAAAATGTAACAAGAAAATACAATATAATAGTCTGGTAGTGTATAAAGTCATTTCTAAAAAAATTTTAAGGAATAGAGCTATTACAAAAAGCTTTATAAAATACATAACTGAAATTTAACTCATAGAATAAATTCGAAAAATGAAAAATGTTGAATATAATAAAGTTGCTTATGAAAAGGAAATAATTCCCAATATCTATTTAAACAAATATATTTAAATTTGCGGCTACGTTAAAGTTAATTTTGCTGTCAATTTGTCACTGTGCCTTGTAGAACTTTTACAAAAAAATTTAACACATAGTGCAAAAGATCGTATATTATCGACTTACATAAACAAATTTAAAATATGCAGGTTACGATTTTCCTGCGGTTATGGCTCGATATATTTAATACATAATTGAATACGAATAAAACTTAAGCAAATCATGGTATTTTACTACAATTAGGTCAAAATAATGAATGGAATGATGATCGGTCTTAAATTAAGCAACGCATTATAATACTACAAGGTCAGTTTTTATAACTCTCAGATAACGCCTACTCCTACAATATTCGAACCCTCGGTGGAGGGTATTAAAGATTTGTATTTTACTTGTTTTATTTTCAGGAAACTTCAAGCCATTATATTTAAAGAAATATATTGAAAATAATATTAAATAATGGTTTGATTAAAGTGTTTAATAAGTCGAATATGCGAAGGATGTAGAAAAACCTTTCTTTCAAACATTTTTTCTAAAACTTTAACCTAGAAAGTTTAACATTTTGGCTGTTCCCCGAAGTCAGACAAAAGTCATAAAATAATCTTGTCTATTTGAATTGGGTCGCTTGTATTCCTTATTATCTGTTTCACCCATTAGTGTAGTTTTCATCACAGTTTGTTTTTTAGAAGTAAAATTTTCAGAAATATTTTAAATAATGGCCCATAATTATAATTAACATAATAACAAAATATTATTGATATAAGCTGGGAGGTCTTTTTTCTATCTTTTTTATATATAAATTTTGGGTGGGGCGAACAATGTGCACACATTTATAAACATTTGATGACGATGCAAGAATTTAGAAACAAAAGGAAATTCGAGCGACTTCGGTGGACTTTATTGGCCGCTTATGAATAAAAGACTATTGATTTTCAATAATGGAATTTATCTTATACAAATTTTGCATTAACAAAAACTTCAGAAATTTACGGGAATGATAGAAAATTTTTATATGAAATTCAGGAAGCATATATTGACCATGTACATACACATTACAACATTTTCAAGGTCATCAAATGAGCACTTCGTTTTACTTTCAGTTCCTGATAGTACTAATCGGAACAATTAAAAATCCGTTTGGGTTTTTACAGCTTACCTCGGATTTATATTTTATAGCATTATACATATAAGCAGGGATCGAAAATAACAGTCATTTAAAATTTTCAAAACAAAAAAAGCATATAGAAGCAAATGCCGGAAAAATGATTCAAGTACATATATCATATTTATCCCTATGTACTTGTCTTTTATAAAAAAAAGACTACATATATTGCTTATTAAAATTTTTGTTTGAAAAAATTAAAATAAGAAAATACATAACTTTTATTTTTGCTCAAAAAAAAATTAAAAATAACTTTTATTTTGCTCAAAACGATAGAAATCAAAAAATAACTGTTATCATCTGACTTTTATAAAAAAAGAGTTATAAGTACACGTCTCTGAAATAAACTTTACACCAAAAAAGAATATATTTGTAATAAGATTGGGAACATTATTAATGCCAGAAAGCTCCATACTTGGTTCTGCTAGTTTCGATTGATTAGGACATTCAACCGTCATTTTAACAAAAAGATATCTGGCCTTGTCTTTGTACCTTACAGTTAATTTTACCAATTTCGACGTTTATTTGACGTTAAGATTTGCAGCAGTTACACCATGGATTTCTATACACAGCTAGATTTATATTTGTAGAAATTACGGGCATTAAAAACTGAAGTCAAAACGAAGTGCACATTTTATTTGTTGCACTGCGAAATTTAATGAATTTTTGCGAATATACTTTTCTAAGGGAAAAATTATTTTAAAATTGAAGTAGCGGCACAGAAAAAAGTCCAAATCGTTGAATCTATCGCGTCGCTGCCCCTATTAAAATAAGATTTGTTATAAGGGGCTATGACAGATGATGTGTAACGATAACCAAACTATCTGTACCAAATTTGCAAACTTTTAAGGCCATGTTAGATAAAACTTTTGCTTCGCGTTGCGTTACCGATTCGCTTTGACATCTAAGATAAAATATACATACTTATACGAAACATGTCACATAAAGTACTTTCAAGGCGGAGCGAAGCAAAAAGTTAGCCAACTCTCATCTTTTTACGCGCTTTGACAATTGGCTAGTATAATTTTCTTTTTTTTTTAATTTTTTTTGCCAAATTCAATTCCAAAAAACCGTCCAATTAAATTTTTAACTTTAATTTTTGTAACAAATAATTAAATGTACAAATTACCAACCACTTTTATAAGTAAACAAACAATGCGTGTGTGTTGTCAAAGTTTTCATTGTGGCATACACCTTTTGCTTTGCGTTTTTCTGCCAAAGGTAGAAACGTCACGCAAAGCGACAAAGTTGTATCTGACACGGCCTTTACTGTTACCCTTTCCTTGATATACAGATATCGATATTATCTTTGGATAAGTTGCCACGTTTTTTTCTCTATCCCATCCTACATTTTTGAGATGTTGTGTATACATAAGCAAAATTTAGCAAAGTTTTACTGTTACCATTCTCCCACTTTTTCAAAGATCTTGTGTATTGATAAAAATAAAATTTCTGTTCCAAATTTGAAAACTTTTATACAGAAATCTATATTGTCTTTGTACGGTATTTTTATTTGACATATCGCGCTTGTTCCTCTAAAGGGGGCTACTCAAAAGTTATAAATTTTCAGTAGAGACAAAAACTGTTTTCTTCTTATATGTATTCTTATATCACAAAGGGGGATACAATTGCATTTTTTTTTTGACAAAATACCAGAGGAAAATATGTAAGATTTTAACAGTGGGTAGAAATGACCACTGTACATTGATTTCTGGCATAAAGTGAAAATGGAAAAATTTTGAGTTGACTCTCTTTAGAGGAACCAGTGCGATTTAATAGTCAGGAAATTACTTTTTTGGGAAAATCTGTTCAGTAGCCTAGGAGAACTAAAAAAAACACACAAACATTTTATGTACATATATAAAAACCTAAAATAGATTTATGGCTATGGCCAAACATGGTATAAAACATTTTTGTAAAGAATTTTAGCTGGATAAGAACGTTTAGATCGACTCAAAATGTCATTAAAATTGAATCTTGGAAAAATATTTGTATACTTAACATCATTATTATTATAATTTGTTGCTTTTACGCCAGATCGCGGGCGCATAGTGCCAACATAAAATTATTCCAATTATTTCTATTTGAACTTAAGGGTCTTGTTCTGTTTCATGATAAATTTCCTGTATCTCTTTTGCAAGACTTCGTTTCCAGCTACCTCGCGGTTTGACCATTTTTCTGGTTCGTTGAGGATTTCAATCAAGGTTGTTGTCCCGATTAAGACTTCGTCAATGACTATGCGAAACAGTAATGGTGACAAGCAGAGAAGACAAATTTGCTTTTTTTGCTGTTTTTGATATTATGGTGCTTATTTTGCTTTTTTCCTATGTTTTTGCTGTAAAATAGCTTTTTTAACATAAATTTTACATAAAAAATATTTTTTGAGAAAACATGAGAAAAAAAAATAATTGACAACTTTTTTCTGGGTTAAAACAAAAATATGTTAGTTGTGGACTCAACGTTTTTGGGCCAAAATCAATACGCTTTATTACAACTAAAATTAATAAACTTACCATCTCAAAAAAAAACAACCATGTAACTTATTTGAGTTTAAAACAAAATAAGTAAACCGGCCGTTGTAAACGAAAATATAATAAAAAATAAATGCCGAAAGAAAAGTCAAATATGTTATTTATGCTAAAAATGGTAAAATTGTATCCCGAAGTTTTTAAAGTTGAAAAAGATTGGCTTTTTTGTAATGTGTGTTCGAGTAAAATTAATAGCGAAAAGAAGTGCAATGTGGAGCAACATTTTAGTACAAAAAACACAAATTAGCTGCTTGCCAAGAAAATCGTCACCAAAAACTTATAACGGAATTTCCTGTTACTATTACTGCTAATATATTTCACGAAGATATATGTAAATTTTAGTTGGAGACCAATATACCAGTAAAAAAAGTAAGCCATCCCATCAACATCTTTCAAAAGTACGCCAATTTGTTAGTTCCAAGCGAAAGTTCTTTTCGAGGTAAATACATACCTCAAATGTATACGGAAGCTTTTGGAAAAATACGTGAAAAGAATAAAGGTAAATATATATGGATTTCTGTTGATGAAACAACAGACAGTGAACAAAGATATGTGCCCAACTTTATATTTGGTATTTTAAATGACGATGTTGGAAATAAACCTTTTTATATTGAACATGGGTGTTCTCAAAAATGCAAATGGGGCTTCTATTGCAACTTTCTTCAACGATTCATTACAAATTTTATGGCCTGATGGTAAGTGAATATTTGATTCATAATTTTTTTTATATTTTTATGTTTTTTTCAAATTTAATCTAGGCATTCAATACGACAAAATATTGCTAATGGTAACTGATGCAGCGGCATACATGTTAAGTGGAATTTTGTCCCTTAGGATAATGTATCCTAAATGATACATTTGACATGTTTTGCTCATGGACTTCATCGTGTTGCTGACTTCATACGCTTAGAGTTTCAGCATGTAAATAAATTAATATCTTGTACCAAATCCGTTTTTGTTAAGTTAATTTTTCAATAACTCGTATTTACACACATACAAACTAAAATTTTAATTTCCATAGGCTCCTCGTAGAAAGCAGTTATTTTTACTAATGAATCCCAATTTGGCTCTTCCACCGTTCCCATGCCCTACACGTTGGGGTACTTGGATAGAAGCCACAATGCATTATGCAGAATACCTTGATAAAGTAAGGGCTGTTATTTCTTAACTGAAAAATGAAGATTCAGATTCGATCGCGCACGCCAAGGATTAAGTTCCCAGCTTGCGTTTATTAAAAACAATTTTTCAATTATTGTGTCTTCTATAAAAAAAGCTACAAACAGTTGGGTTAGCTATTCACAAAAGTGTAAATATTGTGTCAAATGTACGAGAAGCTCTTGAGAATCTACATGAAAAAATATATATGAAGAAATTTAATGCAGTATGTATTTCAAAGAAAACCGGGGTTCAAACAAATTTTACAAATAAACAACATTCTTCAAACTGGTGCTAAAGCTGATGACGAAATTAAATTTTGAAATATAAATTTGCTCCAACAACATCCGTCGACGTGGAAAGAAGTTTTTCCTTATACAATTCACTTTTAACAGAAAGACGAAGAAAAATTACGTTTACAAATATAAAAGCCCACATGATTGGTTATTGTAACTGTTTTCACGAGTCTGAAGAAATAGAATAACTGTAATTTTTTATATTATATATTAAAAAAATAAAAATGCTTTTTTTACTGCTTTTTTCTAAATTTTTGTGCTTTTTTTATATATTTTTTTTGCTGTAAACACTTTGTTTTTTGCTTTTTTTTTATCTTCTCTGGTGA
Source organism: Pollenia amentaria (assembly GCA_943735925.1). Classification (NCBI taxonomy): domain Eukaryota; kingdom Metazoa; phylum Arthropoda; class Insecta; order Diptera; family Polleniidae; genus Pollenia; species Pollenia amentaria. The sequence goes on along the minus strand of OX031008.1, from coordinate 37,488,691 downwards.
TAAGACACATCCTTGACTCACTCCAGACTTAACAGATATAGGAGGCCATAGTTTGTTGCCACGCTTTACGCTGCATTCAAAAACGCTGTTACTGGGCCTTAATCTGCCCATCGCTTCACATATGCTTTGGTGATTAATTAGATCGAAAGCGCAATATTATCTTCTGATCGCCAATTATTTAAATTTAAAGTATTTGTGACGAAAATTGTCAACTTTACTTAAATTTATCCATACATGATTTTTTTAATCACAATGTTTTCATTTAAAATACTTACATTGTCGATTATTTACCCAAATAATAAGGATTGTTGTCCCGAACGATCTATAACATTTTTTTTCTTAAAGAAAATCTTTTTTTTTGAAAACAGAATCGATACTTGCTGTCATCAAAAAGTGTTTACAATTTTCTATTTTTTAACTTTAATGTAATAAATATTCAAGCGCAAGGTCAATTATATAAAAAATGTTTTATTTTTATCCAATATTTCACTATCTCAATGGATAGCTTCTTCAGGGATTCAGATATTTGGGTTTTTTCCTGTTCTTCTTTTATAAAATTTTAAACAAATTCTTATAACAAAATGTTAGTAAAACAACAAAATTGTCAATTATGAAAAATAATAAAAATTATACACAGGAAACAAAAATTATTCAAAATGTCTATAATTTTGAGCTACATTGTCTCACATTAATAATAAGAAAAGAGAACAATTTATTAGTAGATTGGTACCAAAAACCAATTTCGTCAGGGAGAATAATTAATTATTATTCAAAACATCCTAGAAGAGTTATTATAAATACAGCCAAAAATCTTATAGATAAAGTTCTATATATTAGTGATATAGTTTTTCAAAGAATTAATAAAATAAAATTCAAAAATATTTTGAAGACTAATAGTTTCCCAAGAGAATTGATTTGTAAATTGATTGGACAGTACAAAGAACATAGGGAAGGTTAGGTGAATACGGTTACTGAACCTAAGATTAACAAGTTCTTAACTTATGTACCAAGATAAACATCAATAATTATAGGATGGCTCATAAAACATATAGTACATTAGATAGATTATTTAGTTAATGAAAGATAGGACAGATAAATTAGATAGACCTAATATTATTTACAAGATACCTACATACTTTGCAAGGGTAAGGATAATGAAATATGTAGTAAAGTATATATAGGTACCACGAAAAACAAATTAAAAACTAGATTAGCAGGACATAGGTCTGATCACAAATATAAAAATACATCTTTTAAAAAAATTGCATTGTCATCACATTGTGCCAATTTCAATCATGCACCAGATTTTGCAAATACAACAGTTTTAAAAAAAGAAACAAACTACAAACTACGCTTCATGTTAGAAATGTTACAACTTATTAATACACCAATAGAAAAAAGAATCAATTTTAAAATAGATACAGACAATAGCTCAAAATTATAGACACTTAATTAATAAGAATAAGATAGGAAATTAAGTAAATTTATAAAAATGTAAAAGAATAATTTTTGTTTTCTGTGTAAAATTTTTATTATTTATTAAAAGATTTTGTTTGTTGTGCTTAATTCCCTTTTTTAATAATTGATAAAAATACTGAAATTTATTGTTGGAGGATAAGCTGTTCCTATGCGCATTTCACTGGTTGCTTAGGCCAGATCGTCAGGAAACGTTCTCCTAAATAATTTTAGAAAAGCCAAAGCTATCAGCAAACAAAACTACAGAAGGAATGAGAATTACCTATAATACCCTCAAAAAGTTTTATTTGCAACGATATCAAAGCTTAAACAAAATACCAAACAATAAAACAGTGATGAGTTTTTATCTTTTCTTACATTTCCCACTACAATTAGTTAGAATTCTCCCAACATTAATTGTAGCTGTAAGTGGGTAAAGAAAAAACATATTAAAAACAAAAACAAACAACTTTTATTGTTTTCTTAAGAAAACAAAATAAAAACAATTTGTCCGTTCAGTTTTTTATGCACGTGCACTTGCAAAAATTTATTATCAAAGTTGTTTGTGGGAATACTATTATTTATTAAAAGATTTTGTTTGTTGTGCTTAATTCCCTTCTTAAACAATTGACAAAAAACACTGAAATACATTGTTGGAGGATAAGCTGTTCCTATGCGCATTTCACTGGTTGCTTAGGCCAGATCATCAGGAAACGTTCTCCTAAATAATTTCAGAAAAGCCAAAGCTATCAGCAAACAAAACTACAGAGGGAATGAGAACCACCTACAAACACTCAAAAAGTCTTGTTTGCAACGATATCAAAGCTTAAACAAAATACCAAACAATAAATCAGTGTTGAGCCTTTATCTTTTTTACATTTCCCGCCACAATTAGATAGAATTCTCCCAACATTAATTGTAGTTGTAAGTGGGTAAAGAAAAAACATATTAAAAACAAAAACAAAGTGCTTTTATTGTTTTCGCAAGAAATCAAAATAAAAACAATTTGCCAGTTCAGTTTTTTATGCACGTGCACTTGCTAAAATTTATTATCATAGTTGTTTGTGGGAATACTATTATTTATTAAAAGATTTTGTTTGTTGTGCTTAATTCCCTTCTTAAACAATTGACAAAAAACACTGAAATACATTGTTGGAGGATAAGCTGTTCCTATGCGCATTTCACTGGTTGCTTAGGCCAGATCATCAGGAAACGTTCTCCTAAATAATTTCAGAAAAGCCAAAGCTATCAGCAAACAAAACTACAGAGGGAATGAGAACCACCTACAAACACTCAAAAAGTCTTGTTTGCAACGATATCAAAGCTTAAACAAAATACCAAACAATAAATCAGTGTTGAGCCTTTATCTTTTTTACATTTCCCGCCACAATTAGATAGAATTCTCCCAACATTAATTGTAGTTGTAAGTGGGTAAAGAAAAAACATATTAAAAACAAAAACAAAGTGCTTTTATTGTTTTCGCAAGAAATCAAAATAAAAACAATTTGCCAGTTCAGTTTTTTATGCACGTGCACTTGCTAAAATTTATTATCATAGTTGTTTGTGGGAATACTATTATTTATTAAAAGATTTTGTTTGTTGTGCTTAATTCCCTTCTTAAACAATTGACAAAAAACACTGAAATACATTGTTGGAGGATAAGCTGTTCCTATGCGCATTTCACTGGTTGCTTAGGCCAGATCATCAGGAAACGTTCTCCTAAATAATTTCAGAAAAGCCAAAGCTATCAGCAAACAAAACTACAGAGGGAATGAGAACCACCTACAAACACTCAAAAAGTCTTGTTTGCAACGATATCAAAGCTTAAACAAAATACCAAACAATAAATCAGTGTTGAGCCTTTATCTTTTTTACATTTCCCGCCACAATTAGATAGAATTCTCCCAACATTAATTGTAGTTGTAAGTGGGTAAAGAAAAAACATATTAAAAACAAAAACAAAGTGCTTTTATTGTTTTCGCAAGAAATCAAAATAAAAACAATTTGCCAGTTCAGTTTTTTATGCACGTGCACTTGCTAAAATTTATTATCATAGTTGTTTGTGGGAATACTATTATTTATTAAAAGATTTTGTTTGTTGTGCTTAATTCCCTTCTTAAACAATTGACAAAAAACACTGAAATACATTGTTGGAGGATAAGCTGTTCCTATGCGCATTTCACTGGTTGCTTAGGCCAGATCATCAGGAAACGTTCTCCTAAATAATTTCAGAAAAGCCAAAGCTATCAGCAAACAAAACTACAGAGGGAATGAGAACCACCTACAAACACTCAAAAAGTCTTGTTTGCAACGATATCAAAGCTTAAACAAAATACCAAACAATAAATCAGTGTTGAGCCTTTATCTTTTTTACATTTCCCGCCACAATTAGATAGAATTCTCCCAACATTAATTGTAGTTGTAAGTGGGTAAAGAAAAAACATATTAAAAACAAAAACAAAGTGCTTTTATTGTTTTCGCAAGAAATCAAAATAAAAACAATTTGCCAGTTCAGTTTTTTATGCACGTGCACTTGCTAAAATTTATTATCATAGTTGTTTGTGGGAATACTATTATTTATTAAAAGATTTTGTTTGTTGTGCTTAATTCCCTTCTTAAACAATTGACAAAAAACACTGAAATACATTGTTGGAGGATAAGCTGTTCCTATGCGCATTTCACTGGTTGCTTAGGCCAGATCATCAGGAAACGTTCTCCTAAATAATTTCAGAAAAGCCAAAGCTATCAGCAAACAAAACTACAGAGGGAATGAGAACCACCTACAAACACTCAAAAAGTCTTGTTTGCAACGATATCAAAGCTTAAACAAAATACCAAACAATAAATCAGTGTTGAGCCTTTATCTTTTTTAACATTTCCCGCTACAATTATTTGGAATTCTCCCAACATTAATTGTAGCTGTAAGTGGGTAAATAAAAAACATATTAAAAACAAAAACAAAGTACTTTTATTGTTTTCGTAAGAAAACAAAATAAAAACAATTTGTCCGTTCAGTTTTTTATGCACGTGCACTTGCAAAAATTTATTATCAAAGTTGGGAGAATTCTAACTAATTGTAGTGGGAAATGTAAGAAAAGATAAAAACTCATCACTGTTTTATTGTTTGGTATTTTGTTTAAGCTTTGATATCGTTGCAAATAAAACTTTTTGAGGGTATTATAGGTAATTCTCATTCCTTCTGTAGTTTTGTTTGCTGATAGCTTTGGCTTTTCTAAAATTATTTAGGAGAACGTTTCCTGACGATCTGGCCTAAGCAACCAGTGAAATGCGCATAGGAACAGCTTATCCTCCAACAATGTATTTCAGTGTTTTTTGTCAATTGTTTAAGAAGGGAATTAAGCACAACAAACAAAATCTTTTAATAAATAATAGTATTCCCACAAACAACTTTGATAATAAATTTTTGCAAGTGCACGTGCATAAAAAACTGAACGGACAAATTGTTTTTATTTTGTTTTCTTAAGAAAACAATAAAAGTTGTTTGTTTTTGTTTTTAATATGTTTTTTCTTTACCCACTTACAGCTACAATTAATGTTGGGAGAATTCTAACTAATTGTAGTGGGAAATGTAAGAAAAGATAAAAACTCATCACTGTTTTATTGTTTGGTATTTTGTTTAAGCTTTGATATCGTTGCAAATAAAACTTCTTGAGGGTATTATAGGTAATTCTCATTCCTTCTGTAGTTTTGTTTGCTGATAGCTTTGGCTTTTCTAAAATTATTTAGGAGAACGTTTCCTGACGATCTGGCCTAAGCAACCAGTGAAATGCGCATAGGAACAGCTTATCCTCCAACAATAAATTTCAGTATTTTTATCAATTATTAAAAAAGGGAATTAAGCACAACAAACAAAATCTTTTAATAAATATTTGTATTCCCAAAAACAACTTTGATAATAAATTTTTATTATTTTTTATAATTGACAATTTTGTTGTTTTACTGAAATTTTGTTTTAAGAATTTGTTTAAAATTTTATTAAAGAAAAAAAGGAAAAACCCAAATATCTGAATCCCTGAAGAAGCTATCCATTGAGATAGCGAAATATTGGAATAACAGTTGTGGCACACAACGGAGTGCCGAAGTATTGGATTAAATAAATATAATATTTTTTATAAAAAAAAGAAATAAGACCTTAAGCTTAAATAAGAGGATTAATTAAAAATTGTTAAAGGTCGAATAAGAGTCAATTAATAATTTTTTATATAATTGACCTTGCGCTTGAATATTTATTACATCAAACTTATATTAAAAGTCGCAGAAAATAAAACTAAATACTTTAACTTTAATTACGAAATCTTATCAATTTGATTAATTATTGACTTTAGATACAGTCACACTTATCAAATATTTTACCAAATAAGCATAACCACTACTTTTGTTAATAGTTAATGTTATTAAATATGCTCTAAATATCACAAAATAAATGTAAGATATGGTATTATAAACAAAATAAATATTTGAATTAAAGGAAATTATATTTTAGTTTGCCTGTTGGTTTCGTTTTTTTTTTTTTTTGCCAAATATTTGACAAGGGTGACCGTAGCTTTAGTAATGATATTTAAGAGGAGAAGTTTTAAAATTATTTTCAAAATTCAAATATTAAATTCGTTTTTCAAAAAAAGTTCTAGTAGTCTAGCATCATTTAGAAATGTTGTTCAAAACTTAAGCAATTAACGGAAGAGCTAGAAACAGTTCACAAGGTTTAAAAATAAAATAATATTGAAAAGTTCAAAAAGCAAAAAATTTAAATTCAACATCTTAAAGTGCCAGCCAAAAATCGTGTTTAACTGTACAATTGTAAAAATCCTCTTACAAAAAATGCTTGTAAAATTAAAATCTTTAAATCATTTTTCACAATTGTCTTTATGTTAAATTCCTGAGATTTACGGGAATGAATATTTTATTTAAAAAATAATTTAACCCCTAAATGCCTACTGTATCTTTAAGATACAACCATAAAAATAATTCCCACGGGCTCATTTTTAGTGAAAATAAAAATGAAAATATACAACTTTATTTTAGAAATCACTAGAAACTCATCTAATATTTATTTTTTATTAAAAAAATTTTAGATTTTTATGTTTAACTAGCCATAAAGCATAAAAATTATATTATTGAAAAATTAAATCATAAGTGTTATTTCAACGTTAAATCTCGGAGCTGAGTGGCAATTGAGTTCCAGAAAAAACATAAGGGGGTTCGAATATGTGTCCAGACGCTATTGGCAATAATCTAAAAAATTGGGTTTCGAGGGACCGCCATAAAGCTTTGTCTAATGTTTATATCTTTAAAGATACAATGAGCACTCACCAGCAAATTGAAAAGTCGTTATTATTTAGTTTTATGTTAATGATTTGCAGATAGAGAATTCGTTATGAGAGGAAGTTAGAGTAGCAACTGGGATTTAGGAAGCCTCTTATTGGTTAAGACGTTTTGGATGCTAGAACTGACGATGAAATTGACTTTGATGTACGAACGCATGACTCTTTTATCAACATGCATGACTCTTTTATCAACATGATAAGTGCTGATAGTGATCAGGAACTTCCTCCTGACAGCGGTTGTAGCCAGGTTATGCAAAATACAGCACATAATTCTTTTTCTATGTTAAGTGTGATAACGGTAAATACCAAATCTTCTGAATTTGAAAGAGTTTTCTGCAAGAAAGGTAATAACCAGCTTAGTAAAAACCAAGTCCAATTTAAGAAATAGTTGGAAGATATAAAAAATTTTCAAGCCACATGCTTAGTTTTATATCAATTATTTCTACACCACTTCATCTAAGTATAGGGTTTTCCAATAAGGACTTGACAACGTTTTTTTTTTAAGTAAAACGCGAACCATTTAATTTATTTCCAAAACTTTATGATCGACTTGAAAAACAATCAAAATATTTATGAATGGAACTCGACTTCGTTCTCGACCGCAGGCACGTCGGCAGCGGCCGATTCGTTGGACACAATTTTCAAGCTGAAACTTTTGGACTCAATTTTCGATGACTCGGACACACATTTCGGCCGTAATGGCCGCTATATCAAAAAAAAAGTCTAGAGGTGTTAATTCACACGAACGAGGCAGCCAATTGACTGGTCTATTTCTAGAGATAACACGCTCACCAAACTTTCTCTTCAATAAATCGATTGTTACGCTGTGTGGCTTGTGGCACAGTCCTGTTGAAACCACATGTCGTCCAAGTCCATGTTTTCTAATTCGGCCCAAAAATAATCGGTAATCATGGCGCGATAACGACGCCATTCACAGTAACGTGACGATCGTTATTGTCGACGAAAAATACGGCCCAATGACGGCGCCGGCATGCAAACCGCACCAAACAGTTATTTTTTGTGGATGAATTGGTGATTCATGAAGTACATGTGAATTTTTACCAAACCAACAACGCATATTTTGCTTGTTTCGTCACTGAAGATAATTTTGCGATGAAATTCATCATCTTTGGCGCATTTATAATTTGCAAACGTTGTTTGTTCGTGTACTTTACCATGATGAAAATGTTGAGTTTACTGAAAAAAAGGAAAGTAACAGTTAGATGATCAGTGAGATAGTGCGCTCACAAATTAAATTCAATGTTGTCATGTACCTATTGCAAAACCCGATATATATAGAGAATCCGTTAATTATTCTGCAATATATCAAATTAATTTAAGTGTAACGTGCTTCCGTAACTGTATCGGAACTCTTTTCTTTATGAGTTATTATAAGTTTCCAAGTTCTCGGAACTATTGGCTTGAAAAAATTCATCGCTGCTGTAATATCATAAAAAGTCAAATGAGCGAAGACGTTTCGGAAAAATTCTTTAAATAATTCATTTCAATGATACAACTGAAAAAGCCTGCTCAAGATGATCCCAATCCTGACAAACTTTATTTTACACGACCTCTTATTGATACTCTCAATAAAACTTTTGCCTCTATTCCAAAGTTGAGCAGGCTATGTGTAGACTTATAAATTTATCTTAACATATTTGAAATCTGTTGTGGATCAGCTGAAACTTGTGTCGAAAGAGAACCAGACCTTAACTCGCTTATGCAAAAAAAATTAAAGTTCACATTAGTTAACCAACATTATGCCCAGCTAAAGTAAATGGGCTAATGTGTTGGATAACCAAAGTGAACTTTAACTTTTGCACAAGGGGGTCAGTCTTCTGCAAATATAGTTGTTCGATTTCTTCACAAAGTTCCTAGATTTAAAAACTATGTCGTATACTTCGACAATTGTTATACAATAACATAATTGTAAGTATATTTGCGCACGATGGGAATCAATCATCGGCAATAATCAACCAGGGCCGCCGAGGAATACAAGATTAGATATGATGGACCATCGGACTGTGATGGATAAAAAGGGAAGTTGAAAGCTAACAAATTGCTCTGAACAAACAAGAATGTTCTGCACAAAATGTAAGGTTAACTCTTAAGAAGATACCTAATTTGTGTGGCACAAGCTGGGCCTGGCTGGGACCACTTGAATTATTCTTCAAAATTATAGTAAAGAAAGAATTTTAATGTGATGTGTATGCTTTTTGATACGTTTCGTTTTGATGTTATTTACTACAGTACATATTTAATAGGGCAGGGCCTGCCAGGCCCAAGTGGATACAATATGCACAAAATTTTCATTAGGCAAATTTCCACGTCCACGGTGTTTAAATTTACACTTTTTTCTCGTTTTCTTGTAATAAACACTTTGATTGAGGAATACATAAAGTTTCGTTCTAATATATTTAATAATTGTATGAAAAAATCTAGAAAAAAGTCAAAAAATGCGTGGCCAAGCCCAGGTATACACTTAAGGGTTAATCTATGTTTAACCGAAAAAAATGTTTTTATTAATTACACTGTGCAAGAAATTTACACTTTTTTGTTTTAACATAATTCGGGTACGCTGAATCCAGTGGTGCCCGCGGTTTTTTAAGATTGGCTCTGGTTTTCGAGATATACCGTTATTTCGAAAATGGAGGAGGTTGCACAACATATATTCGCGTATCTCAAAAATGGTTTAGTTTATTAATATTACTAAAAAAAACCGAAATTCCGCAATTTCCTTTAAGAAATATCCGCAGTCGTTTTAGAAATAAAATATTTTTTTGGAAAAAAAAATTATTTTTTTAACAAAATTTCGAAATTTTTGTTATATAAAAATTCATAAAAAAAATTTGCAGACGTATAAAAAACGAAATTCCAAACAAAACAAGCCATAAATGATTAAAATCTGTTTGCAACTTTTGATTTTATTCACAAAAGTCGACAAATTTTAATTAATTTAAGAATTTCATAAAACGCAATATTTGTATGGGAGCCCCCCTAAGGGATGGTGATAAAGGAAAATGTTAAATTTGAGAAAATGTTAAGAACAAAATACTAATGGAGGTCAGTCATACATTTTATCCCCCTAGGGGCGACTCCTGGGCATTTATGGCACTTTTTCTTCAATATATTTCTACTCTGCATTGAACATTTTGTATGGAAGCCCCCTTAAGTAATGGAGACAGCGGGTGGGTATGTTAGAAATAAATGATTGAGATGAAAAATAAAGTGGGGTTGGTCATACATTTGACACATCTAGGGGCATCCTAGGCACTTCAGGGGCCAAATTTAAGGATTTCATTAAACGGCCATATTTGTATGGGAGCCCCCTAAGGGGTGGAGATATATGGCAACTATGTTTTAAGAAAATGTTAAGAACATAAAACATTGGAGGTCGGTCATACATTTTATCCCCCTAGGCCTTAGAAACAACTGATGGGAATGAAAAATAAAGTTGCGCTGGTCATACATTTGGCCCGTCTAGGGGTATCTCAGGCGCTGCAGGTGCTAGGGTTCTACAGGGGCTAGGGTTCTACACGTATAAAAAACAAAGTTCCAAACAAAATAAGCTATAAGTGATTAAAGTCTGTCTACAACTTTTGATTTTTTCAGAAAAGATGAAATTTTTTTATTTTTTATAACTACCAAACTTAAAAATTTCAAAACATTTATTTTTTTTTTGTTAATTAGTTAAAGTTCTTATTTAGAAATTTATTCTTCTTCCTCGTGCAGATTCCAACAAATATCCCCTAATAGTAGAGTTGTGTCGGTCATGAACGACCTCGTTCAATTGAACGGATCAGTCAGACGAACGATGAACGGACGTTCAATTTCATCGTTCACTTTCGTTCAATCGTTCACTTGGGTCTTCTTGTCAGACGTTCACTTGTGTAAAGAAAAACTGGTTGAAAAGAAACAACAATACGATTGTGGTTTATATGTTACACTTTATTGTTTTATATTCTTGTATACATATGTATTTATTATACGAATATGCTATATCTTTATACATATGTATACTTATTTCTTTTAACACGTTGCCGTATTCAATCAATTGTGAATGACTGAACGAAAATCACAAAAGACAAACTGACCCAAAAAATAAACTGACACAAAAGACCCACTGACACAAAAGACAAAGTGACCTGAAATGACCGATTGAACGAAAAGAACGAGCTCGTTCACTGATTCGAATTGAACGATAATGACCGGTCACTTAAACGAACGATTAAGACCAAGACTACCTAATAGCGAATCAAGTTGTTTGCCGCTATACCAGTGTTCGAGCCTGGCTGTTACTGGGTGAAATCTCTCGCCATGTTCATCAGACTCGGCTGGTGATTGTTCATTAAATTTTTCGGCATGGTAATGCAAAAAATGTATTTTCAATGACATTCTAACGTTTAAGTTTTTAAATGCGGTTAGCATATTTTTGAATAAAATTCGCCAGTTTTCAGACCGATGACTTCCTAATACATTTTCTATTACTGATTTCAGGCCAATAGCTCGATATCATTCAATGCAACCTCAAATTGATGGTCCTTCATAAGACGACGAATGTCCGGTCGATTAAGAGTTCCTGTAAAATATAAACATTATGATATGAAATATAAATCTAATTTAATAAGGTAGTTAGAGTTCATACCTTCTTTTACTTTCATGCCGCTTAATCGTGGAAAAATTCGGCGCAATCCGTTAAAAGCAACACCATCTGGGCTCAATGCTTTTATAAAATTTTTTACAATACCCAGTTTGATGTGGAGCATTTATGACTTTATTTCTTAATTCTAAGAATTTTTTAATCGGTAACTGGGAATTTTCCAAAATTCCTACCGAAAAGTTAAAGTGTGGTAATAATGCATGCATATTTCTTTGGAGTAGCATAAAATTGAATATTTGTTCTTTTGTTTTGTATTGTAAATGGCACAAAAACAGCACTTAAAAAATTTTACGTCAAAATGTCATTGAAAATAAATTTTCTGCATTGGCACATTCTCCATATCGGGCCTTTGCTGCAATAGAGTCATAACTCAAATTTGAATTTCTAGCATCTAAAAATTTAATTCTTCTCTCTAGAGTTGAATATAGAAGATATTTGTATGAAATTTTTACACAATATGAAGAAGCGATATGGTGATTAACTCCACATTATTAGCTAGTAGGCGGCCATATGTTCCACTGTGAGCTAAAACATTAAATACATTAGCTCAAAAATATTGCGTTTTTGAGTTATGACTCTATTGCAGCAAAGGCTCGATATATACATTATGTTGAATAAAGAATTTAATAATTAAAAAAAATCCTATGAAATGCTCCATATAAATTATATTCTTCATATATATTGAAGAAAAAGTCCCATAAATTCCCAGAAGTCGCCCCTAGTGGTATATAATGTATGACCGACCTCAATTAATTTTTGTCCTTATCATTTTCTCAAGACATACTTGCCCCTTATCGCCACTTTTTAGGGGTGCTCCCATACAAATATTGCGTTTTATGAAATTCTTAAATTAATTAAAATTACTCGACTTTTGTGAAAAAAAAGTTGCTAACAGATTTTAATTATTTATGGCTTGTTTTGCTTGCAGCTTTGGTTTTTATATGTCTGCAAAAAATTAGAAGCCTAGCTGCATTTTTCATTTTTTATGAATTTTCAAAAAACAAAAATTTCGAAATTTTGATAAAAAAATTATTTTTTAAAAAAAAAAAATTATGTTTCAATAACGACTTCTCATATTAGAAAAAAAGTTTAATTTTTCTTAAATGAAATTTTATTGTGGAATTTCGGTTTTTTTTAGTAATTTCAATAAACTAAACCATTTTTGAGTTACGCGAATATATGTTGTGCAACCTCCTCCATTTTCAAAATAACGGTATATCTCGAAAACCAGAGCCAATCTTAAAGCCACTGGATTCAGCGTACCCGAATTATGTATGTTAAAACGCTATGTGCCCGGCTGGTCTGTTTTTTCAACTAGCATAGTGTTATCATAACATTTGATTATTTTCATATTAATTTTTTGCTTTTAACAATTTTATATATTGTGTAAATTTTGAATTGAAATAAAAATATTTTAAAAGTCCTAGTTTGTGTTTTCTATGTATATATGCTTTGTATTAAAACTTTCGTATGAAAAGTTCTAACAGGAGAGTGCTCAGTGTATTTCCTAAGATACAACCACTGTTTTCTAAATAACTTTAACATTTTTTTTCGACAAAATTGGTACGCAATTGATTTTTTTCACCATTTTACATATCATATGTTTTTTATTACAAAATCGGTGTCCTTGGGCATTTAAGGGTTAACTAAATAAAATGTAATATTCCGTCATTTTTCAAAAATCTCCAAATCCCCGCTTTCGAAATTCTGTGCCTTAACTAATGGTGCAATCGCCAATTTGGCGACAAATCATATTATCTGGTAACACTAGTGTAGGGTATAAATTAGATATTGAACAACGAATGCAAATAATAACCTCAGCACTAAATATGTCACATTGTACCAAAAGAAATGTACAACGTTTATCATCACACAAGTTTTGTGTACGCATACTACTGTATTCGATTCGTGCACACACACTAGTATTTTAAGCTGTGTTTATTGTTTATATATGTGACAGAGTAAATTTTAAAGGATACTACTATAAGTTAAATGAGCAAAGGAGAGACGCGTTAAGCAATCTTATTGTATATCCTGATGTCAGTGTCAGTAGTCGAGTTAAGTTTGATAGGCTAACAATCAGTGCCAAACTTTAAAGAGAAACGTGCGGATTTCAAAGAAAATAAAATTTCCACATAGTAATTATACAAGAAATAAAATAAAAACATATAATTTGTTTTCTATATGTATGGTACACACACAACAATTTAAAATATATATATATATAAGTGTATATGTATATATATAAATGTATATATACATATATATATGTGTGTGTGTGTTTCAGTATACTATACAACTAATTAATTGATATAAGATGAAACACAAAACCGATATTTTTAAAGTAAAAAGAAAATAATTCTAGTAGTTAAGATGTTGGTTCATGCAATCAAATAAGTTTTTAAAATAAAATTAATCAAATATTTATATATAAATTTTGTTTTTTTTTATTTGAATAGCAAAAATCCATGCATATTTTATGTGAAATAATTTACACATCCATATACAGTTAAGTATATTGTAAAAACATGCATGGATAGGTGAGTGTGTGTGCTTGTGTATATAAAGTGGGTCATTCAATTACACATTGTGTTAAGAAAAGCAAAAACTACGAAATAAAAACTTTTTGTATAATTTTCATAGAAAAAATATATATAAGTGTATCTATCTATTCACACAGTTAAATTCACATGAAAGGTCATTTATTAATAATCTCTGAAAGAGTTTCATTTGAACGAAAGAAAGCAAATAAGGAAAGGAAACGGAAAAATTTGTTGAGAAAAATACTAAATTATAATTCAGTTTCAATAAAAAAAATTATATAAATAAATAAATCTAGTCATGGAATTGTGAATGTGTTTTAAACGAAAGAAAACAAATAAGGAAAGGAAACGGAACAATTCGTTGAGAAAAATACTAAATTATAATTCAGTTTTGAATAAAAAAATTATTTAAAAATAAATAAATCTAGTCATGGAATTGTGAATGTGTTTGTGCTACTCAATGTCAGCAGCTAATTATATAATAAGGTGAAAATAAATTAAAGCTAAAATTAGATTTAAGTTACAAATCAATATTAAAATCAAATCAAAGGAAAAATTTATTTGTACCCACCCAAAGTCTACTTTTGTCGAATATTAAACAAAGAAAGGCAAAAGAGGACACTTAAACGAAGATGATAAAGAAGTATGAAAAACGAAAGACAGCGATAATGAAAACGTTATGAAAAGAAAAAAATAATAAATATATGTACGTGTATATATTGTATTTATGTATACGACTATACAAAAAAAGTAACAAATGAAAAAAGATACATTTCATTCACTAGTGTCTTGTGTATCTACACAAGTTTGTTTGTTTGACAGTACATGTGTATGTTTGTATGTGTGAGTTTGTGTCGTTCAGACTGGGTAAGTGATAGCTGTGCTCAAAGTTTACTTCTATATACAAATAAACTACAGACATTGGTATCCATATGAAAATATTAATGAGCCTACTTCATTTTAATCTCGTATTGTAAGTGAAAAATTACTCGTAAAACAAAAATAAAAAAAA
Organism: Pollenia amentaria; assembly: GCA_943735925.1. Lineage (NCBI taxonomy): Eukaryota > Metazoa > Arthropoda > Insecta > Diptera > Polleniidae > Pollenia > Pollenia amentaria. The sequence continues at coordinate 37,473,676 of OX031008.1, read as the reverse complement.
GGAAAAAAAAACAATCGCTTTCAGTGCATTATTTGATTAAATTAATAATTTAAGAGAGTTTCCTTTTAAATTTCTGTAATAAAAGTTTCTAAAAAAGTTATAATAGGTATAAAAAGTACTATTAAAATTTTTAAAGCAAATAGGTACAAAAATAAAGCAGTGCTAATATATATTATATAACTATTAATAAGTTTTTTTTAATATACATATATATTATTAATTCAATAGCAATTGGCAACCATTAGCGCCTTGCAGGCTTAGAAGAGACTATAGGAGGCAAATTTACATTATATGTTTAAAAGATTGTTTACATAAGATATTAAAAAAAAAAAAAAATGAAAAGAAATGAAATAAAAAAAAGAAAAAAATTACATATTTTTCATAAGAAATATATCGTAAGTCAACTGTTAGTTGATTATACTGATGTGGTCCAGCAAAAGCAATACGCTGTTTGGTCAGATCCAGACGACATTTTTTTCCCGAGAGACCAGCTAGTTTTCCCCTCATCAGAGATGGCATATCTACTTCCCGTAGGAACTTAATAAGCCTTTCCTGGCATTCCGCCATAAGCCTCGAGAACAGTTTTCAGGAAGAGAGGGCTTTAATGGCCGCTTGGCTTTCAGTAGATATTACAATGCTGTTGTCAGCCATTCCTTTGTCGAGAATGTAAGTGCAACACGCATCAATAGCGTGAATTTTGGCCTGGAATACTCCAAACGATTTACCCATGGCTATTGAGATACGCGTATTAGTTCGAAATACCCCAGCAACTACTCCATGTTCTGATTTGGAACCATCAGTATACCAGTGCAGACCTTGGTTCCCGTAGCAGGGATTTCCATTGTCACAAGCTCTCCTATTAGGGAGGATTTTCTAGAACCTATTGTTGAAGCCAAGTGCAGTGAACCGCTCTCGAGCAGATTAGTAGATCGGGAGCTAATCTCAATAAGCCAGCATGTCCAATGACACTATCTCCAAGTCTGTTAGCTGGATCCTAAGGAGACTTGATAATACAGTCCTCCTTATATGGATACGTAATAGTAGTAAACCTATTATGACTTCTGGACACGTGCGCATCACCCCCATCAGGGCTACACAAACCATTCTTTGTAGCTTATTGCACTTCCGGATGGCAGACCCCTGTTGGATCTTTGGCCACTATACCAAGGATCCATAGGTGATTATCGGCCTGTCCATCACAAAGTACAGCCATTTAAGTATGCTGTGACCAATTCCCCAAACTCTCCCAAAGAAGCATTTTCAGGCCCAAAAGGCCCTAACTGCTTTCTTAAGGGTCTGGTCCAGGTGCGAGTTCCTACTAAGCCGTTTGTTCAGAACAATTTCCAGGTACTTGACTTAATTGGATTATTCAATTTCCATCGCATTTACTAAAAGCTTATTAAGCATGTAGTTATACCTTTCCGTGAACGGTATTGCGCCCGCTTTTTGGGGTTGATGTTGCTCTCGAACTTGCCGGTTACAATGATGGCCAGGTCGTCCGCTTAGCCAATGGCCCGTAGACCATATCCATTGAGCTCGACAAGCAGGTCATCAATTACAAGACACCAAGGCAGATGAGATAGCACCGCTCCTTGTGGGCAACCCTTAGCAGGCTGGCACTAGCGTCATCTCAAGAGGCTGTGATTTTCCTCCGCCGTAACATGGCGCCAATCCAATTTATTTTACACTCATCTATCCGTTTCCCCGCCAGTGCATCTATGATGAGTCGTAGCTCGTGCTATCGAAGGCGCCTTGAACGATCGCCAAGTGATCGGAATATATCCCCAAGTGAAGCTTGCCTTAAAAAGACAAATCAGCGGGACTATTAAGATAGCAAGACTTTCCTGTAGAAGTACTGGGAAAATCCCGTCACCCCCTGGTGACTTAAAGGGCTAAACGAGCCAACTGCCCAGCGTACCCTTTTTTCATCAAAAATCTTTTCGACCAGTCCAGTGGCTCGATGATTCCCTGGGGTTGCCGCTTCGTCGTCCAGTCGAGCCTGATAAGTGGACATTCAGCAGTGTATCCAGAGTTTCATGCGAATTGACGTGAATGAACCATCTGTTCTCTCCGCTAAGCCCACTCCATTTAAGTATCCTCTGGCCATAACTCTGTGAAGCTTGGCCGCTTCAGGGAGGTTTGCAATATTACTACAAAAATTCCTCCATGTATCCCTCTTGGATTTGCCCAGGAATTTGTTGTATTCCGTTAGAGCACCTTTGTACACTTCCCAGTTCTTTGTTGGATTGAGTTGCGCAAAGCGCTACTAACCAGAGTGAGGTCAAGTACCTCTTCCCTGGTTGCATTAACAAAGGTCGGCTTACAGCCGACGTTGGTTGCGTCCAAATTAGTGCCAACAATATACTCTATAAATAACTCACCTCTTTTATTGATGTTACTGATACCTCAAATGGTGTGATGGGCGTTTGCATCACAGCCCATAATTAGCTGCTTCACATTCATGTTGAAGTGTAGCACCAGGTCCTACACTTCCTTTGGTGGAGTTATTTCTTCATCGCCAGGGAAATGTGTTGTCGCCACGACGATCTCCGACGACCCCCGTTATGTGGGCATGCTGATCTGTGCAGCCACTAGATCTCTGAAAATAGAATGTGCCAATGGAATTATATCAGACGACATCTACATAGCTAAAGTTAAATTTAAAGCTTGTCTGGTATTACGTCGCGCGTGTACACTGAACAATCCGTTATTTCCTCTCAAAGATTTAAAAACATATGGTACCATTTTATGTTTATATAGACCTCGAATCGGCAAAATATTTTTAGCATAAGTTGTAAACAGCTCCAACCTAGAATGCGTTATAGGAAGGTTATAAACAAGCCTTAGAGCTTTATTTTGAGTAGACTGGAGAGATTTCAATGACAGATTACTTCTACACCACTGTTGGAATCTGGCAATTCTTAAATTGTACCGCCTTAATTGCAAAATTGTACCAATTTGACATAAATTGTACCAAACCTTAGCTATAAAGTGCTGGGTCACACTCTTCAAGTTATAGCCGTCAAGTCTTGAGTTTTTAGGAGAAAGGGGAATAGAAATGGCTTTCTCTCTTCCCTTCTTTCCTAAAAGCTCAAGACTTGTCGGCTAAAACTTGAAGAGTGTGAACCAGCACAAATTAAAAAAACATTCATAGTAATACATAACACTTTTTTATTCAATAAAAATAAAAACGAAACAAGTAAAAAAGTATAGTCGGTTCAGCCCGACCATTTTATACCCTATACCTACGGTAACCATATTTTTCAACGAATGTAGTAAAAATGATGAAAAGTATCAAGGTTTTTGGATAAGTAATAAGATAATTAATATATTACAATATTAACTAATAGAACTACTGGTAATACAAATACTTATTTTATTGTCTAGGAAAAAATAACTAAAATATACCTAGAAACTCATATAAAAAATTATGTAAAAGTCTTTAAAACAATAAAAATAGAAAGAGTTTTCCCTCACCAATAAATTTCAGTGTTTTTAACAAAAATAAAAATTGGGAATTAAGCACGTCATACAGAAATCTTTCAAAAAATTTAATACTTAAAAATAATTGATATTTTTCTGTAGAATGTTTTTTTTTAATTATCACTGTTTTTAGATAAAAATAATTTAAATTCTACACAGTCTATTTGAAAATTGTAATTTGTTATTAAAAGTGATTCTTAAGTAACCAATTTTATTCAAAAATTATTAGCAATTGAAAGTAATCTTTTTGTTGGCGCACTAAAGGCCGGCAGACACACACAACACAAAATTCTACAAGCTTTATTATATTTTAGCCTCTAATATTTTTTCACTGAAATAGCCAAAATGTTTTATTTCTATTTGATCCACTGATGCATTATCTTTTCTCCACTTCTCAACCAATCAAAACGTTGCAGCCCGTCGATTTAAATCTTCATTACAGAATACTACCTGCCAACTTAATATGCCAAAATGGTTTTAATAACCAATGGTAAAAACACATCTTTTTTTGCGTGCAATAAATCTTAATTTAAAGTCCTTGTGCCGAATATTATTTAGATACCTTCATCTACTGCGATTCGTTTGCCCTTAAGTGATTTTAGGTAGGGCGCTTATATGGAACCTATGGAAGTTAAGGCATTAAAAATAAATTCCGGGAGTAGTATTTGTACGGGGGCTACCGTCAAATATAGACTGGTTCCAATAAATTTAGTTAAGATGATTGAGATTGCAATAAAATAAGTTTGGCTCTAAATACAAACACAATAAGATGGTTTATAGGCACAAACACTATTCCGGAAAGAAGATTCTATGGGGTTCATGTGAAGTAATGGACCAATTCTCAACATTTTCAGTAGGCTTCGTACTTATGAATTAAAACCAACTTTGGCAGGATACATGGACAGGCAACCAACCACCCACCCGGACCGAGGGACATCGGTAAATTGACTCAGAAAGTAATATTGTGCCGATCGGTATACTTTAAGAGGGTTTAGGTCCAATATTATTTAGTGTTCAACACAACAGTACAAACGCATAATACTCTCACCACTATTTTGGTGGCGATTTGGAGACACCTTCTCCCAGGCTTCATATGTATGTACTTACTATGTTAGAGATATGTTATTAACAATATTATTATTGAAAAGAAAAAAGATTAATCCACCTCAAAACTTCGTGGGTATTTTTTAAATTGTGCCAAAAAGAATGAATTGTACCAGTGTACCAATAATGTTTCAATTGTAGCAAATTTGGTTCAATTGTATCACAAATCTCATCAGTGTTCTGCACTCGTATATTATTGGAAGATATGTCAAATAAGAATGTACAAGTGACTTATAAAGCAGCATTTTTACATCATGGCTGAGCTTATTTTTAAGCTTGTAGAGAATACCAATGCCGGAAGAAATTTTTGACTTTAACATGTTTTTATGACAATCCCATAGTAAGTTGTGGTTCATGTTTACTTCTAAATATTTCACCATATCAGACTCAGTAATCAAACTGCCATCTATGTGAACATTCCCCTTTTCTTCATTTCTAGAACGGTATGGCTTGAATTTTATTAACTTTGTCTTATATTTGTTAAGAACAAGTCCATTGAGTCTCGTAAACTCTGATAGTATCGCACCATCGTACTCAATCTGGGTCTACAGAACCTTTAAATGATTATATCTATAAAACATAAAGTTTATACACTCAAAATAAAAATCCGAAGTGGTATCAATAGTACGGTGAGCACGGATTTTCTTAAATCAAGTACAGAAAGATTGATTCAAGTACGGATTATTGAATCGCGAAATACTCAACTTATCCATATTCAATCCCGAATTTGTACTTTTAATAATCCGAAAATGAGATTGATTCAAGTAAAACTGAGATTGAATTAATCTTAAAACGCGCTTGATTCAAGAATTATAAAGTTGATTTAATCCCGAATTCGTACTTGAAATAAACCAAAAGTGAAATTATAAGAAGAATATTATTGCAATAGATTTACTTACCCGTTTAACAACTTACAGAGTTCCAATTATAAAACTCCAGCATCATGCCCGATATGATTTTGACCTTAAAAACTTAATGTACCTACATAATTAACTAAAAATATAAGCTAAATGAGAACTCTTGCTTTCAATTTTACTTTTAAAAGTTTAAAACGTAAAATTGATTAAAATTTAAACATGAAAATAATGTGTTTTCTTCTTGTTCTGTTGTTTTTGTTGTTTCTACACACAACAATTAATTTTTTTTTAAGCTACTTGCGTGGTATTTTTGTAGTGGCTACAACTAATTTTGATAAGTTATATGAGATTAAAATGCTCATTTTGTAATTTTACTCTCAGAGTGGCACTAACAACGAAAAGTTCAATCTTATTTGCACTTGGGTTAAGAATTTTATACTTATTTTAAGAAATTCCGGGATTGATTTTCTAAAGTTATCCCATTTAGGTTTGTTTTGAGTACGTTTTAGTGTTATTCATACTTGAATTTTTGAGTACGACTCGTACTTAAAGTTAGTATAAAAAGCTAAATTTATCCCAAGTGTTTTTCTTTCTGTGTACTAAATATGTCATTAATAAACATTTTAAACAGCAACGGACCAAGGACACTCCCCTGAGGAACACCGCAAGTTACAGGCTTCATATTACTTTTGAATCACCCAACAGAACAAACTGCTTTCTGTTAGATAAATAATGTAAAAAAATATCCAGAGTTTTGCTCCCTAATCCAATTGTTCTTAGCTTTTTAATAAAAATATTGTGATTTAATAAATCGAATGCTTTGGAATAATAAAAAAAACTTTTGCAACGCCACAAAATTCCGCATCTAGCGTACCACATAAATATTCAACAATACTTACCACTGCTTCCTCAGCTCCAGCTCCTTTCTTAAATTCAATCTGGGTATCAAACAAAATGTGGTTTCTGTCAAGATAATCAGACAGTTGGTAAAAAAAGGTACGTTCAGACTGATACAAAATATTTTTGAGTATCAAATAAAATAACAGCTGATTTTGAGCAAATAAAAGTATTTGCCGGCAAACAAATATTTTTCCAATGTGAACATAGTGTGAACACAAAAAATCAAATATTTTAGTAATTTTTGAGTACACATTTATTTGATAGTACAAAAAAATTGTAAGAGCAAACAAGCAAATTTTTGCGAATTTCCGCTAATTTAGCAATTTTTATCGAATTTTTGCCATTCCTTATGGTTTAAGGCACTTTTAATAAATTTTATGGCTTGTTTGATATATCTAAATTTTTCGCGAATTTTCGCTATTTTTGCAAAAAATTTTTTTCTGACATTTTGTTTTTTAACTGATTTAGCGACTTCAAATATATTTAAGGGTTTGTTTCCAAATTTGCAATTTTTAGCCATGTTCCCGTTACCCATTGTCTTCCAGTTTTTGTATCTTTTACATTCTCCTGTTCTAACACTATAATAGATGCTGCTCCACAGAATAAAAAAAATAAATTAGCTTTTCCGCTCATTTTTACTATTTGTGAAATATATGATTATTTTTGAACACTTTCATTAAATAATTATTTGATGCAAATATTTATTTAAGTCTGAACGCATGGCAAACATGATTTAATTTATTTTATTTGAAACTATTTGCCAACTGTTTTAACAAACAAAAATTGTCAAATATTTGAGCTTAGTTTGAACATTAATTAAAATATTTTTTCACATATTTTCGTCAAATATTTCATTAGTCTGAACGTACCTTAATTTTTCAAATTTCGTATCTACAATATTTAAAACAGATATAGGCCGATATTATTTGTTCCAAGAACTTTAGGTATTGGGGCTATTTTATGTATTTTAAGAGCATTAGGAAAACTTCCTTTATCAATCATACTATTAAAAGCAGCAGTTATAATATCAACTACTAAATTTTTTCCATCATAAGATGGATTTTTATTGCTTTTTAAATCATTCATTAAATTAACCGGTATTTTTAACTTTATATTGCTTACAGTTTTGACAAAAAAATCATTAATGCCATAGCTTTCTCTACTTCAGCTGTCAAAATGATGGGGATCTTCATTTAAAACGGGTTTTACAGAACGGTTATTACGACCAAGCTCTCTGTTTAAAAACTGCCAAGTTCTTTTTCTTTATTATTCTACTTACCCTTCTAAGGGCTAATAAATCAGAGCAAGTTAAACTCTGTTTTTGGTTTAAAATGTGCTTAAACCGACAAATCTATAAATCAGTAGATTAACATATAAACCACCCTTAAACGCATAAAATTAGGCGTTTAAACTACCAATACAGACCATATGAATTTGACAACATTTGTCGTAGTGCTGCCACATGTTACTTTTTAAACTACATATGATACATGGGACCAGGGCTGTGGAGTCGGAGTTGAGGTTTTTGTACCGGAGTCGGAGTCGGAGTCGCAGTACCCAAAAAAACGCGCGACTCCGACTCCAAAATTTTTCGGCATAAAAAATTTAAAAAAATTTCTAATATTTTCCAATATAAAAATTCTTCGAAATTGGCGATGCAATATTTTGCAGATCAATATGAATAAGTAAATTTTAATTTATTTTATGAGAAATAGTTGATTCAAGTACTTTAATATTTAAGTTTATTTAGGTATATTTTTTATACGTGCGGGAAAAAGTCTAAATTACATTAGCAAAACTTATACTCAGTTATTGATCTAGTTGAAAAAAGATGTGTGATTTTTTAAATAATTTACTCATGCTAAAAAATGTTAATGACAGGGATTGCCAATAATTTTAATATCAGAATTTTTTAACCATCAACGCTGAAATATTTTCAACATTGTACAGAATAAGTGTTACAATAGCGCATAAATACTAGTATGTATTAGAAAAATTGTGACGTAAAATTATTTCTCTTTTGTGTAGAAACATCTTTATCGGCCTGCCTTTAATTTCTACCATAACACTCATGTTTTTCTTATGCACATTACGCGGAGATTCCCATAATTCGTTTAATAAAGATGTTTCTACACAAAAGAGAAATAATTTTACGTTTCATTCATTTCGCATCACGGTTAGAGTAGGAGTCGGAGTCGCACTTAAAATATTTCAGCGTTTGGAGTCGGAGTCGGAGTTAGTACTTTTTTCGGACGACTCCACAGCCCTGCATGGGACACTGATTTACAACTGTTGAGTTTAAACTACATATAAATTTAAGTTTAGTTCAACTAAACCAGCGTTTAACCACTCACTGATTTATTAGCCATAAGTTGATAAGGCAGAGCCTTATTGCTATGATTTTTTCTTCTAGCTTTTAATAAAGTTTCTTTAAAGGCGATCAAAGACAGCAAATTTTCCGATATCAAAGGGTTTAATTTTTTACGTATTGTTGAGGGTTTTATTATAACTTTCGTACAATATAATGTGGCAGCTAAAAAACGGTTAATTAAGATTTCACACTTATCTGAAGTACCTCTACATGTGTCTGAAATAACTAGATTCACCAAATTGCTCATAATCAGTTTTCTTTTTTTTTCAATAACAACATTTCGGGACATTATTCCCATTTCAATGCCATAACTTATCATGTTATAAGCGCTTAATTCATTCTCAATTGAATATACACAAAAACATCACTTGATAAATTCGTAAACACACTGTCAATAGATGTGCTACTTTGCGGTCTCGTTATTAAATAATGGCAAGAACGTGTATTTTATTGCGAAAAAACATAGAAGAAGAAACTTTTGACTTTGCTGCTAGACAAAACATCCACATAATTATTACCAGCAAACATACAATGATAACCATTATATACATAAAAAAGATTATCAATTTTCACAAGTAGTGTTTGTATATTACATTTCTGTGATTTATAAACAGAGGTTATGATTAAGGGCTTATTACTTATTTTGATATCCACCAGCTCCAGCACCACAACATTGAGATGGTCCTCGCTAAGATTTTGAGGTACATTTTACCTTTATTGAGATTTAACAAATACAGAATTACCTCCATACCCATCTTCCCTGCAAGAATGTATCACTTCATAACCTTGAATTGAGTATATATCAAGGCATTCCCTGCTGATCCAGATTTCGTGTACAGTCATTACATCAGGCATTCTTTTATTTTGGCTTAATTTATAATTAAATTTATTCCATTTATTTATTTATAACAACGACGAATCGACGGTCACATTTCCCACCAAGGTTCTAAACATTCCTACCATTAATCTTTTTGTGCCAGTGTATACAATAACCTGCCGTTTCTTCCCCGTAGGACAAGGTGTCGTCGCCTACGATTACATATACCCTCCCCTAAACCATGGTAACCGTTCACATTTCAAAGGCTACCCCTTTAATGCATCACCACTCGATACCTACCTCTTTAGCAGGGTTAAATTCTTAACAAAACATTTTTAAATTCATTCAAAAAATCCAAAATATATTCAATCTTATTATTTTTAGGTCTTCAATGTAATTACAATACAAGAGTAACTTAAGCGCTAAGGCTAATGTTTGAACTTCGTACTACAATAAAACTGGACCTGCCATTCAAATTCACTTATATGTATATTGGTCTAACAAAAATATTCTTGAATAATAATAAATGCAGAAAGGGTATGATATAATAAATTTATTGTAATTTTATATTTTGCGTCTACATTTAGCTTAGCTCGCTGGGTGTCATTAATTGCTATGGGTTGGTCTTAATATTAAATTGACATTAAGTTGTCTTCTGAAATGGTGGCCAAACTGTTCCGAATTCGACCTTAAATTTATTTTGTAGCAAAAATAACCGTTTGTAGTTCAAATTCAAATTAAGTCAGTTGACTTTTGTTTTCTTATTCCATTAAAATAACTGTTATAAATTCAAATTCAGTTTGTTGTTTTATTTGTCAGCAGACGGTTATAAAATTAACTTTGAATTAATTTTGTTTTTCTTTTCTCGCTTGCTAACTCCCTGTTCTTAACTTAAAGTTGAATTAATTTGTTTTTAATCAAGATATTCTAAATTCAAAGTTAAATCTATTCCCCATTGGTTACAAAATTGTTATAAATGTGACTAAATTAAAATCCTAGTTAATTTTGCGCTAATTTTTTATTTGTCCGCAAACTATTAATTTTTCAAATTGAATTTTATTTTGTTCTTCCTTTCTTGGTTTTTTTTTCCGATAGAAATAAACCGTTTTAAGTTCAAATTTAAATCAATTGTGTTTTCTTCTTCCTTAAATTCAACTGTCTTCAAGTCAAATTCAAATTAATTTTGCTGATTTTGGTTTTGCAAAAACCATTATAAATTCAAATTTATTGTGTTGTTTTTTCTTTTCCCATTGGTTAACAACCGTTTGTTATTAATTTGGTTTCTTTTTTTTACTCGTTAGAAAACAATTTGAAATTTCAAATCTAAAACCAAGTTGTTTTCTTTAACCCTATTTTTAATTCATTTGTCACCAAACCATTACACATTTGAATTCAAATTAATTTTGTTTCGTCCAATTGTTTTAAACTGGACTTTGAAATACTAACAACCCGCTCTAAATACAAATTTAAATTTATCTTATTTTCCCCAATTGTTAACAATTGGTTCTAAATTTAATTTCGAAATAATTTTATGTTTATTCCTCATTTACTATCACGCTGTTCGACATTTAAAATAGCTTTGTTTTTACTCTTCATCGCCAGCATGCTATTCGAGCTTCAAATTTGGATTGCTATTGTCATAACTTTGCATTTGGTTACAAACCGTTATTAATTTAAGTTAAGCTTAGTTTTACCGATTGAAAAAAAATCAATATGTAGTTCTAAATTTTAAATTCTAGTGACATCGGCTATGATTACACTATGCTAGTTGAAAAAACAGACAAGCCGGGCACATAGCGTTTTAACATAATTCGGGTACGCTGAATCCAGTGGTGCCCGCGGTTTTTTAAGATTGGCTCTGGTTTTCGAGATATACCGTTATTTCGAAAATGGAGGAGGTTGCACAACACATGTTCGAGTAACTCAAAAACGCTTTAGCTTATTGAAAAAACTTAAAAACCCGAAATTCCGCAATACAATTTCCTTTAAGAAAAGTAAAACCTCTTTCTAATATCATTTTAGAAACAGAATTTTTTTTTCGGAAAAAAAATCAAAAGTTGTAATCACTTATAGCTTATTTTGTTTGAAACTTTGTTTTTTATGCGCGTAGAACCCTAGCCTTAAATTTTGCACCTGCAGCGCCTGAGATACCCCTAGGCGGGCCAAATGTATGACCAGCGCAACTTTATTTTCCATTCCCATCATTTGCTTCTAAGGCCTAGGATTTACTCCAAGGGGGATAAAATGTATGACCGACCTCCAATGTTTATTGTTCTTAACATTTTCTTAAAACATTGCCATATATCTCCACCCCTTAGTACAAATATGGCCGTTTAATGAAATTCTTAAATTTGGCCCCTGCAGCGCCCAGGATGCCCCTAGATGGGTCAAATGTATGACCAACCCCACTTTATTTTTCATCTCAATCATTTATTTCTAACATACCCACCCGCTATCTCCATTCCTTAAAAGGGCTTCCATACAAAATGTTCAATGCAGACTAGAAATATATTGAAGAAAAAGTCCCATAAATTCCCAGAAGTCGCCCCTAGTGGTATATAATGTATGACCGACCTCAATTAATTTTTTGTCCTTAACATTTTCTCGAGACATACTTGCCCCTTATCTTCACTTCTTAGGGGGCTCCCATACAAATATTGTGTTTTATGAAATTCTTAAATTAATTAAAATTTGTCGACTTTTGTGAATAAAATCAAAAGTTGCAAACAGATTTTAATCATTTATGGCTTGTTTTGTTTGGAATTTCGTTTTTTATACGTCTGCATTTTTTCCAATTTTTTATGAATTTTTAAAAAACAAAAACTTTGAAATTTTGTTAAAAAAAAAATTCCAAAAAAAAAATTCTGTTTATAAAAGGAAATTTTATTGCGGAATTTTTTAAGTTTTTTCAATTAGCTAAAGCGTTTTTGAGTTATGCGAACATATATTGTGCAACCTCCTCCATTTTCGAAATAACGGTATATCTCGAAAACCAGAGCCAATCTTAAAAAACCGCGGGCACCACTGGATTTAGCGTACCCGAATTATGCTAAAACGCCAGGTGCCCAGCTTGTCACGAAAAAAAAGTGTCAATTTCTTGCACAGTGTTATTAACCAACCAGTTTAAATTCCAATTTATCTTGTTGCTGCTACATATGTTTGATTTTTAACAAGATGAGTATACTTAATTTGTTTTTGGTTTTGTATTTCATTATTATTTCTTTCCTGTCTTTGTTTGTACCTTAGAACAACAAAGGTATTATTTTTTTGTTTTTATTTTTAAAATCGATAAAAATTTATTTTTTATTTTGAAATGAAATGATTTAAGCTCCGAATTGAGCGAAGGATTAACTGCCGAAATAATTTTTAAATTGTCAAATTAAAGTTGCCATTTCTTGTTTTAATAAGGCAAAAGAAATGGTCAAAATAAAACATAAAAAAAAATTTTAAAATTCAATGTTCATAACTAACATACGTTTAACGAAAAATCCACACAATCTTGTTCAGTAAGCTCTTATTTTCAACTATTCCTAACAATTTGCTAAACTTTATTCGGGTACGATGATGGGATACGGTGATTCCGAAATGGTTAAATTATTTTTGATTCCGCACACGCTTTGCACAGTTAAGTAAAACTTTTTAAAAAAAAATCTAGCGGCAACGTGTGGACGTTAAACATTTGCTAGGTGTGAACACAGCCCTTGTTAAACATATGACTTATAAACCCGAATGAAAAACAACATACTGAATTGGATAACCATTGAAAATAAACTATTATCGTTTAACAACTCACTACAAATTACTTATCCGCTATATTTGACTGCCGATCGATAGTTGCAACGATTGGCAGCAGTCTTCTATTTGTTGCTGCTGTAACTTTAGCTGTTGTTGTTTGGCAAAATGTTGTTGTCGTCAACATGCTGGTGGTAGCTAAAGGTCAGTTCAAACATATGGTACTCTGGGCGTTTTCCGTTGACGTGGGTGTTCCTCCGGGGGTTGTTTTTTTGTTGCTTTTGTTGTTGCAATTGTTCTGGATGTGAGTTACACTCCGGTTGATGTTACTTTTCACGATGAACGTGATACCGGTTGCATCTTCTTCTGTTTGGATGTGGGCTCAATGGGCTGTTACAATTTTTTTAGCGGTAAGTTTTAGTTTTAAAATAACTTTTTTATTCCTGATATCAGCTTTATAGAATGGCTGTTGAAATTTCTAGATGTAAGTTACAAGTATTTGGCGTGTCACAAAATTGTGACACGTTTTTCTTTTAATACAAGTTTCTTGAAACTGTTTTTGCACTTTTTCCAGATATAAATTTTACTGGTTGCCTATTTATTTACATGTGAGTTTGATAAAAACCGTTGTTGCATTTTCGAGATTTAAGTTACACTAAGAGTTGCATTTCTTATTTTCTTGTTGGTGTACGTTTTATAAAGCTGTCGCGTTCGACGTTGCCTTCACATGCAGATTTGTTGACTGTATTTGTAGCATTATTTTCAGACGTAACTTACAATTTTTGCACTTTTAGTTTTAATTAGAGCTTTATCAAACTGTTATGTTACCTTTTTGTATTTGCAGGTTATATCTGGTGGCATTTCCCTGGTCTAATGGGCGTTTATTAAAGGCTAGTTTACACGATAATACAATGTGTTACGACATGTCAAAAAATTATGTAGAATGAGAAAAATCTTATCATATAAAAGGAAAATGCAATGAACAAGAGAGAATATGGATAAAAATATGACAATCGGTCGGTAAATGTTCATTTTCTAAACAATTTTAGAAACTTATATATTCTCATCACACCAGAGTCGCATTTTACCAGTATATATTGAAGGTGGTAATATTTTTATAAGATTACAAAAACAAGCAGAACCAACTCAGAAAATGTTCATGTTGTTTTTGTAAATATTGTACAGCTGCAACCATCTGGTTTTTGTGTTATTAACTCACTTTGCTTTTATTTTACTTAAACCATCCGTGTAAACATGAAAAATACTTACCAACAGATTTTTATTTTTTTATTTTAAACACGGAGAGAATTTCGTAATATTTTGATTCCACAAAGTCGTAATACATTGTATTACCGTGTAAACTAGCCTTAACGTCGTGGTTGCAATTTTTTTTTGTATATGACAATCATGCAACTTTTGTTGCCATTTAAGTATGGACCCTAGTTGTTTCGTTCTTGGGGCTCTGAAATCGTGTTTGCAGATTCCGGTTGGTGTTATCCACGATATTCCAGTACGCTGTATTCGGCAGGTTTATAACTATATTTGTTCTCGGCCTATGCCTTGTCGTAGGCAGACGCGGTGGACTAGGCCCACAGCCTCGATGGTGGCTTTATCCAAAAGTGGCTATGGTAATATTTTCCGCCACGACCTTTCTCCTAACTCTGCTTTTGCCGGACTCCTGTTTGCAAGTTTTTTTCCTGTTTTAACTGCAATACTGTTGTTGACGCCCAACAACTATATATAGAAAATCACATTTAGAACTTATCCAAATTTTCTTTTTCCCCATCGTCACATTCTATTGATTTCAAAAGTTTACCTGGTTTTATATTATCTGCTCCAACCCCACAGCAAATTCATCTAAATTTAGGATTTTGAAGGATTACAACTTCTGGCACAACTTCTTCCTCTGACATGCGTATCCAAAAGGCCGGATGTAGAACCATTTTGATTGCAGCAACCTGCCCGCCATTGCACCCTACAACAACTGCAACCTACTTCATAAACTTCGGTTGATACTCTTAGTACTATTGCCTGTAACTACTCGGTGATTGTTGCAAATTTGCCCATCTGGCACCCTTTTGTTTTTTCCTTGATCAGGGTTGTAACTTACTGGACAGGGTGGTCAACATGGCACTGACACCCTCCTTTTGTTAACTGATAAAATATTAAAAAGCTGCGTACTATTTTATTAATAATAAAGTTGTTATATGCCTTAAAGTTATAAAAATATTTAGAAATCGTTAAACAATTTTAAAATTTAAAAAAAAATAAAGATTTTAAGTTTTTGGTTGGAAGAGCTGGACTGATTTTGATACAGAAAAATAAAACTTAATACCAATATATGTACTTCCAAATATACATACACAAATTTCCACGTCTGTTAGGCATTCTTGTTAATTCCTGCACGTCGACTATCTCTTCAGAAGCATTTTTTCGGTTTAACTAGTTTGTGCTAATTCGTAAGTTTTACGTATGTATGTATTAAAATCAACAATTAAGAAAAAAGAATGTGAGAATTTTA